>JABCMI010000006.1:10905000-12105000 GCA_026261945.1 Hirschfeldia incana | reverse complement strand
CTAATTACCTGAAACATTTTTTTCTAAAATGATCATAAAATAAAATTTAAATTTTATATAAATATTTTAAATCAAAATAATAATTTAAAGTTGATTTATATCAAAAATTGATTTAAAATATGCATATATTCAAACATTTGTTTGACTAAAATATTTTCCAATACCATTATTAAAAAATCAGTGTAAAATAAGTTTAACCTAGGGTTAAATAAATAAACTCATACTACGGATTGGAAATGTTTGGAAACAACTATAGTAGAATAAATGAGATATGTTTGGAAACATGGATAGTAGAAATGTATACTTTATTTTATTTACATATGTAGCCATTGTCTTTTCAAAAAATTAATAACAAATGAGAATTATTTAGAAACATTAATAACATATTTAATACTTCTTTTTATTTACACATTTAGCCATTGTTTTGTAATAAATTAAACAACATACATTCTATATTTCTTTTTATTTATAATTCTGTCACCATATTTACAGTTCTTTTTATTTACTATTCTTTATGGTGAAAATAAAAACACAAACTAAGATATAAATACTATATTATATAAAAAAAATTAAAAACAGTATTATTACCTTATTTAGTTTAGTCAAATATAAAAATTTTATGAATTCAAAATTCAAAAAAAAAAATCCTAAAATTACTAATAATTCATAGAAAACTAATGCAAAAAGAATAAAATTTTTAAAAAGGATAACAGTATGCCAAGGAGAAAAAAAAGTAATGGCTATATATTAATAAAAATTGGTAATCCATTATATTATAAAAACTATCTACTTGGATCAGTTTTAAATATACAAAAATGGACTAAGCTAATTACCTAAAACATTTTTTTGTCTAAAATAATCATAAAATAAAATTTAAATTTTATATACATATTTTAAATCAAAATAATAATTTAAAGTTGATTTATATCAAAAATTGAGTTAAAATATGCATATATTCAAACATTTTTTGACTAAAATATTTTCAATACCATTATTAAAAAATCAGTGTAAAATAAATTTAACCTCGTGTTAAATAAAATCATACTACAGATTATTATTTAGAGTCTTTAAAATTTATTCATATTTAAAATAACAAAAATAATCCAAATAAATAATTTAAGATAAATTTAATTAAAAAATAAAATATACAATTTATTTTCCTAAATATTTGCACCATATATTTCCAAAGAATCTTTCACGTTATTAATTTTTTGAAAGCATTTATTAAATGAAAACTCAAAATAAAATCAAGTTGAAATAAGAAATGATTAAATCAACAAAAACATAATACATGTGTGAATTATCTCAACTCTTTAAAAATAGTTCCATTTAAAATTAAAACTAAATCACATAAACTAAATTTAATAAAATTATAGATTTTTTTTCGAAACGTACAAATGATTTTTTCAATACATAGAATGTTGACGATATAAATATTTTATTTAAATAAAAAAATAAGTGTAAAATAAATTTAACTTCCGGTTTAATAAATAAAATCATATTATGGGTTAGAATTATTTATAATTTTCAAAATTTTAGTCATATTTAAAATAAAAAAGTAAGCAATATAATTAAATTTAAAATAAATTTAATAAAAAGTTGAAATATGCAATTTATCAAAAATCATAATTTTATTACGTAGAAGAGATTTTCCAACAAAAAATACACCCGCCCTTTTTAAGGACGGGTCAAAATCTAGTTAATATATTGTGAAGCAAGTTTAATATTATCAAAATAATGGAAAATGGTAATGTATGCATCCTCATAAGATCACATTTACTTGGCAAAAACCTTGGGCATTTTAAAAGGCTGGATAATGCTTGCCCATATCGCTATTTTAGAGTAATGAATCTTTAATTGTTTCCTTTCACAACTCTAGTTAAAAAATAATATAAATTATATTCATGATTGGCAACAATGATTCACAGCCAATATTTTGGAAAATAAATTTGGACATGAACAAAAAAAATATAACCTAATAAATTTGTTAGAATCACCCCAAAACAATTGAACGATATCCATTGCATGTATAAAGTTAATTGTATCTAATAAAATGTCTACAATTTAGTCAGCTTCTTTTTCAATGAGTAAATAGATACGACGTCGTAAATCAAAACCCATATATTATTGACATCTTTAAAAATATACACAATACATTAGCAAATACAGGAAAACGTAGCAAAAAAATGCCATGGAATTGCCACTAAACAAAACGTAGCAAAAATAGCCACGATTTTGCTACAAATATTTTCGTGACAAGCTTGCCACGAAATAAAACGTGGGTAAAATATATAAAACTATCTTTTTTTGCTACGATTTTTTACAAAAATTTATATGATTATTTTTAAAAATATCTATTTGCTACGAATTAGCCACAAAAATTTCCGTGGCTATTTAAAACCCTAAACCCTAAACATACTTTGAAACCCTAAAATCTAAATACAAGTTTTAAAACCCTAATATTTTCATACTACAACTTTAAATCTTCAACTTAAACACCAAATCTTAAACATCAACTATAAAACTCTATTTTTCTCAAACTTATTCTCAAATGTCATCCTACACTTACCTAACAATCTCAAATACTATACTCCAACCCTAAACTTCAATCTAAACCCAATAACTCAATATATCAATTGTATACTCTTTTTTTTTCTAAATATATTTAATAGCCCCATTAATGGGCAAATCGGAAAAGATACAGAGAGTTTCGGGTAATCGGTAAACAGCGAAAACTAGGGCTTTGATTTACAACAAAGAACAAAAAAGCTGTAGATCTAAAAGAAAAGTTTTGCAAGCGTGGGAAAGAAGACGGTGGAGCAACAAGGCTCCCACTCCGATGAACACGAGCCACCATCTACCAGCTCCTCCGCGGCTTCACGGCGTCTGGCGTGTCCAGAACCAGACGCAGATCCGCACGCGATGAACTGTCCGACGACTCTCGGAGGTGTCCCGCGGCCACAACGCCGAACTCGATAGAGTTGACTCCTATCAATGAGTATATATCAATTGTATACTCATTTTAGGTATTCAGCCATGAACTACATATAACTCTCAAATACAAATTTTAAATCTTCAATCTAAATTACAATTTAGTAAACTTTAAAATCTAACACCAATCAAAGTAATTTTCAAAATTTAAAATCTAAACTTTTTCAAACTTTAATCTCAAATTTCTAATCTCCAACCGACTCTTTGAATCCTTAATCATAAAAATTAAATTTTAGGTTTAAATAAAAAATACCATTCCTATAAGCTATATCTAAACTTAAAAACTCTATAAGAACTAGTGCACAAAATTAAATAAAAATGCTGTAGGCGAAAGGAAAGTAAAGATGATTCCTCATTGGCCGATTTACGATGGCAAGGATCACCTTAAGTGATATACACCGTTGGATCAATACAATCTAAAATCTAATGGACACACCAACACAGATTATTTATTTATTTTTTCTATTTCTCTTTCCTCCTCCCTTCTACGAACACTTATTCTTATATTTTTTTCTGCTCTTCGAACTTCTTCTTTCTCCTCCTTCCAGATCTGTTTGTACTCTTCATGACCTCCTCGTATATTTTTTCTTTCTATTCCTTCCAGATTCTTAGGCCACCACCATATCTCGTAGCCGCATCACCATAGCTCGCCGTTCTTGTCACCACCACGGACTCTCTTCTTCCTTCTTTCTCTTCCTTCCAGACGGTGAAGCACGGAAACTCGGCGGAGGTGGCGCTGAACCCGGCATCACATCTCTTCACTTCTTGTCAAGTTCTTCTATCCTCTCTTCGCCAAGGATCCAAAGAACGAAGCGGCATCACATCTCTTCACTTCTTGTCAAGTTCTTCTATCCTCTCTTCGCCAAGGATCCAAAGAACGAAGTTGGGATCTGTTCACAAGTAAGTCTGTCAAAAAAAAAAGTATGTGTCTTTTTGTATACGTATATTAGGTTTGTGCGGATGATTTTTGTAAGCGTTGTTTTAAATCTGTTTTTTTTTGTGTTAGGAAAGGTGGTGGTCGTGAGCAAGAGGAGACATCTCGAACTCGCCACCGTCTCGACCCGTCGTCACCGGTCTCAAGCTTGTCATCACCGGTCTCGAACTCGTCCCTGTAGTCATCGATGGTGCCGGAAATGGAGTCGGAATAGAGGAAGACGCCGGGAAGAAAGAGGCAAAGGAGGAAGGAGGCGGCAGGAGAGAGATTATGTTTAGGGTTGATTAGGTCTTGAATCTTGATTAATTATTGTAAATTTTGGTTTAGGGATAGTTAAATTTTGGTTAATGTGTTTTGGTTTAGTTGATCTTTTTAATGCTGGTTTAGTTTTGTAAAACTAATTTTATCTGTAAATTATTTTAATTAATAAATATAATTTAACTTTAATTTTAAATTTGGATTAATTTTAATTTATGCTATAATTCAATTTTTTTTTTTTCTATAATTCAATTTTAATTAACAATAATTAAAACTTTGTGATTTATTTGGCCTAGTAAAAACTTTGTGATTTATTTGGCCTAGTAAAAAGTTTGTATTTTTTTAGAGAATTTGAGATAGTTTGGTTAAATACACATTTTCTCTTAAAATATCATGTTGCTACATTACCTTTCGTCTCAAACCGTAGCAAATTTGCCATGCAATATCCGTCTCAAACCGTGACATAATTTGCAACAAAAATTTCTTAGTAAAACGTAGCACCTTGCTACGATTTTTGATACTTGTTTTTTTGGTTTTATGTTTCGTAGCATTTCGTGGCTTCTGCTCTGTATAGCCACAAAATTTTGATCATACCCACGGAAATTAACGTGGCTGTGGCGATGTTTTTTACTAGTGTGAGAGTACATGTTAAACTCATTTTAAAACTTAGAAATATACCCATTTAAAACATGCTGCCAACGAATTACATTTATTAGAAGGAAATGACATGAAAAAAAATGTGACCAAATTTTTGAAATAAATAATCTCCAAGGACGTGCCGACGACGCACATCTTTCGACAAAGAATTTCGAAGTATAGAGGGTTGCGGGCGTGTAAAATGATCTCCAAACTACATTTGTGATTTCTTTTTCTTCACATTCTATTTTGCTAGATCAAATGAGAGTCGAGTTCAAAATGATAAGTCAAAAACAAAAGCTAACATACAAATTTACCTTAACTCTTTACCCTCATCATAAAACAGCAACAAATTCCAAATATTCAAATTCGAAAACCCACTTCAGAGCACACTATCTCCTCACCTTTTATATAAGCAATAATTCCATCAATATCTCTGCACTTGCGCGGGGGCTAAACACCTAGAGATAGAGATAGAGATAAAACTATAAAAACAAACGAACATATATGAATCTGCCATCAATGTATTTATAAACAGAATTTGCAGTAAAATTAGTTTTGCATTTTTATAATGATCTAATCAGCAGTATAAAATTAAGAAAGTAAGGTTATTTTATGTTGATTAATAGTTTAAGTCTATTATTTCCGAATTATTATAAATTGTTGTCTTGGCCAATATTTCAGCTAAAATTTCTAACTTAACAAAATGATTTTTTTTATAACTAAAGGACAATTACAACATGATGAAATCTTCATAAGAACTTCACGTTAGTATTTTTAGAAAAAAAACAGATATATATATATATATATATTCTATTACTCGCAAAGTATAAATGTAACTCTTTTGGACAATTTAAAAATTTACAACTAAATGGTCTACCATAATGAGCTGAATTAACATCAATATTGTTTTTATGTCCAATGAGCCTATTTTTAAAAAATAGTTATTATTTTACAAATTTAAATGTTATTTATAATAAAAGTTTGGCATTAAGTACCGTTAGGATCCGATAGGGTTGTTCAGGTGAGGTGATGCAGTTAGTGACATGTATAATTATCGGCTGTAAAATCGTGTGTAATATTCTTATTAGTTTGTAATAGCATAATTATTCAGAATTAAAGAAAAAAAGTATTCACGGATATGATGTTCTCGTGTACAACATATTAGTAAAAAAAATTACCTTGGAAGTCATACAAGAAAAAGAGTAGTAGAGAAAGACAGAGTACGTTGTTAAGATGTCAAGGAAAGAAAAGACTAGCCGTTTTGATGAGTGGGTAAAATTAATCAAGTACATAACCGGCAAGCTAACCGTACGAAGAAATCTGTTTCAACATACCAAGTGAAATTGGCTCGACCCAATTATTATCATTATTTTATTATTCTTGCATGTATTAGCTATGGTCACGATGCCCATGTTTCCCTTTACGTAGTTTGTTTCGGTAACTGTTGGAACTTATTTTTTTTTTGAACGTCTAGACTGATATTAATCAGGAGGAAAAAAAGTTGATACAAAGGCAAAGCCTTCTACCACAAGGTAGATAAATAAAAACAGAAAGAACAACCATACTCTAAAGAAGAGTCAAATGTTGCTTCTACTTCCTTCTCTTGCGATCCTATCATTAAGCCAAGATGGACCTCCCATGGCTAGATATGACTGAAAACGCCCATCACGTAGTACACTTCTGGAACTTATGGTTCTAGTTTCTTTATTTAAATGAAAAAGCCAAAGAAAAGAGGGAAGAGAAATTTATGGTTACGTGTTTTGTTCTATTTAGTTTGTTCTTTCAGAGACTCTCTTAGCTTTGAGGAGGAGCCTTAATTGGCATCAAAACAATCTTGTGTTCTAAGGTACCAAAGGGATGATTGGGTTCACTCGTAAGACGTTTGAGACTTTACAGAATTAAATTGTACTGAATTTAGGACAACAAGTAAAAATAAATAATAACAATAATAAAACATGTACGGTAGAAGAAAGATTGGGGTTTCTTTTGTTGCTTGACCGGGTTGTGTACACATTGGCCGGTTTGGCTAGTGCTGAAGGTTGAATGCTTAAAACTCTGGAGCAAAAACATGGTGGGATGGATGGTAATTGGTAAGCACTAAGCAGTAATACGATCTAAAGTAAATGCAGATAATTTAATATGATATATAAAGTAAATACTGATCTACATGGATATAGAAAAAGCAATATAATTTAATAATATCAAAAAGATATTTGTCTTGGCGAACGAGTACTAGATTATTTATATATTTATAGAAAAGATTCTTCAAATATTTACAACTTTCCTTATAAAAGATGGTGAAATTAATATCCCGAGCGAGATTATAGTAGTGTCTCATTAATTGTGTGATTGGTAAAAATATTCTCTGATTTTGGTATTTTAGGAAACTAGTAGCTCTTTCTCTATTTTCTTTATTGTAATCTCTCTCTCTCTCTCTCTCTCTCTCTCTCTCTCTCTCTCTCTCTCTCTCTCTCTCTCTCTCTCTCTCTCTCTCTCTCTCTCTCTCTCTCTCTCTCTCTCTCTCTCTCTCTCTCTCTCTCTCTCTCTCTCTCTCTCTCTCTCTCTCTCTCTCTCTGCATATATATATATATACTAAGAGTTTGCCGGCGCTACGCGCCGGTTTTGCTAATATTTTTATGATTTGAATATGATTTTATAATCTAAAACATTTTTCAACAGTATTTTAGAAAACAAAATATTTATATGATCTTATGGAATTTATTAATTTAATTGTACTTTTTGCAGAGTTACTATGAAAGACATTTAAGTTCAAATATATGCATGACAATTGAAACTGTAATAGCTGAATTGTTTATTATTTGATTGAAACTTATTAATTTAAGTTATAATTTAGATAATTTATAAATGTGGACTTCATCTTACAATGATTATATTAAATTAGAGTTTATACATATATATTTATATGTATATATATTACGTTGTGAAATGTTACATTTCACATTATATATATATATATATATATATATATATATATATATATATATATATATATATATATATATATATCAGTAATTAGATATGATAGTAAAGATGCCCCAAAACTTAAATTGATTAATCCATGCTAGTTATATAAACTACATTTTTATTTATCTTTTATTTTGCGTCATCTCATTTGGAATAATATGAACTTGTTTGTCACGTTTTATACTATCATCTTTGTATTTGTTCAGTTCATCTCGGGTTACTCTTCAGTTATCGGCTAAAATGGAACCGAATCCAAACCCCAAAGTAAATGAAATCGATCTTGTTTTTGGCTAGATCTGTAACTGAACTGGTATTCTTACTTTGGATCGGGTTCGGGTTCGAGATTTATGCCCATACCTAGTTTTCTATATTGGGGTGATGGGGAGGTGTTATAATAGTTTGATGCTTTGGACTTTTCTATGTTGATTTCAATGAATTATATTTTGTGAGCGATGCTTATGATGATAATTTCAAATAATCATAGGTGTTATATTAACAGCTAGTTTCTTCTCGCTCTGAGTTTGTCAAAATGAAGAAGTTGAGACTAAATCAGTTTAACCATCAGATACATATTGATCCTAAAGATACATTCGAAGTTGGTACAGTGTATTTTTAATCATAAATCTTAGTATTAAGAATTTGAAAGTGAAACAGTGAGCACCATTTTGACTTGGGGGGGGGGGAATTTGATATTTATTGTTGTTAAGTAAAATTTTTTTGGATGATGTAATTATATGGTCATCTCTATTTGTTGAGAACATTATTTAATGTTTTTACTGTGTTATATCGTAATAGGTGATAGGTTTATGTATTTTGTGTTTGTCTTTTTCAATAATATGTTTTGTATATAATAGTACAGCTTCTAATGTAAAACATATTAAATTTCAATAACTTTGCATTTGTTGTTTTAAGATTAACAGTTTAATGTTATAAATTTTATTTTATTTTTTATTTGAATTATTTGAAAATTATTCTTTGAGATGTTTTGTGTTCTTTCTCCATATTTTGACATTAAGCCGTCAATATCTATGTATTTCGTTTACCTTTTCTGTGTGTTTTGCTTCTCACCCTCACCAAAAAGATATTCACCTCTGTGTGTTTGTTCTTCCTCAAATTGTTTGATATTTGTTATAGATTGAGTTTATAAATTTCATGTTGTGTGGCTGTTACTTACAACATTATAGATTGTTTCGGTCAATATTGGTTGCTCTTTTTCTTACTTAGATTTTTGTTGATGTTAGGACGTGAATTTTCTTAGGTTGGATCAGAGTCTAGTCGTCTTTAATGTTGATTTCTTTTTCCTTAGCTTACCATCGATAATTCATGTTTGGTTGGTTTTCAAGATCTGGTTTTTGATCATCAAACTTCTATGCTCTCTTTTATAGTTTGAGGTTGGCTCCACGATTTGCTGATTTCATCACTGTTTGCGTATCTAGTGGCTCTTTATTTTGCCAAATTTGCGACTCTAGGTTTAGATAGTGTTTTTTCCGTGTATGCTCTGTAGATTTATAATGTTGTGCCTGGTCTCAAGTTTGGGCTTTGGTTTCTTGGTGGTTAACTTTCATTCTCTCTCCTTTAGACTGTATGTTTACTTCTCCTGTTTTTCTTTGTATATGTGTGCGGTGTTAGATTCTCGGAATTTTGGTATTTTTTATCTAGAGTTTTGTGGTTCTCCGCTGGTATGAACATTTTTTCTGTGCTTGCTTTATTTTTTGAGATGCTTCGTACATCTTAGCTGGTGGCTGCGCTTATGGTGTGTTAAATATTTGTTTTCTTGTTTCATGTCGATTTTTTTCCTTCTGTTGAATATTCTATGCTCTAAAACGCTTTATTGGCTCGTTATATTGGTTTTTGATCGTATTTCTTTGTATTCGAAAGATGCTTTGTCTCGGAGTTTATGTTTCTACTCTTTTCCGACATCTCCTTGTTATAACCAAAACATTCTATGATAAAGTGAGCTAAGTTAATTTTTGTTTTTGATATCGGTTCAGTTTTAAACATTTACTTAGTTAGTGTGTCTTTTTAATTTTTTTTCTCTATGATTATAAAGATTTTATGTTTCGATCATGAGTTGTGTTTCTAGTTTATTTTTATTAACTTGGTAAATATTAAAATAAATATATAATTTGTAAATGAAATAATAAAAAACAGTAACAACTAATAAAATAGTAAATTTTATGTTATTTTAGGTTGTGAATAAATTAAAAATTAAAAATTTATTTATTTTATTTTATCTATTATTTTATTCATTTTGTATTTTGTAATTAATAAAATGGATTATCAAACTTAAAAAGATGATGATTATTGTTAAAATGATGAGATATTGCACAATTAGAAAGTGGTGAACCAAATTATAATAATCTAAAAGAAAAAAAATATAAAATGTAAAATGATATAAGAAGGGGACACATGTCAACAAAGCCCCCTTCCACATGTCCAAAGAAGAGAGAAAAGTCTCTTTTATATATATATATATATATAGATTTTATCACATAAATTTAGTTATGATCAAAGTTGTTTGCTTAGCAAGATAGTTCACATTGAAAATGTTGGGGATTGATGGTGGAAGATCCCTCAAATATGTTAAGTATTTGTGTTCCTAATGAAGCTCTAAGTGTGGTGGCGATGATTTTATTATTTGAAAAGTGATGTGACTTTTTTTCCAAAGTTTGAAGGCATTGTGTTTTTATTTATTTGAGAATATGTTTGCTATTATGTCCAAAGAAATTATATTTTAAATTTAAATTTTGATGGTTGTTTCTATTTTTGATGATTCACCCATTTTATTATATTTTTTGTTTAGAATTATTTTGATGTAAAAATTTAATTACATAATTAGTTGTTAGTATGGTATTTAAAAAAAAAATGAGACTGTAAACCAAAATTTTCTAGTGTATTAGGAAAACAAATTCATCTAAAAGAGATTTTTTTTAATATGAAGATGATTCATCTAAATATGAAGATTTTTTTTTTCACTTTCTCTCTGTACATTTATTTTAGAAGTTTGAAAAATAAGAAAATTGTGATCTTCTCATAGTTAATATAATATTTTATATGTGTACGCTTTTGTATTCATGGTTTTAAATTTTATTTATTTCAAGTTATTTTGTTACAGTAAATTAAATATATGGTTTATCTATTATTTTTTTTGTCGACATGGTTTATCAATTAATATGTGTGTAATTAGATTGGCAATGTTTTCCGTCGAAAGACGTCTTCATCGATTCCCGACGGCAACCTCATCAAGCATACAATTTCATGGGATTCCCTTGGGTCTGAGCCGTTGGGTTTCATAGGAATATAGATTGTTGGGCCATCGTTCTGCAAAAGAAGATTAGTATTGTTGGACTTTCATTCTGCAGAAGACGTATGGTATTTCAGTTGTTTCATTAAAGATAACATTTTAGAATGATTTAGAAGTATTTTAGATTGGTTTAAAAGTGGAACATGTGTCACTAAACCCCCCTGCCAGGTGTCTCAAGAAGAGTAAAAACCCAACTTTATATATATAGATATAGAGGCATGAGGGTCACCTTTAGTCTCTTTGTCCCATGGGGTTTATCTGCTTCTTCAATAACGATATACGACCTCTCATTTTCTTGATAGTGGATCGTTAATAATAGATAGCTTCGTCTCTCAAACGATAGCATAAATATTTGAGAACATTCACAGCATTTCCAATATGAAAACACATGATTATTGGAAAAAGTTTGTAATGCAATTTTTGTGATTCGTTTGTATGTTCAGTTTTGTGATCCGTTTGAATCTTTCATCTATGAATATGTATGGTGAAAATATTTGAGATTATCCGAATTCATGGAGATTTTGAGATTTGTTTTGTTTGGTTTGTATTTATTAATTAGTATATGTGTTTCTTGTTTTTAAAGAGAGAAATAAATTTGAATCCGATGACTTTTGTTTCTTTCCGGAAGGAAAAGAGAAGAAAAAAAAGGATTCATGTTACCAACAATGTTGGTCGAACTTGGGTTCAGACCTCTAAAGAGTATAAGACGGAGCCAAAGTGGCACGCTAAATTTACTTGTTAAACGTACAAATACAATGTTATAAACTAGTTGTTTTATTATTAATTAATGAATTTTCTTTTCCGTCCATAAAGCCTCCCGCTCACCCAAAATCTCCATTTTCTCTCTGTCACCAACATTCGAAATCGGAGAACTTCTCTCTACAGCTTACAGCTCTAGCTTGCTCTTCTTCTTCAAAAACCTGAGAGATGGACAGCCGAAAGATCAAGGATCGTTCAGAGTCTCCACATATCGGAGGTTGGATTTCGTTAGATTTCCACTCGAAATCAGTTTTCGTTTTCGTTTCGGACGATTATCACTCGTAATCGCTGCAATGTACTTTGAGTTTTTGTTTTCGATTGATTGATTTTTCTTGGGGGATCGAATCTGATACTTGTTGCTTGTTTGTATCAAGCTTTGAGAAGTTTTTTTTTTGTTCGCTTGATTTAGCAACTCTTCATCGATCTTACCTAAACGGACCTCTCTCTTGCTCTCTCTTGATGTATTTAGCTAATGAAAAACGATTTGTACTTGCTCTGGAGCTCATCTTCTTGTGATGTGATTTTGGCTTTGGATGAACTTTAGAGATGAATAATTTTTGAACTGCTTGAGATCCTCATCGATCTTTACCTAAACGGACCTGCCATTAGCTTATGGATAATAATTTGTATTTTCTCTGGATCTGATCTTCTTGTGATTTTGGCTTCTGATGAAGCTTGTAGATAGATTTATTTTGACCTTGACTATACTTAATATCCTCATCAATCTTACCTTAACATGCATTCCTTGATGTATTAGCTTATGTAAAAGATAAGATTTTTCTTTTGAACTCTTATAATGGTTGCTAGTTGATTTGTCATATCTGTTTTTGATGATTCTTGCTGATGCTTGTGTAATTCTTCTTTCTGATAGGCAAGGACAAGGTCTCTCCCTCAGCTACCAAGCATTCCAAGGAAAAGGCTATTGCTTCTCCTCTTGATGGTTACTACTTGATCTCTTATATCTGATTCTTGTTGATACTTGTTCTTTCTGATTCTTTTGGTTATCTTTTTGATATCTTCCTCCCAAAGGCAAGGATGAGGTCGCTACCTCAGCTATCAAGCCTTCCAAGGAAAAGGCCTCTGCTTCTTCTCTTGCTCCATATGATGGTAGCTAGTTGATTTGTCATATCTGTTTTTGTTGATTCTTGCTGATGCTTGTGTAATTCCTCTTGCTGATACTTTTGTTTTTGTTCCTTGAAATCTTCTCCCTAAAAAGGCAATGTCATGGTCGCAACCTCAGCTACAAAGCATGCCAAGGACAAGGCTCTTGCTTCACCTCTTGCCCCTCAAGGTAAATGGCTTTATAAAATCTTTTGTTGTTGACTTTGTGAACTCTTATACTTGTGTCCTTGCCTTTGAACTCTTCCAGGTGTCTCCAAAGCTCCTGGCAAGACCCCTGCCTCTTCTAAATACCATGGTAAACTGCTTAAAAATAATCTTGATACATACTTGTATGTGTGTTTGTCTTGGGATGAACTTTAGAGATGAATGCCTTTAATGTATTTGCTTATTGAAAAAAACGATTTGTTTTTGCTCTCCATCTTCTTGTGACTTTGTGAACTCTTATACTTGTGTCCTTGCCTTTGAACTTTTCCAGGTGTCTCCAAAGCTCCTGGCAAAACCCCTGCCTCTTCTCAATACCATGGTAAACTTCTTAAATATAATCTTGATACATACTTGTTTGTGTGTTTGGCTTGGGATGAACTTTAGAGATGAATGCCTTTGATGTATTTGCTTATTGAAAAACGAGCTGTTTTTACTCTCAATATTCTTGTGACTTTGTGAACTCTTATTCTTGTGTCCTTGCCTTTGAACTCTTCCAGGTGTCTCCAAAGCTCCTGGCAAGACCCCTGCCTCTTCTAACTACCATGGTAAACTTCTTAAAAGTAATCTTGATACATACTTGTTTGTGTGTTTGGCTTGGGATGAACTTTAGAGATGAATGCCTTTAATGTATTTGCTTATTGAAAAAACGATTTGTTTTTGCTCTCCATCTTCTTGTGACTTTGTGAACTCTTATACTTTGTGAAAAATTAATGCCTTTTGTTTTATTATTGCTGATTCTTGTTGTAAATTCTTTTACATCTTCAGGAAATCCTGCCGAGCTCCCTGACGTCGATAAACCCACTCGCAAACAGTGGGCTCTCTTCCTTGATCACCATCGAAAGCGTGGTTTTGCTGATGACTACGAGGCTTCCGACAACGAAGGGGCTGAATCGGATTAGACACTCCACTCAGCTGAATAAACTACGTTGGTTAAAAACGTTTTGTTTGATTTTCATAAAAGAAGGCGTTTTATAAGTAAGACTATATGACTCGTATAGTCATAACCAATAGCTTTTGTTAATTGAATATGGCTCTAGATTCATGGTTTATTATTAAACATGTGAACTATCAATATAAATCATATTAACTAATCACACCGCTTGTACACATTGATTTTAATTCTTATACATGCTAGCTATTTTCTTTCCTCACATGCCTTTATTGATTAGACATATTAGCTAGCTTACATGTGTGAAACGATCGTTATTTGTTCATAACAACTGCATTGATCTTGGAAAATTGCGGCTGCATATAGTTTTAAAAGCTACATATTGGTTTAATAACTTACAATATATTATGGCTGCATTTAAAATTATCATCATACGCTTAACAGTTGCATATAATTTCTGTCTAAGATCAGCATATTAATTTTAATATTTATCAGCACGTCACACGTTTTTGACGGCTATTTATTAGCTAGACAAACATATGCTTTTAATAAAATAACAAAACTGAAAAGTAAAATATATTTTAAAATAATCTTCACAAAGGAGACAAAAATAAATAGTTTTTTTCTTACATAGAGGGACGCATATTAGTATAATGATGAATATATTGAGATTCTAATAATTAAACTTCCTAATAATTAATTTGCAAGCTATAAGTAGAAAACTGACTCATCTAGCTAGTATATAGAGATATGGCTTTTTCTTTTGACCTAGCCGTCACCTTACACCGGGAGACAAGAAGAATGAAAAGGAGATCGTCGAAGGTAATAAGAAGGAGAAGAGAGAGGGACATATGCAAGAGCCATGAACCGTTGCAGGAGATTCCTTTTGATCTCGTGATTGATATTCTGACGAGACTCCCTCCTAAATCCATAATGAGGTTCAAATCTGTCTCAAAGCTCTGGTCATCCTTGATTTGTTCAAAATATTTTTCCAACCGTTTTCGAGAAGTTTCATCACCACGGCCACGTCTATTCATGTGGTTGGGCATCGACAACAAGAATGTATTACTATCATCGTCCTCTTCTCCTGACTTGGATGTTAGTACTATGTCATCCTTGGTAGTTGACCAAGATTTGACAATCCCAACGATGGAAGGTTACTCCGTCTCTCAAGTATTTCACGGTTTGATGTGCTTTACCAATGGGAAAAGTGCTTTAATATATAACACTGCCACTAGACAGCATGTTGTATTACCCGCCATAGAAGAATCTATCATTCTTGGTGCAAACGACATGTCTAAGAGCATGTTCTGTATCGGATACGATTCTGTCCATGATCAATATAAGGTGTTTTGCACAGTTTCAAAACGTGGAGAGAGAGTTGGGAACTTAGTAATATGGGTGTCAGAGCATTGGGTCTTCGTACTAGGAGGAGGAGATGTATCAAGTCGATGGAGAAATATTCCAAGTAGTTGTCTACCACATCGTCCTTTAACACAGTTTAACACCATCAATATCAATGGCCGTATGCTTTATTACCTCGCTAGGGCGCATTTGCCTAAATGTGTGCTTGTGAGTTTCGATATGATTTCTGAAGAAATCAGTGTACCCCAACTACCTGAGGATCTTGTCTTATGGTCGCGGCTGCCTATCTTATATGAAATTTTAGAATGGGATGGAAGAGTAGCCTTTCTATATCATCCTCATTTGGAAAATGATGGTGATGATCCTGAAAACGAGGGTAATGTTTTTGATAACGAAGGTGTGATGAAGGTATGGGTTATGGAAGATGCAGAGAAGAATCAGTGGTCGAGTAAGACTTTAGTGTTGCCTCCTTATCAAATGAAAATATTCAACATACCTATGGTCGTTAACTTGAGTTTGAAGCCACGAGGTACAACTGGAAAAGGCGAGGTTATCCTTGTACCTCGAAATATAAGGTATTGCAGGCGAACTCGCAACATTATCATCGGCCCACAAGAAACAAATCATTTCTATATTTTTCTTTACAGTTTACAAAAGAATCATATGAGAAAAGTTGAAATCACAAAATCATCAAGCCGCTATCTAACAACAAAGTGGGATGTTATTGGATTGGATGATGTTGAGAACTTGATGTATCTCTAAACTCTTGAACGTTTTTTGGTTGTTGTTCTCCTTCTCTTTGGAAACAATTTATCTAATTTTGTTTCAATGTTTTTTTGGTACTTTCATGCTACAAACCAAACCAAAGATCACTGGTTTCAAACTTATGTTATGTGCTCTCTTTTTGCTTGTTTGTTTTGCTGTATCTTGTCTCCTCCAATAATGGTACATTGTTCTGTACTATCTTGTGGAACAGCCAAAACATCACACCTAATAAATAGTATCTCTTCTATACAAATGCTGACTACAATTATATGAATGGAATAAGCGTACATAGAAATATCTGGTCTTTTTCTGTGCAAGGGCTCCATCAGTTTCAGAAACCAGAAGAATCTATTTTATTGAGGATCCTATCTCTGTAAATTGATCTCCACTTTTATGTATGCCTTGAACTCGAACAGAAGCTCCCTCGATAACAATCCTCCACTGGCACTTCAGAATCGTGATTTTTATTTGCAACACTGTACTATCTGATCATATGATATGATTAGTAATTTACTGGTTTATAAAAATCACAGAAGCTAGAGAAGTCTACTAATTATCGTGCATTGACATCCTAGCTTCTATGCAAGTAGTAATTTACTGGTTTTAGTACTGCAATATTTACATGAAGCAGCTCATGTATAACATAAACCTTTTTTAACAGATGAAACTATTAATTTGATACAAAAACACGGGATATTTCATTGGATCTTGTGCCATATTAAGGGGGAAAAATGTATGAACGCTAGAGTAGCCAATTGGTTTTGGTTAGGTATTTTAACTTGTTGCACAAAAAAAGGTATTTTAAGTTATCGAAATCGGGTTTTGTTTGGTTATGTTCATATAATTTTACTTGGTAAGCATATGAACCGGAATTATTGATGATAAGATTGTTTCACAAATTGAAGGAAGAATACAAAAAGTCGGGAAACGTTTTAAGTTCCTTCCAGTACGGTATTTGTGTGTTTCAAGTTTCAACCATCATATATTCAACGTATTGAAATCAAAATTGACGTGATAGATTAATGTTTTCCCCTTAATCAATTATAACGCATTACATGACGGGAGCATTATTGACGGTTGTTTCCCGTCATGTAATGCATGCAATATAAAAGTACCAACAATTTTATTAATTTTGGGTCAATTTCTCGAAACGACAGTCTCTTCCTCTTCAGAGCTGCTATTTCACAATGTCAGACTTTCCTCGAGGTTTTACAGCAATATGGTGAGGTTACGGATCAAGTGATCAATCTTAATAAATCTTCTCTCACGTCTGAAAAGAAGGTTAATCAAGAATTGAAACTGCAAATTCAAAACTTGCTTGGGATCTTTGCGGAAGGAGGAGCAGGTACTTATCTTGGTCTCCCCGAGTGTTTCAGTGGCTCCAAAGTCAAGATGCTAGCTTACATTGAAGACAAGATGAAAGGAAGAATATCTGGACGGTACACAAAATTTCTTTCTCAAGCTGGAAAAGAGATCATCTTGAAATCAGTAGCCAGCCTTTAATATGCTATGAGTTGTTTTAAACTTTCCAAGATAACTTGTAGCAATCTAACTTCAGCATTGGCGGCTTTTTGGTGGAGATCAACTGAAGATAAAGGGAAGATTCACTGGCTAAGTTGTGATAAACTGTGTGTTCCAAAACATGTTGGAGGAATGGGTTTTAAAGACATAAAAATCTTTAACCAAACTCTATTAGCGAAACAAGCATGGAGGATCCTTCATGGTCAGTATTCTCTGTTTGGGGAATTTTTAAAGAGCAGATACTTCCCCGATGGTGATTTTATTACGGCAAGGTTAGGAAAAAGACCCTCATTTGCTTGGCGTAGTATTTTGTATGGAAGAGATCTTCTAATTAAGGGGCTAAGACATATGGTAGGTAACGGTGAATCAATTCATGTCTGGTCTACCCCTGGGCTTGCTGATGGTGATAGAATGGTGATAGAATGCACATTCCATTGATGAAAAGTATCTTGATTGATCTCAATCTTAGAGTGAAAGATCTTATGCTACCAAACTCTCATCACTGGGGTATGGTCAAGCTTAATGATCTCTTCTCCCCTCAAGATATTGCTATTATCACAAAGATCAAACCAGTTATTTCCATGGAAGATTTTTACTGCTGGAATCACACAAGAACTGGAGAGTACATAGTTCGATCTGGTTACTGGTTTGCAGAGAAAGGAGCAAACAAAGAAGCTTTTGCTCAAGGAGCTATTCTTCCTTCTCTCAACGGTATCAAAGATCTCATATGGTCTTTGGAGACAGCTCCGAAAATCAAATTTTTTCTTTGGAAAGCCATTAGTGGAGCTCTTCCGGTGATTGACAATCTCGAAGAAAGAGGTATGAAGTTTGATTCAAGATGTCAAATCTGTGGTCTGGAAGGAGAGTCTATCAATCATATGCTTTTTACTTGCACCTTGGCTAGACAGTATTGGGCTATCTGTAATTTCCCTCACCCGAGCTAGAGAAAATCCCACCATCCCCACCAATATCAGTAGAACTGGCCCTTGGATCATATGGAGTATTGGAGGAATATGAATTCTCATTTCTTTGAAGGATGTGTAGCAGAAGCTCTTGATTTTCAACATAATGTCTTCGAGGAAGCAAAAGTTATTGATTTCTCATCAAAGAAAAAGTTATTGATTTTGAAAGAAAGAACAAATCATGTTTGGTTGGAAACCTCCACCTAAAGATTGGCTCAAATGTGACATTGGTTTTGCTTGGAACAAGTTCAAAAATGAAAGTGGAGACTCCTAGGTTCTCAGGAAAAGTGAGGGAAGAGTACTTTTACATGGTAGAAGATCCTTTTCCCAAATCTATAACCGGGCTGATGCTTCTTTGGAAAGTTGTATTAGACACATAGTTATCCCACATCGGTAGTTGGAAGAGATCATTAGTAATATATAAGATAGATGAGCCACTCCCCTAATTACCAATTGGTTTTAGGTGGGAAGCCCATCTAGCTTAATATGGTATCAGAGTCCGATCCAAACAGTCCAACCCGATCCACATCGGTCTGGCCCTAATTTGGCTCATTGATTCTTGCCCGAACATTCTGAGATTGACGCTTAAAGAGCCATCATCTCGAACGGGCGTATTAGACACACATAGCTGTCCCACATCGGTAGTTTGAAGGGATCCTAAGTAATATATAAGATAGATGAGTCACTCCCTTAATTGTCAATTGATTTTAGGTTAGAAGTACATCTAACTTAACAAATTGGTTGTGGGCAATAGAAAGTCTTCAAAGTCTTCACTTTGATTCGATTATATTTGCTAGTGATGACAAAGATCTGATTGCGGCGGTCTCCAAACCTGCAGCTTGGTCTTCTCTCAGATTCTATATTGAGAAATTTTGTCTTCAGCTAAATCATTTTTTGGACTGGCGGGTTATCTTCTCGAAACGCCATGATATCAAAGGTGCTGCCCTCATCGCTGATAGTGTCATAAAAGAGAATTTTTTTCAATCTTACATTGCTGCTGGATTTCCATGTTGGTTAAGACATTTCTTTTTGTAGCCTTAATGCTCCCAGTATTGTGTTCAGTCAGATTGTAGTAGATCCTCTTGTCATGCTCTGTTTTGCTTGCGGTTCTGATTGTACTCTATTTTTTTTCTATATCAATGAAAGTGTTAAAAGAATTTTTGCACAAAATAAATAATTATCATTACATTTTCGATTTAATAAAAATAAAGTTAAATTTGGAAATACCGTGAATACTTTGCTACAAGAAAAAAACATTATCGATCGGAGGAAATAGTCTACCTTTACTTCTATTTCTATATATTGTAAATAATGTTTCAATATTAACACATGGAATTAGGTAAAAGAATTTGTTTAATTTTTTTTTAAAAAGCTATTCTTGTTAGTATGAGCACTCATAACATCACGATCAGCAACCAATATGGATGTCAATCAAAAGACATGTATCGCGGGCCTCTCCCGAAAGACTTGCTGCAAAGTGGAACTGAGCCTTATTTTGTAAGCCCGAAAAATTGCGGACCTCACATGATGGGTTTAAAGCGAGACGGGCCGAAAGCGGAATGGGTGGCAGGTAGGCCTGGGCGTTTTTACCCCAACCCGAAGTACCGACCTACATCCGAACCGGAAAAACCGAACCCGGATCCAAACCGTTATACAAAAATAACCGAACGGGACTTATGAGCCTAATACTTTGGACTTTGGGTATAATCCGAACCGAACTGAAATCCGAAATAAGATCCGAAGGTATCCGAAATTAGTTAAATGTGTTAATGTTTTTATATATGTTAAGGTAATTTAGATAGTTTATAGTATTCTAAATATTTTCATAGTCTATGTTATATGTTATTTTGAATATATTTTAGTTAATTTAGATATTTTAACTAATTTGTAATTCTATTTGTGGATAATTTACATATTTTGAATATTATTTTGTCAAAATTTTAGGTTTAAAAAAATATTATTGAACGATTTCAAACATTGGTTATAATTCGATCCGAACCGAATCTGGAATGAACCGAACCGAACCCGATCCGATAATTAGAAAAAAAACTGAATGGTACTTGTGAACATAGTACCGAAAATCCGAATCAAGCGAACCGAAACCTATTGGACTACCGAACGCCCAGGCCTAGTGGCAGGTTAACCGCGGAATTTCAAAGACCCGCAATCCTAAATCCCTACTTCTGCGAGAGAGAGAGAGAGAGAGAGAGAGAGAGAGAGAGAGAGAGAGAGAGAGAGAGAGAGAGAGAGAGAGAGAGAGAGAGAGAGAGAGAGAGAGAGAGAGAAGGTGATTCGACATTATGGAGCTCCGTTGATGGTTGTTTCAAGGCCGATGATGCTCAATGTATTGATCTTGTAAGAGTATGGTTGATCATGTGCACGCTGAAACTCAATTTTTGTCTATGTTTGTTCATGCAGGTAGAAGCAAGCAATATAATATCCAATATCTCGTGGAACGGCTTGCGAAGGTCTGTATTTTCGTGACACGGGATTGGATCTCTATTTTGAAACCGTGTTCTGCAAAAAACAGGCCCGGCGTGTACTGTCGAAAACCGAACCCGCAGTGGTTCGAGTCGGAACAGAAGAGCCTAATTACCATTCCTAACAACCAACAATAAAATAATCTTTGGCCATCTAATATGTACATCACAATTCGTATACTTGCTTAATCAATAGAAGTATACATTTTTAATTATAAACAATAAGAATATATACGCATACCCTTCTGGATTATAATTGGGTCGTGTGAAGAATATAGAGGTATTGTTCTATTGTCAGTTTATTTTATAAAAGGAAGATATATTTTTAGCATATCCGATCAAGATGACTGTTTGTTTAACTTGGGTCTTTCCGACTGATGGTTCTTAAATTAATAATATCTAAAAACTGATATTTAAATCTTTTGTTTTTGCAAGATTCACGTAATGATGTATATGAATTAAGGGTGAACTCGAATCAAAATATCAAAATTTTTAAAGTATTTGTGATTCGATCCGTTTTATCCAAATAATCAATCATTTAATTCTATCAGTTCCACACATGTGTAGATAATTGGGTTCTTGATGTCTGAAATTTAATCAGATATCTAATTTCATTCGTAAAATGAATTAATATGTTTTAAAAAGTAAATAAATAAATAACTTAAGTAAATGAAATTCTTAATTTTCAATGCAAAATTTTTATCATTTTATATTATATAACATTTATGTTTTGTGTTTATGTTTTATTTTATTATTGATGGAAATTGTAGTTAGCTAAATAGTTACTGATGTTTTTTATTAAAGTTTTTTTTAACCTGTACGAATAATTCTAAATGTCATCTGTATAAAAACAGAGAGAGTATTACTGTGAGTATACGACCATTTACATGTGTACCAAAAAAGGATTTCATTGTACCCGATTATAAAAGTTGCGCGGCATGTGTCAGACTGTCAGGTTGGTGAAAACAACACCAAGGGAATATACACAACCATTTTCACACGGTGTCAATAAGTTATGATTGCTTTGCCAATAAATATTACAATCAGAAATCGAAGTATATGCCAATATATGAAAAACAGAAAAGTATATACTACAACTAGTCCTTTGTTTTGTAAACGTCTTTCAAAGTATCATTTGATTGACTAATTCTCTTTATTTCTAATTTTAAGAATTCTTATTAAAGGGTGGTGTCGCTTTCTTCACTAGTTTTGAGTTTTTTTTTTCTTCCGGTGTAGGCTTTATTCAATTCCATGACAGAACCAGAGTTGACAAGACATTACGTGCTCTGTAATAACTCGAGTCGCTTCTTATATTCATGTCAACACAAAATGAGTTTCAAGATTGGTCTCATATCAGGATTACAAAAGATGGCGGAAAAGGTAGAAGCATCTGTTACAGAAGGAGAAAGCACGATTGAAAAAAGAGAGAGAAGCTATGAGGGAATTTGAGGAGGGACTCGATCAACCCATGGATGAAGAAGCTGATATGCTCAAGGACATGCGCAGAGAAAAGGTAATTACTTACTCTGTCATGCTCTGTTTCAGTGTGTTTTTTTTACTAAAACTCTGTTTCAGTTTCATATAGAGAATTTGAGAAAAGGAGAAAAGTCTTAAGTTTTTTAATTTTTCTTTTTCATCAGGGCTTTTCAGTGTGGATGTTACTGAGACTATCATTCCAAAGTCTAGGGATAGTGTACGGCGATCTTGGGACTTCTCCATTGTATGTGTTCTACAATACATTTCCTGATGGAATTGATGATGGTGAAGATGTCATCGGAGTTCTTTCTTTGATCATTTACTCTCTCCTGCTTATACCTCTCATCAAGTATGTGTTCATTGTCTGCAAAGCTAATGACAACGGTCAAGGTAAAGTAAGCTTGACTCAATGTTGTTTTTAACCAAACCGGTTTAATTTATACTCAGTGTTTGTGTGCAGGTGGGACTTTAGCTATATACTCATTGCTTTGCAGACATGCTAACGTGAATCTTATCCCGAATCAGCAACGCAGCGATGTGAATCTCACGACTTATAGTCGAACTTTAGTCGCTGAAGGGTCCTTTGCTGCCAAAACAAAGAAGTGGTTGGAGAGTAGACGTTCAAAGAAGAGAGCCCTTCTTGTTATTGTTCTTCTAGGGACATGTATGATGATAGGTGATGGTATCTTAACCCCAGCCATCTCCGGTAACTAAGCTTCTCCACCCCTTTCTTTCTTGACATGATCACTCAAGCTTTTCAGTTTAATAAACATTCTTTCTTACAGTTCTTTCAGCCACTGGTGGGATCAGAGTCAACAATCCAAATATGAGCAGCGGTAACATGTCAAGTTCAAGCTTCGTCTCTTTTTAGTTTTTGCTCACTTGCTATGATCATTTTGTTTTGCAGACATCGTCGTGCTTGTGTCTGTCATCCTTTTAATTGGACTTTTCAGTATGCAACACTATGGTACAGACAAGGTAGGATGGCTCTTTGCGCCTATCGTCCTTATTTGGTTCCTCTTCATTGGAGCCACTGGGATATACAACATCTGCAAACACGATACAAGCGTTTTAAAAGCGTTTTCGCCAACATATGTATACTTTTACTTTAAAAGACGAGGGCGAGATGGTTGGATTTCGCTCGGTGGCATTCTTCTCAGCATTACAGGTAAAACTAGCGTCAGAAAGATTCTATAGTTATCTTTAGATTGTTTATATATTAGGTACAGGTTAGAAACTATTTAAAAAATGTTTCTTATGAAAAAATAATTGTAGGCACGGAGGCACTATACGCGGACATTTCTTATTTCCCTTTACAAGCGATACAGCTAGCTTTTACACTTTTTGTGTTCCCTTGTCTTCTTCTAGCATATTGCGGACAAGCTGCGTATCTTGTGACCCACAAAGAACATTATAAAGACGCCTTCTATGCATCTATCCCTGGTTTGTCCTAAACTTTTTTTCAAAAGAGCTTTACTAGTCTTGAAGCCATACATAGTGTGCTTTTCCTCCAGAACACTGAAAACTCTTATTAGGGACAAAGTCCATGTTAGAATTTTAAAAAAAACTTAATTATTATAAAGGATATGAGTCAATCTACTAACTGTCGTTTGTTTTTATCTTATTTGGAAACTCAGCTCATTTAATATGATATCATTAGTCATTACCCAAACAATCAAATCCATATCCGATCAAGATTTGGTCCCGCTGATCATTACCAATTTCAGAGACTAATGCTCAAAGAGTCATCATCTGTTTTTGAGTTGAAAGCTCGTCTAACTAACTTTATTTCTTTCCGCAGAAAGTGTATATTGGCCAATGTTAATAGTAGCAACTGGAGCTGCAATTGTTGGGAGCCAAGCTACCATCTCAGGGACTTACTCGATAATCAAACAGGCCGTGTCTCATGGTTGTTTTCCTCGAGTTAAAATTGTTCACACTTCCAAGAAGTTCCTAGGTCAGATCTATTGCCCTGATATTAACTGGATACTCATGATTGGTTGCATCACCGTCACTGCTAGTTTCAAGAACCAGACCGAGATCGGAAATGCATACGGTAAGATGTACAGGACTAGATGTTTGTCATTTTGGTTAGATACTTTTGAGTATTCATCTGACTATTTTTTTGTATCTTGGCGAACATTAGGAACTGCGGTTGTGGTGGTGATGCTTGTGACCACAATACTGATAATGGTGACCATGCTTCTCGTGTGGCGGCTCCACTGGATCCTTGTCCTCGTATTTGCCATTCTCTCCCTCGCAGTGGAATTATCGTACTTCTCGGCTGTGATCTTAAAGGTCAATGAAGGAGGATGGGTTCCGCTCATCATAGCAGCGATCTGTCTTCTGGTCATGTTTGTTTGGAATTACGTAACAGTCAAGAAATATGAGTTTGAAGTGTACAGCAGAGTTTCCATGAGTTGGATCCTCGGTCTCGGTCCCAGCCTTGGGCTTGTACGTGTCCCAGGGATCGGGTTAGTCCACACGGAACTAGCGAGTGGTGTCCCTCACATCTTCTCTCATTTCATAACTAACCTCCCTGCGATTCACTCCGTCGTAGTCTTTGTATGTGTCAAGAACCTCCCGGTCTACACCGTCCCTGAAGACGAGAGGTTTCTAGTGAAGAGAATCGGACCAAAGACATTCCGAATGTTCCGCTGCGTAGCCAGGTACTGTTCCTTTCGTCTTCTCAGTTCTTTAGAAAGAAAAAAAAAAGAGTTTTAACTTTTAAGACGATATAAATCTCCAAAACAACTTTTATAGGTACGGTTACAAAGATCTACACAGGAAAGACGACAATTTCGAAAACAAACTGTTCGATAACCTCTTCTCATTCATCCAAAACGAAACAATGATGGAATCAGATTCAAACTACAGCCAAGGCGCGTATTCCTTCAACCATAGACAAGAGTCCAGAGATGAATTGATCCGTAACAACAACAACCACGGTAGCAACGATAATAACATGGTTATGTTCTCATCGATGGTTGACTACAAGGAATCCACGATAATTCCAGCTGATTCACCTCATAGCGCAATGAGTTTCAGTCAGAACTACACGGTGGAGGAAGAGGAAGAAGGGGAGGAGGAAGATGAGTTGGAGTTTCTAAAGATTTGTAAAGAGACAGGGGTTGTCCATATCATGGGAAACACCAAGGTAAGAGCAAGAAAAGGATCATTGCTTCCAAAGAAGATAGCCATTGATTATGTTTATCGGTTTCTTGCTAAGATGTGTAGGGCGAATAGTGCTATCTTACATGTTCCCCATGAAACCCTTTTAAACGTTGGTCAAGTCTATTATGTTTAGCTTTTCTTTTCTTCAACTTTTGTAAAACAATTGCTGATAAAAGGATAATAAAGGATTCTAATGACAAGTCTAAACCGTAGTACAACTTTGTTTCATATTAAGTGTCATTTTAACATTTTTTTTAAATGTCATTTTAGAATTTCAATGCAAATTTTAATTATTTTTAGTTTGAAATTATAGCAAAGTATATGGATTTTATAAATAATTTTATTTATCTTAAACATTGTTGGTCAAACATATGTAATTAATGTAAACTTAATTATATTTAATTAGCATTTTTAATTTTGGTAATGTTTGTTTGGAATTACGTAAACTTAATTATATTTAATTAGCATTTTCGTCTCGGTCCCAGCCTTGGGCTTGTACGTGTCCCCGGGATCGGGTTAGTCCACACGGAGCTAGCGAGTGGTGTCCCTCACATCTTCTCTCATTTCATCACTAACCTCCCTGCGATTCACTCTGTGGTAGTCTTTGTTTGCGTCAAGAACCTTCCAGTCTACACTGTCCCTGAAAAAGAGAGGTTTCTTGTCAAGAGAATCGGACCAAAGACATTCCGAATGTCCTTTCTTCCTCTATGTTCTTTAGACAAATAGTTTGAAATCTCTATAAAAATTGTTAATGGTATGGTTACAAAGATCTACACAGGAAGGACGACGAAATCGAAAACAAACTGTTTGATAACCTCTTCTCGTTCATTCAAACCGAAACAATGATGGAGTCAGATTCAAATTATAGCCAAGGCGCATATTCCTTTGAACCATAGAAAAGAGTCCAGAGATGAGTTGATCCGTAACAACAACCACCACAATAGCAACGGTAACAAGATGGTTATTTTCTCATCGATGGTGGACTACACAGGATCAACTCCAAAGACGATATTTTCAGCTGATCACCGCATATTGCAATGAGTTTCAATCAGAACGAGGAGGAGGAGGAGAAGGAAGATGAGTTGGAGTTTCCAAAGATTTGTAAAGAGACAGGGGTTGTCCATATCATGGGAAACACAGTGGTGAGAGCAAGAAAAGGATCATTGCTTCCAAAGAAGATAGCCATTGATTATGTTTATCGGTTTCTTGCTAAGATGTGTAGGGCGAATAGTGCTATCTTACATGTTCCTCATGAAACCCTTGTGAACGTTGGGGAAGTCTATTATCTTTAGCTTTCTTCAACATTTGTATTACAACTGCAGATAAGGGTAATAAAAGATGCCCATTACAAGACTAGACCATAGCAATTGTTATGGTTTTGGTGTTGTGAAATCAATCAAAGTTTCACATTAAAAGTTTAGATAAATAATTTCCAGTATATTGAAAATTGTAACTTTGATTAGCATGAGACACTTTGGAAAAGAACCCAAAACCAAATCCATGCAAAATTTACTGATTGGTCCAAAGTATCGTATTAATAGGTTTCCGAAAAGTTAGACATGGGCTTGAAAAAGCTGAACATTTGGTCACCTTGAAAATCTTTATCAAAATGAATCTTATGGCGTTTATTAGAAGTCCTGACACAATCCCGTGAAACAATGTTCAACAGATGGCTAGATGAAGCAGCGTCATTCATGATCAGTGGCCATCTCGCAAACAGGAGAACAATCAAACGTGTTTGTCAAGGCATGATGTACTTTATCTTTTGTGCCAATACTTTATCTAAATTACTTGGAAAAGCTAATTGAACTGAACTTGATTTTCCGGTTTTTAACCATTTCTTAGTTTTACTATCGGAAGATTCGGAACCAAACCAACCTAAGAACTATTAAAACTGGTCCAAACCGATACGAACCGAAATCGCTTCTTAAGTGGATCTTGAACTACTCAATACTCGAAATAACCAACACAGACTGAAATGAAATCAAAATTGACGTGATAGATTAATAACAGTTTTTGTGTGTTTCAAGTTTCAACCATCATATATTCAACGTATTGAAATCAAAATTGACGTGATAGATTAATGTTTTCCCCTTAATCAATTATAACGCATTACATGACGGGAGCATTATTGACGGTTGTTTCCCGTCATGTAATGCATGCAATATAAAAGTACCAACAATTTTATTAATTTTGGGTCAATTTCTCGAAACGACAGTCTCTTCCTCTTCAGAGCTGCTATTTCACAATGTCAGACTTTCCTCGAGGTTTTACAGCAATATGGTGAGGTTACGGATCAAGTGATCAATCTTAATAAATCTTCTCTCACGTCTGAAAAGAAGGTTAATCAAGAATTGAAACTGCAAATTCAAAACTTGCTTGGGATCTTTGCGGAAGGAGGAGCAGGTACTTATCTTGGTCTCCCCGAGTGTTTCAGTGGCTCCAAAGTCAAGATGCTAGCTTACATTGAAGACAAGATGAAAGGAAGAATATCTGGACGGTACACAAAATTTCTTTCTCAAGCTGGAAAAGAGATCATCTTGAAATCAGTAGCCAGCCTTTAATATGCTATGAGTTGTTTTAAACTTTCCAAGATAACTTGTAGCAATCTAACTTCAGCATTGGCGGCTTTTTGGTGGAGATCAACTGAAGATAAAGGGAAGATTCACTGGCTAAGTTGTGATAAACTGTGTGTTCCAAAACATGTTGGAGGAATGGGTTTTAAAGACATAAAAATCTTTAACCAAACTCTATTAGCGAAACAAGCATGGAGGATCCTTCATGGTCAGTATTCTCTGTTTGGGGAATTTTTAAAGAGCAGATACTTCCCCGATGGTGATTTTATTACGGCAAGGTTAGGAAAAAGACCCTCATTTGCTTGGCGTAGTATTTTGTATGGAAGAGATCTTCTAATTAAGGGGCTAAGACATATGGTAGGTAACGGTGAATCAATTCATGTCTGGTCTACCCCTGGGCTTGCTGATGGTGATAGAATGGTGATAGAATGCACATTCCATTGATGAAAAGTATCTTGATTGATCTCAATCTTAGAGTGAAAGATCTTATGCTACCAAACTCTCATCACTGGGGTATGCTCAAGCTTAATGATCTCTTCTCCCCTCAAGATATTGCTATTATCACAAAGATCAAACCAGTTATTTCCATGGAAGATTTTTACTGCTGGAATCACACAAGAACTGGAGAGTACATAGTTCGATCTGGTTACTGGTTTGCAGAGAAAGGAGCAAACAAAGAAGCTTTTGCTCAAGGAGCTATTCTTCCTTCTCTCAACGGTATCAAAGATCTCATATGGTCTTTGGAGACAGCTCCGAAAATCAAATTTTTTCTTTGGAAAGCCATTAGTGGAGCTCTTCCGGTGATTGACAATCTCGAAGAAAGAGGTATGAAGTTTGATTCAAGATGTCAAATCTGTGGTCTGGAAGGAGAGTCTATCAATCATATGCTTTTTACTTGCACCTTGGCTAGACAGTATTGGGCTATCTGTAATTTCCCTCACCCGAGCTAGAGAAAATCCCACCATCCCCACCAATATCAGTAGAACTGGCCCTTGGATCATATGGAGTATTGGAGGAATATGAATTCTCATTTCTTTGAAGGATGTGTAGCAGAAGCTCTTGATTTTCAACATAATGTCTTCGAGGAAGCAAAAGTTATTGATTTCTCATCAAAGAAAAAGTTATTGATTTTGAAAGAAAGAACAAATCATGTTTGGTTGGAAACCTCCACCTAAAGATTGGCTCAAATGTGACATTGGTTTTGCTTGGAACAAGTTCAAAAATGAAAGTGGAGACTCCTAGGTTCTCAGGAAAAGTGAGGGAAGAGTACTTTTACATGGTAGAAGATCCTTTTCCCAAATCTATAACCGGGCTGATGCTTCTTTGGAAAGTTGTATTAGACACATAGTTATCCCACATCGGTAGTTGGAAGAGATCATTAGTAATATATAAGATAGATGAGCCACTCCCCTAATTACCAATTGGTTTTAGGTGGGAAGCCCATCTAGCTTAATATGGTATCAGAGTCCGATCCAAACAGTCCAACCCGATCCACATCGGTCTGGCCCTAATTTGGCTCATTGATTCTTGCCCGAACATTCTGAGATTGACGCTTAAAGAGCCATCATCTCGAACGGGCGTATTAGACACACATAGCTGTCCCACATCGGTAGTTTGAAGGGATCCTAAGTAATATATAAGATAGATGAGTCACTCCCTTAATTGTCAATTGATTTTAGGTTAGAAGTACATCTAACTTAACAAATTGGTTGTGGGCAATAGAAAGTCTTCAAAGTCTTCACTTTGATTCGATTATATTTGCTAGTGATGACAAAGATCTGATTGCGGCGGTCTCCAAACCTGCAGCTTGGTCTTCTCTCAGATTCTATATTGAGAAATTTTGTCTTCAGCTAAATCATTTTTTGGACTGGCGGGTTATCTTCTCGAAACGCCATGATATCAAAGGTGCTGCCCTCATCGCTGATAGTGTCATAAAAGAGAATTTTTTTCAATCTTACATTGCTGCTGGATTTCCATGTTGGTTAAGACATTTCTTTTTGTAGCCTTAATGCTCCCAGTATTGTGTTCAGTCAGATTGTAGTAGATCCTCTTGTCATGCTCTGTTTTGCTTGCGGTTCTGATTGTACTCTATTTTTTTTCTATATCAATGAAAGTGTTAAAAGAATTTTTGCACAAAATAAATAATTATCATTACATTTTCGATTTAATAAAAATAAAGTTAAATTTGGAAATACCGTGAATACTTTGCTACAAGAAAAAAACATTATCGATCGGAGGAAATAGTCTACCTTTACTTCTATTTCTATATATTGTAAATAATGTTTCAATATTAACACATGGAATTAGGTAAAAGAATTTGTTTAATTTTTTTTTAAAAAGCTATTCTTGTTAGTATGAGCACTCATAACATCACGATCAGCAACCAATATGGATGTCAATCAAAAGACATGTATCGCGGGCCTCTCCCGAAAGACTTGCTGCAAAGTGGAACTGAGCCTTATTTTGTAAGCCCGAAAAATTGCGGACCTCACATGATGGGTTTAAAGCGAGACGGGCCGAAAGCGGAATGGGTGGCAGGTAGGCCTGGGCGTTTTTACCCCAACCCGAAGTACCGACCTACATCCGAACCGGAAAAACCGAACCCGGATCCAAACCGTTATACAAAAATAACCGAACGGGACTTATGAGCCTAATACTTTGGACTTTGGGTATAATCCGAACCGAACTGAAATCCGAAATAAGATCCGAAGGTATCCGAAATTAGTTAAATGTGTTAATGTTTTTATATATGTTAAGGTAATTTAGATAGTTTATAGTATTCTAAATATTTTCATAGTCTATGTTATATGTTATTTTGAATATATTTTAGTTAATTTAGATATTTTAACTAATTTGTAATTCTATTTGTGAATAATTTACATATTTTGAATATTATTTTGTCAAAATTTTAGGTTTAAAAAAATATTATTGAACGATTTCAAACATTGGTTATAATTCGATCCGAACCGAATCTGGAATGAACCGAACCGAACCCGATCCGATAATTAGAAAAAAAACTGAATGGTACTTGTGAACATAGTACCGAAAATCCGAATCAACCGAACCGAAACCTATTGGACTACCGAACGCCCAGGCCTAGTGGCAGGTTAACCGCGGAATTTCAAAGACCCGCAATCCTAAATCCCTACTTCTACGAGAGAGAGAGAGAGAGAGAGAGAGAGAGAGAGAGAGAGAGAGAGAGAGAGAGAGAGAGAGAGAGAGAGAGAGAGAGAGAAGGTGATTCGACATTATGGAGCTCCGTTGATGGTTGTTTCAAGGCCGATGATGCTCAATGTATTGATCTTGTAAGAGTATGGTTGATCATGTGCACGCTGAAACTCAATTTTTGTCTATGTTTGTTCATGCAGGTAGAAGCAAGCAATATAATATCCAATGTCTCGTGGAACGGCTTGCGAAGGTCTGTATTTTCGTGACACGGGATTGGATCTCTATTTTGAAACCGTGTTCTGCAAAAAACAGGCCCGGCGTGTACTGTCGAAAACCGAACCCGCAGTGGTTCGAGTCGGAACAGAAGAGCCTAATTACCATTCCTAACAACCAACAATAAAATAATCTTTGGCCATCTAATATGTACATCACAATTCGTATACTTGCTTAATCAATAGAAGTATACATTTTTAATTATAAACAATAAGAATATATACGCATACCCTTCTGGATTATAATTGGGTCGTGTGAAGAATATAGAGGTATTGTTCTATTGTCAGTTTATTTTATAAAAGGAAGATATATTTTTAGCATATCCGATCAAGATGACTGTTTGTTTAACTTGGGTCTTTCCGACTGATGGTTCTTAAATTAATAATATCTAAAAACTGATATTTAAATCTTTTGTTTTTGCAAGATTCACGTAATGATGTATATGAATTAAGGGTGAACTCGAATCAAAATATCAAAATTTTTAAAGTATTTGTGATTCGATCCGTTTTATCCAAATAATCAATCATTTAATTCTATCAGTTCCACACATGTGTAGATAATTGGGTTCTTGATGTCTGAAATTTAATCAGATATCTAATTTCATTCGTAAAATGAATTAATATGTTTTAAAAAGTAAATAAATAAATAACTTAAGTAAATGAAATTCTTAATTTTCAATGCAAAATTTTTATCATTTTATATTATATAACATTTATGTTTTGTGTTTATGTTTTATTTTATTATTGATGGAAATTGTAGTTAGCTAAATAGTTACTGATGTTTTTTATTAAAGTTTTTTTTAACCTGTACGAATAATTCTAAATGTCATCTGTATAAAAACAGAGAGAGTATTACTGTGAGTATACGACCATTTACATGTGTACCAAAAAAGGATTTCATTGTACCCGATTATAAAAGTTGCGCGGCATGTGTCAGACTGTCAGGTTGGTGAAAACAACACCAAGGGAATATACACAACCATTTTCACACGGTGTCAATAAGTTATGATTGCTTTGCCAATAAATATTACAATCAGAAATCGAAGTATATGCCAATATATGAAAAACAGAAAAGTATATACTACAACTAGTCCTTTGTTTTGTAAACGTCTTTCAAAGTATCATTTGATTGACTAATTCTCTTTATTTCTAATTTTAAGAATTCTTATTAAAGGGTGGTGTCGCTTTCTTCACTAGTTTTGAGTTTTTTTTTTCTTCCGGTGTAGGCTTTATTCAATTCCATGACAGAACCAGAGTTGACAAGACATTACGTGCTCTGTAATAACTCGAGTCGCTTCTTATATTCATGTCAACACAAAATGAGTTTCAAGATTGGTCTCATATCAGGATTACAAAAGATGGCGGAAAAGGTAGAAGCATCTGTTACAGAAGGAGAAAGCACGATTGAAAAAAGAGAGAGAAGCTATGAGGGAATTTGAGGAGGGACTCGATCAACCCATGGATGAAGAAGCTGATATGCTCAAGGACATGCGCAGAGAAAAGGTAATTACTTACTCTGTCATGCTCTGTTTCAGTGTGTTTTTTTTACTAAAACTCTGTTTCAGTTTCATATAGAGAATTTGAGAAAAGGAGAAAAGTCTTAAGTTTTTTAATTTTTCTTTTTCATCAGGGCTTTTCAGTGTGGATGTTACTGAGACTATCATTCCAAAGTCTAGGGATAGTGTACGGCGATCTTGGGACTTCTCCATTGTATGTGTTCTACAATACATTTCCTGATGGAATTGATGATGGTGAAGATGTCATCGGAGTTCTTTCTTTGATCATTTACTCTCTCCTGCTTATACCTCTCATCAAGTATGTGTTCATTGTCTGCAAAGCTAATGACAACGGTCAAGGTAAAGTAAGCTTGACTCAATGTTGTTTTTAACCAAACCGGTTTAATTTATACTCAGTGTTTGTGTGCAGGTGGGACTTTAGCTATATACTCATTGCTTTGCAGACATGCTAACGTGAATCTTATCCCGAATCAGCAACGCAGCGATGTGAATCTCACGACTTATAGTCGAACTTTAGTCGCTGAAGGGTCCTTTGCTGCCAAAACAAAGAAGTGGTTGGAGAGTAGACGTTCAAAGAAGAGAGCCCTTCTTGTTATTGTTCTTCTAGGGACATGTATGATGATAGGTGATGGTATCTTAACCCCAGCCATCTCCGGTAACTAAGCTTCTCCACCCCTTTCTTTCTTGACATGATCACTCAAGCTTTTCAGTTTAATAAACATTCTTTCTTACAGTTCTTTCAGCCACTGGTGGGATCAGAGTCAACAATCCAAATATGAGCAGCGGTAACATGTCAAGTTCAAGCTTCGTCTCTTTTTAGTTTTTGCTCACTTGCTATGATCATTTTGTTTTGCAGACATCGTCGTGCTTGTGTCTGTCATCCTTTTAATTGGACTTTTCAGTATGCAACACTATGGTACAGACAAGGTAGGATGGCTCTTTGCGCCTATCGTCCTTATTTGGTTCCTCTTCATTGGAGCCACTGGGATATACAACATCTGCAAACACGATACAAGCGTTTTAAAAGCGTTTTCGCCAACATATGTATACTTTTACTTTAAAAGACGAGGGCGAGATGGTTGGATTTCGCTCGGTGGCATTCTTCTCAGCATTACAGGTAAAACTAGCGTCAGAAAGATTCTATAGTTATCTTTAGATTGTTTATATATTAGGTACAGGTTAGAAACTATTTAAAAAATGTTTCTTATGAAAAAATAATTGTAGGCACGGAGGCACTATACGCGGACATTTCTTATTTCCCTTTACAAGCGATACAGCTAGCTTTTACACTTTTTGTGTTCCCTTGTCTTCTTCTAGCATATTGCGGACAAGCTGCGTATCTTGTGACCCACAAAGAACATTATAAAGACGCCTTCTATGCATCTATCCCTGGTTTGTCCTAAACTTTTTTTCAAAAGAGCTTTACTAGTCTTGAAGCCATACATAGTGTGCTTTTCCTCCAGAACACTGAAAACTCTTATTAGGGACAAAGTCCATGTTAGAATTTTAAAAAAAACTTAATTATTATAAAGGATATGAGTCAATCTACTAACTGTCGTTTGTTTTTATCTTATTTGGAAACTCAGCTCATTTAATATGATATCATTAGTCATTACCCAAACAATCAAATCCATATCCGATCAAGATTTGGTCCCGCTGATCATTACCAATTTCAGAGACTAATGCTCAAAGAGTCATCATCTGTTTTTGAGTTGAAAGCTCGTCTAACTAACTTTATTTCTTTCCGCAGAAAGTGTATATTGGCCAATGTTAATAGTAGCAACTGGAGCTGCAATTGTTGGGAGCCAAGCTACCATCTCAGGGACTTACTCGATAATCAAACAGGCCGTGTCTCATGGTTGTTTTCCTCGAGTTAAAATTGTTCACACTTCCAAGAAGTTCCTAGGTCAGATCTATTGCCCTGATATTAACTGGATACTCATGATTGGTTGCATCACCGTCACTGCTAGTTTCAAGAACCAGACCGAGATCGGAAATGCATACGGTAAGATGTACAGGACTAGATGTTTGTCATTTTGGTTAGATACTTTTGAGTATTCATCTGACTATTTTTTTGTATCTTGGCGAACATTAGGAACTGCGGTTGTGGTGGTGATGCTTGTGACCACAATACTGATAATGGTGACCATGCTTCTCGTGTGGCGGCTCCACTGGATCCTTGTCCTCGTATTTGCCATTCTCTCCCTCGCAGTGGAATTATCGTACTTCTCGGCTGTGATCTTAAAGGTCAATGAAGGAGGATGGGTTCCGCTCATCATAGCAGCGATCTGTCTTCTGGTCATGTTTGTTTGGAATTACGTAACAGTCAAGAAATATGAGTTTGAAGTGTACAGCAGAGTTTCCATGAGTTGGATCCTCGGTCTCGGTCCCAGCCTTGGGCTTGTACGTGTCCCAGGGATCGGGTTAGTCCACACGGAACTAGCGAGTGGTGTCCCTCACATCTTCTCTCATTTCATAACTAACCTCCCTGCGATTCACTCCGTCGTAGTCTTTGTATGTGTCAAGAACCTCCCGGTCTACACCGTCCCTGAAGACGAGAGGTTTCTAGTGAAGAGAATCGGACCAAAGACATTCCGAATGTTCCGCTGCGTAGCCAGGTACTGTTCCTTTCGTCTTCTCAGTTCTTTAGAAAGAAAAAAAAAAGAGTTTTAACTTTTAAGACGATATAAATCTCCAAAACAACTTTTATAGGTACGGTTACAAAGATCTACACAGGAAAGACGACAATTTCGAAAACAAACTGTTCGATAACCTCTTCTCATTCATCCAAAACGAAACAATGATGGAATCAGATTCAAACTACAGCCAAGGCGCGTATTCCTTCAACCATAGACAAGAGTCCAGAGATGAATTGATCCGTAACAACAACAACCACGGTAGCAACGATAATAACATGGTTATGTTCTCATCGATGGTTGACTACAAGGAATCCACGATAATTCCAGCTGATTCACCTCATAGCGCAATGAGTTTCAGTCAGAACTACACGGTGGAGGAAGAGGAAGAAGGGGAGGAGGAAGATGAGTTGGAGTTTCTAAAGATTTGTAAAGAGACAGGGGTTGTCCATATCATGGGAAACACCAAGGTAAGAGCAAGAAAAGGATCATTGCTTCCAAAGAAGATAGCCATTGATTATGTTTATCGGTTTCTTGCTAAGATGTGTAGGGCGAATAGTGCTATCTTACATGTTCCCCATGAAACCCTTTTAAACGTTGGTCAAGTCTATTATGTTTAGCTTTTCTTTTCTTCAACTTTTGTAAAACAATTGCTGATAAAAGGATAATAAAGGATTCTAATGACAAGTCTAAACCGTAGTACAACTTTGTTTCATATTAAGTGTCATTTTAACATTTTTTTAAATGTCATTTTAGAATTTCAATGCAAATTTTAATTATTTTTAGTTTGAAATTATAGCAAAGTATATGGATTTTATAAATAATTTTATTTATCTTAAACATTGTTGGTCAAACATATGTAATTAATGTAAACTTAATTATATTTAATTAGCATTTTTAATTTTGGTAATGTTTGTTTGGAATTACGTAAACTTAATTATATTTAATTAGCATTTTCGTCTCGGTCCCAGCCTTGGGCTTGTACGTGTCCCCGGGATCGGGTTAGTCCACACGGAGCTAGCGAGTGGTGTCCCTCACATCTTCTCTCATTTCATCACTAACCTCCCTGCGATTCACTCTGTGGTAGTCTTTGTTTGCGTCAAGAACCTTCCAGTCTACACTGTCCCTGAAAAAGAGAGGTTTCTTGTCAAGAGAATCGGACCAAAGACATTCCGAATGTCCTTTCTTCCTCTATGTTCTTTAGACAAATAGTTTGAAATCTCTATAAAAATTGTTAATGGTATGGTTACAAAGATCTACACAGGAAGGACGACGAAATCGAAAACAAACTGTTTGATAACCTCTTCTCGTTCATTCAAACCGAAACAATGATGGAGTCAGATTCAAATTATAGCCAAGGCGCATATTCCTTTGAACCATAGAAAAGAGTCCAGAGATGAGTTGATCCGTAACAACAACCACCACAATAGCAACGGTAACAAGATGGTTATTTTCTCATCGATGGTGGACTACACAGGATCAACTCCAAAGACGATATTTTCAGCTGATCACCGCATATTGCAATGAGTTTCAATCAGAACGAGGAGGAGGAGGAGAAGGAAGATGAGTTGGAGTTTCCAAAGATTTGTAAAGAGACAGGGGTTGTCCATATCATGGGAAACACAGTGGTGAGAGCAAGAAAAGGATCATTGCTTCCAAAGAAGATAGCCATTGATTATGTTTATCGGTTTCTTGCTAAGATGTGTAGGGCGAATAGTGCTATCTTACATGTTCCTCATGAAACCCTTGTGAACGTTGGGGAAGTCTATTATCTTTAGCTTTCTTCAACATTTGTATTACAACTGCAGATAAGGGTAATAAAAGATGCCCATTACAAGACTAGACCATAGCAATTGTTATGGTTTTGGTGTTGTGAAATCAATCAAAGTTTCACATTAAAAGTTTAGATAAATAATTTCCAGTATATTGAAAATTGTAACTTTGATTAGCATGAGACACTTTGGAAAAGAACCCAAAACCAAATCCATGCAAAATTTACTGATTGGTCCAAAGTATCGTATTAATAGGTTTCCGAAAAGTTAGACATGGGCTTGAAAAAGCTGAACATTTGGTCACCTTGAAAATCTTTATCAAAATGAATCTTATGGCGTTTATTAGAAGTCCTGACACAATCCCGTGAAACAATGTTCAACAGATGGCTAGATGAAGCAGCGTCATTCATGATCAGTGGCCATCTCGCAAACAGGAGAACAATCAAACGTGTTTGTCAAGGCATGATGTACTTTATCTTTTGTGCCAATACTTTATCTAAATTACTTGGAAAAGCTAATTGAACTGAACTTGATTTTCCGGTTTTTAACCATTTCTTAGTTTTACTATCGGAAGATTCGGAACCAAACCAACCTAAGAACTATTAAAACTGGTCCAAACCGATACGAACCGAAATCGCTTCTTAAGTGGATCTTGAACTACTCAATACTCGAAATAACCAACACAGACTGAAATGAATATCTTGACGCTCATGCCTAGAGGAAACTACTATAATTTGATATAAAAGATGACATATTTCAGGCGAACTTATGTCATATTAAGGAAAATTTTACTGTAAAAGAGTGGCCCATTGGGTTTTGGTTATGTACATTAGCTTAATCAAATCGGTTTTAGTTTTGTTTTGTTAATTTCTATTTTTTGTAAGAAACAAAAATATAAAATGAACTTTTATGATAAGATTTTGATCATTTGAAGTAAGAATTAGAAGAAAAAATCTACTAGAATAGACATTAGAAAATAATAAAAGACCCTTTGGTGACATAATTTAAACTAGAATTTTACCCACTTTTCAAAGTGTGGGGTTATTTTTAAGTTTTGTGTATAATTTATGTTTAAATTCGTGTATATAATTTACGTTTAAATATGTATACATTATTTATTTTAATTGTTTTTGTTAGGTATTTTGAAATTTTAAGCTTTAAGATTTTTTTAATATAATTTTATATTCAAACTATATGAAGATAGTTTATAGAAAACTAGATATGAGCCCGTTGCGTTGCAACGATTTTTTTGATGTTTTAATTTAATAAAAAACATCAAATAATAAAATATTTTATTATAGTTTTATGATTGTTTTTTTCCATATGTTATGTGAGATTTATTTTATAGTTAAAAGACAGTTGTTACACATAAGTTTAAGTTAATACATGCATTTTATAATCACGTTTCATAGATGAAACGATATCAAATTTGTAATTAGATTAGAGAAAAAACTATACACTTTCTTATGCAAAAAAAAAGAAAGTCAAATAGTGTCAATCAAGTCAATGGCTTCATCACACACTTCTGTATGTAATGACTTAATGTTTTATTGAATAAGTTTTTAAAAGTTTATTATGTTAGGATTTGTTTTAAATTGAACACATTATAGTTTATAAATCTTCTATTTATTTACATTTAAAATAAAAATACTATTAAATACTCTTTTACCTTTTCGTTTATGATGTAGAAAAAGAAAGTTACTGTTATATAAACTTTTACAATGTATGTTCTCTTTATAATTTCAAAAACAAAAATTATATCAAATAATTATTCTAGTTACTAATAAATAATTTAAAAATTACTATTTATACAATTTGTATCAATACTAATTTTACACTTTTTATTAACTATATAATTTTTAGTATCATGTTCATCATCAAATTCTCTCTTTAAAATATTATCAAATATCTTTTTACAATTTCTTTTGGGCATGACCTAAAAAAATATGATACAAATATCTTTTAATTAAGATTTGTTAGAAACGAAAACAACTATCAGATATTCTTTTACAGTTTTTAAGATTTTTAAAAAATAAATTAGTATTACATAATCTTTTACAATTCTATTTTGTCTAGGATTAATAAAACAGAATTTCTATCAAATAATTATTTCCAATTAATATTAACTATTTTAAAAGTTCCCATTTTCAAGATTAGGTTTTTTCAATATCAGTAATATTTTTACAAATTTTATCGTTAATTAAAAATATTTACTACCATATTTATCATTAATTTTTGGAAGCAAAAATTATTATTAATTAAATTTTACAATTCTCTCTGGTGAGGATTTACAAAAAAGCAGAAAAAATCCTATTTGGTAAAGATTAATTTTTTTTATAAATCTATTTTATTTATGAATTTAGGAAAAAAGTATTTTCAAATTTAAAAATTTAACATTTAAATTAACTATTTTTAAAATTGTAATTATAATATCTGATATTTTTTATTATACATAAATCCTCCGATGAAGTATATAAACGAAGGTTACTAATTATTAAACATGCAACTGATGTTCCCTCAGTCAATCTTATCTAAAATTTATGATCTGAAACTTTGTAGATTTTATTGCAATATTGCATATTAAAATTGCATATTTCAATAATGGTTCTTTCTCGTACTTCATCTCCAATCTTTTCAATAAGAGAAGGATAGACACAACCTTGAATAGTATTTTCCTATATAATAAAAAATTATATATTTAATAATAAAACTATTTAAGATATTTTTAAGAAATTTATACAATATTTATCTTCTTATCGAGTAAGGGAAAAATCATTCCTATAAGCTCATTGTTCTTATATAAATTTCTTGCTTTCCACTTTCTAGTAAGACGAACTACGGTACGATGGTACGTTTTTCGTTTAACCAATCTAGTGTTAAATAACTTACCGAAGCCATCGTTTCTTGTAATTCATGGTAACAAAATAAATTACAATCTTAGTTAGAAAACTATAATTAGGACAAACACACATAAGAAATCATAATAACAATATTATGAAACAAAAAGTAATGATCATTATCATCATTATGTATTAGCGACGGTAAGGAAGGAGTACAAATAATTAACGTGGAAATAAAGATTTGTCTATGTAATTAATGTAGGCATATTGATAATATGGACAAAACAAACTAAAAACACTTATATGAAGAAAAGAAGATGTGGCAAAGAAGATAGAATATTTTTACAAATTTTCTGGCTAATTTATTGACTTATTATCTAAAGTTAATTAAATAACTTTTATTATTATGTTTATTATTAATTTTTAAAGTACAAATTACTATTTAATTCTCTCTGGTCAGGATTGAAAAAGAAAAGGAATTTTTTTTGTTAAGATTAAAAAGGAAGAAAAATAATTTGCAAATCTCTATAATTTATGATTTTAGAAAAAAAAAAGTTATTTTCGCATAATGGCAGGTTTTGATTGACCTATTACAACCTAATTTTTTAATTGACACACGCCACAATCATTTTGGATGAAATATTTAAATTTATTATTTTAAAATTTTTAACACAAAATTACATTTTAAAAAGTAAATTTAGTTAATTATAATAAAAATCTTAAAATTAAAAAAATAAATAAATTAAATATTTACAGTTTTATTTCATTTAGACATTTAAAAAGGAATATAATTATTTTTAATTAGTTTTAAAAATTGGTTTTGGTATATTTTTTGTTAAAACTAAAATTACTATTTCCTTTGTAATAATTTTTTTAGGTTTATAAATGAAAACTAACATTAAACAGTCTTTGATATTTTTCTGTCTATATTTTTAAAAGGACAATTACGATTTTTTTAATAATATTATATTTTATTTATTGAGAGTAGGAAAATAGGAAAATTAATATTTAATATTTATAAATTTAAATAGTATTTAGGATTTGTATAAAACGAAAGTTATTATTTTTAAAAAAAAATCTTTACGAATTTGTTTTAAGAAAATTATATTTTCATTAATATGAAAGTAGGAAAATAATAAAATCAATGTTAAATATTCCACATATTTATTTTGGTATATAGGTTTTGTAAAAAAAAGAACAATTACTATTTTTTTTTTTAAAAAACGAAAGTTACTATTTTTTAAAAAAATCTTTACGAATTTTTTTAAAGAAAATTATCTTTTCATTATTATGAAAGTAGGAAAATAACAAAATCAATGTTTAATATTCACAAATTTATTTTGATATATAGGTTTTGTAAAAAAAAGGATAATTATTATTTTTAAAAATTCTTTTTAATTAATTTGGCTTTGTAATTTAACACATGTCGCAATCTAAAATATATAACTGTCATGTGTCGTGATCGTGTTAATTAGTAACTTTGAAAGCTAAGCTTTGTATAATAAGATGTTGTTATCGAGGTTTACTACCAGCAATAGAAGTTTTGTTTTTGATATTTAAGACACAAGATAATAATTATATAATAAATTAGAATATTTTTATTTAGATAAAATAGTAATTATAATTTTCTTATTATTTTTTTTTTGTTTAGAATATTTTTATATACATTATAATATATGTTTGTAGATAAATTTTATTTTTTCTTTTGTTATCAATCTTCTCCACAATAGTTTTAGCTTTGTATTAATGATTTAACACTGAAATGAAGTATTTCATATTTTTAATGTGTCCCAGATTGGTCAAAATTCGTTTTAGTGTTTTATGATAGAAATAACTTAATTTGCTTATTCATATTTGATAAATAATTTGTATGTTTGTGGAAAAAAATGAAAAAGCTGCAATTGAAACAACATTAAGTGTAATCTGATACTATGTCTATATAATCAAGTAATAGATTTTTTTCTACATAAACTTTATGAGATTTGATTTTTTTAAATTAGTTATTATTACATTATATGTTTTTCTAAACAAAATTACTTCACAATTTTGAAATATATTGTAATTCCAAGAAATTTGTGCTGTTTTATTTGTGTACTACTTTCACTTAATTTTATAATTTATAAAATAAATATTATATTTTAATAAGTTATCTATATTTAGTAATTTAATTATATTCCTGAAATTTATATATAATGTATTATATATTTTTATTAATTAAGATTGAGCTCATATTAATTTATAATAATATTTAATGATAACACAAAACTATTTAATTACTTACACGTTAACAATAAGAATATCTTTTTAGTTATTTTGCTTTGGAATATTTTTTAAACTATTTTTTGTGATAAAATTTAATATAACAATACAAAATTTAATAATATCTTAAATATATTACAAATCTTAATGACACAATTCGCATTATATGTACCACGTAACGTGAATACTGTTTTTTAATAATGCTTTTTTTAATAGAATTTGAGTATCAAATGTTGAAATCATTGTTTTTGTCTTGATTGTAAGGCTTAGTCTCAGTCATTTAATTTCGTAGCTTATAAAAAGAAACGGATCTTAACATCTTATGTCCGTGACAAAAAAAAAAAACATCTTATGTGGAATATGCGTCAATCTGTCACAATTATGACAAACTTTTTAGATTATTTATCAACTATTTTGGAGTAAGAAAACGATTGTGTGTTTTCTTGGAGTATATTGCGTAATTTTAACCATCACAATATTCCAACATATTCAAAAGTGAAAATTTACATGATTGAATAATATTTTTCTTGAGGTATATGCTGAATGATGCAAGAACTAATACGACAGCAAAAGTGACACAAATTGTAGCAAAATAACGTAAATTGTACATAGGTTTTCAAGAAAAAATATGTATGTACTAGGGGAGGGTGTATTCGTTTCTTTTGGTACCAGGGGAGGGTGTATTCAAATAGGAAATTTTAAAGGAACTTGTATTAAAATGGCAAATTCACTTAAACAACATTTTTATTAAAAAAATCACTGTCACTGGAGAATATTTTAAGTTATAAATTTTAGCATCATACTAAACATTTTAAAACCTTTTAGTGAAGTTTCTTAGTTCAGGGGCGGCTCAGATGGGAGGACAATCGGTGCACTGCCCCAGGGCCTGCAGGTAAAAGGGGTCCATAATTTTTTTTTGTCATTACCTTTTTATAACTAGCTTAATTTTCTAAAATAATACATTTAAAATTATTTTTAAAAGGTAAAACTGATTAACAAACATATACATATTGTACAACTACAAATTTATTTTATACATATTTTTATAGTGTACAATTTTTAAATCTAGACAGTTTGAAATAAATAAATATAATTTAAAATATCACCAAAATTTTCAAAAAAGAAAAGGTTTGCCCAGGGGTCTTGAAATTGTTTGAGCCGGCACTGTCTTAGTTATAAATAAAATAAAACCTCAAATGAACTTAGAACACTTCTATCCTTAAGAATTTTTAAGAGGTACTTAAAAATCAAAAATATGAGTATTCTAATATAAATTAATAATGTAAATAAATTTGTGTTAAAATAAAAAAGTATGCCTAAACAATAATAATCAGAAACAGCCATAGTAAACAGTTAAGTAACCAAAAACCAAGAGTTTCTCGGAGACCCTATATGATGGGGTGGCTTAGTGTTGTGGGTCGTGTCAAGTTTTTAAATTGGGCTTCGGGTCGCTTCAGGTTTTAATTGTCGAACCGGGCCGCTAGGGGGAGAGAAACAAATCGTTGACGATTTTGGCCTTATGACCCCTGAAACTCTGGGCCGTGACCCATGAAACTTCCGAGATCGTCCCAGCAAAACGACCCTAAGACTTGCGGTGACCCATCGGCCCAGGAGCTTTCGCACGTGTAAGGGTCAATTTTTTTTTTTTTTTTTTTTTAAGGGTGACCGGTCACAAAGGTGGAAGGTAATATTAACCTTTCCCGCCGTTTACTATTTTCTGATATTTGTGGTAATATTAATTAAATTAATGTGTAAGAAATCTGTAACTCGGTAATGGTGAGAAGGTGATAAAAACTGGTGTACAACTAAAAGAAGCAGCCCTAGGCGTAGAAGTTAATCCAATCATCTGAGGCCGTGGAAGCTCATCCACCTCAACCGAAAAGGATGGAAACACTTAGCGGTGGTCGGAATGTCGGGTCAGGAAGCGGTGGAACGGTGAGTAAGGAAATCAGGACCAACAGAGGCGAAGGTACAGACTTTGAGCTATAAGTTTATCTTTTTTAAAAAAAAATTGTTTGGTTCCTATGTTTGGTAAACAACCCTAACGGGTGTTCATGCTTGGACTGTAGGTGTGTGTAATTCTTGCTTTGTTGTTATGGCTGGGAGGTGGATAATGTTTGACACCGGAGTTTGGGATTTCAAGATAGACAACGAAAGATTGGGTAGAGCAGTCGATTCGTCCAGAATTAGAGGGACTGAGGACTTGCAAGGGGCTATTTTAACTGCGTATGGGCTATTTGGAAGGGAAGTGTTAGCGGAGGTGTCGTATTGGCTGAATGATGGAGAGGGTGAAATGGTGGGCCTACAGGCTGCTCCCGTTGAGATAGCAACAGACAAAGATTTCAGGATTTTCAAGGCGCTTCACCGGGCAGACAAATCCGTTAATCTCTTCGTAACATTCAGGGAAAGTGTTGGAGGAGTGACGATATTTCTAAGGTCGGAATATGCAATACGAAACCAAACGAATGCACCCGTTCCACCCCCTGATGAAGATGTTGCCTTTTTGATGGAAGTTCAGCAATTTGAAGATCGTCAGAAACGCAACTCGTAGTCTGGAAGAGTGGAAGGGAGTGAAAAGGAACATCAGAAAAGCGGAGAAACTCGTGACGATGCGAGTGGGGTAGTTGGAGAGAATTGCGAGGAAGAAAAGGGTGACGATTGTGGAGATGAAGTGGCAGTGGCTAATGGAGAGAAAAATGGGAACGTTTGCGGAGGTGACTTGGCAGTGGATAATGTAGAGAATGAGGAAGGCAAAGTCGAAGAAGGAGACGCAGTCAAAAGGAATTCAGATGATCGGCAACAGCAAACCAGTCTTATAGAAGAGACAAGAACGGCAAGTGTTGAACCTCTTTCAATGGGGAATGGAAATAATGGAGGAGCTGCCGAAGATTTTGCTGCAGAAGATGATGGAGATGATGGGGAATACGACTACAATGGCTGGCATGATTATTGCAGAAACGATTGCGTGACGGACGACGACGACGATTTTGTAGAAGGTCCGGGCAAAGGAAGAAGTGGTGGACAGCGTATTCGGCGTCCTGGTGGTACTGGTCGCGGAGGGTCTGCAAAAGCGGGGTGTGGGAAGAAGCAAGTAGCACGTGGAGGTGGATATATATCCAAAAAAAACGATTCATCTGTGGAAATCACCGATCTAGCAAGAGACCTTGGATCGCCCTCCAAATTGAACACAGAAGTAACGGAGACCGAGGTAGATGTTGATGTTGTTCTTGTGACGCCCCCTCAAAATAAAAACAAACACACGAGAGTGACTGAAGATAATGATGATGATGTTGTTTCTGAAGTAATGACCAAAGCTGGAGATAATGTGAATGGTAACCCCACAGACGCTGAATGTGCCTCCAAGGAAGCACCTGAGGCCGTTGAAAGTGGTGAAATATGTCGCGAAACTCCCCCAAAGAAATTTAACACGCACATCCCCGAGCTAGTAGATGAGGACGATGCGGAGCCTGCTGTCAGCGGTATTACACAAATTCAGGGTGGAGAAGCATTTATGAAAGGCATACAAGTACCAGAAATGTATGGATTTAATGATGTAGAGGGTGTGTATAATGAAATGGAGGGTAGCAGCTGCAACCCGCTTGATATTGACTTCAGCAAAGAGGACTCTAATATATTCGTGGGGAGGAGGTTCAAAGACAAAGCGGAGTGCAAGTTGACGTTGGCTATCTACGCAATCGCGAAGGTGTGCTCGTTTAAGCTCCGGCATTGCAAACGTCGACTAACGGCGAAATGTCACGAAAAAGATTGCAACTGGAGAGTAGTGGCTGTTCAACTCGGTGAATCTCCAACTTATCTGGTAAAAAAGGCCATTCTGGATCATGTTTGCGTAGCCGACGTTAGAGGGAAGTATAAAAAACATGGTACATCCAAAGTGCTTGCAGCTCTATTGCGTTCGAAATACGAGAGGCTCTACGCCGGACCTCGTGCTATGGAACTACCGGAAATATTGCGAACGGAATTCAACTATACATGCTCGTACTGGAAAGCCTGGAAAGCGAAAGAACTAGCGATTGCATCGGCGCAAGGTACAGAGGAGGAATCATACAAGATGCTACCACAGTACTTCCATGTACTGAAGCTGGCAAATCCTGGAACTATCACCGATATTAAAACCGAAAGAGACAAAGAAGGAAAAACAAGGTTTAAGTATGCGTTTATGTCTCTGAAAGCATGCATCGATGGTTGGCAACATCTGCGTAAGGTGCTAGTGGTGGACGGGGATACCATTTATCTATCGCAGCGAAAATTGATGCATATGTTGCCAACCTTACGAGATTGGAGGTGCTGGGATTATAATCCTTATGTTTCCTTGCCAACATATGTTAATTGATGCATATGTTGCCAACCTTACGATTAAACAATCTGACGGATTGGAGGTGCTGGGATTATTTGGAGAAGATCGACAAGAAGCTATGGACACGTTCACGTTTCGAAGGGGACAGATTTAACGTGTTGACCTCTAACGTTGCTGAATCGTTGAATAATGCTCTGTTGCCCGCGCGTGATAGTCCTATAATGGCATTGTTCGAGTTTATACGCCGGAAGCTGTGTACATGGTGTATTAGCAGACAAACGGAGATCAGTAAGATGAAGGGGAATGTTCCAGATAATATCCAAAAGATACTCGTCGAACAGCTGGTACTGTCAGCGGGCCTTCTAGTACTGGAATGTTCAACTTGGCAATTCGAAGTCACGCACAAGCCAACTGGTTTTGGTTTCACGGTTGATTTGGATAAACGAACTTGCACTTGCCTCGAATTCCAAAAGCTTGGGTTGCCATGTCGGCACGCCATTGCATGTGCGTCTTACCGTAATATGCAGTACACCGCGTTTGTTTGCAAAGAACATCAGAAAGAGACATGGGCTGAAACAGTTAAGGGTGTCATACTTCCTGTTCAGGATCCAAAGGATGTTGCAGTGCCGCCCGAAATACTAACTGTACATCTTTATCCACCAACGACCAAACGAACGAAGGGAAGACCTGGAGTCAAACGTAAACTGTCCCCAGGAGAGATACCTGTAAGACTGTTCTGTGAAAAACAATTCAGTTACGTACTGCTAAACTTGTAACTATAACAACTCTATTGTTTATATCAGGGGGGAGCAAAAAGCATAAGCCCAACAAGTGCTCAAATTGTTTTAAGGAAGGTCACAAGAAGACCACTTGCAAGCAAGAGAAGCCCTGAATAGAGGTTGAAGAAATGTTTGGTTTTGATAAATAACGTGAGCACTGGCTCGCTAATGTATTATTTTGGATCTAGCCGATGCGCAAGGCCACAGAATAATCTGGTGTACGGGATAATTGTTGCGGTGTACGTGCTATTTGTTGCGGAATGTATTTTTTTGGATATAGATGCTGCGTAAGTCCACAGCGTATTGTGGTGTACGGGATAATTGTTGCGGTGTACGTGATATTTCCTAAGTACAGATAATTTGGTACTCAATATATTATGGTTGTAGTGGAAATTTGGTGTACACCAATTAGTTAAACAAAGCATGCATAATACTAATAACAGGAGTCGATATTACATCCGAATAAGGTACTTAGTTTACAAGCCGATAACAGAACTTAGAGTAACATAGAGTTTGGACAACAAAACAACACAACAAAATGCAGTTAGAAACCGATGCGTTTACTTATAAACCTTTCATATCATTCATCGGAATGGATACGACCCCTTCTCCCCCTACGTTGTGCAAGATCCGCCTCGACTCCGCTAACCAATTGAGGCTGACCAATTAGGCGTTCATCACCTGGAATGTGCGGAACGTCCCTCTGAAGAATGAGAGTCTGATAGATCAAGCTGGGGAGAACAATTTTCCTGTCGGCATCACTCTGACGAGACATCTCGATAACCTGGTCATAAGCCAATCGACCAAAGTCTATCGGCTTGTTTCTTACAAACGCGTAGAGGAAACGAAGCCGCTTCTTTAGCATTGCACCTACATGGAATCCAGGTAGCCAGTTTAACTCACAGAGTCTGTAGAGGCAAAGGTAGTGGGGGAGGAGGTGTGTTAGGGAGAATGGCTCCCAGTGAGTAGAGCGACCACCGGTGAGGAAGGTTATTGCACGCGAGAGATCATCATCCTCCCATGGGTGAACTTGTTCCACAATCGGAGTCATGAATAGTTGATTAATCACGACAGGGTCGAAGTCGAAACGGCTACCCCTTATAAAAACGCCCGCGTCCGCACCGTATAGGTTGGAGATGCATTCCCTAACAACCCTAGGACAGAAAGGCCGCACATGCAAGACAGTGTACATCCACCCCACATTTTCAACGATTGAGCGAGCCTCAGCAAAACCCGGATCATCTAAAACTAACAACCCCTGAACTTGAAACCCTCGTATGCAAAGTTGTTGATACTTACGGAAACTTTCTTCGCTTAGATGACGATTAGACCATGGGTTTGGGACCGGTGGGCCGGCGATAAAGAACCCCCGGCTGGCTTGTCGCCGCGCTTGAAATGTCATAAACCGCCGTTGTTCCACCACAGGCTCAGGGGAGGAACTTGAACGTTCGTCGGAACTTGTGCTGCTGTATTCAAGACGGCGGCGATCGTTGGAGGCAGATGAGGAAGACGACATTTTTAGGGTTTCGAATTTTTGTTTTTTGCAATTAGATCTACACGATGAGTAGAAAGACGAAACAATTACAGTTTCCGAGAGGATATAGAGGATCTGGAGAAGCGCAACCGTCAAATCCAACTGTATAAGTCATTAATTAAAAAGTTTGATGAAGTAACCACCAAAAACATAATATTTGGGCCTTAACTCTTTATATTCGTATCGACGTCAGGCCCAACACTGAGAACAGCAACGGGGGGCTGATCTAAGAACCGGTGTACAATGATAAACTAGAACTAAGAATATAACGGCTACAAAGAATATTGTAAAAGTCAACATAGCCGTTGTGAGTGATTTTAAAAGTCAACATAGCCGTTGTGAGGGATTTTAAACGAATATAGCCGTTGTCTATGGATTACTGTAAGTAATAATTCCTATTTAAGCAGCTGTGTCTACCTCGAACTCTTCTCGCAACACATCCAAAATTGTTTGTAATCCAAAAACAAATCAACTGATTCGTATATGGCGGATATGGCGGATCCTTACTATGCGGAGATGAAGGAGCACAAACGAGACGCTGACTGGCGCTTTGCTTGCTTGTATGCCAACTACTGCATTCCTAAGAAATGTACGTGCGGCGGCGCTATAACGGTCGAAACCGACGACACAGGAACGGACTACTATGTATGCAAGGTTTTTGAGGTAAGAATGGTTGTTGTGGTAATTACTTAATTAGTTCATCGAAATTATGTTAACAACCGTCAATCACATCAATATTCTTTCCCTTCTAGGACGATGGTTTGCACATCCGACATGCCTGTCTTCACGCAATCGAGGAAGAGTTTGATGTCATGAAAAGCGAATTCCGCGAGGAGGTCTCGCTCCACCGTAAGCTGCAGTATGAGCTGGAGGCAATGCGTAAGGACATCGAAGAGCTTAAGCGTGTATTGATGAGGGGTCGTTGATGTGATCTAATGTCTGATCTATTGGAATCTTATGCCTGATCGAATGTTATGTTTAATGTATTCAAATTTCACCCTGTTCTGTGTAATGTTATTTAATATCTTTTGTTATGTATGTTGGGTCTTTTATAGGACCAATTGTTTTACGTATGGATGATGTTAAGTAACTTAGGGACGGTTGAACGGTTACATGATCCCACTAAACAACGGTTGTATAACAGAGAAAGGGTGCGTTGCGATGTTTAAGTTATTGGCCATAAACCTATAAATAGAACGAATGGTGGGGTTGTTTTTGCACAGACAACCTTAAAATGAAGCAAGGAAGTTCTACAGTTAGAGAATACAATACATTGTTCCTTAAAGATGGACTCCTTGAAACCTTGCAACAGGAGACCCTGGTAAGGATGTATCGAGATGGATTACGCGAGGAGATACGGGCAGAGCTTGGGGATAACGTGTTCTTAAACATTGACGACATAATGCAGGCAGCTTTACATGTTGAAGAGGGTGATGAAACGGATGAAACCGGCAACCAGCGAAAGAAGAGATCCCGAAGCGGAAAGTGCGAGACGTTGGGTGATACCGATGGCTCGACAACCGAATCTGACGAATCGGGGAACCGCCAGAAGAAGAAAGTCCGAACCGGAGAAGATTCCACCGGGAACTTGTGCGGGGATCCAGAAGATACCGATCAGGGTGGTGACAAAAATGATTTTCCTTCTTACAATGATGCTTTTTACGACAGCGAGGGGTCTACTCCGGAGGGGGTAGGTGGGAGCGATGAGGAATCCGATTGTAAGGTTGATCTTGAAGACTACAAGGAGTACCTTGACGAACACCACCGGAGCGAGTCCGAGTCAAGTCGAGAATCAAAGTGAGCAGAACAATTGGCAATAGATTAATATGTACTTAATTGATGTATTATAATTATGCATGTATTGTATATTGTACACCGATATGAATTATATGTACACCTTTCATATTACATATTTCATGGTTGCTTTTATATAATCAAATTGCAGGAAAGGTCGAGTACTTAATTGATGTATTATAATCATGCATGTATTATATATTGTACACCGATATGAATTTTATGTACACCATTCATATAACGTATTTTATGGTTGCTTTTATATAATCAAATTGCAGGAAACGTCGAGTACTTAATTGATGTATTATAATCATGCATGTATTATATATTGTACACCGATACGAATTTTATGTACACCATTCATATAACGTATTTTATGGTTGCTTTTATATAATCAAATTGCAGGAAACGTCGAGTACTTAATTGATGTATTATAATCATGCATGTATTATATATTGTACACCGATACGAATTTTATGTACACCTTCGATATTACATATTTTATGGTTGCTTTTATAAAATAAAATAGCAGGACAAGTCTAGAACTTAATTGATGTATAATAATTATGCATGTTATGTATATTGTACACCGATAAGAATTTTATGTACACGATAGATATTACATATTTTATGGTTGCTGTTATATAATCAAATAGCAGGAAAAGGCGAGAACGTAGTTGATGTATAATAATAGAGCAGGGGGAAGAAGATACTACTAATACAGATAGGCACCAGTTAAAACAGACGAAATAGAAACATGACAAATACTTAAACAAAGGAAAGATAGATAGAGCGAATTCTAAACACATGGTTTGCCCTTCTTTCTGCTTGTGTGTTTGCTCAGTAATTCTGCGACCTGTGCGTTTTTCGGACACGCACACATCAATGGCTCTGTTATCCCATCTCCAACGACATTAAAGACAAAAAGGTCCCCAATAGAGGACCTGTTATCCCGACAGAAGTTTCTCCACCCACTTCCGATGTAGTACTTACCCGCTGCGTCGGAAAAATGCAAACGTACTTTCCATGAGTCTCATTTTTTGTTAATCAGTAGCGTGTGTTGGAAGTGTTTCTTCAGAGCATGAGAAGTCGTTGCTCCGTGAGGGAGATACTGCATTGAAGAAAATGTAATCAGCGCAAAATTATATATAACTAAACCATATAATAGATGGACGAAATAGACTTACCAGTTTGTCTTCTTCTAGATTTTTATTACTGACTTCAGCCAAGAAACAGTTGTTCTTGAAATCGGCAGAGCAAGGAGATGCGAAAGAAGACTGCGCCCCTGTTACTTCTGAAAGTTAGAGCAGGAGACCAGAACAGTTATATCACAAAAATATTTGCTCTGCATCGATGTTATAACATTCCATATAACTAAAGTTTACCAATATTGTTGTTGTCAGATGATGCTGAAGTATACTGAATGTCACAGCAACTTGGCCCGAAAGGTGTGACATGAAACACCATATCTCCTTGATGTCTAAAAATTACGATGTCACCAATCCGCAGACTATGAGCTGCTGCAAAGTCTGTCCACCCATCAACGAGTTTCAAACCGTCAACCTTCACAACCCAGGCTTTATCGGACGCATCTGTTATCAGTGTAGCAGTTTTGATGTGCTCGTTGCGTCCTTGGAGATGCTTTGCGAAGAAAGCTTGAGGAACGCTCTGCACAAACATGGATTCCAGGTTAGCAAAGGATCTAACATTAATACAACCGGAATTAATTGTTTCTGTAGAGTACGAGTTGATTCTCGAAGCCGGGGAGGAGGGGCTTAAAGAAATGTGGTTTGATAGGAGATTGAAGAGACGATTCGGCCATTCCTGAATCGGCCATTCCTAAAAGAGAGAATGAAATCGGCGGAAGGTCGACTGGGATCGGCTGATTTGATATTTTTACAGATCGAGATGATATGAGAACGGCGGCCTAGGGTTTCAGCGTGCCCCTTTTATTGTACAGATATTGTATGCTCTGTAAATATAAGTTTCTTACGGGACGCGTTTTGTAAATAAATTTTAGGCTTTGATTTTATTAACTATAGTGGACGATTGCTTATACTTAAAATAACAAATACAGTTCGAAACCCCGACGAAGACCCAAATTTCGGTACACCCTTAATATTAAGTTGTACACTTTTAATAATATAACGGTTAAGTTGTTAACCATTTATAAACTTCAGACAATATTTTTCATACATCAAAAATAAATAAAGTAATCAGTAGATATAAAAAGAGTTTTGTCTAAATGTGAAGATTCAGTTACAGAAATTGAGTAATAGTTGACGAAACTAATCTTCAATTGGCCAAAAACGAGCAGTCAGGTGTATGTTATCGCAGAAGTCCCAAGCAGCAGTATTCCAGAAACAACGATCGCATTGGTAAGGTGATCTTGATCCATTTAGCTTGACCACCAAGACTGGTTCTATTAATCTGGAGCACCAGCAATAGAATGCCGTTTCAGGGTTTATCCTTTCAGCAACAGAGAGAAAGATGGCAGGTTTTTCGTAACCCCAATTGCCTGAAAGCTCCCAATCACAGATGATTTGAAACATCCGATCCACATGTTGACGGGTAAATTCTGGGTAGTTGTGAACCATTCCTCTGTCATCAACGCTAAAGGCCAAGTTCATCATACCGTCTACAAACTGGGCCAACAAACAGCCTCTCTCACCAGCAAGGTGTATTTTTTCTCTTCCCACATCAACTAAATGGAGGATGAAGAACTCATACATTCCTCTCAAGTAGATGGCCTCTGGATTACCTAGACGGTAGCAGTTAAGCTTGAACGTTCGAACAGCCATGACCTCGTGTATGAAGTAGGACGAATCGAGCAGGTAAATGAGATTGGCCGATCTGTAGAAGTAATCATCTCTTCCTACAATGTTGAACCCGCGAAAAGCAATTCTTGCAGCGCCAAAGTCCCGCATACTGTTTGCTGCAACCTTGACGAGAATCTTAGTCAGAATTGAAAGAGGGAGGGAATCCAAGTTCATGTTCTCCATTTCTAACTCGATCAGTGGGCTCCGTTTGATAGAAAAAAACCGACGTTAACGTGGGGTATTGTGCGCTTTGTATTTATAGATAAAATATGATATCGGTTGGAACGCATCTTTTCGACAAACAGATGATTCATGTCCTTTGGAATGCATCTATGCCCTGACTACGAGGTTTTTCATAACCTTTGCGTTGCTTATGATACCCCTTGGTTACTGACATCACGAATAACCGGTGTACCACATAAAAGGAAAGGTGTACCAAGTTTAAAACGAAACAACTCGGTTTAGATAATATAATACTTCCATAACTCGGTTTACTGTTCGTGCACAGTTCTTTATCTCCGTACACCGTGGTTATATTGTTGCATACCACTAACCAATGCGTTTGCATCGTTTGCAAAATTTGAGTATGTCAGTTGAAAGTGGTGAAACAATTATCGTAGATTAAAAGACGGGATTCTATTACGAGGATAAAGTACTTGCACACCATACATAATTTTTAATTGGATTCATATGTCTCCCTGAATAGTTATTACAAAAGAAGCACAACAAGATAATATATCAATCTCCTCAGCGTGTTGCTTCTCAAGCAACAAGATAATTCAAAGCTTCTCAATAATTCCCTTGAGATATGCATTCTCCTCAGCGTGTTGCTTCAATACTTTCTCGATCTCGTGGATCTCAAAACCACGGTATGCAATGTTTGCATCGTTTCTCTCGACATCTTGGGCAATTCTCTGAACGCGATAGTCATGAGCACCTAAGCTACGCAAGCTGGAGTCGTGCTCCTCAACAGTTTTCTTCAAACGTCTGGTTTCATCTTCGATTGCGGTGGTCCATTCTTGCTTTCTGTGCAACCCGTCATCCTGGAAATAGGATTTGAACGGACATTTAAATCTTGGGAAAGAACAAGGACAATTGTATGCGAGATTACAACTCACCTTGAAATCTTTGCATACAAAGAATTTCTTCGGAATGGATGCGGCTTCTGTACAGATCTGAACGATTATAGCGCTTCCGCAAGGACACTCTTCCGGGATTCCAAAGTTAGAGTCGGCCACATAATGTAACCAGTTACCAAACTCGTAACCATCTGAGCTGCTGGAAGTCGACATCGGCGGATTATTTTTGCTTAAGTTTAGAGAGGGATGTTTTTAGGTGTTATTAGGTCGAAGTTGGAGAAAGAAGAGAGGGCAGGTAATATTTATTTCGAAAGAATAGGTGTCACCATCGTAGCCATTCAATTATTCTCAACGCCCCATCACTGTGCACTTTATTTCAAATTTCAAATTAAAGTTATTTGAAATACTGGTTCGGGTTTACAAAATAACCCGGCCCATACTAAACCCTTAACCCGACTAAGGTATTAAGATTACTTCTTTGTTTGTGTCATCTCGATTTAAGTACTTTTTTGGTGTTCACAAATTTGATAGGACTGGGCACAGATATGGAGTTCGGTGGCAGATCGATCAATAAGGGAAAGGCAAAGTGTCAGGGAAAGGGGAAGTTCCCTGAAACCGATGTGCAATGTTTCTGTGCGTTGCCGGCGAAGAAATGCAAATCTTGGACAGACAAAAATCCTGCTCGGAGGTTCTACGGGTGTGAACGCTGGAAGGTATATGTCGTAATATAGTCTTGTAATTTCTCGAATGGGTTATGATTTACTTTTTTTGTAGACTCCACCAGATTGTGGGTTTTTCAAATGGATCGATGTCGAAGAACCGTTCGGATGGCAAAAGCAGGCTCTGATTGAAGCTAGAGACGAAATTGCCCAAAAGAAGCGGACAATCATGGAGTTGAAGAAGACCATTTCTAACATCCAGAGTGATTTAGCGAAAAGTAAAGAAATGGAAGAAGACATCATTAACGGGTTTCTAAAAATGTGAAGAGATGTTTGATTTGAACTGCAACCTTGTATTGATGTATCTGTAAATTTCTAGCAAACGTTTTGAACTAAAAGCTTGTATGTTATTTCGATTTGCAAAGTCATTATTCCAACACTAATTAGATGCAGAACGATGAACAACATTTACGAGGAATTGGCAGAAAGTAATACATAAATGACATAGAAGACAAACAGGGAGATTTACCGGTTGGTAACATTTAAAGGATGTGAGAAATGTCGACGCAAATCCAAAAGAGACGGCATTTTTTGCAAACCCCTTCTACAACATCTTCGTGATCATCGCCATACACGCACCTGGGTGTCTTAACTATGACATCATCCGGGTACTTGAAAGTTTCCTCATATTTGTACTGGTTCAGGTTTTCCGCTCCAAATAACATCAAATTGTTCTCTATGGATTCTGCGATTTCTGAAGTTTCATCCGATTGAAGATCATGGTGATAAACTGCGAACTGCTGAAAGACCTTGCTCGCTTCCTTGTCCTCCCCAAGACAAACATTGAATATGGCCACAGCTAGACATGAGAATTCATGCATTGGGACATTTGGTTTCAATATTTTAATACTCTCCTCAAGTCCTATGCTCGGTGCTGTAAGGAGACCTTCGGAGTATATTGCTTTGATGTTGCCAGCAGCGACACACTTTAGATGAAACTCCCGAAACTGACAGCCTTCGCGTATTTGACATGTCCAGAACCTTTCCTCCATTTCACTAACATCGCACTTCTTCAAGACTGAGGGCTCGTGTGCGAGGGCGTACCCCCGTTTTCCAGCCCGCAAAAAAGGGCCAAGATTGTAAAATGATTCATATCCGAGAATCTCAATGATTTTGATCATTACTTCGTCGGGTAGATTTGGGAGTACGTGAGCTTCCATCACTTTGGTATCGCTTGTTGGAGATTTATGGTGGTTTGTTTTGGTAGGTACGAGAGGGATTATGGAAATTTAATAAACAGGTTTGTAGAGAAAACGTGTGAAGTTGATACCAGAAGTTATTGTCCCAACCACATTTGCAACCTAACACTGTCAAATCATGTTTAAAAGGGGCCATTATGTACATTTACCAAACGTTTAAAAATCTAGATTTTTATTTTTACTCGGTTCAGGGTAAATGCGACCCCTCGCTGCTCCGGATAGCCAACGGTTTGACCAGTGAAACAAAGACAACCCTTCGTTTGCCTCGTTCCACTCATTATATAAACTGAATCTTAAGACATCATTAACACAACGCTTTAAAAAAAATCGGGATTTAATGGAAGAGACAACCTTTCAAGATTTGCCTTCAGAAATACAACTATTGATTGTCTGCTGCGTCGCAAAAAAATCCTTTAAAGATCTATACAGACTCAGATCTACTTGTAAGTCAATGCGTGCGTTAGCAGACACGCCTGCCGTCTACAATTCGTTCGATCTCTATGAATACCCTTGGTGGACAGGCTTGCGCAATACGCTGTTGCGCAGATGCTACGATTTCGGCAACCCAAGTACGCTTTACATCAAGGGTGTTGAGTATTTCTACCGCCTACAACGCCACGAGGAAGGTATTGCTTTGCTGAAGCAAGCAGCGGATGCAGGATACCCACGAGCGTTGTATACCTATGCAATGACTCGCAAACTCTACTGGGGTGATGAGAGATGCTTCGCTCGTTTTACGAGAGAAGCTGTCAGTGAAATTGGGTCGCTTGTAAGAGAGGACGATGTGCCGTGGGTCGGGGTGGAGAACCAGGGCTTCGAATCAAAGAAATTCATGTTCATGTCAATAGATCGACCCTTATTTTATAATTGCCCCTGTGTACCTACGGTGGATATCGATTAGGATCTCTGGCATATGGAGTTTATCAAGCCTAAAGCCATGTGTGACAGATGCTTCTGGATTAAAGAGGTTGGTCTTTTCCTCCGGGATTTTCGTTGCGCCACGACTTTTCCGCCCTTCCACACTTGGGAATAATAATTTACTGTTGTAATACAGCACTCTTCCTTAGTTAAAGCGTCGTTCTAATTCCTCAGTATCCGGTTATTATGGTTCGCGTTACACATAAGGCATGGTGTGCATCTTTATCAACATGGTGTACATCTTTATGACATACGTTCCAGTAGATAGTAAAGTAGTGTAACACTTTAAACTTCAAAATATCTACGAAAATCAGTGATTATGGTTGTCGTTAAACATAAGACATGGTGTGCATCTCTATGACCATAGTCACCCACTAAGATGGAAGTCTAAACATAACGTTTCGCTTTATATTGTATACCCAAGGTCACAAGATCGAGCACCAAACATAAATGTATTTTCTTTTGTTCCGTTCATTGATCCACTTTAAATGATAAACTCATTCCTGCAAATCTAAGACTTCGGCTGCAACTTTACGACAACGAGGTACGCATATTGTTATTTTGTTCGTGTGCATCTTTCTAACATCGGTGTACATATCATTATCATGTTGGTGTGCATCTATCTAACACCGGTGTACATAACGTTATATTGTTGGTGTGTATCTTTCTAACACCGGTGTAAATATCGTTATTTTCGTTCGTGTGCATCTTTCTAACAGCGGTGTACATATCGTTATTTTGTTGGTGTGCACGTTGTTTGCTGTGCATCTTTCTAACCGCGATGTACATATCGTTATTTTGTTGAGTTCCGGCGATTTAAAAAACCAAATTAACACAAACACACGATAAGTAAACATGTTCCATGAGGGTCACACAAACATAAGTACCATTGGGTTTCAAGAAGTTTCTGAGGAAGATAAACAACGGTCACATCTTTACTCATTGTTTACTTTAGCATCTCCCACGAATTCTTCATAGCAGTCCATTGCATACTGCTCTCGAAACCTGTCAACTTCTTTATCGGTAATCCTACTCATTTGCTCCGTCGATCCGGCAGCATGCATCTCTATGAACTTCGCAGCACATGGCCCACAGTCGCCTCCCCTTTCGTTATGATAAATGCCTTCGGCGCGGTCCCAAGAGTAAATTCTAAGACCTTCCTTCACCTTATAGCATTTATGCCCTGCATATTTTTCTAATATATAAGGCAACGACTGTACAACCGAGCACATTTGTCCTTCAGCATCCTCGATCTCAGTATGCGGAACATATGAATCTAACACCGTTACATGGCCTTCGTTGAGCTTTATGCAAAGACCAACCCAGTGATCTCCACCCCAATTCATCGGGGTGTACACGGTGTCAACATCGCGACCAAGTCCCAACTTCATTTTCTGCCCCTTGCTCTTTCCTGTCACATACTGTGCTACGTTTTTCCCCCATTCGAACTGCAGCTTATCAGTCTCTGCGCTAAAGGCACTCCAGTTTGACTGAATGGTTTTTATAAAGTACTGATCGAAGAACACCATCCTCTCCTTCTGTAGATATATCCCGCGGCGCCTCCACAACATATTCATTATCACATGCATGTGCTGTACCAAAAAAAAACGATACAAATAATTTGAGCATTAGTTGACTGTGAAACGTATAATGTGCTGACAATGTATGGCTTGATAGTACCTCGTCAGACAACCATTTCTTCGGTTCAGCAATTTCAAGGAAGAAGTCATTACAAACAGAGTGACCGGTTGCGATATCCCACATCCTGAAAATTTAACCAACAGTCAGGACCTTATGCAACAGTAAGCAATGAAGCCTTAAAAAGAGTGAGAACTTACTGGGTGGGGTTCTCCTTCAAAATTTCCGCAAACTTCTTAAACTGTGCTCGATTCGTTTTCGCAATGGGCTTATACTCCACCTTCTCCTCGCTCTTAAACAACTTTTTCACCCTTGGATCAGGGGTGTACACTCCGGATATCTTGCTGGATCTAATGCGATGCCGTTTACCACCACTTCCCACATCTTCAGAGTCCGCTTCCGTCTGCGCACACAGATCTACTCGGTTATCTAGTTTCTGGCTATCAGTGGACATGTCATCTTGACAACTGTCATATCTCTCTTCGTCCTCCGTACCCTGTAATTCAACGTTGATCTCCTTAACTGTTTCCTCAGCAACCACGTTCGGCCGAACAACTTTTCCCACCGCCTGCACAGGGTTCTCAATATTTTGTGTTTCAACCGAGTCCACAGATTGGGGCTGTGTGTCTGCCGTCCTCGCTTCTTCACAACCTTTTCGATTCTCCTCAACGAACACACCACCGTCCTCGGGACCCGTTTGCTATATAAAGTCAGTAACCTATGTCACCTGGTGTACACCAAAAAAAATGTGGACGTATGCCACAAAAATAAATAAATTGCACATCACCTGCGCCGACCCAATCCCGACATGTGGTGGCGTGGGGGTCTCCACCAGCTCCTTTCGTTTCCCCTGTTCACCGTCACCACCCATCCGTTCCCTTGTTTCCTGTAATTTCAATTCGGTTGATCACGCGCTCTAAAATATGTGGAACAAAGTATGATATAACAACCTCTTCGGTTTCATGGCTTTCAGCGTTGATGTCCTTCACAAGCGACTCCACAAACTCCATAGGTTGAGCACCTTCCCAAACTTTAAGCCCCTCCCCAACTTTTGGAGCACTTCTTCCCTGCATCAAATCCGTTACAAACGAACTTCAACTACTGTACAACAATAACAGCCCAAACTTTATGTGACAGATATTAGTACTGTCTATGATATAAACTCGAGCGGACATGTTTCAATCCCGGTGGATGCAACCTTAGATTTCCATGAGGTGTTTCCATCCCATGACGGATGAAAGGAGCGTACACTACCAACCGAACTGTAACAGTTCGGCTTTGTTTTCTCCCATGCGACTGGGGACCCTTGCTCAGACAGGTACGTTGGGTTTCTTTGGTCAACTGTAAACGCATGCTGGAAGGTAGACGGAACCCGCAAATATTCACAACTAATGTTATAACCACTACTTAGCGAAACACCACACAACTAAATTATATGCAAACGAACATTTGCTGGTAACACATAGGACTCAGGCACAACTTTTAATACACCTTTAAACACGACGAGGGCATCCGATTGTCTTTCAAGCTGCTGACCATCCCCCCTCAGCGATGGGTTAGAAGTCTAAGCAATTACAGAACAATAAAAAAATCTATCACATTACCTGATCGCCTTGGTTTCCGCCGGATTGTGGAAGAGGAGCATTGTCAACCTCATTTTCTTCTCCATGATCATCACAATCTAGATCTGGTGAGGGTGGGTTGTTTCTGCTCGCTTCCTGGAAAACGGAAATTGTGTCAGGACAGCGATAATTACCACACTTTAGTTAAATATTCGTGAAAAATAACTAGGGCGTTCAACCTTTGTCAACTCCTTTCCACCTAAAGATCGACGCCTAGGCAACGTTTTTTTCACAACCGGACGAGGTGGAACGGTTTTCCTTTTTTTCGCCTTCAGGTTTTTCCCCGCGCTTTCACTCCCAATACTATCACGAGACGCACTAGCTGGATCAGCTATCGTTTTCCTCTTCCTAGGGTTGCCTTTCCTCCCCTCGGCCATACCAAAACTCTTGCAAATCAGTGTCCGCAGCTCTTCAATATTGTTCTCCACCCTCTCAAACCCCCGGGATATCCACTGTTTTAATTGTTCATGCGTACACCTCTCCGAGCATTCACGATTCCCTTCTCCGCTGTCTCCAGAAGAAGAACTTTCTTCAACCTCAATGGGAGCTGGAATTCGCGGTCGCAAATTTCTCTGGTGTACGGGAGTAGGACAAGCTTCCGCCTCCTCCGCTGCGTCAGGAACCTTTGACTTGGGGGAAAATGACTCGTCACCACCAGGGAAATCCTCAGGTTTGAATGTTTCCCCACAGAGCAACTTCTGCACCAGAGCAGTTACTTGCATATCTTCATTCTGGTCCACCAACATCAGCCGCTCTTCATCAAGAATCACGGTGTAGTTTACATAGAGCTGTACACAGGCAATAAGCAAGGTAAAACACGTTATATACCAATGGCCGTAACCGTTTTGCTCCCCGGTGAAAACATTTTCATCAACTGTATTAAAAACAGAGGGAAAACAAACTTACGTCTGGGTCTTCCTCTACAGCAACTATTTCGTTTCCGGTGAGGATAACTGAAGGCGATGAGAGCGCTCGGGGGGAATCAATGAAAGTGTCGGTGTTCCCTGCGCCTGGGATTTTCTCCGCTAGCAGAGGCACAACATCAAATAGAAACAACTGCAGAGCTAGTGGAAACCCATAACAAACCGTCGTCTGTTGCGCTAGCCGCTCGCGCATCACTTGGACTGGGCTCTGACCTGGTTCCACAACAAGGGGAGGTAGGAAACGTGGGACGGTCTTCAAGTACGCCTCTCGCCCCCACGGAAACGCCAAAAAACTATCAACGTCTGCGAGCATCTCCACATACCTGGGCGTTAGTTTTAGATCTTTGCTACTTGGGCAAAGAACACCATCAACCAACGCGATCAGAGCCAATGGTAGCCGTTTCTCCGGAGCTAGATAGTCATTTTCTAACATCCGGAGCACACTGTGAACTGTTATCTTACCCACAGCCGTGTCAAATAGCTTGTTCCACATCGTCGGAGGAACACATTCCGGTGCTTCCGAATCCTGAACGTCGAAAGCTCCGCAGTTCAAACCTGTTACGTCTCGGAATTCATCAAGAGAGAAACGGAGTGGATGGGGTCCGAAAGTGAACCAGAACTCGTTCCTACGAGTCGTAACAAGCTGGCGGCTAAGGAGGCATCCGATCAGCTTCGTCGAGTTCTGGCAGCGTACAACCGGAAGCTCAAACAGCCTCCGAAACTGGGAATCCATCAAAGTCTGCATCGCATCCTTTCCCTCTAAAGCAGCGGCGACAGAACTGATGACGTGTGATTTTGAGTAGATGTTTACTCGCAACTTTCTCGGGTACGCACCATATGCGAACAGCCTCCGGGGCAACAGCGATGCTGGCACTCCATCCGAAAATTGTCCCCCCGAGTAATCACCACCACCGTCGCCGTCCTCAAATCCAGAAGATACTAATCGAAAAAAATATTGTCAAAATCAATGGGTTTAAACAAAAAAAACGAAATCGATTAAAAAGAAAACAATAGCTGATCGGAGCGACGGCTTAAATAATCTGTCCGATGACATGCAAAGACGGAATCAACGAACCACATCGGTGGACGAAAAGCTTACCCGCATAGCGCTGCTGTTTCGCAGGAGGGAACTCCCGTGGTTCCTCGCAATTCGATCTGGTGCGCCGACGAACGGTTGTTTCCCTTTCCTTCGACTTCGTCATCACTGCAGTCGTCGTTTGGGGTCTAATTATCGCCGGTTTAGCTTCTCCAACTTCAGCGACGGGGTAGAGAATACAGGTGGGGCTGTGACCGGCTAGACAATAGAGCTGGATCTAGGTCTACGGTCGAACAGACTTCACAGTAAAAGGTTTTTACTAGAAGGTCGTTTACCGCCTAATGTAGGTAAGGAGACGAAGTTAATGACCCGCGTTTTCGGGAACCGGGTAACTCGTCGAAACACTCACGTGCGAGACGGGAGTGGCAGGTTCTGTAATTCCGCAGCTCGCGAAAGGATGGTCTCGTCTTTTACCCGCAACTTGCCCCGGGTCACGAAATCAAGCGACCCATTTGTTGAATAAAAACTACCTGCGGCCCAAAGTCCGAATTATAAACTTGAAAGTGACCCACTTGGACAATAAATTCCTATATGATGCATCTACCTATTGTTAAAATTTTGTGAAATCTTAATTCTTAAATATTAGGATTGTGAAAATCGGTTGACGAGCAATGGATAGGCTCCATGGAATTAGTCGGTTGAGATCCAATCCACCATATATCTTCGACTTATAAAAAGAGGTTGACGATCAAATTCCATCAAAACGAAAAATAAACTATTCTGGACGATGATGAAACAATAAAAAATAACCGCTTCTTCTCCAAAAAGGACAGGGAAAAAGAATCCCAAAATTAGAAGAATATGGCGACAGAGACCAAACCGGTAAATAGAATAAAACCAAACGGGTGAATGTCAAGTTTAGATTACCAATCTAAAATTAATTGGTGATAAGTAGATTAAACATATATTTTATATATTATTTAGGATCATTCTATTTTCCGATGTAAGAGATATTGTCTCTAATACATTTCTTCAAGATAATGATTATTTGAGCGTTAGTTTAGAAATGTTCAGATAAGGATAAATTTGCTAACTTTGAGCTGGATCAATGTTGATCATGTTGGATTGTATGGATCGGGTATATCATAGTAAGCTTTTAATCCAAAATCAATTGGTGATATGTTGATTAACATTTTTATTTTGTATATTACTTAGGATTCATTATAACTACTGACGTGGAAAACAGTCATTAACAATAATCTTTGACGAATTGAGATGTGGTCTCGATTTTTCTTTGTTGTTGGATTAGGTAGATTTTCAGTGGGTTGGATTTTATAGGTTGGTCACATTTGTATTCTAATACATTGTTTAGCAAAAAACGGATGGTACATAACCTTTATTGATGGTATAAGTTCTCAAGCAAAATTACATTATTAATATGGTTAGGATTCTTTTTGTCAATTTGATATAGTTAGAGATATATTAATTTTGTTTTGATGTATGATTATATAATCGTATATAATTAGTGAGCGGGAACATATTTCTTTAGAAACCAAAAAATGCAAAATGATGCGTATTCTCTTTTTTTTTTTTTTTTTTTTGATAACCGTGGGGTCCCAGGCTTCGCCCAGACTAATCCCACGAGGCCGACGGCAACCCATGTATTCTTGCGATTTAACGCTAGCCCCGGTGGCCAACGCGGATCGAACCTGCAGGGAGCGTATTGGAGTTTCTTCCTCAACTACCTCTAGGCCAACCCGTGTTGGTTAATGATGCGTATTCTCTCAGACGATCAGAAAGGCGATGGCCTTATCTTGCCTGATACCAATTTTTCATCACTGTTTTTCGATTAGAGAAGTCAATTAATCAATGTTGAATGTATTTAACAATGTGAAAGAAGACAAAAAAATGAGAGTCTATGGGAAATCCATTAGACACATAGTCTCCTACATCAGTAATTGGAAAAAAATGTAATAATATACAATAAGATAGATGAGCCACTTCACTTATCACCAATTGATTTAGGTTGAAAATTCATCTAACTTAATATAATATCAGAGACCGATCCATATGATCCAACCCGATCCACATCGATCTTGTTTAAAGTTGGTCCATCGATACTTGTCCAAACATTCCGAAATTGACTCTCAAAGACCATCATCTCGAGAGAGCATATTAAACACAGAGTATCCCACATTAGTAACTGGAAGATATTCTTAGTAATATATAAGATAGATGAATCACTCCATATATTATCAATTGGTTTTAGGTTGAAAGTCTATCTAACTTAACAAGATCAACATAGATATTCATCAATATCTTACTGCTTCTTTCCATTAATTTTTACTTTTTCACAGTTTTTTCCCTAAAGTATACATCAATTTTGATTTTGTCGGCTCTCACACCAGTGATGTTTTCTAAAAACAAATTGTGTCCGATTTGTCAAACGATCACTTTAGATCTCTTCCGGTTTCAAATCAGAATTACAAAACATTGATTTGAGTGAGATGTTGCATGGGTTGTAAATCACTACGCAATGTTGCATGGGTTGCATCCACTACGCATACATTATCTCCAACATGGTCACTATGCCAATGATCGATGGCTAATCTCTAGGGATTTTGAAAGAAACTTTAGATACTTGTATTTGTATTCAAGAGTTAACAAGACGTGATGGAATCAGTTTTTGTCATTTTATTATTGGAAGTTGATCTGGTAGAGAAACAATAAAATGAGATGATGGCCCTTTCTGACAATTGGTATATCAAGAGAGTTGCTTAAGAACCACGGGTATAATATCAAACACAATGGTGAATGGATAATTAACATTTATAATTTGATTCAATACATTTGGTATTAATAATGGAACACTAAAATTTAGTGAAATCATGGAAACCACTATGGATATCAAAGTCGAGTATACTCTGTCATATGGTTATATTTGTACAATCGTTTTAAAAAGTTATGATCTTATTTTATTGGATAGTCTGAATGGTTCAAAGAATATCTATAGATTTGATTTGGAAGTTGGCTGATGCCGATTTAATTTGGAAGTTGGCTGATGCCATAAAAAAGAAATAGATGTTTATATGATATGACATAAAGTTTGAAGATAGTAAGAAAACTAACTTTGTTAGTACTCTGTTAATAAAAATGACCTTTCAAAAACATGGAGTAAACTTGAAAATAGTAAGAAAACTAACATTGTTAATACTCCTTCTGTTTCAGTTTAATTTTTTGGTTATAAAGATTTTTTTTTTTTGTTTCTAATTAAATGTCGTTTTTGATTTTAATATAAAATGTTATTAATAATTTTTTTTGTATTGATTGAAATACGGTTAAATGTATAAGTAATGATGTTTTTACTTTAAAAATATACAAATTAATTATTTTTTTAATATGTGTGCATAAACTTAAAATAATAAATAAATTGAAAACGAAAGAGTATACTATTAATAATGTGACTCGTTGCTTTACTATTCATTGTATCTTGTATGTATTCTTACATTTCATATAAATAAAGAGTTGACAAAAACATATATTTCACGTGCGGCGTGTGTCAGGTTAGTGAAAGCCAGACAGAAGGGAAATAAATAACCATTTCCACACGGTGTCAATAAGTTATGATTTCTCTGGCAGTAAAATTTATTTGATTCAACTCTATAGTTTCTTCATCGTATGCCACAATCACAAATCAAAGTATATGCCAATATTTGGAAAAACGAGAAAAGTATATACCAAAACAGAAAAACACACAAAAACTCTTATAAAAGGGAGGTGTCGCTTTCTTCACAAGTTTTGAGGTTTGTCAGTTGTAGCCTGTGGCCAATTCCATGACAGAACCAGACATTAGTTCCTCTATTATAACTCGACTATCTTCTTATAGTCAGGTCCAAACAAAGAAAAGTTTCAACTTTGGTCTCAAAAATTGTTTTCAGATTACAAAAAAAAATGGCGGTAAGGGTAGAAGCATATGTTACAGAAGGAGAAAGCACGATTGAAGAAAGAGACCGAGAAGCTATGAGGGAATTTGAGGAGGGACTCGATCAACCCATGGATGAAGAAGCTAATATGCTCAAGAACATGAACAAAGAAAAGGTAACAACTTACCCTGTTTCAGTTTCACAGAAAGTTTAGGTTTTTAATTTTGCCTTTCATCAGGGCTTGTCGACGTTGATGCTACTGAGACTATCGTTCCAAAGTTTAGGGATAGTTTACGGCGATCTTGGGACTTCTCCATTGTATGTGTTCTACAATACATTTCCTGATGGGATTAATGATAGTGAAGATGTGATCGGAGCTCTTTCTTTGATCATTTACTCTCTTCTGCTTATACCTCTGATCAAGTATGTGTTTATTGTCTGCAAAGCTAATGATAATGGTGAAGGTAAGCTACAATTAAACCCGAGCTTAATCGATGTTTTAAAACCAACCAGTTTAGTTTATATTGATGAATGTCTGTGTGCAGGTGGGACTTTAGCTATATACTCATTGCTTTGTAGACATTCTAACGTAAAACTTATCCCGAATCAGCAACGCAGCGATGAGGATCTCACGACTTATAGTCGTACTTTAGTCGCTGAAGGGTCTTTTGCTGCTAAAATAAAGAAGTGGTTGGAGAGTAGTCATTCAAAGAAGAGAGCCCTTCTTGTCATTGTTCTACTAGGGACGTGTATGATGATAGGTGACGGTATCTTAACCCCAGCCATCTCTGGTAACTAAGCTTCTTACCTTTCTTTCTTCTTTAGCAAGACATGTTTACTCGAACTTTTCAGCTAATGTTTAAGAACTTGTGGTACTTAAAGCATCTCCAAAAAAACATTATATTTGAAAGGTTAAAGATGTTTTATCCAAAAGTAAAAATTCAAACTCAACTTCAAAAAACAATTATATTTTATATTATAATCCATCTGTTTATCATAATTTTAGATAAATAAAACTTTATAAATAATTAGCACATGTATAAAAATATTATGTCAATATTAGTTAATAAAAAAGTTACACAAAAATATAAAATTTTACATAGAATACATAGCTAATAATAAATTATGAGTACAATATATGATCAATTAGTGCATTTGTTAAGTTTTTTTGTAATATTGTTGTTGTCTGAATTTAGTTTTAAAATATCAAGTCTTATCTTAAGGTTTTATAATTCATTTTATGTGTAAAAATTAAATTTATGAGTATAAATTATTTTAAAGATTAAAATGATAAACAACAAAATATTTAAAATCATAAAATGTAATATGTAATTGTAAGCACCAAAATGCAAATGAAAATGTGAAACTTTAAATTTGAGTATTGACATTCTATATTTGAAGTTTCACTGCTAAAACTTTCAAATTTGAAAGTCTTAAAGTTTCATTTTGGAAAAGAAAAAAATCATATTTGAAGTAAAAAATGTCTTTTTGAGATGCTCTTACGCGTTTTATAGGGGGTTAGTGTATGTGCAGAATAGACCAATTTTGAAAACAAATTGTTGTAAAAAGTGTTTTGCTTATGATCGCTTTTTTGTCTAGATTGGTGCCTAGGCTACGATTGAAACGATTTTTAAAATACTGTGTTCAGCTTACAAAACCTTCTTTTTTACAGTTCTTTCGGCTACTGGTGGGATCAAAGTCATCAATCCAGAGATGAGCAGCGGTAACATGTCAAGTTCAAGTTTCCGGTCAGTTTAGTTTTTGCTCACTTGTTATGATCCTTTTGTTTTGCAGACATCGCCGTGTTTGTGTCTGTTGTCATTTTAATTGGACTTTTCAGTATGCAACACTATGGTACCGACAAGGTCGGATGGCTCTTTGGGCCTATCGTTCTTATTTGGTTCCTCTTCATTGGAGCCACCGGCATATACAACATCTGTAAACACGAGACACGCGTTTTAAAAGCGTTTTCTCCAACATATATAATCTTGTACTTCAAAAGACGAGGACAAGACGGTTGGATTTCTCTTGGTGGCATTCTGCTCAGCATAACAGGTAAAACTAGTTTCAAAAAGATTCTTTCTAGAGCTATCTCTAAAATGTTTCTGTTAAGGACAAAGTCTTACCTCGGAAATTAGAAACTATCTTAAAATGTTTTCTCTTAAAAAATTGTAGGCACAGAGGCACTATACGCAGACATTTCTTATTTCCCTTTACAAGCGATACAACTAGCTTTTACACTTTTTGTATTACCTTGTCTTCTACTAGCATACTGTGGACAAGCTGCGTATCTTGTGAACCACAAGGACCACTATCAAGACGCCTTCTATGCATCTATCCCTGGTTTGTCCTAAACCTTTTTCGAAATATCTACTAGTCTTAACGTCATTAGTGTGCTTTTACAAACACTGAAACTCTCTTTTGCTTTTACCACAGAAAGTGTATATTGGCCAATGTTTACAGCAGCGACCGGAGCTGCAATCGTTGGGAGCCAAGCTACCATATCAGGGACTTATTCATTAATCAAACAGGCTGTGTCTCATGGGTGTTTCCCTCGAGTTAAAATTGTTCACACTTCTAAGAAGTTCCATTCTCAGATCTATTGCCCTGATATTAACTGGATTCTCATGATTGGTTGCATCGCCGTCACTGCTAGTTTCAAGAATCAGATCGATATCGGAAATGCATACGGTAAATATTAAGTTAGATGATTTTCCCACCTATAACTAACTTGTAGTAAGTGATCTAACTCATATCTCTTATATATTATTTAAAATCTCTTTGAACTTATGATGTGAGACTTTGCCTTTAATTCACCTCTTAGAGATTATGGCTCTCTGACCACTAATCTCGGGATATTCGCAGAAAGATCAATGGATCAATTTTGGGAATAGTCAATCGGGGGTAGCTAGTATGAATTAGAATTTGACATCATATTAAATTAGATGAATATTTAAGATCCGATGTAGGATTTTCTCACTAGTACGCATCCTCGAGGTAATAGCTCTTTGATCATTAATTTTGGAATGTTTCAGAAAAGATTGATTGATCAACTTTCAAGCGTAAACCATTTGGTAATAGGTGGAAGAATTCATATCTCTTATATATTACTTATGATCCTTTCAAAAGTTGGACGTGAGACTTTGCCACTAACTTAATAGTAAGATGTACATGACTAGAGGTCGGCATATAGGTTAGATTTTGAGCATTTCTCTTACTATTTTTGTATCTTGGTAAATGTTAGGGACTGCGGTTGTGGTCGTGATGCTTGTGACCACATTACTGATGGTGCTGACCATGCTTATCGTGTGGCGGTGCCACTGGATCCTTGTCCTTATATTCGCCCTTCTCTCGCTCATGGTGGAACTGTCATATTTTTCAGCTGTGCTCTTAAAGATTAATGAAGGAGGCTGGGTTCCTCTCATCGTAGCAGCATTCTCTCTTATGGTAATGTTTGTTTGGAATTACGTAACAGTCAAGAAGTATGAGTTTGAAGTGCACAGTAGAGTTTCCATGAGTTGGATACTCGGTCTCGGTCCCAGCCTTGGGCTTGTACGTGTCCCCGGGATCGGTTTAGTTCACACAGAACTAGCGAGTGGTGTCCCTCACATCTTCTCTCATTTCATCACTAACCTCCCCGCAATTCACTCTGTGGTAGTCTTTGTCTGCGTAAAGTACCTTCCCGTCTACACCGTCCCTGAAGAAGAGAGGTTTCTCGTGAAGAGAATTGGACCAAAGACATTCAGGATGTTCCGCTGCGTAGCCAGGTACTGTTCTTTCTTCTTCTATATTCTTTAGACAAACAGTTTGAAATCTCTATAAAAATTGTTCTTACCACAAAAAAAAAGTTTGAAACCTCTATAAAAGTTGTTTTTTTAATTTTTACCAAAAAGATAGTTTGAAATGTCTATAAAAATTGTTCTAGGTATGGTTACAAAGACCTACACAGGAAAGACGACGACTTCGAAAATAATCTGTTCGATAACCTCTTCTCGTTCATCCAAAACGAAACAATGATGGAATCAGATTCAAACTATAGCAACAGCGTGTATCCCATCAACCATAGACAAGAGTCCAGAGATGAGTTGATCCGTAACAACAACCACCACGATAGCAACGGTAACAGCATGGCTACGTTCTCATCGATGGTGGACTACACGGGATCAACTATAGATACTTTCGTTCCAGCTGATTCACCACATAGCGCAATGAGTTTCATTCAGAACTACACGTCGGAAGAAGAGGAGGGAGATGAGTTGGAGTTTCTAAAGATTTGTAAAGAGTCAGGGGTTGTCCATATCATGGGAAACACTATGGTGAAAGCAAGAAAGGGATCATTGCTTCCAAAGAAGATAGCCATTAATTATGTTTATGCGTTTCTTGCTAAGATTTGTAGGGAGAATAGTGCTATCTTGCATGTTCCTCATGAAACCCTTTTGAATGTTGGGCAAGTCTATTATCTTTAGCTTTCTTCAACATTTGTAAAACATCTGCAGATAATGGTTAATAAAAGATGCCGACTACAAGACTAGCTAGAAGTCTATTGTCTTGGTCACGTTGTTCTTTGTCAAGATGAATCTTCCTGCGTGTATTAGAAGTCTTGACTCAATCCCAAGATTCAACAAATGCTAGATTGTAATTATGGACGTACTCTGAAAATCTAACCAGAGGACCAATAGAAACGATCGTATACAAAAAAATGTCAAATATAAAATGAGTAAGACTTGGGTTCACCCCTGAGGTGAATTCTTAAATTCACTTCAAGTTTTACCACCAATCAAAGTGCCATGTATGATTAGTAAAAAAAGGAAACAAAAAAATGGAAAGGTGAAAAAAGACGTGACAATTTTTTTTTAACGCCATCTATGACTTCTTCTTCATCACCTCTCAAAATATTGAAAGTTTTTTCATCATCTACAAAGAATATTAAAAGTTTTCATTGTCAAATTGGTGTTAACAATCTTCTGCCCTTATAACCTAAATCTAAACCCAAAACAATAAACCCTAAACCCAAAACATAAAACCCTAAACCTTTGGGTAAATCATAAACCCTTGGGTAAATCATAAACCCTTGGGTAAAAATATATTTTAAAAGTTTAGAGTTTGATGTTTAGTGTTTATAATTTAACCAAAGATTTAAGGTTTAGTGTCTGAATTTAGCAATTTGATAAACAAAACTTTCAATTTTGTGTGGGTGAAGAAGAAGAAGCTATGGATGGCTTTAAAAAAATTAGTTGACATATTTTTTTCCTCTTTTCTTTGTATTTTATTTTTAATTTTGTTTTATTTTTTAAATAATCTTACATGGCACTTTGATTGGTGTTAACACTTGAGTTGAATTTGAGAGTTCACTACAGAGGGTGAACCCAAGTTTTGTTTATATAAAATGACCTAACATTCAACGCGTAGCACGTAATAATTGTTTATATATAAAAGATAGTTTGAAACCCTCCTATTGAAACACGTCATAAAGTGGATGATTTTCAGGCTGACACGTGTCCTTTTTTCTTCCAAATGCATCGTTTCATTAACCGTTAATGTGGGCTGTTCGTTTCAATTATGTTTAGTGGGCCTTATGTTTCAATTAAGTGACGTGTTTGTGTTACACGAAGAGTCTTCTTCTTCTATCTGATTAGGCCTGGGCTTAATATACTGAAGCCGAAGTCCATAGTGTAACCCGCACCGAATTATCGGTTTCGGATCGGTATTGGACCCAAAGAAAATACCGATTGGACTTTAAAGCCCAGAAATTTCGGATATGGTCCGGTCCGGTTTCAAACCGAGATCAAGACAAGGTAACCGAAACATACCGAACAGTTATATATTTCTCTAACATATACATACATTCATTTATACCGATATAGAAACTCATCCGTCTCTTCTCTTTCACGCGTGAGGTGAGCGGCGTGAGGCGTGAATTACAAACCCTAGTTCCAAAAAATGCCTCTTCGGTTATTGATTATCGACAATTCGACATCCTCATTATGAATCTCAAACTGGCCTATATAAATGTCTTACCGTCTCCATCCTCTTCTTCTTCACACGAGCAATCCATAATCCATTCAGAGGTTATCTTTCTTTCTGTTTCTCCAGTTCTTCTTTGTGTTCTTATTTTGTTTTAAGTTGAATCGAATAGGTTATCTTACTTATGTCGTTATGATTTAAATGGAATCTTATGATCAAAGGTTTTGATGTTAATTTTTTTTGAAAGTCTAACGTTTTTTTATGTTAATTTTTTTTTCCAGATGGACTCAACATCATCACTTGGCCGAGTTACCGGAAACAAAGATGATGCTGAAAACGTTCAAGAGAGAGCTAGTGGAGCCACAAGCAAAGTGAAGCGTATCCTCCCTCCAAGATCCGACGTTTGGTTAAGCTACACAAGGAGTACAGAAGACCGAAACAAGTGTGTTTGCAACTACTGTCAGAAGACATTTTTGTGTCTCACAACCTCAGGAACGTCCAATCTAAGGAGCCATCTTGAGAAATGTAAGAGCCATCTTGCTTGGTTGGCTGGACAAAAAGATCAGCAAGCAAACATTGGTGAGGAAGGGAGACTTAAGAAGGCTAAGTTGACTGAAGGTCAGTTGAGAGAAGCCACAAATCAGATGGTTGTCTTAGGACAATTGCCGTTATCATTCGTTGAAAGCGTAGCATGGAAACAATTTTGTGGGAAGGTTAGTAATGTCTACTGTTTTTAAACTTATGATAATCTTCAAGTATCATGTTTAGTTGTAACTAATGTCTTATTTTCTATGATTGTAGGTAAACTTTGGGTACACTCCTCATACAAGAAAAACTGCAAGAAAAGACATTAACAAGATGTATTTGGAAAAGAAGGATGCACTCAAGAAATGGTTCTTGAGAAGCAATCAAAGAGTGTCTTTGACAACTGATATTTGGGTCTCTCAAACAACCGGTAAATTTTATACTTTTTACATCTCTCAATTCGTTTATACATATTAGTAATATTAGAAAGCTGATCATGGGTTTTTGATTGAACAATGTATACAGGTGCGAGCTATATGGTCATCACAGTGCACTACATTGACCCTTTATGGCAGTTAAAGAAGCTGATCATTGGGTTCAAACACATAACGGATCACAAAGGTCAGACTATTGCCAATGTCTTACTAGAGTGCTTGTCTGAATGGGGAATCATAAATGTGTTCTGCATAACTGTCGATAATGCTACTGCCAATAGTTCAGCTTTGAGGAAGTTTCAGAGTAGTTTTGTCCTTGGTTCAGATCAGGCTTTTGTGTTAGATGGGGAGTTTTTACACCTGAGATGTAGTGCCCATATAATTAATCTGATAGTTAAGGATGGAATGGCTGAAATAGATCACAATGTTGTTGCTATCCGTAATGCTGTCTCCTATGTTAGATCGCATGCTAACAGGTTGAGCTCTTTTGAGTCGAAAGTTGACTCTGGTAAGATCACAAGGGGGAGTCTACCGTTGAATGTCAAGACAAGGTGGAATTCTACCTACCTAATGTTGTCAACAGCTCTGAAGTTCAAGGTGGCTTTCAGTAAGATGGAATTAGAAGACAAGCTGTACAATGATCACTTTGGCGAGATGGAAAATGGAGAAAAGAGGGTAGGACCTCCTCAGCTAAGGGATTGGAATGCTATTGAGAAGCTGTGTCGCTTTCTGGTCATTTTCTACAACTCGACACTGGTGGTCTCGGCCTCAACTTCACTCAATTCCCATAAGTGCTACGGTGAGATTGTAACCATTGCGACTAATCTGATAGGTCTCTCCAAAAGCTCTGATTCTGAAATGAGGTCTAAAGCCACAGAGATGCTGAAGAAGTTTGAGAAATATTGGGATGGTATGAAGAATATTAACATGATGTTAATTGTCGCCACTGTCTTCGACCCCAGCAATAAGTTGGAGCTTGCAAAGCTCTGTTTCGAAGAGTTGTATGGGCTGGATACAGTTGACTACAAGGAGATGTATGAGTCCTTGTTGTGTCTCTTGAGGAGCTTGTTCAAAGAGTACAGTTCACGACTTGGATCAGGGGTTGATCCAAGTGACCAATCATCTCAGTCTGACCAATCTACTCAGCCGAGAGACCAAAGCGTTGTAAGGATGGAGGTCGTGGATGACTTTGTGGGTTACAAGAGGATGGATGTTCGAGAAGCTAAGCGAGATAGGGGTTAGAGAAAAGAAAGATGAGCTGGAAACATACCTTAAGGAGTCCGTGGAACAGCCTGAGTTGATGGCTGGAATGGAGTATGATGTACTCTCATGGTGGAGAAAGAACTCAGTTAAGTTTCCTATATTGTCTGAGATTGCTCGGGATGTTCTAGCTATGCAAGTCTCGTCCGTTGCTTTAGAGAGTGCCTTTAGTACATCCGGTCGGCTTCTAGAACCTCACAGGAGCTGTTTGACGCATTATATGGTGGAGGTTTTGATGTGCACAGAGCAGTGGATGAAGCAAGACATAAAAATGGAGTCAAGAGTGCATACAAATCCTGAGATACTAGATGACCTTGAAGAAATGGACAAGCTTGAAAGAGGTAAATGATTTTTATTCTTACACACCTCATCATCTTCTTTACTTATAACATGAATGTTTAGTTTTAGTAATTGATTTTGACTTTGTATGAAACAGAGTATGAAGAAAAAAGAGTTTCAGTTGCAGAAGAAGAGTAAAAGACAAAGGCTTTGTGGTGGCAATCAAAGATCATGGCTATCTTTTTAATCTCGGTTTCAAGTTCTCTTTTTTTTTTTTTTTGCAATTTGAAGACTTGTTCTTGGTTTGAATGTCGGTTATAAGTTTAGACACAAATTTTCTTCTCTTGTTGTGTTTAAAACTTCTGTTTCAGTTGTGTTTTGGAGTGTTTGAACTCAGATTTTCAATGGAATTTTCAGATGTTTGGTTAAGTTTGGTATATTTCGGTTTGTTTGGTTATTTTTTATTGACTATGGTTGGTAAAAACCGAAACCACACTGGAACCGTAATGTTATCGGTTGGTAACGGATTTTGTTTCCTTCAACCGCACCGATCCGAAACCGATTGACTCCGAACCGAAACCATTCTTCAATTTAGAAAATATCGATTGGTTCTTGTGCTCTATTAACCAATAGTCCGAACAACCGTTTCAACCGAACCGAAACCGAACGGTCCACCGAAGTCCCAGGCCTATATCTGATACATCAATGGAGTTTCAGTGTCTTCAATACACGTGAAGAATGGTTTTGTGAATCTTTGATCTGCCGTTCTATCTTCTCTTCAGAAAAAACAGCAACTTTCTCCTAGTTGATTCATCCCTTTTATCATGCTCCTTAACTCCATCACCCCTCTTCGAGCACGATCTGTTAATGAATGCACTTTATTCCTCCAAGGCGGTGTCTCCACTTCTATAAAAGGTAAACCTTTATTTTCTTGAACAACATCATCTGAATTCGTGAAAGCGGTATAAAGAAAACTTTTCTCTGAACTGGCTAACTCATTGATTATCTTTTTCGAGTTGAAGTCCGGTCAATGCTCCTCCACCGCTCAATTGCGGTTGCTCAGGTTCTGGGAGGCCAGGAACAACAAGCGTGGTGGTGAGCTGATGGGCGTGGATATGCTCTTTCTGGATTCAGAGGTATTTCTTTAGAAACCCATGTTCATAGTTAAGTTAAATTTCTGGCATGCAATCTCAACATTATCTTGGTTCTGTATTTGTTAGGTGATTTTTTTCATAAACTTCTGTTAATAATGTTCTTAAAAATTGTTCAGGACTCCTCTCCCTCTTCCTTTGAATATTGTTCTTGGATTCATAGATTGTATGTTATTTATGAATTATTAGGTGTAGTCTTACTCTGAAAAGTTTGTTTTTTTTTTGTTTTTTTTCAATGGAAACGGTCCCCTTTTGTTAAGAGCGGATTACTTAAACATTTAGCAATTAAAAGATCAATCTATTACCAAGACGACTCAAATTTTGAATAGTGATTCCACTTTTCCAGGCCTTGAAAGACAGCCAAGAAGAGTTCAAGAAAATCATTGGTCTTTGAAGCAAAATACAGAAACAGTTATAAGCAATCTATTCACTCAGGTATCTAACATTATCAAACTTGCTATTCACTTTATAGTCACAATCCAGAAACATCATTATCTGATGAAGCTATTGAATCCGTTTGTTAGTTAAACATCTGAAAGCTCAAGATTTGTGATGAAATTCTAAAACCTTGCAAAGTTAAAAAAATACATATAATGGAATTGACGTTTGAATTTTAATTGTTTTTGTTTTGCTAATTGCTAATGTAATATCATTAAAATGAAGCGAGATTTATGTCAAGTTAATCTAATTTCAGTGTCTACCTTATGCTTTCAGTTCTTTCTTGCATAGATAGTGTTCTTAATCTCACAATCAATAGTGTGGAAAATAGTTGTAGTGGTAAGTGAGGTGTTGTTGTGAAGAACACTGTTACTCTGTTTCCAAATATGAAACACGACAGGCCTGAGTTACCATTTTCCGAGGAAGGGGCCGGTGCTTCCAGCCAATAGTAGCTGCAGAAGCAGAAACAGTATTGCCGTTGTAATTGTTGGCTTGATTACTTCTGATCCATGCTAGCAGTCCTGACCAATTAATAAACATTTCCAATTGTCCGCTTATACGTGAGAAAACCAGACTCCATATATCTGAGCTATAGTCACAGCTGAGAAAAAGATGATCTCTGGTTTATGGATCCCGAGAACAGAGGCGGCTTGATGTTTGGTTCATGTGAAAATGTTTACGTTCGTAAGTAAGAGTTACACAATTGGTACTATAAGTTCTTTTGTTTCTTATTGATACATTTTTATTAATCAATACAACCCTTCATTTTTGTTGACCAAACATGGAAAAGCAAAGATAAGTAAATCAATTGGTATTGTATTAATTAATTGGTATCATATATACTCTCTCCGTTTCGATTTAATTGTCGTTCTGGAGCAAAATTTTTGTTTCAAAATAAGTGTCGTGTTAGGATTTCAATGCAGAATTTATTAACAAGATTCTCCAATTTATTTTTCTATTGGTTGAAATATGGTTAGGTGTATAGGTAATTATGTTTATATTTTGAAAATATACAAAATCATATGTTTTATTAATTTGTGTGCATAAACCTAGAACAACAAGTAAAATGAAACGGAGTAAGTAACTTGCAGAAACAACAATAAAATAAATAGTGAAAGTTATTATAAAAAAATAGTGAGAAATTAATGTTACATACTCTCTCTGTTTCATTATAAGTGTCACTCTAAGCTCATGCACACATATTAAGAAATCATTTAATTTTATATATTTCCTATATAAAAACATCATTTACTCATAAATCTCAACAAATAGAAAAATAAAATAGAAGATAAAAGTAATAAATTTTACATTGAAATGCGAAAACGACACTTATTTTGCAACGAAAAAACTTCTCTATAACGACACTTAATATGAAACGGAGGGAGTATAAACCATTGTGAAACCATGTGTTTTGTTGTTTTTCTTTATAGCATTTTCTGATGCTTTTTGTGTGTAAGGGATCTAGAGGTTTGTATCGATCTTTCAATGTTTTTGCATGTCTGCCTGTCTGGTTATGGCGAGGAGAAAAGTTATTGGAAGCAGATGAAAGAAAGAATAAATGGCTGCACATGCTTACGATTGAATTAGCTTGTATGTTTCTTTCAGTGATTGTGTTGTACTAATGATAATAAGATTGTAAAATTGACAACAAATTCTCATTTTGGAAGAAACGAACATATTCACATCAACATAGAAAAGCAGAAGTTGTAACTTTGGTAGTACTTTGATTCATCTTTTGATGAGATGCGCAAATAAATTGTCCAGACTTAATATCTGACCCAGAATTTGATAAGGAAGTGCTGCCATTGAGGATTGTATATTTAAAGGTGAGGGTCAATTAAATTACTAAGAGAAAAATTAGAAACAAAATTTATAAAAGGTTAAGTGAAATGGAAATTTGTATAGTCCAGCTAATCAACACATAACTAAAATTTAATCATTTTGTTTTCATTTTGCTCATCACCTTACATATAATTTCCAATAACAAAATATCAAAAATTTGGATATTAAATTTTTGAAATTTGGAAGACAGAAAAAAATAAATAATTGAAAATAAATTTATAATTGTGTAGCTGCACTTTATAATAGATTATACCATTTATATATTAACATAAACATACATATTAAATATATAATAAAATTAAACAAAATTCTGGGCGTAGTCGGGGGCCGACCCTAGTCTATATATAACTTTGAGTTAATCCAACGTAAGTTTTTCAAAATTTATAAAATCTTCCACCTTTTTTATTCTCTCAACATTTGAACAAAATATATTAATATTACAGCAAATAATTTTATAGTTAATGATAATGTTACAAAAAATATATTAGTGATACATTCTGGGTCCAAAGTAATTATAATGTACTTGCTCCAAAAAAAAGTAATTATAATTTATACCTTGAATGTTTACTAGTTTGGTTGAAACGGTTAAAGCGGTGACCGATAAACAGATTTAGTGCCAACAATTTGAACAAAATTACGCCTAGACTTTGATTCACTCCATATGGTGACATAACTTCTGATTTGATTCGTTATACCTGTAAGATAGTATACCAACATGTTTAGTTTCTGACATTTCGGGTATGATTTCTTATTGGATTGCTTGTAAAAACAATTCTCATTCGAAAGGTAAGATCTTATACCAAACCTCACAATGCGATTTATAGTCAAGTATGTAATCACTACGCGTTAATACATCAATGTGATACAATTTCCCGATTGTTCACTGTAAGGCGATTTTCAGAAATCAAAGCCATTTACCTTTTTCCCGCAGTGTCACACTGATATTTCCCGACGTAATTAATTTCGATAAAAAACGAGTAAAACAAAATTGTCCGAGTATTATGTATTGAGTAGCTTTCTTAAGATATTAGGGTCCGGTATTTATTTGAAGGGATCATTTCAAGACCCAACTATAGCGAGCCGGTTAAAAGATATGACCCCGGATTGGTAATGGTATAGCTCCTAGCATTTATAGGAAGTTCCCGGAAAGAAAATTAAGGCAGTTATCATAACACAGTTTCTGGTTTCTAAGAGCATAAATAACGGCAGGTCCAATAGTGGTCTTTCAGTGATATGGCGCGGGTCCCACGAAGAAAAGTCCCAGACTTTCTCCTTGTCTCGTTTGTGAAGAAACGTCGTTGGTGCTGTCCTTTACTATTTGCGGGCCCCACTGACACATGGTGGCCCGCAAATGGTTCACTTTTAATTTTTTTTTTTTTAAATTCAGAAAAATAAAAAAAATTGAAAACTGAAGGACTTTTACCGTTATTTATGCTCTAATGAACGCCGTATGGTCATAGACTTTAATTCGCTGGCGGAAAATTAAAGCCAGACAACTATGCAAATGAAAGCATTGGTCCTTGTATTAAATTACTCCATAGTAAATACCAGTAATTTGAGTATAAATTGATTTTCGTCCGAAGATCTTAGTTCGTTTTTGTTTTATGAATGTTTGGTTGTGTTCGTGAAACGAAATAAGTAGGGTCGGAGCTCTTTCTAGACTTTTCCTTACACTAATTGGTGAGGGTGTGTTTACTTCGGACTGAAGTGGAAATATAATTACTTGGTGCTCTGATTTGTCCCGACCTCTTTATCTTCTTTGATGTTTTCCCTTTTTGTAAATGACGTGATATGGCTTTTCTCTTCACATATATAATATACTTTTGTTTTTTGGGGATTTCTTGATGGCGATATTCGAACAACTTACAAAGTATCTTGTCCTGATTGTAATGGACTTTTTGGAAAAATCACAACTTATACGTCCATGCTAGACTGACGATAGGCTCACGTGGTCCTTTCACCACTCTCCATTGATTAAGCATAACAAATGTGATCCCAAATTGACAATTCTTGACAAGTACTAGAACCCAAAAGAGATGTTTACCATTAGTTTCGTAGTATCCTAAAAGGAGAAGTTTGGTGGTGGAAACCAAATATTATTATTATTAGCCAGTAAGTTATCAACTTCAGTCCCTGGTTAAATCATTGTCGTATTATGAGAATTACTTGACTCGTTACCTTAATTAGATTAATAAATCGAATAATTAATACATGACGGCATCCACGACTAAAAGTGAAAATAACGTGACCAAGACAATATCAAAAGACACGTGTTGAGATTATAATGGAAGAAACGGTCCAGTAATTAATGTGCATCAATTTCAACGAAACAAATAAAGTAAAACCATTCTGATGACTCGTTTTTGTCGTTGTCAATCTCTTAATGTGTACTCGGATTTACCGTATTTGTCTGATTCATTAACCCGCATTAAATATCTTGACAAAAGTATTATAATTGAATGGAAGGTTTGACGGGGAATAAAAGGGAGATATTTTCGATCGGTTATATGTTGTGATCTTACTCAGTCTAAAGCAAAGACTCTCTTGATGAGATAGAGAGGTTGTTCAAGTTTGATAATATCGTTGCAAACTAAGAAGTTAAATGATATTATAATATGTTTTTATTAAAATATGTACAAAGATATTCCAGTGCCCGTTTCTCATCCACCAAATCATTCCTTTGTCAGGATCATTCATGTTTCTACACTTTGTCCCATCATCTGATTAGTATAAGAGTTTTTTTTAGTATAATAGCAAAATGTCAATTATAAAAGAGCATATGTTTTCCTAATATATATAATATATGGTTTAGTATGATATAGCATATGAAAAAGCATCTTTGATTGATATATCACAGATTAAAACAATTAGCTATCTATATGTGATGGCCATATACAGATATACTGTAGTATGTAGAAGTATATGAGAAAGGGAACAAAAGTGGGAGAGAGAGAGAGAAACACAAATGTATAATTACAATTTTATTCTATGCTTTATAAATATAATAGAATACACTAATCTATTATTTGAATATTACATATTAGAAAAAAACGAGAAAAAAAGCGAGAAAGAGATAAAAAAGGTACTGAAAATTAATAAAAGATGGAAAGTGATAGAGATAGAGACTGGAAAACTAATAGAGAGAAATATACAGTAAATACTAAATACAAATTGTATAATTTCAAATTTATTCTATGTCTTGTAAATAGAAAGACGATCATTTTATTCTAACTGTATATACAATTTATAAATATATGTTACTTTTACAAAATTTAAAACATTTCATATACAGAAAAAAATTATGGATTTCATAGGTATTTAAGAAAATTAATTAATTAATTTTTAAACTTATAAAATTAATTAAAAGAAAAAAGTGAATGTAAGAAAGGACAATATAGAAACTAATACATAAATATCATAGTCTAATGAATGTTATGGTTATATTGTTGATTTTTTTGTTTGTTATGTGTATGTTGCCAAATTTCTCTTCATAAAAAGACACTGACATAAATTAATGCATTATGTAATAAAATAAAATAAAACGACGCCCTTTATAAGAATCGACCACATAAACAGAGAAGAAAAGTGAGAAACGCTTGAAACCTTTTCAAGAACACATGAATTCGCCATCTTCTTCTTCCTCTTCCCCTGGTTCCCCTTCAAAGTTTCTTGATTTGCGATCTGCGATCGGACAAAAAGAAGTGACGAAAATCTTGGTCTTGTTTCTCGGCTTAGCTGCTTCATGTCTACTTCTTTACAAAACCGGCTACCCTCTTCGTCAAGAGTTCGACGTCAACAATCTCATCTCTCCTCGTCATTTGCTCCGTCACCACTCTTCGTCTTCTCCACAAATAGTGAGATATTAATACTCATACATATATCTCAATCTGCACTCTGTTTGAAATGGGTTTGATCTTTTGGAATTTTTATTCAGGAACGTGTTTCTTGTTTTGTTTCAGAGATCAAAGTCAATCAGTTTTAGGGAAGTTCTAGAGAATGCATCAACAGAGAATCGAACAGTTATCATAACTACGTTGAATCAAGCATGGGCAGAGCCAAATTCTCTGTTCGATTTGTTTCTTGAAAGCTTTCGTATCGGACAAGGAACACAGAAGCTACTTCAACACGTGGTTGTTGTTTGCTTGGATCCCAAGGCATTTGATCGGTGCTCAAAAATTCACCCGCATTGCTACTATTTAGAAACATCAGGAACTGATTTCTCCGGCGAGAAACGGTTTGCTACTCCTGATTACCTCAAAATGATGTGGAGGAGAATCGAACTCCTCACACAAGTGCTTGAAATGGGATTTAACTTCATCTTCACGGTACTTATCTTCATCAACCCATGTCAAATCTTTGTTTTTTTTAAACTATTTTGGATCAATCTACTATGATCAAGAAAATCTATAAGTATAACTTACGGTCGTCTTATAGGATGTGATTTACATTTTGCATTAGCATAGGATCCCTATAAAAGTTAATATAACTTATCTATATTTTCAATTCCAAGGTTTTAAGAAAAGTATTTACAATATATTGTCTGAATTTAATACATTACATTGAAACAAGGCCCTACAGTTACAAAAAAAAAAAAAATATCACAAATAATATTGCATCTACCTAACTAACGCATGGTACTCCAAGTGTGTTAATTTTAGAAAAAAATAAGTACAACCATATGTGGGAATAATAATTGCTACATTTCATATAACAATTTAATTAATACAAAACGATGCTATCTTTGAAAATTTCCCTATATGTATTTAGGATGCAGATATAATGTGGCTTAGAGATCCATTCCCTCGGCTATATCCAGATGGAGATTTTCAGATGGCGTGTGATAGATTCTTTGGTGATCCTTATGACCCAAACAATTGGGTAAACGGAGGCTTCACTTACGTGAAATCAAACCACAGAAGCATCGAGTTCTACAAGTTTTGGTACAAATCTCGTCTACATTATCCAAAGTTACATGACCAAGATGTGTTCAACAAGATCAAGCATAAGGCTTTCGTCTCAGAGATTGGAATCCAGATGAGATTCTTTGACACGGTATACTTTGGTGGGTTTTGTCAGACAAGCAGAGACATAAACTTGGTATGTACGATGCATGCTAATTGTTGTATTGGATTAGAGAAGAAGCTTCATGATCTTAATCTCCTTCTTGATGACTGGAGAAAGTATTTATCTTTATCTGAACACGTTAAGAATACGACTTGGAGTGTTCCTATGAAGTGTTTGTGAATTGAAAGACTTGAATTCAGTTTGAAGGGCAACATTGTTGTTTAATTTGTGTTAATAAAACTGTGAAAAATGGATAATCGTGTTTCAAGAAACACTCTTATCTTTATTTTCATATTTGGAAAAGCTATAATCGAGTCAAGAATCAACGAAAGTATATATAGCCTCCTCCCAAATACTGAAATTCGAACTTGTGCTCACTCAATTTTTTTTTTTAAAAAAAATTGCGAGATCGACTTGTAAATCAACTCTTCTAGGCATTTATTATGGCATATTGGGTCTTGTTACATCTGGAACAAAGGCCGGATTAGCACGCCTTTTAGAATTAGGAAATTTATGTTTTCCTAAGATAAATATGTATTTCTATTAAAAAAAAAGAAGTTGGGTTTTGAACCTGATTTAAAATGAGTTTAAGGACAGTAAACTTTAAAATTAGAGAATGATTGGTATATAATTGATATGCGTAGCAGATTATTTATTTAATAAAAATAAAATTTAGAATAAAATGTATATCAGTTATATTATATTCATATAAAAATTTATAAAACAATGTGATATTGTTACGATATATTTATGAATAATATAATTTATTTTTCTATCGGTGTAAAATATTTAGGATTTTTATAGTCAATACTATTATTTATGAAATGATTTTGTTTACTTTTCATGTTCTCCATGATTTTAAGTTATTTTGCTTATGTGTCAAATTCTCCATGATTTTAGGTTTCATCAATAATTTTTTTAAATAATTTTTATATATTTAATTATTAAATAGTTTCTCCATGATTTAAACTTAATCAATAGTTTTCTTAATTACTTTTCATTTAATTAATTATTAAACAGTTCTTGAAACATGATAATTACAATTTTTACAATATTTTAGCTATAAAATATTTAATATTATCTTATCTATACTATTATTTATGAAGTAATTTTGTTTATTATTTATTATTATATTAAAATTCTGTTTTTACTCTTAGTTGAATCAAAAACTTTCATGAATAATTTAAATAATATTTATTTATACGATAATGAACAGTTGTAAGAAGATATATTATACTTATTATTTACAAAACTATTAGATAAATCTCACAAATACTCTATTAAAATATTCGTCTCTTATATGTAACAAAAGGATTATATCTATGGTATTGAGAAGTCATATATTCTTAGGATTTTGTTAATATAAGCTCATAGATAGCATATAAGTACAATTTATTATTTCAATTTATTAGTGTTTAGTTTTTTTTGAAAAAATATTTTCAAACAATATATTTTTTTTAATATGTGTTACCACAAAAACTTGTGTTTATGCTCTAGCAACTCAATAATCGATTACAAGTCGTATGAGAAACAAATACAAAATAATTGCAAACAAAAAAATGAATATTTTAAAATATAAGAGATTTCCTAAACTCTTAAAAAATAGTTTTGGAATTATTTTTTATTTTAAATCATAATTAAAAAGAATATAATACTTATATATAATTTTTGTTGTTATTTTGAAATAATATTTTTCTATTACAAAAATTAAATAACTAAACAAAAATATTTCTATAAAGATATTTTAAAAATATTTTTAAATTTTATTATTTTTAGAATTTTGACTCAATAAGCTTATATATATAATCTAATAAATAATCGTAAAATTATTATGCCCACATGTGCAAGCAAAACACCTAGTAAATATATAATTTACTATATTTTACATACATGTTTTGCTATACAACAAAAAAATATAGAAACTGTTGGGGTCAAAATCGGTCAAGACGAAATTGATGTGCGAGGATCTCGGAGAGACAATAACAATCATTAGAGAAGCCTCGAAAAACAAAGTGTCGATCGAGAAACTTCGGAAAAAATGTCAAGTTCGAGATCGATCGTTTCGAGATTAACGATTAAAAATATTTGTCGCACGAAGAAAACCCTTCGGAACACGAAAACACGCACAAGCCGAGAGCACCAAGCAGCCGGTCCCGGTCCAGGTCGCTGGGCGCCTAGCGCCCGTGCTGGCCGTGGTCGCCGGGCGACCAGCCTTGGTCCAGGTCGCCGGGCGCCTAGCGCCCAAGCTGGCCGTGGTCGCCGGGCGACCAGCCCCGGTCCAGGTCGCCGGGCACCTAGCGCCCGTGCTGGCCGTGGTCGCCGGGCGACTAGCCCCGGTCCAGGTCGCCGGACGGCTAGTCTTCGTGCGTAATTCCTAGACCCCGGGCTGCTAGAAATCTATGCTTTGCGACTTTCCGAGGTTCCGCAAACAAAATTTCTTTTTCTGCTCCAAACCAAGATCGTCGGAATAATTTCGGTAAAACTCGTAAGATATCAACGGGCGGAGAAATCTTAAATTCGTCGTGTAAAACGATGGTGGTTATCCAATTACACCATTTATTTCTACTCTACGAAGAATGGAAGATCTTTCGTAGAACTCGATATCGCAACAGGAGTATCCTTTCGAGAAAATCGTAGAAACAGTAGAAATCCGAAGAACGGCCCGGAAGGGTCCAAACATGATCAGATGGCCCATTTACGGTTTCCCAAAAATGGATATGACGGTTTGTGCTTATCTTACATAACAAGATAAACGTTAAGATTCCAAAAAGATAAATGTCAAAATTCCGAAAAGATAAATGTCAAGTTTCTCGATAAACACAAAGGCCGACGAAAATGGTAAAAGCCCAGTTCGTGACAAACTCAGACAATTAGAAATAGACCGTCATATGGGGAGTATATAAAGCAAGCTAGGAGCAGAGGGAAGGGGATCCGAAATCACAAGAAAGAAGCTACTCACCAGAGCGAATTAGAACTTAGGCTTTATTTCCTTTTTAGCGAGCTGCGACTCAACTAGGTTAGATTTAGGTTTTTGAAACTAGCGCCGATCGACAGCTCTTGCAGCCGAGATCTCGACCTTTTGTTCAAACGCTCCACGTGAATTTGGGAATAAGATTCTTTTCGCTCTACTTGTTTTTACACATTTATTTTAGAATCACCTTTTTAACTTTGTCGTGCGTGGCCCAGCAGATAATCCGGGATTTTCAGGCAAAAACTAGGCTAGCTTGGTTTTCCTTCGATATTACTTAACTAAAATCGACAGTGTGAATTTCGGTTCCCACAATTTGGCGCTAGAGGGAGGGGGATTCACGGATTTATCTTTCTCGCAACCACGCATGCTCAGTTAAACATGTCTGCTACAGCGGAAAAAGACAAGCAAACGCACGACGGAGCAACCGCCGATGCCTACGCTGAGAGGACTCCTGCTGGGAACGCATCAACGGTCATTGCCGAGACAAACACCGCGATGCTGGACCAGGTGAAGGAAATGTTCGCCACAGCCCAGAAACGGTCGGAAGAACAAGAGAAACTAATGGCTTCACTCGCTAAACAGGTCAATACCTTAACAGCGAAAACCAAGCTCCCGCACGGATCCACCAAGGTGAGGCGCGTCAGAAGGCTTGACTTCGGAACTTCCGGAGATCAAGAAAAAGATGCCCCGAAAGGGTCCCCGGAACTCATCCCCGACGACACCACTCCGACGGGGCAGAAAAAGGCGACGGATAACCTTCCACCTCCCGCAAGAGAAAACGAAGAAGAAGACGTCGAAAGAATCAACCTGGACATCAACGATCAATCGGAACCCTCCGACGAAGATACCGATGTCCACCACAGAAGGACCCGAAGTCAGTCAGCTCGACTAGCAGCAGCCTTCGAAAATCCCATGACGGAAAAGGAAGAGGACCTCTACTGGATAGAGCAAGAGAGACTGGCCGAAGACCAGACTCGGACCTATCGCAACCAGCGCAGACAGAGAGGTGCAGGCGGCGCCGACGAGATCCATGATTTACGCGAATACATCGCGAAAACTGCAGCCGAAGTGAAAGCGGTAAAGTCGCAAATTCACACGCAACAAGCACCACTCCCGAGATCGACATGCTTCTCGAAGAGTCGAGAAAGACTCCGTTCACCACTCGAATCACGGAGGCACAAGTCTCAGATTCTGAGAAAATAAAGCTTCCCACCTACGACGAAACCACTGACCCAAAGGCGCATCTACAATCCTTCCAGATTGCGATGGCAAGGTCAAAACTTCCAGAGCGGGAGAAGGACGTCGGCTGCTGCCTTCTCTTCGTCTAGAATCTCAGAGGTGCTGCGCTCGAATGGTTCTCGCACTTGAAGAGGAACTCCATCGAGAGTTTTCGTCAGTTTGCTTCAGCTTTTCTGAAGCAGTTTTCCATGTTCATGGACAGGGAAACTTCTAACGTGGACCTTTGGAGTCTAATTCAATAGAAAGACGAACCACTCCGCGACTACATAAGGAGGTTCAAACTCGTGATGTCCAGAGTTACGGGCCTCAGCGATAGAGTCGCTATCGACGCCTTAAGAAAGAACCTCTCGTACAAATCAAAATTCCAAAAGTGGATTTCTTTAGAAAAACCACGGACCATCCAGGACACTTTCCACAAGGCAACAGATTTCATCATCATGGAAGAGGATATGAAAGTCCTAGCGCAAAAGCACGGACCGCAGAAATCGTCCGGCAAGAAGAAGCCATCTCGTAACGATAAGTATGTCCATCACGAGGGGGAGGACGTCCAAGGCGAACATAACTACACCATCAATTCCGAACAAGGAAGGACTACCGGAAACACTTGGACGCGGAACTCGTACAAGGACAATTCCAGCTGCGAGTTCCATCAAACGAAAGGTCACTCCACCGCCAACTGCAAAGTCCTTGGCGCTAGACTCGTTGCAAAGCTTCTCGCTGGTGAACTGGCAACGGTTAGGAGTATAAAAGACCTGCTCCTAGATTCCGACCGTCCACCAAAGACCGACGGAGCCGTCCCCAAGAATAACGCTCCTGAAACTCAGTCAGGCGAAAAACGCGGACGAAGACAAGATGACGAAGGAAACAACAACACTCGCCAAAGGGTGAACATGATCATCGGAGGATCGCACTTCTATCGGGACTCAGTTTCGTCAATCAAAACCTACGGACGGAAGGCTGAAACAAGCTCCGGATAGTGTCCAGAAGACGACGTTCCTAATCATACGATCGTCTTCGAAGAGCAAGACACGGTCGGTCTCGATAAACCCCATTACGATCCTTTGGTCATCGACTTGGTGATCCAAGATCTCGAAGTTGGCCGCATCCTCATCGACACAGGAAGCACGGTCAACATCATGTTCCGCGACACCCTATAGAGGATTAACATCCCCCTCGGAGAAGTCATCCCAGAACCAAGACCGTTGACGGGATTCTCGGGCGTAACTTCCATGACCCTCAGAAAGATCAGACTCCCAGTCATAGCTAAGGAAGTCACGAAAATCGTCGAGTTCGCGGTAGTGGACAACCCGGCCATCTATAACGCCATAATGAGAACTCCTTGGATAAACGCCATGAAGGCAGTCCCGTCCACTTACCATCTCAGCGTAAAATTCACAACACCGACCGGAACGACAGCGATCTGGGGAAGCCAAAAGCAGTCGCGATTCTGCTTCCTGGCCGAGCATAAATTGCGCAGAAATCAGAACGCCCCAGCGGCTGACCTGAAACAAACTAAGAAACCTCTGAGTATCTCTGAGAACTCAGCACAAGACGATTCAGAATCGTCCAAACAGGCCATGACTCAGGACGACGAAAAAAACCCTCGAGTCCATCGCCGAAAAGACAGACGATCCAACTCCCAACAAGACCACCGACTTAGCTGGAACAGTCGAGGCGTCGGCACTTGGGGAGTAGTAACATCCACAGTAAAAAATAGAATTATGAGATGGCTTGATCCTCGAAAGAGGTACGTAGGCAGCTCGTCGAAGACTCGACGAGTTCAGCTATCCCCCCTCACCAAAAAGGGGGGGGGGGGAGGTGGGTACAAACATCCTTGAACTCCCGCAAAAAAATATTTTTTACATGTACTCTACATTTTTAAAATTTTTTTATAAAGTCTTTCATTCAAATGCTTACTCAACGCATAAACATTACGGAAAACGAAAATCATATCTCTAGGGAACGTGAGACATCGCTGATTCCCGAAAGATCTTAATTCTCTATCTCCCTCCAAAACAGTCCATCCGCGACTTTAACAACTTTACTCAGTAAACAGTCTATCCGCGACTTTAAAATTCATATCTGTCGATTGGCCCCGACGGAAAAACATAGAAACATTTCACCTAATAAAATTTATAGTCCGACTTTTAACGAAGTCCTCTTACATCCGACAAGGATATCATAGCGCGCTATACAAAAAATCCAAATTTTGGTTAGCACTTCGTAAAGGAAGTAGCTCGATTCGTATCCAGACAAATCATATAAGCCGATAAGCACTTTGCATATTTTAAGACGATACGAGTAAGGTTGAAATCGCAAACAGGCAAAACGGAAGCTGATTCGTCATCGCATAGCCTCAGTCCGAAAGTAGACCTAGGTCTTGCCCTAAACCCAGTCTTGCTAGTATCTACAACATCTCATAGGCATAGTATCCAGAATACGAGATCCCAAAACATGCCTCTTATCGCTTACAACCTAACGTTCGCTACAAAGTAACCTACGGACCAAGCGACGAATAAAGAGCTTGGATACGAAGTGACTACTCGTTTCGAACCCTCTACACTTAACGAAAGTATTAATCAAAGTGCAAACTGAAATTAATAAAAGGTTCATACATAAATCACCGCCCTGAGGCATGGATTCAAAGCCACCAACGGCCAATCACAAACCATAGTCAAAATTGTAACAACCGGACAAAGATATTCCAAACGGGGAGTTGGGCTGGTTGACCTCTTTGCCCCCATCGCCGACGTTCACACCTGCGCTCGCATCTGCCATATCTTCTGAAACCTGGATGGGGTCCCATAGCTCGCGGATCCTTCTTTCGATCAGGGGAAACAGGGATTCAGCGTTAGCGCACAATCTCATTGAACCATCCATCTCGGCGAGTTCCCTGGAAAGAGAAAAATCATCACGCTGCATTTTGTGGAGTGTGCCAACCGAACCTCGACACTCGTGGAAGTCGTCCACAAAATCTTGAGCATCCTTATACTTCTCGAACTCAGTAGAGAAGATTTCGGCCATTCGGTTCAACTCAGCAGTGGCCCTTCTCCTCCCTCTCCTCTCTACACGAACGAGGGCTCGAGCCTGAGTCTCGGCTTGCCGGTTTTTTTGCTCCTCCACCTCCATCCGGTACTTGGCGAATTCTCTCTAGGTTTCCTCCGCCTTAAAACGAGCTAGCCACGCCGGGCGGAAACTTCCGTCGATCGATGCGCTCCACACTCTCACAGCCTGCAAAAATTAGAAGTCAAAGAAAAGAAGAGTATACGCAATATGATTGAAGCTTCAGAAACAAACCTCGTTAACCAAACAGGAATCCTCTGCGGTTACTTGATCCCTCGCCTCGTTATCCAAAGACTCGTCACGAGTAAACGAAGGAGGGAGTTCGTCAAAGAAATCGGACGGAGGAGGATTCGCGCTGGGAACACCTTGGTTTCTTGCAGAGTAGTCGGGATCGTATCCCAGCGGCGAGTCATTCCCTGGCGAGGTCTCAGAAGCAACCCTTTTACTTTTCCGAGACCTCAGCCTCTGCGGAAAAAAAACGAAGGATCCGTCATTGACGCGTGGTTGCGTCTCGCCCTGCGACCGATGAAGCGCAATTGCCTTCCGAATCCGCTCGAGAGTGAAAGAGTTCCAGGAAGAGGGTCTACTTGCAAAAATTTCTCTCTTAAGCCAAAGATCAGAAGGGACATGCGCGAGGCACCTGTTCGCTGCACAATAAAAAATATATATATATACTCAGTACCCGCCTTTTTTTTAAAAAAAACGCTTGTCTATGCGACTCTTACCATGACGATATAACCAAACCGTCGGAAATAGATGAAGAAATATTTCCTCGATAGATTCTCCATCTATCCTCACGAAAAAGAAACGGTCGACGTAATCCTTGGGATGCGAGGTAAGTCCTTAGATTATCAAAAAACCAGTCCTCGCCTTCAACGAGTATACTTTATTAGTACTCGTCTCCTTGGAGTTCCACATTCCTTCAAAGTCGGCAGGACTTAGAGTCATCCCCAACTCATAACTCAGGATCACAACGTCAAGCCAGCTTTCCAAGGCAGGTACATTCAGTTGGCTGATCGAGATCCCGAAACGGTCCAGGGCTTGAACAATGATTCCGGGAATAGGGAACCATAATCGGCACTGCATCAAGAACGCCTCATAACAGGTAAAGTAACCTTGTGGAAGATTCTCTGCGCTATCATCCCTGTAAGGAATGCGGAACACGACTCCCTCCGGAACCTGGTAATATTCTCGAAGAGTTGCGAGGTATTCGGATGATACCTCGCTTGGTGAGCTAGGTTCCCTATGCGCCCTCGGAGGTCGCCTCGGGACCGAAATTACGGGAAGAGGAGCATCGGAGCCAAAAACAGCGTCACAATACGCGCTCTTGTTGACCTCATCGACCTCAGGTTTTGGGACCTCTTTTTCGGCAGGGATGTTATCCGAAGGTGAGGGAGTACGAGATTGCTTCTTAGAAGATTTTGATCTTGAAGACATCTTTTCTTGAGAAAGAGAGAGAATTTTCAAGAGAGAGATTTTTAGAAAGATTCTTGGATGAAGTGAGAATGATAAAAAATTCACATCTCATCTTTATAGGCAAGATTTTTACTACTCATCCCGACCTTCGACACGATTGCGTCTCCATACTTTCCTCACGAACCAAACCGCGAGCTAGGACCTACGAATTCTACGGCTCCTAGCTAGCTGGGGGGTTAACTGTTGGGGTCAAAATCGGTCAAGACGAAATCGATGTGCGAAGATCTCGGAGAGACAATAACAATCATTAGAGAAGCCTCGAAAGACAAAGTGTCGATCGAGAAACCTCGGAAAAAATGTCAAGTTCGAGAACAATCATTTTGAGATCAACGATTAAAAATATTTGTCGCACGAAGAAAACCCTTCGGAACACGAAAACACGCACAAGCCGAGAGCACCAAGCAGCCGGTCCCGGTCCAGGTCGCCGGGCGCCTAGCGCTCGTGCTGGATGTGGTCGCCGGGCGACCAGCCCCGGTCTAGGTCGCCGGGCGCCTAGCGCTCGTGCTGGCTGTGGTCGCCGGGCGACCAGCCCCGGTCTAGGTCGCCGGGCACCTAGCGTCCGTGCTGGCCGTGGTCGTCGGGCGACCAGCCCCTGTCCAGGTCGCCGGGCGCCTAGCGCCCGTGCTTGTCGTGGTCGCCAGGCGACCAGCCCCGGTCCAGGTCGCCGGACGGCTAGTCTTCGTGCGTAATTCCTGGGCCCCGGGCTGCTAGAAATCTATGCTTTGCGACTTTCCGAGGTTCCGCAAACAAAATTCCTTTTTCTGCTCCAAACCAAGATCGTCAGAATAATTTCGGAAAAACTCGTAAGATATCAACGGGCGGAGAAATCTTAAATTCGTCGTGTAAAACGATGGTGGTTATCCAATTACACCATTTATCTCTACTCTACGAAGAATGGAAGATCTTCCGTAGAACTCGATATTGCAACAGGAGTATCCTTTCGAGGAATCGTAGAAACAGCGGAAATCTGAAGAACGGCCCGGAAGGGACCAAACATGATCGGACGGCCCATTTACGATTTCCCAAAAATGGATATGACGGTTTGTGCTTATCTTACATAACAAGATAAACGTTAAGATTCCAAAAAGATAAATGTCAAAATTCCGAAAAGATAAATGTCAAGTTTCCCGATAAACACGAAGGCCGACGAAAATGGAAAAAGCCCATTTCGCGACAAACTCAGCCCATTAGAAATAGACCGTCATATGGGGAGTATATAAAGCAAGCTAGGAGCAGAGGGAAGGGGATCCGAAATCAGAAGAAAGAAGCTACTCACCAGAGCGAATTAGAACTTAGGCTTTATTTCCTTTTTACCGAGCTCCGACTCAACTAGGTAAGATCTAGGTTTTTGAGACTAGCGCCGATCGACAGCTCTTGCAGCCGAGATCTCGACCTTTTGTTCAAACGCTCCGCGTGAATTTGGGAATAAAATTCTTTTTGCTCTACTTGTTTTTACGCATTTATTTTAGAATCACCTTTTTAACTTTGACGTGCGTGGCCCAGCAGATAATCCGGGATCTTCAGGGAAAACTAGGCTAGCTTGGTTTTCCTTCGATATTACTTAACTAAAATCGAGTGAATTTCGGTTCCCACAGAAACAATAAAAGTTATAATAAACAAATAAATAACCTTTTTGCTACAGCACTGATTGTAAATCAAGTAAATTAGGGCTGTCGGAAATAATGAATCTATAACCATTCTGTTTTTTTTTTAGTTTGTGTTGTGAGTTCTTAAGGAAAACCAACGCTTGATTGGTTTAGGTTTTGGATGTGAACAAAATTTGGCTGTAAAAATATACCAATTGTCCCTTTAGTTGAATATTGTGATATACTGAATAATTAAAAACCTAATGAACTATTTATCATTGGAGAAATTGCTTAAAATATCTTAAGCTGGCTATCATATTTTAAAAATACATTCAATCAAAATATTTAGCACTTGGTTTTACAGTTTAGTGATTACTGTTTAGAGTTTAGTATTTAAGAGTTGAATTAAGTTTATAAACTTCTGCTGATATTTTATAAATTATTTTAAAAATTTATTAATAATTTTTTAAAAAAATGATATCAAACTTGTGGTAAAACTGAAATTCTCCCGAAAATTAACTTGCACTAAGGACCTAACTAGTTTAAATGCATCAGTTGCGTTCGCGGTTGAAGGAGCTTGGGGATGTGTGTGGTTGCGGTTTCTTGCGGCTTAAAAGATTTGGACAACTGATATTGCAGTTAGAAATTGATGCGTTTGTGAGATACTTTTTTGATGAAATTTCATATTTATTGATCTATGGGATAACATTTACAAAAAATTTACTGTGTAAAGAATAGAAGACTAGAAGTAGAAGAAGAGGTAATGATCAAAAGAATCTAAGGCGCCACCCACCATCTGCGCATTAGGCCTTCAAACTTGTGGTTTGAACCGTATCTAAGGGATGAAATCCAATTCCTCATCATCCTATCAATGGATCGGGTGATCTGAGCTGCTGATACCCAAGGTTTCTGATGCCTTCTTCCATTGCGTTCCTTCCAAATGTGATAGATAGCCATCTGAAAAACTAGTCTGACCAAGATCCAATCCATGGGTGAGAACCGAGAGCAATGTAGAGCATGTAAAGTAGCAGACCAGTCTGGATCCATTCTCTGACATAATGACCGACCAGCTACATTATCCCAAACCATATAGCTGAAAGGACAAGCAAAAAAGAGGTGGTCTCTCGTTTCATCTGGTTCCCAACACAAAGTGCAATGTTGCTACACACCCTAACTACGCATCCTGTCACCAGTGGATAGCATATTCTTTACCGTCAACCAAGTGCTAAAACAGTATCGAGGAATCTCCTGATTGAACCACAACCTTGTTCCAAGGTACTATCTCCCGCTTGAGTCTAAGATGCAATTTGCGAGATATTTATGACTGGTTAATTTACTAAATACATCAGCAGTTAAATATAAATTAATTTATTTACATTTTATTTAATTATAAAATATCAAAATAATAATACTATAATAAATATAAAATTATATTATGTTAAGTTTTTTAAAATTATAAAAATATTTTATTTGAAAATTTTATAATATTGATTATAATATAATAGATATATTTTAGTATTTTATAATTCCTATTTAAAATGATTATTGAATAGTTTTATTTTTGTATTTAAATTATTTAAAAATAAGAAAAAATTACTCTCTCACAATCGCCAGCAACTGCAAACGCTAGCTGAAACCAGATTTGAATTTTAGAGGTTCATAACAATTTAAAGCGGTTTGGAACAGTTTTAAAGATTGTTGCAAAATGCCAATAACCGCTTCCAACTGTAAAAGCTGTGTTTTCGGGTGGTAGCAGGGAAACACCAACAACCGCTACAAAGTGTTTTTATCATTTTTTGTTGCCTAGAGATATTTTTTCACCTAATTTACTATCAGGTTATCAAATAAACTTTTGGCGCACTTAATAAACATAAAATCATGAACAAACTAATCAAGTTTAAAAATTAAATGTGATGTAAATGAAGAGTACAACATAGAATTTCGAAAATAAACAATCATAATTAAGCGAATATAATTAACAAGTTACTGAGCAATTCTAGTGAAACTCTAAAACATAAATGATACCCAAGTTATGGACAATTAAAAAAAAAACTACATACTAGTTACATGTAAACAATAGTTAGTTTACCTTATTCTAACATCACTTAACTGAGCAAAGGTTTTAGTAGAAAAGTGATTGAGTACATGTGCATTTGTGTATAGCTTAATTAAGCTTACAAGTGACTGCAAGTTTTTAATTGCAGCAAACAAGTCATTATCGTTTTATGAAATAAAAGAACAATACTTGGGTTCACCCCCTGTGGTGAACTCTTAAATTCACCACAAGTCTTAACATCAATCAAAATGTCATGTAGGATTAGTAAAAAAGGAAACAAAAAAAAAAGAATGAAAAAAAACGACCCTATTTACTTCTTTTTCTTCTTCTTAAATTTTTTTATGGCTTTTTCTTCTTCATCACATACAAAGCATAATAAAGCATTACTTATAAAACTGAAGTTTATAATCATGTGCTTATATACCTTAAATTTAAACTCTATATCCTAAACCTAAACCCAAACCCAAATCCTACCTCCTAAACCCAAACTCTAAATTTTAAATTCTAGAGGAATGAAATTAAAGTTAACACTAAATCCTAAATCCTCAACTCTAGATCTTAAACCTAAAACCTAAACCCAAATTCAAGATTTTGAACCCAAATACAAAATCCAAGAGAAACAGTATCGACATTAATTCTAAATCTTAAAAATTAGAAGACTGTAAATTCTAGTTTAACAAGCAAAACTCTCAATGTTTTCTGTGGTGATGAAGAGGAACAAGCCATGAAAGGAGTTAACAAAACAGAAAACACAAACCTACGACGTCTTTTGTTTTCGTTTTTTTTTTTAGTTTTATTTCCATTTTTTACTAATCATACATGGCACTTTGATTGGTATTAAAACTTGTGGTAAATTTAAGAATTCACCATAGGGGGTAAACCCAAGTTTTGTCGGAAATAAAATACACGAATATTAGAAGTTCATTGTGATTTGTTCAAAATGAGGCTGCCAAATAACAATCCGGTCAGCTTTAAAAAGATTGCTTGGTTTCTTGAGTTAAATATTTCTTTTATTAAAATCTTATTGGCATTCTTGCGAAGTGTTAATGTGTAAAGTCCCACATCGGTAGTTGGAGAAATAATCTAGTAATATATAAAAGGTTAGGACCAGTTCACTAATTGCCAATTGGTTTTAAGTTGGAAGCCCATAAATAAAACCCAAATTTGATATGGTATCAGAGCCACCTGATGTTGGGCCACTCCGTGGATGGTATTCCCACAGTTGTCCACGCATGTGCGTGAGGGGAGTGTTAATGTGTAAAGTCCCACATCGGTAGTTGAAAAAATAATCTAGTAATATATATAAAAGGGTTAGGACCAATCCACTAATTGTCAATTAGTTTTAAGTTGGAAACTCATAACTAAAATCTAATTTTGATACGAAGCAAGTAGTTGATATTTTTATTTACAAAGTAAAATTGAAAGAATCATAGAAAAAATCAAATATAAAAAATATACACCTGTGAAACAATTAATTTAATAAAGGAAAATCTAAGATCCTCGATATCTTATGTTTATCAATAGCTTTTCGTTTGTTTTTTTTTCCGAAATCAATACATAAATTATTTTGATTATCATATAACTATACAAAGGCAGATTACCCATTAGTGTTTTTTATCACAATTCACAGATAATATTGTGTGATACTAAAACTATGCCTTCTTCTTTTGACCTGGCTAGCAGTCACCTTACAACGGGAGACAAGTAGAATGAAGAGGAGGTCGAAGGTAATAAGGAAAATACAAAGCAACATATGCAAGAGCCACGAACAGTCACAGGAGATTCCTTTTGATCTCGTGATAGAGATTCTCAAGAGACTCCCTGCTAAATCCCTTATGAGGTTCAAATCCGTCTCTAAGCTCTGGTCAACCTTGATTTGTTCCCAATATTTCACCAACCTTTCATCATCACCACGTCTATACATGTGACTGGGCTTCGACAAAGAAAAGAAATTAGTATCATTGTCGTCTTCTCTTGACTTGGATGGTTCTTTTGTAGTTGACCAAGATTTGACTATCTCAGCGATGAAAGGCTACTCTGTCTCTCATGTTTATCGTGGTTTGATGTGCTTTACAAAAAAGACAAATGCACAAATATATAAAACTACCACCAGGCAACTTGTTGTCTTACCTGACATAGAAGAATCCAGCATCAAAGCAAGAGATCACAAGTTTAGTAAGATCATATACCATATCGCACACACTACAAGAAAAAAGGGTATTGATAGCACCTCTGGATAGTATGGATTTTCAAACTGCTATGATAGATTTTTTTTTTCTGATTTCGGAACGTATTCATAGCATTAACTTAAGGCTATCACGAAAAGTTAGTAAGCGGGAAAAGAAAAACACATATACCACCTATACTTAGTAAAATTTCGACGACCGCGAATACTTAATGAATTCCCTCTTTATTCTAATACTTAACTACATTAGGAGAATGTGACAAAAAAAAACTACATTAGGAGAAAAAAATCAGTCTTCACATAAAAGGTGAAAAAAAAAGAGTCACAGAGGAGAGGAGGAATACGTTGAAGCTCGACTTTGTTCCCTGTAACTCAAGCTCAGTTGAAAAGAGGAGGATGACCTGAAGTTGTGAACGGATCCAAACTCTCCACCATCCACAAGGTCCTCTCTCTATCTCTATCTCTCCCTCACTCTATATGTTTTGAATCTGACGGCACTTTGACGGTGGCAAACCCAGTGTCGAGCTTCCCTTCCTCGGTAGCAGAGGCGGAGAAGAATGAGGAATAGGACGATGGCGGAGAAGATATATGTTAGTTTCATGTTATCTTTCTCCAATTCTATTAATTGGACTGGTTATCTAGGGTTTGTGATTTCTGATCTTTGTTTCCTCATATGTATCTGAGCAAATTGTGATTGTGTATGTTCCAAAGCAGCCCTGAGTATGAAGATGGTTTTAACGTTGAGTTCAAGCAAATCTTTGAGAAGGTTTTCAGGGAACCTTTCTGATTCTCTCTGTCTAAGAGACAGTTTTAGTATCATGGTAGGCATTAGCTTATGATCATAAAAGGTTAATGCCTTTACTGTGTTTATAAAAAGTTTCTGTCTTGCAGGCTGAAGTTTATAAGTAAAATGAAGAATTTTTACGGTTGGAGCAGGGGGTATATTAATGGAGGCTTGTTAGAATTTCAATATGTTCCTTCACTTTCTGGTATGAATTGCATGATCAATATAAAGTGGTTTGCATAGTTTCAAGACGCAAAGTTCGAAAGATAGTAAAGCTCCTGCTAGAGCATTGGGTCTTTGCACTATGAGGAGGTGTATCAAGTCAATGGAGAAAGATTCCATGCGCGTGTCAATCACATAGTCCTTCCACACGAGGATTGACTATCAATGGGCATATGTATTACCTAGCTTGGGTTTCCTAATTTTTGTAAACGTCTGTTTGTGAGATTTGATATTAGTACTAAAAAGATCAGTGTGCTCCAAAAACCTGAAGATGTCTTTTGGTCTCGGTATTATTATACTGAAATTATAGAATACGATGGAAGAATAGCTATTTTAGACCATGCCGATCTTGTACATAACGGTGTGATGGAACTGTGGGTTATGGAAGATGAAGAGAAGAATATGTGGTCAAGGGAGACTCTGGTGGTGCATCCTTCTTAACTGAATATGATTAAAGAAATATTTACACTGAGAGGCAGTTTTATGTTTTTTATAACACATCAAGACAGTTTCCACTACCAGAGCACTTTTTTCTAACTTTCTTTCTTTTTGTTATACTTTCTAGTTGTAAACCAAAACTAATTGTAACTTGTAGATCCTACCTTCTCTCTCTTTATCTTTTCCTTTCTCAAAGTTAATTTTTTTTCTCACAAATCAAATATAAACATTAAAGTTTACAGAACAACAATAATTTCTTTTACAAAGAACAATCGTTCATAAAAATAAAACAAGAAAAGGATAAGACCACTTGTGGAGTGGTGAAAAGTCTCATGGTTTCTTCTCCAGCAAACAACTGTCATTTCTTCTTCAACAAGAACTACGTTTTCAGTTACCTCAAACCATAAACTCAATTGCGACATCTCTACCGTTGTTCGTGTCAAGGTAAAATCGTCTCTTCCTCGCCATGGCCGTCATGATAGGGATGCCGGAATTGTTGTTGCTTTTGTCACAGATCGAAGAAAAAGCTTCACTGGAGCAACAATGGTGAAGTTTTGATTATTTGCATATTCGGTCCTCAAACTCTTGTTTATTTCATTTATGCCCCATATGTTTTTAATTTGCAAATAAATCCTTTTATTAAGGCCCCATAATTCATATGTTCACACTGATAAATATTCTATCTATTTTGTACACAAAATAACATTGATGTTGTCCATAATATGATAAAACATAAAACTCCAGAAGAATATCAATGATTCTCTATGTCCATTTGGCTAACTATACTTAAAATAATTTGAACAATGTACAAATAAATCGGTGTACATATTTAAGTATCTTGTTAAAGTTAATTTAGATTGTACATATATTTTATGTATCTTGTTGAAGTTAATTTAGATTGTAACATATATTTTATATTTCAATCTTGCGGAATGTACCAATGAACTAATGTACATGTTATTTATCATAAAATCATGTACAAATGCATCATTGTAAATGTGGCTATATAAATGTTTGTATACACCATTCTATGTGTACATGTGAGTCATTATCCGGTTCACTATGAATATTGTACATGTGGATAAAGAAATTTCGTGTACAAATGCATTATTGTACATGTGACTATATAAATGTTTGTGTACAGCATCCTATGTGTACATGTGAGTCATTACCCAATTCACTATGAATATTTTACAACTATGAATATTGTTGTGTTGTTCATATCTCCATACAACTATTGTTCTTTTGATTCACTATGAATATTGTACAACTATGAATATTGAGTCATTACTCAATTCATTATGAATATTGATGTGTTGTTCATATCTCCATACAACTACTTCTCTTTTGATTCACTTACATGTACATATGTACACCTGATATTTGTACACAACCAAGTCGTATAGCAGTATATATGTGTACATGTAACTATCATTTATTTTTACATATTATTTCTTGTGTAAATATATCAACATGTATGTTGTCAAGATCTAAAATAAGCTTCATTCACGACAACGAGAATTTATTTTATTCACATATGCCATGCTTCCTTGTCCTTATACCTACAAAGAAAATTTTATTTATTTAACATGTACATATGTATACTAACATTATATTATGTACACATCCACGTGATCACCAATTATACTTGTGTACACGAACAAATGTACATACAAAAAAACACAAAAGCAATACTCGTGTACACAAACAAATGTACATATATACACAAAACACAAAAGCAATATAAAGTTTGTTTACTTAGAAATGTATATATATAGATATTTATGCACGTGTACATGTAGATGTTTCGCTGTCCACGAATCTATGATGTACACATATACATTAAGTTCGTTGTCCACAATTATATTTTTTTAATGAGTGGCAGTTTTGTAATTATTTCATCTTTTTTGTTCTAGGGTTTTCTGGGTTTCCTGCAAATATATCTCAGAGCCACCATTGATTTTTATCATGCAATTTTCATTATATTTTCTGTTTTTTTTTACCTTTAGCACTTACAAATTTTGTATAAATTAAACTGATTAACACTAAAACAAAAAAAAAGTTTTAGTTTTTAAGTTTTGGCAGGTTATATCCAAATCGCCATAGTTTTTATCCAAAAAAAATTGGTCAAAACTTCAAAAGAATCTGTGGTGTGGAGGTTGGCCGGCCATTGCTGAAATTCAAGGCATAGCTCAATTGAAACGGAATAACACGGTGGAACAGATGACCAAGAAATCACTGTGAATTTAAGGCTTTGTCAATGTAGATTATAACAGATTTTATGTATTAGAGATATTTGTAATTTTTGGCTAGAAAACAAAAAGAAATCACGAAAGAAGAAGAAGAGAATAAGAAAAGAGAAAATGATGGGTCCTACTAGTTGAAAAAGCTAACTCTGATTTCGTTTTACTTGAGATAAACTACCTTAGTAGCTAAAACTGTCTTTAAATGTAAAAAAAAAAACTCAAAAACTGTTCTTCAGTGTTAATAACTCATGATAAAAACGCATATAGTCCATAACATGCGTTTGACAGTACAAGGTACAACTAGAAACGGTGACGTTATCTTGGTTCCTCAACATATATTTCGTACTGGACCCCACAACCTGTTTACTGTTTTACCCCAACTTACAACTCTTTCATACGTGTTTCTTTACAATCTACAAAAGAATCACTTGAGAAAAGTTGAAATCAAATCTAACCGCTACAAAACCAAAAGATGGGACGTTGTTAGATTTGACGACATTGAGAACTTAATGCATCTGAGGGCCGGCTCTAAGGGGGACAATGGGCCCTGGGTCCGATCCGGTATTTCTTCCGTCCTATAATAATTTGGGATCCTGATTTCTTGAATATATACATATTTTTATTTAAAATAAAATATTTTTTAGAAAAATAAATTATAGGGGCCTAAATTATTTTATATGTATTTTTATTATAATTTTAGTGATAAAATTAATAAAATTAAAGTTGTAAGAGTCTAAAATTTTTTTTTGCCCAAAAACCCATAAATATATTGAGCCCGTCCTGTGCATCTCTGATCGCTTTTGTGCGTGTGTTTTTTTTATATGTTTGTGCAATCATTTTTTGCCCAAAAACCCATAAACTTAGAGTTGTTTATATAAGTATTCTAAAGCCACAAACCAGCTTGATTTAGGAAACATAAAACCAACTAGAAAAGGAAACTGATCAAAACCCTAACTTAAACAAAAAGGAAAACATGATAATTTGGACTTATCATGTTGGCGCCAAACGGCTAGATGCCGCTGCATCATCTGGTAAACCTTGATTTGTTCCCAATATTTCACCAACCTTTCATCATCACCACGTCTATACATGTGGCTGGGCTTCGACAAAGAAAAGATATTAGTATCGTCGTCTTCTTCTCCAGACTTGGACGGTTCTTTTGTAATTGACCAAAATTTGACAATCTCAGCAATGAAAGGCTACTCTGTCTCTCATGTTTATCGTGGTTTGATGTGCTTTACAAAAGGGACAAATGCACAAATATATAACACTACCACTAGTCAACATGGTGTCTTACCTGACATAGAAGAATCCAGCATCATAGCAAGAGATCACAAGTTTGGTAAGATCATATACCATATCGCACACGACACTGTTCATGATCAATATATAGTGGTTTGCATAGTTTCAAGACGCAAAGTTCAAAAGATAGTAAAGCTCCTGCTAGAGCATTGGGTCTTCGCACTAGGAGGAGGTGTATCAAGTCAATGGAGAAAGATTCCATGCTTGTGTCAATCACATAGTCCTTTCACACGGGGATTGACTATCAATGGGTGTATGTATTACCTAGCTTTGGTTCCTAATTTGCTTAAACCTCTGTGTGAGATTCGATATTAGTTCTGAAAAGATAAGTGTGCTCCAAAAACCTGAAGATGTCTTTTGGTCTCGGTATTATTATACTGAAATTATAGAATACGATGGAAGAATGGCTATTTTAGACCATGCCGGTCTTGTACATAACGGTGTGATGGAACTGTGGGTTATGGAAGATGAAGAGAAGAATATGTGGTCAAGGAAGACTCTGGTGGTGCATCCTTCTCAATTGAATATGATAAAAACGCATATAGTCCATAACATGCGTTTGACGGTACAAGGTACAACTAGAAACGGTGACGTTATCTTGGTTCCTCAACATATTTTTCGTACTGGACCCGGCCCAGGGGCGGATCCAGCTAGAAAATTAACTGGGGTAAAAAAAATTGTTGGGGTCTAATTGCAAAAATTTAAATAAAAAAGATAATTAGAAGAATCTAATCCTTGTTGGTGGGGTCAATGCTAGTCTTTTAAAACCACTGAACCATAACTTATTGCTGAAAATAGCTTGCAAAGTACTGATTTTTAGAGTTTAACTGGTGTCAATTGAACCCACATTTGGTCAAGTGGATCCGCCATTGACCCGACCAGCTTACCGTTTTACCTCAACTTACAACTCTTTCCTACGTATTTCTTCACAATCTACAAAAGAATCATTTGAGAAAAGTTGAAAACAAATCCAACCGCTACAACACCAAAAGATGGGACGTTGTTGGATTTGACGACATTGAGAACTTAATGCATCTCTGATCCCTTTTGTGCGTGTGTGTGTGTATGTTTTTTTATATGTTTCTGCAATCATTTTATTTAATTACTAGTTGTATGCCCGCCCTACGGGCGGGTTGTCTATCGTTTTTTGCCAATGAAAAGTTAATAAACTGAAATGTTAGAAATGAATTTTGTAGTGTTGAAACCTTTTAAAAGTCGTAGGTACGCAAGACGTTTTTAACAGTTTTTGTGTATTCAAAGTCTTCTTAGGAGATAACACAAAAAGTTTGGCATTTGTCTCACTAAAATTTTTGAATTACTTTGTTGGTTGTTTATGTAATTTTATATTGCAGGTTTTTTGCAAACAGATGGACGTTCAGCGGTTTGGGTATTATTTCTTTGTAAACGCGGTTGTCCTGAGTAGTTTTTGCTAGTGTTGGAAATGATTGCATGACATGTTTAGCGGTGGTTCTTGCTGATTACTGACGACTGCACTGCACAACTCTAGAGATAATATTTCACTGGATGTCTTGAAGGAGTTGTTCAGAACTTAATAGTGGTTGATCTGCGTTTATTCTGTGTAAAAGATAGTTGTTTTATAGTTTTTAAAAAGTTGTTTTTTGTGTTGGAGGTTTTGATTTATATAGTCGTGTAAAATGTATGTTAATTAATAAGACATTTAATCTTTAGGTGATTGTGTAATTATGAGTGTTATTTTATAGAGTTGATTTTTTTAAACCAATTTTGTATCCAGTTAATATGAGGATGTTTTTGTAACGTGGGGAGCAATAAATTATTTTTGGTATCAACAATGTTCTTTCTATATTAGTAACGTTTTGTAATTAAGTTTGGGGGATCAGCTCGGTGTTCCGTTTGCCAAATTAATTTATCGATACGTTTGTGCTATTTATTAATTTTGCTAAGGAGTTTTTATTAATTTTTTTTCTGTGGTTATATGTAGGTGTTATTAAAAAATTAAGCACTGTTTTATGCCTTTGTATTTGCTGGGTTTTTCTGTATTATATTCACGTGAGAATGTTGTACATCTGATGTATCTATCTCCCATAAGATGAAGTTAATGATTTTGTTAATCTGTGTATAATTAAAGGAACGCTTGTTATAGGGGATTGTTTATAGATTTTATTTTGCAAAGATACTTAAATGGATATTTTTATTAAAAATACAAAGACACAAATCTCAAATAAAATTTAAGACTTAATATATATGCGAATCAATTTAATGACTAACATCACTTTTGATAAATAATGTAAGATTCAAAACTGAGCAGTTAACGAACATATATATAGATCAGTTTATTTTAAGTTTTATACGGATCTATTTTTTACTCTTAAAATATATTTAAAGAAAACTTAGAAACGAACCAAAAGCAAAGTGAGTGTAAGAAATAAAAGTCATCTCTACGACATAATAAAGAACTCAGAGTCACAAAGTTAAGCAGCATGTTGGCCAGCGAGCCTCTTCCTGGCTTCATCAATGATGATAAGCACACCCTTAACCCTAGGAAGAGACACCCACGGCTCTGACCCTTTGCCTCGCGTTAACACATTCCTCAACCTTGTTGCAAACTCATGCCCTGTTCAGTCTTGAGATGTGGATAGTCTCAAAGCTTCCCTTATGCTTTGCACGGGTTCTAATCACATCAACACACCCTCTGTTTACACCTCCAGCCACCATCAAAATTGCCGAAATCAAACTTGATGAACTCAAAAATCTTGTTCTCCTTCAGGTCGAGCTTATTGGTGTCATTACTAACGTGCTGACAATCGTATGTGTTCTGGAATGGGATGCTCTTTTGTTCGACCTGGATAGTTTGAACTTTGCAAAGTTTAAACTGTAGAGAGGAAAAGAAACAAATCTTGTTGGTACAAATACATGTCAGAAATTACTCTAAATTATGACAAGAGTAAGAGAGATCAAAAGCTTAGCTTCTTCGTCCCTGATGGAGTGAAGATATGGAAACGTCCCTTGGTATCATAAAGACAGATTCTCGTAAAAGAAGATATACAAATGCACCACCAGGTTTGTCAAGCATCCAATGTTTAGGAGCTTTGAGCCTCTTCATATGCGTCTTTAAACATAACACATAAGTTAGAGCGATACAAATGATATAGCCAGTGATAGATGTCCCATTGAGATCTAACTAAGCCAGATCTAAGGACTAATATATACTAAATGAACCCAACACCAGAGCCTTCTAGAAGTCTTCCCATGAAAAGAAAATTAGAAAAGAAGTTTTCCTAAACAACCAGCATGATTTGAGGTCAATCAAATATTTTCAGATTGAAGTCAAATAAAAAAAGTGGAAATAAACTCACTTTTGCAAATAATATGCAAAGCCAACCAGCAATCATCAGAGACTGTCCAAGAAAACACACTGTTCAGAGTAATTAAAATCAAAGAAGATGTTGTTAGCTGGATCAAAATTAAAATCAGAGTAATTTAATACTCAGGAAACTAAACAATACCCATGTTCGGTCAATGTATTATGCGATCTGGCCAGTGGAAATTGCACCAACCATAGCCCACACGTTGGATAGAGAACTAAACACAGAGAACAAATTCATGGAGAAGAGATCAAAGTCAGGCATAGAATAACCCAGACAGCTCTAGACCAGAAAGACTGAATAAGTTCCTCACTCCTCAGATAAACTTAAACCGAGATCATTAGTGATGGCAGCTTGCGGTGGAGAAGAATAGCCACGATGGACCCAAAAGATTACGTCTGAGATATTATAGAATGAGATCACGTTAACTCGTGATATGATAAACCTCGTGATATGAGAAATCCAACATCGATACTAAAATCCAAAATAAATACCAGGGAGGTGTTTGCCGATGTTTGCTCTCAAACCGGCAAGAAGAGTGTATGAATTCGCCATCGAAATCTCTTATTGGAAATTGTTTGCTTTTGGATTGTGTGTGATATAGATGTAGATTTATACATGTAGATTCAGGGGGGCTACAGTGAAAACGAAAAGGTAGATCGAAATCTTAATGTGGGAGTTATGAACTAATGAAGGGAAAACCCAAAATAAATGACAGATTTAAGGATTTGGAAGACGTTGGAGTTAGCAAAGAGCATCTTGTTTAGTCTGTATGAAGTCTCGTCGGCAAAGAACGTTCTCACAAGAAGCATAAGGATGAATCTTAATACATGTGGGCTGCAAATAGTGATGTTTAAAGCGGGCTCTATCTATAAAAATATAAGTGAAGCCCAATTCGAGTACGTAACAGCACTTTAAAAACGGAAACGCGCGTGAGTATGGATAGCCAAAAAAAAAGAAACGCGTGAAAACCACAAATACTATAGCAAGTCGACACGTGTCGATAAAAGCCCACCCCTCTTTGGTGTCGTGGAGGATTGTGCAACCAGCACAAGTCTCCTTTATTATAATAGATAGATAGATGTTCGGGTGTTTTGCTCAACTAAAGATTTTTTTTTAAATGAAATGCAGTTGTGTCTTTCATAAAGGCTTATCGATATTTGATGCTTCTAGACTCTCCACCTCTCTCCCTTTTCAAACCTTCCAATCACATAGGAACAATAATCTTCTTCTTTGCATATTCATAAACAATTTGCTTTCCTTTAGATCTGAACTAAAGCAGTCAAGACATGATACAAGTTACAAAAATATGGATATATATAAGCTAACACAAAAGATGTGTCAGCAACCTATGTCAACTGTGTCACACACACTGTTGACAAACCTCGGGCTGGAAAATATTCACAGAGACGGTTTAGGAGGTAGATATCCAACAAACAATTCGCAGATCAGGACACCGTGCCAATAATCTCCCACATTGTCAGTTCTCACTTCCTCAAGAACAAATCAAAAGTAATACATGGACCTAAATATAGGCCCATTTGGCCCAAATAAAACACGTGTACCAAATCAAAATAATAAGAGCGACACATTGAATCCGAGGCGCCAACAAAACGACAGTAAACTAATCAGTTTATCACACTATCCATTTCTTCCTCCTTAAACCCTTCACACAAAAATTAGGGTTTCTTCTCCTCTTCTTCCACAGTCAAATTCCTTCGTGGACTGTTGTTCCTCGTTGTTATGAAAAGATGAATTTGATTTCGAAATCGTTGACGAGAATCGAGTGCTCGCCGTTTCTCCACCCGAGAGCTTTTGAAATCCCAACCGGAAAACGAATCGCCCCTCAGCGGATCCGTTTCCGCCCCGCCGCCGCCGTCTCCGGAAATGGCGGAAAGAAACAAAGATCCAAGGCACCTCCGGAGATTGTGACGACGGCGAAGAAGGAGAAGGAATTAGGTCGACCAAATGAGATAGCTTACGATAAGGAATCAGCGAATTGGGTGAATCTGATAGGGTATGTGGATCAGCCTGTTCAATTCGAAGCTTCTCCCGACGGAAAATTCTGGGCGGGTACTGTTATCTCCCAGAGGCCTGCTTCAGATTCCTCTACTGCTTTCTGGTTATTCCCCTTCTTCCTCTCAATTTTGTTTAACTGATCGATTTTATTATTTATTGTATAAAAAATGCCTTGCTTGGTGTCATTGTGATTGTGTGATGTAAAGGTTGTGGCTTTTTGGTTGGTTGTCAGGATTCCGATTATATTTGAAGGTGATCTAGCGAAGACAGCAGATCGTTATATAAGTAAAGACGATCTTATTCATGTTTCTGGCAAGCTTTTCATTGATTCCCCTCCTCCCAATATGACCTATGCTCAATCCAATGTCCAGGTTAGCCCTTAACACAGCTACTTGAATATGTATTTTTTTTGTTTACTTGTACAGAATCTTTGTAACCTGAGGTGGTTTTGTTGATAACAGGTATTGGTGCAGAATCTTAGCTTTGTGCAGCCTGCTTCTTCTCCGCCTGCGGTTATATCATCATCTGAAAAGGAAGAACATGGCATCAAGAAGCAGCCTGTGGCTATATCATCATCTGAAAAGGAAGAAACTGCCATTAGGAAGCAGCCTGGTACGTCTCATATCAACCCCTTATTCAATGTCATGGTACAAAACCCAGTTTTTCTTATATCCATCATGTCTTCGGTCTGAGCAAGGCTCTTAGGAAGCTAGTTTCTCTCGTAATATCTGCTGGCTGACCATTGTAGTTCAACTCTCTGTCTAATGGTTAGATCAATTTTTTTTTGACTCTCTAGCTAGAGCTAAGAAGAATATAGTTATAGATGAAGCTTCTGAATCTTGGAATCGCCTCATTGAAAATCCTAAAGACTGGTGGGATCACCGCGAAAATAAAGCTAATGGATTGGTAATTGCCCCATGTACCCGACAACTTATCCACATCTTATTCCTGTTATTCTAGTATGGTGTTTTCTAAAATTATTTTTACTAGATTTTGACTTCTCTGCTTTACCTGTATAGGTAAAGCCAAGGCATCCTGATTTCAAAAGCAAGGACAGCAGTCTCTCACTGTGGCTCAATAAGGCCCCTGCTTGGGTTTTGCCGAAACTCCAAGGACTTGAGTTTGATGTTCTTGTCCCTAAAGGTAGAGGAGTGAAACAGCTCAAAGGTAACGTTCCCATTGTTTTCCATGTTTAAGATGTGGCATCTGTTCATTATGTTTCCTTAAACCGAAATTTGGCCTTCAATGGTGTAGGAGAAGAATCATGGAAAGAATTGGTTGAGAATCCTGATAAATGGTGGGACAATAGAATTGACAAGGTAGTGTATCGTTTACTCAGTTTTGTACTATCAATCTTTTGGGTTAATTGAGTATTTATCGCAGTATTGTTGTTGTTTGTGTGTAGAGAAACGCAAAAGCTCCTGATTTCAAGCACAAAGAGACAGGTGAAGCACTCTGGCTAAATGAGTCTCCTACTTGGGTGTTATCAAAACTGCCGCCAGTCAAGAAGAGACAAGAGGTTACTGTCTCGTAGCCTTATTAGAAACGTTATCGCCTTGTAAAGAGCTCCAAGTGTTACAAAATTAATCAGTTCTTTTTATATTACCCATCAGAGTTGCTTTAAATCTTTGGTTACTATGCTCAGTATAAAATAGCGTAATGGATATGGTTTAGAAATCTCAAGTAAAAAATAATGTTTGGCAAATTGCTTTGCATTTTAAAAGAATGATGATTTGAAAGTGTTTCAAGTCAACTGATGCAGCCAAACAACGTTTAACAAATAATGTAGGAAGAAGACTAACAAATTATGTACTCTAAAACTTAATAAAAGTGTTGATCTGATTATTATTCAGCTCATTTCACAGCAGCAAGCATCATGTCCCTTGTCTAGTATCTTCTCACCAGTGGAAACTGGAACAAAGCATCATATCAATAACAAATGTGCATAGTGGAGTGCACTTGAATGCAAGACTTATTTACGGTCAAGCACTTACTTGGTTAATTCCCGGTTGGCCTGCTGGATTATTGTTGTTCCAGTCTCCAGCTGCATTTCTCTGATCAGCCTGTGGAATTGTTTGATTCAGCTCTTGTCCCGGTCCAGTATATCCCTGACCATATCCAAGATTAGGATTTCCAGCTCCCGGTGCAGGACCATAGTTTACATTCCTAGGCCCTCCTTGGTTGTAACCTCCTTGTGGTCCTTGGCTATAGTTCCCAGGTCCGCCTTGACTGTAACCACCTGGTGGTCCTTGGTACGGAGGCAACGGAGATCCCTGGCCTTGATTGTAACCTGCCTGATATGGAGGTGATGGAGATCTTCGGTCCTTGGTTGTAACCTCCCTGAAATGGTGGAGGAGGAACTTGGTTTCCTTGTCCCGGAGGACCATAGCTCTGCTGAGAACCACCATAGCTCTGCTGAGAACCACCATAGCCCCCTCCACCACCTTGCATTGGCGGTTGTTGACCATAATGTGTGTTTCTTTGGATGTTTTGAGGACCGCCTTGACGGTCAGGTCTCTGATTGACAATTTCACGGGTTTTCCGTTTTGCCTGGGGCCGGAATGGTGGTGGCCTGTGTGTTATCACCCCGTTCTCATATTTATCTCCTGAGAAAAAACAAGAAAATATTTAAAAGAATATTGTAGAGTTGCAAGAATCAGTTATGAGAAGGTTCTGCAAAAAAAACTATGCCCTCCATACTCTATGTTCACAGGATCAATGTATGAATCTGGTAAAACGAACACCACTCCGGGTAGATCTATTAACATGCCAAAACAAGTGAGAAATCTATAGTGAAATAGCTTCTTCAAAGGAAAAGAAAAAACAACGCTCTATTAGAACTGCACACCCTTGAACTTTTCGGATTCTTGTTCAGTCATGATAGCTTGAAAACCTTGGTAGGTTGTTGTGCTACATGCATATATCTTCTTCTTGGCCTCTTCCAAGCTGACTCAACAAACACCCAAATAAAGACAAAAAGAAAAGTCAATATAAGCTGATGTCTTGTTTAGCTTCGAACAAAAATCATGTAAAACATCCCCAGCAGAGACAATCCTATCTAATGTATTCCATATCCTAAATGAGCAAAAAGGAACAGAGACCACAGACGCAAACACATACAAATTGATGTGTAATAAAAAAACAAAATTTCAAAGACCGAGACTGTGAAACTCCATGTAATAAGATTACACAAAGCTGCAGGTCAATGGATCTCTTGTCTTAGTGTCCAACTAAGTACAACATCACCACAAGAGACAAACCCGTGTCCTAAATAATCAAAGGAACAGAGACCACAAACGCACACACAGACAAACTGATCTGTAATAAAAAGTCCACATAATCCGATCTCTTGTCTTAGTTTCGAACTAAAAGCATCAGTAAAACATCAGACACAAACTCATCTAATGCATTACATATCCTAAGTGATCAAAAGGAACGGAGACCACAAACTAATGTGTAATGAAAGACCATCAAAATTCCAAAGACCCAGACTTTTGGTAATAACGAACCTGATACCAAGCCCAGAGGCGCAGGTTTGCTCGTAGGCAGAGACCATTTCCCCAGGAGAAAGACGATTATCCTTGGGGAAATCCATGGTGATGAGCCAGTGATTGAAATCGCATCCTTCGAACAGAACAGTGTCTTCCGTGATTTCATCGCCTTCTTTGTAGAGCTTGTATTGCCTCGTCGAAAACAGCCTCACCGGAGGAGCTCGAGTAGTCACTTCCGTTAAACGCCCTAGAACGGATCTCTGTACCACTACCACCGTCGACACGGAAGGGAAACCGGCGTTTAGAGCAACGGAAGATGGAGAGAGATAGAATGATCGGTTGAGAGATGAAGTTGCCGTGAGTAACGCTCGCCGGAGACGGTGAGAAATCATAGCCATGGCTGCCGGAGAAAGAAGAGAGAAATGATGAAGAGGAGTGACGTCAATAGTTAGGGCTTTGTGGGGTTTTAGAATAAATTAATAAATCGTAATTACCTCTACGACCCTTCTAGTTTTGATTATTTACAAAGACACTTCCCTTTGTTTTGAAAATCATTGTTGGGCCAACATTAGGTGTTAATGGGGTTTAAGCGCGAAGCAGAGGAGCTTATGACGTCGTTTTGAAAATTCACAAACAACGATATCTTCACGGCTGATTCTTCTTCTCTGTCTTCTCCGGCGGCCGTGGAACTATGTCGTCGGCGACGCTCGCCTTCCCTTCCTTGGTGGCGTCTTCAACTTCTATATCATGTTACAGAAACTATAGACTGCCGAGGATTCAAGCTTTGGTATCTAGTTACCCTCTAGCGAGGAAAATCATGGTCAGAAGTAAGTTTATGCCTTTTCACTATTTTTGCTTCATGTCCTGAAACTTAATTATCTATGGATATTGTGATTTATCGATCTTGAATCTGTAGATTTACCGTTTTCGACAAGTGAAGATTTTCTGCAAAAGAAGTTTTCAGCTTTTGGTGAGATAGCTGAAGGTGTGTTCTATTTTGTATAATTACTCTGTTTCTTGCCGTGTCCAAATCAACCAGAATGGTTTCCATCATATTGCAGATGATTTACACAGACATTGCTAAACAAGGGAAACATGATTTCCAACAACAGCTGAGGACTTCTGGTCCCTCTGAGAATCTGCAAGTGCCAGAAGAACCAGCCAATAATGAAGTCGCTGATTGCTGGTAATAGTTGTCAGACCGGCTCACATTATACATATACTCCCTTAAAGACAAGATGTTTTATTAAATAATGAGTTAAATTCTCATTAGGATTTAGGACAAATGATCAATATGAACACATTGTTGTTATACTCTACTGATAAACAATCACTGACACGGTTCCAGTTACAGCCCTATCAGTCTCTACAACTACCACATTGTTCGAAACATTAGTCACTGCACTCGCAGGAATCTGTCCCGATTGAACCAATAACGAATGCTGGTAATGTTCTATCCGGTTAGGGAACACCAAAACAGAGGAAAAATCAACGACCCATCTCGTCCCATTACCAGAAACTCTAGACCTCCCGGTCGTCGATTTCAACACCATCCCTTCCACATTGTTCTGATCAATCACAACTTGACCAATCTCACGAAACTCTCCTTCCACCTTAACCATCGGGAACTTGTGTTTAGGATCACCGCTAAACATGTTATTAACAATATTCACACCGTTAATCCTCCCATGCACTGATCTCAACACGATGTTTGCATCTCCCAAGAACAGAGCGTTTGTGACATGAACGTGGACAGGGTCTTCGATGACTATACCAGTGTAATCGAGGTAACAGTTGTCTATCCTCGTCAACTGGGATTTCACTAGAATGCCGATTCCACCGAACCATGTAGCTTTATTGTAGCAATGCACGCCTGTGACCATATTGGCCTGCCCGTTCAACAAGATACCAATCCCTGCCGAGAAAATGACTACATCCGTTATGGCGTTATCGGTGCTCGAGATGTCGATCGCTGTCCCGGAGAAGTGTCTTTCTCGTTTGTCTCCTCCTACCGTCGAATGTTGTCCCAAGAAGGTGTTTGAGATGTATGTCTCGTGACCTCCCTGGACTTTGATCCCTTGTGTTGTGAAATGGAGGAAGTAGCAGTCTGTTATGCGGATGCGAGCTGAGTTGATTACCAAAATACCCCCTCCTCTGAAGCTTGAGTCGAATAGAACGTCTTTGAAGGTCACGTCCTCAAAGAAGACACCGGAGTTCTGGTCTTTCTGGTCGGAGAATGTATCCTGTAGAGACATTTTCATTGAGGTCACGAGTTCGACCAAATGTCGATCACCAGGAAACACTTCGGATGCCCGAAATGTCCCTGCTTTTACCTAAATTACACCCAAAAAACAAGTCAAGATTCAATAATAGTTTACAACTTTATTTAATAAAAGTCCCATTCGTTGAAAAATTAGTAAATATTCACAAAAAAAATTAAAAATATTGAAAATTTTGTATAAAGTTTCTTTAACAAGAAGTCCAATTTGTTGAAATAAAAGTACGTTCAAATCTTTAATCTTTTTTGGCAAGTTTTCATAAGCAAAGACTTTTAAGGTACTAACCAGAAGATTTCCACCACCGGAGGAAGGGAACCTGAGAGGTTTTCCGATCTTGTAACTGCCACCTTGGAGATCAATAACAACACCTCCAAGATCAGCAACACGTGGCAGCATGTTAAGCTCAGTTTGTATCTGAAAAGCATCGGTTAAAGCTTCGAGTATTGCGTCACTACTGTCTTGTCCACCTGTTGGGTCAGCTCCGTAGCTAATTGGGTATATTACTCTGCCCACCTGCACCAAACCAAACTCACACGCTCACAAAATAGAACACACGTGCGTGTATAATTTACATACTGAAAATGTGGGATATGCTTACCATTTTGGGAAATGGAGAAGAAGGAGAAGACAATGGTGGGAGAGAGGGAGTGGCTGCGAGTCTTTCTTGAATCTTGTGTTGTATTTCAAGAAGCTTTGTCATGTCTCTTCTTAATGATAATGTCTCATCAAATTTAACTGAAATTGTGATGAGAAACAGTAACAAGCAAACAAAGCAATAGAGCCTCATCTGGTTCTTCTTGATTTTGGCCTTCTTGTGGAGAGAAAGAGAGAGACAATGAAAGAAATAAATTATGAGGAGTGGTTTATAAAGAAGATGCAGGCTGATAGTGTTTAAAGGTCATTATTTGTGTTGGAAATGTTTCCGACTCGAATTCCGATTTATTTAACAAAACGATTTTATTTTTAGTAGGTATTTTTGCTTTATTCACACGAAAATGTAAAGCCTAGAAAAAGATCAAGCATGCATGTTGGTATAAAGCTGAAGCTCATAAAGTTATAGAACTCTTCGACGACTGGCCAATGACGAAATAAATTTGTGATTTTTAAATCATCCGGTTTAGACTTTGTTTACAACCCATGTTATACTTTAATCGTCATAAAGTTTGCTTTGTTCCAAATTATGCATCAATTATAAGAGAACCATTCTTTTATTTTCACCGACTTTCTTGTTAATAAGTATCCAACTTTCTTTATACAAAAAAAAACTTGCAGAATGATTACTTACTACTGAAAATTGCGATTTATGGTGGGAATGTATTAATTTATTCGAAGGAGAACACCTAAACAGGTTGATGCAGAGTCATGAAGTCTCCTTCATAGATCTTTCTTCTTTTGTGGCCGACTTTATAGACAACTATTTATCTTAGGTTACTTTTTTTTTATTTTAAATTTCTAATGTAAGGAAAAATAGAGCAGGGAGTTGTTGGCCTAAAACATAATTTCAGAAGTAATAAATAATATTAGAAAATTTATTAGTCTGCATTTAATTTCATCTCAGGGAACTAGTAAATGTATTGACAGAGTAAAATAAACTAATAAATGTATTGACAAAGTAAATGAAACTAGTACTCCTTCTGTTTCTGAATAAGTGTCATTCTGACATTATTCACGCAGATTAAGAAATCATTTAATTTTGTATGTTTTCCATATAAAAACACTATTACCCATACACTTACTCCTATTTCAACCAATAGAAAAATAATCTGCAGAATAAAATCAATAAATTCTGCATCGAAAACCTAAAACGACACTTATTTTGCAACAAAAAATTTCTTCTACAATGACACTTATTAAGAAACAGATGGAGTAATTGTCTGCCAACAACTCTTCAACTGTAATAACAATTCTCGAGTTTTTTATTTACAAATAATAAAAACAATTTCTCCTGATTAGGGAAAAAATACCAGAAATCACGACCGATTATAAATTTTAATACTCCTTCCATTTTGTAATATAAATCGTTTTAGTGGAAATTTTTTGTTTCAAATTATATGACATTTTTGGTTTTCTATGTAAAATTTATTAATAGTTAATGTCGTGTAACCAATGATAATATATCTTCTATTTTTTTTACTGGTTGATTTGTGATTAAATAAGTAATTAACGATATTTTCATTTTGAAAATATAAGAAATTATTAATTTTCTTAATCTGCATGTATAGTTTTAAAATGACTTATATTAAAAATTGAGGGAGTAATTATTTACCACTATTACTGCGAAAAGACACGACAATCAAACTCATTGATCCACCTAATAAAACTAGTATTTGGGACCAAACCCGACTTTTCAGTTTTTAGCTGAGTCCGGTTCGGTTCAGCTTTGTGCTCTGATTTACTAAAATTACCAAATAGGAGTTTCGAATGGGGCTGGTCTTCGGTTGGGCTCAATATCTTCACATTCTCTTGGCCCATTTGGATTGCACAATATTTTTTTTTTCGATAGGATTGCACAATATTATGTAGAAAATTTACAAAAGAAAGTGGAACTTGGTTATATTACACTGCCACCGATTTTTTTAAGGGTTCATTAATGCTTCTACACCAAAATGTCTGGATTTCGAGTCCCAGTGAAAACATAATTATGCGAATTAAGGGAGAGAAGGTTTACAAAAGATTTTGTAGCAAGGCGTAAAGAGTACCGTCAGACATGAATCCGATAGGGTGGTTCAGGTGAGGTGATGCAGTCAGTGACGAGTAGAATTGTCGGCTGTAAAAACCCACCGATATATATTTATATATATAATTGATCAGAGATTATTCTTCTTCAAATTTGTTTTTATTGGAAGTTCACAACTTTATTTAATTTTTTATATCCGATTTTATTTTTATATGTACCAAAGTATTGTTTATAAAAAAATTAATATATATATATATATTTCATATGTTTCTTATTGTAAATAGTTTAAATAAAATTTGCATGTTTCAAAATATAAATAGTTTTAATAACTATAAATAACTTTTAATTTATTGGATTTAGTGTGACCAATCAAATAATATATATTTATTTATGATTGGTTTGACTACACATAATTTATTCATCAAATGCTATTTTTGAAAAGATTAATAATTTTATTAATATGCATTAAGAAAATTATTATATTACATTGCCATAAATACTACTTACATAAAAAAACAAAGGGAGTAATAAACAAACAAATAGTTTGTTAATGTTTGGTCCCAGCAATCTTATTGAGGATATCTAACCCAAAATCTCTAAAAATATATCTACAAGTATAAGCTTTTTCTCCCAGACACTAAACTCGAGAGTGGGTATTAACCAATAGGTTAAAGCCTAATCTTTCCCGGTTTCTGCCTTTTACCCACCGTTTTGTGCTCGGAGATTTCAAATTTTATCTCAACTGGGAATTATCCAGCGGTCAAAACAACGTTCTACGGCGAAAATCACTGGGTTCATCCCCCGACTATAGTCGGAGGGACCGACGTTCACCCCTGCTTCCGGACTGAAGCCGCTAAAAGCATGGAGATCGAGCTCTTCTTGGACTACAAGGTGACTGCAAACAATTAGCTGATTGATAAATACATCAGCTCTGCTAAGATACTGGGGATTCCTGGTTTTAGCAAATGGTATTTCACTGATTTACCCAAACTCCACTGTATCCTCTCACCTACACGAGGACACCGCAGCTGACAGTGAACAAACATTTATAGACCAGTAACTGTCGTATTGTTTTTGGGGGATTCCCTGAAGCAAAAGGAATCGACTTGTCAAGCTTTGCTTGATAACCAGCTGTGGAAAGGTCATAGTCACTAAGCAAATCAACTGCCATAATGGCGCACCGAAGAATCTCCTCTGCTGAAAAAGGAAAAGGTTTGAGTTTGGAAGAACATCATCCCCCAGAAATGCTCGAGTTAAGGTCCCAATGCCAGACAACTCTGACCTGATCCGCAAACATTCCCTCACACTAATAGGACGTGTTACCAACAAATTTGTCCAAAAGGTGTGGTCGCTAATTCCCTTCTTTACTGACCACTGGAAAACAGAATTCAAACCAGTGGGATCTGACTTGGGAGACGGCCTATTCCAGTTCCAGTTCGAGAGAGAGGCAGACTTGCTGACAGTGCTGGAACAACGACCATACCACTACGCTAGATGGATGGTTATCATTCAACGTTGGGAACCAACAATCTCACCCAGCTTCCTAGCCTTAATCCCCTTTTGGATTAAAATCCAGGGACTCCCTGTCCATCTGTGGACAGAAGAAACAATCGAGTATCTCGGCAGAGATATAGGGGTGTATGAAAAGGCTGAAATCACATTGTTGACTGCTAGAATGAGAGTTCATATAAATGGCCTCCTCCCCCTAATAAAAAGATCAGTGGTGGAGTATCCAAATGGAGATGAAGTTCCAATCACTTTCGTCTATGAAAGACTGGACAAACACTGCACCAAATGCTTTCGCCTTGATCATGAGCTGAAAGAATGCCTAGTTGCACGAGCAGAAGCAAAAACGCTAAAGGAAGAAATTGGAGCAACACAGGGAAGAACAACTCTCAACCCCGGCCAAGGAAGCAATGGTGAAAGAGAAGAAGCTAGGCCGTTAAGTCAAGGAGATACAAACTACATTACTAGAGAACCAAGACCTGGCGCAACTTTCAACTTCTCAGCCTCCAACATTGGATTCGACAGAGCCAATAAAAGAATGAATGTACCTGGAGAGCCCTCTCAGCAGAGACTTTACAAGGAAACCACTAAAAGCTGGAAGGAGAGCGGATCGTACAGGCGCTCTTCCCAAGCAAGAGAAAGATCAAATCATGTCTCTGATTGAACTCCCCGACCCCCCAGATACACGTCTTCCTATCGTGTCCTGCCTGGACCACCAAGCAGAAGTGTCTATAGAGCAGTAGCGCGAAAAGAGCCAGACAACAAAGACATTGAATCAAGCATCTCAAAGAATAACCCAGGGATTCCAGATAGGGGGACTCCCCTTCCAAGCAACCAAAAGCAAACCCCACCTGATTACATCAGGAAAGCTCGAGAAGAACTAAGAGATGTAATGATCCAATACACAAAAAGCGCTGACCCAAGTGAAAGAGAAGCTAGACTGGAGAGAGTTAGACAAGCTGAAGAAAATGGTGTAATGGAGGAATCTGTATTGCACATGGCTAAAGCTAACCTGCAGGCTAACCCAGATAGACATCAGAGTTTATCTGCTGATATTACTCAGAAAGAATTCCGGCTACCCAGAGATTGGGAATAACTCCACATCAGAAGTTATCTAATATAGATCAGAGTACTCCGGCACCTCAAACAAACTCTCAGGAAAGACTCCCAGCGACCCTCAGACTGGGACCCCCTATCCCTGAACAACCCTCGATACCAGAAAACTTGGAAGAGAATCCAGCGATCGAGTCAGTTGAAAGACTCCCGGCGACTCTAAGGCTAGGACCGGTGCAACACCCACCACCGGCTGGGGAAGTTAATGCAGAGCCTCCTGCTGGTAAGAGACGTCCGGGTCGTCCTCCTGGGAAAAAGAATCAGGAAAAGACTAAGCCACATGTAGCGCAAACTATAAAGAAAAGAAGAGTTATTCATGGTAAGAACTCATTAAGCAGACGTAAGACAGCAGGAGTGCAAACTACAGCTACCCAAAAACAAAAAGCAGGTCCATCTAGAGGCAGAGAACTCACATCTTCCTCAGTGACAAGCTCGGACAATCGCCCTATCTGCAACATGATCCCTGCGACGGTGAAGAAAAGGATGGATTTCCGGATTCCATCCATTCACGGTCCTTAAAGATAATGAGCTGGAACTGTCAGGGGTTAGGGAATCCCCAGATAGTTCAACGTCTTTTCGATATGAACCGGTCCATATCACCAGACGTTCTATTTCTTCAAGAAAAAAAAATCCCGACCTTTTTGTGCTCAGCAAGACCGAGGCGCTGGGCTTTGAACATAAACAACTTGTTCCCCCTACGGGACACAAAGCTGGGGGAGTTGCTTTGTTCTGGAAAGACAACGTAAAGCTGCATGTCCTATCTGCAAATGCAAACTTCATAGACACCCTCATTGAGACTGAAGGAAAATCTTTCTTTGCTTCATTTGTATATGGGAACACTGATAAAAATATAAGAAGAATTTTCTGGGAGCAAATGGTAGTTCTTATGAATGCACGAGAATCACCCTGGTTTATCACAGGAGATTTTAATGATATTTTGGGGAACAACGAGAAAGATGGAGGTCCTGAGTGACCAGAATGCTCCTTCGGTGACCTTAGATCATTTTACTCAGAAGGAGATCTTTATGATCTTTCTCATTCGGGTGATCTACTGTCATGGAGAGGCATGAGGGGTGAGCATCTCGTCAAGTGTCGACTAGACAGAGTGGCGGCCAACAGCAGCTGGGCTGAGCTGTTCCCAACAGCACGAAGCCAATATCTACTGATGGAAGGCTCTGACCATAGACCTTTAGTCTCAGCCTTCGATACAAGTTCGAAAAAATGGAGGGGTATGTTCAGGTATGATCGGCGTCTTAAAGATAATCTAGAGGTTAAGAAGCTAGTAGAAGAGATCTGGAAAAAGGCTGCTGGAAGACCTATCATAGACAAGATCTCTCATACTCGAGCCGCGATTGTGGAATGGAGCAAAACCCAATACCGCAACAGTCGAATCATCATTGAAACTAAGAAGAAGGAGTTAGATAGAGCTCTCTCCAGTGATCAGAACAACGCTGCACTGATACAGAAGATAAATGATGACCTGATGAAAGCGTATAAATCTGAGGAAGAATTTTGGAGGCAGAGAAGTAGACTGCTTTGGCTAAAGTTGAGAGACCGTAACACGGGGTACTTTCATGCGGTAACAAAGAATCGAAAGCGGCCTAACTCATCCTCAGTCATAGAGGATGAAGAAGGCAAGATGGTGTATAAAGAGGGACAAATAACTCTGGTTATTATGCGCTACTACCAAAAAAATTTTACCTCAGTGGAAGGAGAGAGAGCCCACACAGTTACAACTGCATTGAAACATATGGTTTCTGCAGAGCAAAATGAGAACCTGACTGCAAAGCCCACAGCAAGTGAAATCCATGAGGCGGTTCTCTCTATTCACCCGGATAAGGCGCCGGGACCGGATGGCTTCTCCGCCAGTTTTTTCCACTCAAACTGAAGCTCTATTGGACCAGACATCGTAAAAGAGATACAGAGTTTCTTCGATTCAGGAATCCTCCATGCCAAAATCAATAAAACGAACCTGCGACTCATCCCTAAGATAAAGAGCCCACAAACAGTAGCAGATTACCGGCATATCGCCTTGTGTAACGTCTACTATAAGATCATATCGAAGCTTCTCACTAGAAGGCTACAGCCCATCCTCTCTTCCATTATTTCTGAAAATCAGTCGGCATTTGTATCAGGTCGAGCAATCTCCGATAATGTCCTGATCACTCATAAGGTATTACATTTCCTAAAAACCTCGAAGGCTGAGAAGAGAGTGGCCATGGCAGTAAAAACCGACATGAGTAAAGCTTACGACAGGCTAGAATGGGAATTCATAGAGCTTGTTCTTCAGAGACTTGGCTTCGATCAGAGACTCATTACGCTCATCATGCAGTGTATATCCACTGTGACACTCTCCTTCCTCATCAACGGCTCGCCAAGAGGAAGGGTATCACCGAGCAGAGGCATCCGTCAAGGAGACCCTCTTTCCCCCTACATATTCATACTTTGTAGTGAGGTGCTCTCGGGACTGTGTAACAGAGCAAGTGAAGAGGGATCTCTTAAAGGGATCAGGGTGACGAGAGCAAGTCCTCGAGTTAACCATCTCCTCTTCGCGGATGACACCATGTTTTTCGTACGAGCTAATATAGACAGCTGCCAGGCTCTGAAAAAGGTACTTAAGCAGTACGAAGAAACGTCAGGTCAATGGACTAACACTCAAAAGTCTTCGATAACGTTTTCGAGACGTGCTCCAGTTGCTTTAAAGATGAGCATCAAAAATGAACTCGGGATCCAAAAGGAGGGAGGCGTCGGCAAATATCTCGGTTTACCGGAACAGTTTTGAAGAAAGAAGAGGGATCTCTTCTTGTCCATTATTGATAAAATCCGACAAAAAGCTAGCAATTGGTCCAACAGATTCCTATCCACGGCCGGCAAAATGAATATGCTGCAGAGCGTACTTTCTCCTATCCCATCCTATTCTATGACGTGTTTTAAGCTTCCTGTCTCACTCTGTAAAAGAATACAGTCTTAAGTTACAAGATTCTGGTGGGATGATAGAGATGGAAGGAAAAAGATGGCTTGGACCTCATGGGATAAGATGGCTCAGCCAAAAGCAATAGGAGGACTCGGGTTTAGAGATTTCCAAGCTTTCAATGATGCTTTCCTCAGAAAATTGGGATGGAGAATCTGGCAGAACCCGGACTTACTGATCTCGAGAATCATGATGGGGAAATACTGCCCGGAAGAAAGCTTCCTATCTTGCTCAGATAAGTCAAACTCATCTCATGGCTGGAAAGGAATATTGATAGGAAGAGACCTGATAAAAGAAAACATGGGATGGGTGGTGGGAAACGGAGACGACCTTAACGTGTGGTACTCACCCTGGCTGAGTCTCACGGAACAAGAGGGACCTATGGGTCCAGCTACTGAGGAAACTGCAAAATTGAAAGTGAAAGACCTGTTCATAGAAGGAACTAAGACTTGGGATGATGGAAAAATTAACAGACTGTTCCCTCAGATTCTACCTAAGATCATGAATCTCAAACCAAGCTTAACGGGGGCTCCTGATAAGCAAGTGTGGCTGGGAACAACAAATGGAAAATACACAACCAAGTCAGGATACCAAACGGCAATCAAGCACAAACCAGTTGCAACTGAAGCAGGTGGCACACAACATAACCTGGATTGGTTTAGAAGTGTATGGAAAGTCCAAACATCCCCAAAGGTCAGATTATTTCTGTGGAAAGTTTTCCAAAAGGCGTTACCAGTTGGTGAGCAGCTGGCAGCCAGAAACATCAACGTAGATACTAGTTGCAGAAGGTGTGGCGTACTCGAATCTATAAATCATCTCTTCCTCCTTTGTCCTTTTGCCCAAAAAGTTTGGGAAGGCGTCCCTGTGGTGCCTGATGTGGATGTGAGTGGATCTTTAGATTTGAGGGAGGAATGGCAAAGCCTGTGTGGACGCAAGTGCTTACCACCTACAGGAGTAACCGTCGGAAGTCTAGCACCCTGGATCCTTTGGCAACTCTCACTACAAGAAAACAGGGATTTCCCTACTGAATTTAGTGACTACAGTTGCAGTCGCTAAATATACCAACCGAATACCTACTATTTAGCTACTGATTTGCGACTACGACAAATCCGTAACTCATTAGTCGCTAATTTACGACTACAAAACCTAGTCCCTATTCAGTCGGTAATTTGCGACTCTTTAGCTACGTATATTAGGTCGCTATATTTACGTCGGCAATCAGTCCCAAAATACCGTTACAAAACACGTGGAAATCGTTAGGGAGTTTAGTATACCGGTTTTTTACGACTGATAGTTGTAGTCGCAAAATCAGTAGCTAAATAGTAGCAAAATAGTAGCAAAACAGTCAGTAAATATTCTATAAATAGATGAAAACCGACACATTTCTTATCTTATCACTCGTGTAAGAATCATATTTTCCAAGTTTTTTGTGAAAAAAAATCGTGAAAAACAATGACAAGCAATTACAACAACTATATTAATTTTCGTGCTTGGATGTACAAGAGGATTGATGAAGAAACGGGGAATTTCTCGAGAGAGTTTGTCGCGGGGGTAGAAGAATTCATGACGTTTGCAAATAGTCAGGAATTAACACAGAGTAATGGTGGTAAGTTCTTTTGCCCTTGTAGTATTTGTAGAAACGAAAAATTTTTCTCGGGGCAAAAGATCTTGAAACATATATATAGTAGAGGATTTATGGAAGATTATTATGTTTGGTACAATCATGGTGAAGAAATAGACATGGGATTAGGAACGAGTTTTGTTGATTCAGTGACGCATTTAAGTGGTAGTGAAGAAGTTGGTAATTCAGTAGAAGATAGATATGTGGAAATGGTGAATGATGCATTTCGTGATAATTATCAACAGGATGATAGTTATCAAAATAATGTAGATCCGGTTTCAAACCATTCAAAAAAATTATATGATTTGTTAGAAGGAGCAAAAAATCCTTTGTATGATGGTTGTCACGAAGGTCACTCGCAGTTATCCTTAGCTGCTCGAGTTTTACAAAATAAAACAGATTATAATATGAGTGAGAAGTGTGTGGATTCGGTATGCCAATTGCTATCAGACTATTTACCACCTGGAAATCAATCAACTGCTTCACATTACGAGACTGAAAGGTTGATGCACAATTTGGGCCTCCCCTACCATGCAATTGATGTTTGTGTTAACAATTGTATGATATTCTGGAAAGAAGATGAAAGATGGGATAAATGTCAATTTTGTGATGCACCAAGATGGAAGCCTAGAGATGAACGGCGTAGGACGAAAGTACCATATAGTCGTATGTGGTATCTACCTATTGCTGACAGATTGAAGAGAATGTACCAGAGCAAGAAGACTGCATCAGCAATGAGATGGCATGCAGAGCACCAAACAAAGGAGGGTGAAATGTGTCATCCGTCAGATGCAGCGGAGTGGAAAAATTTTCAAGATCAACATCCCCGTTTTGCAGAAGAACCTCGTAATGTTTATCTTGGCTTATGTACGGATGGCTTTAATCCATTTGGAATGTCTAATAATCATTCGTTGTGGCCAGTGATCTTGACTCCATATAATCTACCCCCTGGTATGTGCATGAAGACTGAGTACTTGTTTCTCACAATTTTGAATTCTGGACCGAATCACCCGCGAGCTAGTCTAGATATCTTCCTCAAACCTTTGATTGAGGATTTGAAAGATTTGTGGTCTACTGGAGTTGAAGCATATGATGTCTCCTTGAATCAAAATTTCACTCTTAAAGCAGTGCTTCTGTGGACGATAAGCGACTTTCCTGCATATGGCATGCTATCAGGATGGACGACCCATGGAAAGTTGTCTTGTCCAATTTGCATGGAAGATTGTAAGGCTTTTTATCTTCCTAATGGAAGGAAGACATGTTGGTTTGATTGTCATCGAAGATTTCTTCCTCATGACCATCCACTGAGGAAGAATAAAAAGGACTTCTTGAAGGGAAAACACGCTTTGAATGATTTTCCACCTGAATCTTTGACTGGTGAGCAAGTTTATTCAGAGCGGTTAGATGGTGTCAATCCACCAAAAACATCTAAGTGTGGTGGAAATGGTCATGACAAGAAGAAAACTGGATATGGGAAAGACCATAATTGGCACAAGGAAAGCATATTCTGGGAGCTGCCATACTGGAGGGACCTCAATCTTCGACATAATCTTGATGTGATGCATATAGAGAAGAATTTTTTTGATAACATCATGAATACTCTTATGAATGTGAAGGGTAAGTCGAAAGACACAATCAAGTCAAGATTGGATATAGCACTTTTCTGTGATAGGGAACATTTACATGTTGATAGCAATGGGCAAGCTCCTTTCCCTCCCTACACATTGGACAAGAACGCAAGAACAAGTTTATTGGAATGTGTGAAACATTCGGTTAAATTCCCAGATGGTTATGCCTCAGACCTAGCTAGATGTGTTGATCTTGAGAATGGCAAGTTTTCAGGCATGAAGAGTCATGACTGCCATGTTTTTATGGAGAGGCTACTTCCATTTATATTTGCTGAACTCCTAGACCAAAACATCCATCTTGCGTTGTCAGGTAGTAATTTTTTTTGTTTTTTGAAATTTTGATATATATATGTGTGTTGATAATTAGTGTTGTACTCACAATGTGCAATTTTAATATATATATTGTAGGTGTTGGTATATTTTTCCGTGACCTTTGCTCGAGGACTTTGCAAAAAAGTCGGGTCAAAAAACTGAAACAAAACATAGTTTCGATAATCTGCAATTTGGAAAAGATCTTTCCACCATCATTTTTTGACGTGATGCAGCACTTGCCTATACATCTTCCATACGAAGCTGAACTAGGAGGCCCTGTGCAATATAGGTGGATGTATCTTTTTGAAAGGAATTTCAAAAAGTTGAAAGCAAATGCAACGAACAAAAGATATGCGGCAGGGTCGATAGTTAAAGCATATATCAACCAGGAGATAGCTTTTTTCTCAGAGCACTACTTTGCTGACAATATACAAACGAAATCAAGGTAAATACATAGAGATGATTCATTTGTTCACTTTTTTCAGACATAAAATGGCATCTTTTCCTCATTTGGGCAGGTTCACGAGATTTAATGAAGGCGAAGTCCCTGTATATCATGTCGAAGGAGTACCTGATATATTTACTCACATAGGTCGTCCAAGTGGAGAAATGCAAGAAATGTGGCTATCCGAAAAAGATTATCAATGCGCACATTCATATGTTTTGCGAAATTGTGAATATTTTCAGCCATTTGAGAGGTATATAATTTGACAAGTGTTAACCTAATTTTTTTTATATTTCCTACTTTGATTTCTCATATTTGTGTTGGTCTAATATAGGATGTTTGAAGATTATATCAGTGCAAAATATCCAGACATTTCCGAAGAAGAACTCTCCACGAAGAGAGCAGATGAATATCATATATGGGTGAAAGAATATGTATGTATCTTAGTAATTATACATATATTAATTGTTTTTTGTTCTTTATATTGATATATATATATGAAATTTTTATTGATATATGTATATATGAAATTTATTGATACAGGTTAGCTACTGGAGCAACACACATCCTTTTCCTCTTTGGGTTAAAGATATGGCGAATGGACCGATGAATAAAGCTAAAGCATGGCCTATCTATTTCACAAGAGGTTTTTTGTTTCATACGCAGAAGCATGGTGACGGACGAAAGACTTGTAACTATGGAGTATGTGCTAAAGGAGAAAGTTATACAAATATAACTGATGAAGCACATTATTACGGGATCTTAACTGACATCATAGAAATCAAGTATGAGGGGGCGGTCGATTTGAGAATCACACTTTTTAAGTGTAAGTGGTATGACCCTGTTCTTGGTAGAGGCACTCGGCGGAGCAATGGTGGTATCGTTGATGTTCTTTCATCGAGGAAATACTACAAATATGACCCATTTATTCTAGGTACATACATACATATATATATATATATTGACATCAAGTAATAATATGTGTACATATATTGATATTTTATATTACACAGCTTCACAAGCAGAACAAGTTTGTTATATTCCGTATCCGTATGTAAAAAAACCAAAGCAGTTGTGGCTCAATGTTCTTAAAGTGAATCCGAGGAGATTAATCATTGCTGGAGAATATGAAGACGTAGCCTCGATGACGTTACAACAAGACAACGATGATGCTGTTCTAATGACTACAGTTGAAGACCTACAATTTGAGCATTTGGTACATGCTCGAAAAGAACCAATAAATCTCGATTTCGAGGTGGCCGATGGAGAACCAAATGACGAATTCCGATGTAATTTATCGTCTTCTGATGATGATGATTAAGTTATTTGAGGCAATATGTAATGAAACCTTAATCTTATCGTCTTCTTATTATTGAAACCTTAATCTTATATGTGTTTTTTATAAAAAAAACTTAATCATATGTGTTTTATAGTCCAATTTGATTATTGAAACTTTAATCTTATATGTGTTTTTTATTAAAAAAATGTATTTAGCTAAGTAATCCCATCTGTTGACAAAAAAAAAAGCTAAGTAATCCCATCTAAACCATAAGTAACGTGCTTATAAACCCAAAATTTATTAAACCAAAAACTTGATAATTAGAATCCCTCCAAAACCCAAAATATTAATAATTAGAATCCCTCCAAAACCCAAAAATTTAACCAATCCCGCCTATAAACCCAAAATTCACTAAACCCGCCTAAAACAATTACTTTTGGCCCATTTAATAAATATTTTTTACTTATCATTAGCAACCCTAATCAGAGAGCATCACTCTCTAACTCTCCGCCTCCTCTCTAACTCATCGATTTCACTCTCGATCTCCACCTCTTACTCCGGCGATTTCACCCAAGCTACTACCGATCTATCTCCTGCGATGGGTGGAAAGAGGAAGCGCAAACTCGTGGCACCGTCTTCTTCGCGTATTACAACACGAAGTCCATTACCAACTCAGTATGACTTCGTCTCTAAGGCCTCGACGTCGAATCTTCCACCAGTGGTTCTCCCTAACAACAATCCGGCGCCGTCGGTAAGGGATTATCCACCTCCGAGGCAACTCTTTCCGTGCACCACGTTCCCACCTCCTGGATCTGCTCCGGTTCCTCAAACTCAGCCTCAAACTCGAGTACCTCAGTCTAATGGCGGTGAAGGTACTTCATATCCTCAACCTGGGCGGAGACAATCTCAATCTCAATCTCCTCCATTTGAAGAATCTCCATCGTCTCCACTTCACGGAGCTCCATCTCCTCACAGTTCTCAAGCACAAAACTCTCATGGAGACCCGGAAGATTTTGACGAGTTTGAAGCTCCAGTTGAACCTGATCTCTCGGAGGACGCGATGGATGTAATAAACCGGATGCTAGCCCAACCAGGCCGAGAGGAGTTGTTAACGGTCCTGTCTCCAAACCTCGAGACTGGTACAACATGGTATGGTTGCTTTACTTTGTGTCTGTCGTGTGAGGTTTCTTTTTGTCTCCATGAGAGTTTTAGTGTGTTTAAGTTTCAGTTTCAGTTCCAGTTTTAGATTTTAGTTTCAAAACCTTAGTTTTCTTTTTTTTTTTTTTTGGTTCTGTTGTGAAGATTTTAATTATGTTTCGCTTTTGTTTGAGTTTTTCTTCTTTCTGTCTGTTTTGTGAGTATTATACTAGTGTCTTATTTTAATTATACTAGAGTTTCATACAACTCTCCCCCTCACAACCCACGACTTAATATATTGAGTTGTTGCTGCTTCACGTTTGTTTCTTATTTCATCTACCACCTTAATTAATTGTCTTTTTATCACTATGAGACATAACAACTTTATAAAATGATGTCCCATTTTGGGTGAGGAAAAAAAATATACTAGTGTCTTCTCTCTGCCTGTTTAGTGTCTTCTCACTGCTTGTTAGAGTTTGAGTTTGCTGATTGAGAGCCACTGTTTTTTTCCTCTTGTGTTGTAGGTTTGGTTTTGACAAGTCCAGCTTGACCCGTAAGATAACCAAGATTATGAAAAGGAAGTTTGATAAGGCTTTCTATAGCTGGACCTGTGTGCCTAGAGACAGACAAGAAGGGTACTTCATTGAATTTGCGGTAACCTTCTCTGTCTTTTTACATCCTGTTTATAGTTCTTTCTGTTGTGAAAATAATATAAGCTTTTATTTTCTCTGTATATAATTATTTAATTATTTATTTGTATGTGAGGGACATGTAAAGCAGCTAGCAACAATGCACGATATAAGCTTATATTTTCTATTTTGTTTTGTAGAAAAAACACACATGGAATCCCATGTTAACTGGTCTTGTTCAAGAAAACTTTGAATCCATTTGTCTACTTCGAATGAAAGGTATGGTCAGTAATGTAAGGACCTCTCGCCAGCAACCGACTTGGATAGGAGAAACGCTCTGGAAACAAATGACTGCTTATTGGGACACTGAGGCAGCAGTGGGCAAGAGCCGCAAGGCATCAGTAGCTCGTTTGTCTGAACGTAATGGTCTTGGTATTCACAAGCATTGCTCAGGACAGAAGTCCTATATGCAAATCGAACAGGAGCTGGTGAGTATCATTTTTTTTGTCTCGTTTTCTTTAACACTTGTCTCATTTTCATGTATGTCTTTCTTCCATTTCATTTCAGACAGTGGAGTTGGGAAGACCTGTGAGTTTTGGTGAAGTATTCATCAAGGCTCATACAAGAAAAGATGGAACCTATGTTGATTTCAAAGCAGCAAAAGTTGTTGAGGCTTACAAAAAGAAAAAGGAAGAGAAGTTGGCTAACCTTGAGAAGGATAACACTGAAACCTCCGAGGGGCTTTTGCTATCAATAGAAGAGGACAACGAGCTGTTTATCCAGGTCTAGTATTTTTTAAAAAAATATTTTACACACATAAGTTTTTGCATTAAGAGTTTGGAGTTGTTTTCAGGCTTGGAAAATGATTGGTAATGACTTACTCATTGTTTTCTTTGTTGTAGTCAACTTTCTGCAATGGCAGAGGAGACCTTTTTGGTATTGGAAGCCTGAAGAAGAAGCTTATGAGAAAACCAAGTGACCCAATCAGCTCCCATTCTTTCATGCACATGCAACAAAAGCTTAAAGAAGCTGAGCTCAAGATAAAAGAACAAGATGCCCGTATTGCCAAGGCTGAAGAAGACCGTGCTCTGGAACAAGCTGCTAACCAGGCTCAGAGGGCTGAGTTCGCCTGTATGCACAAGTACATGCGTTCAACTGACCAAAAATACCTTGACTTCCTTGCCTCTGAAGCATCATCTTCAGCTCCTCCTGACCAGTAAAAGCTCTGTGTTCTTAGGTTATCATATTTAACTATCTTTTGGTGTTGGGTATTTTGAACATATAACAACTCGGATAACCTTTTGGTATTTTGGTGTATGATTTGGGATGTATCTTTTTGGTATTTAGGATTCTAAAAACTTTAATCTACTTTCAGTTTCTTTATTTAGCATCTTTCAATTAATTAATCCCACAAATAAAAACCAAAAGTGAACCAAAATTAAAAAATATCAAATCCCAAATCCCAAATTAATGTGTGCATTGGTCTAAAAACAGCAGCTCCGTAGTCACTTATCCGTTGCTAAATAAGTCACTAATCAGTCGCTAACCGTGGCAACATCAGTCACTAATTAGTAACTAGTCAGTCGCTATATTTACCAACTGTTTAGCGACTACAACATTAGTCACTAAATACGTCACTAAATTAGTCGCAAAATCAGTCGTAATTTAGTGACTACGTTACGACTGTTATATTCAGTGGCTAAATACTGACTAATTACCTACTAATATATTTAGCGACGCACAGTATAACGACTGGCATTATTAGTTGTAAATCAGTCGCTAATCTTGATTTAGCTACTGATTAGCTACTATTCTTGCAGTAGGTAAAAACCTGTTTTCTTGTAGTGTCTGGTTATCGCGGAATAGCTTGTGTTTCAGCGACAAGGTCATATCATCGGAGGAAACTATAACTAGAGCAGTGAGAATGGCAAGGGAATGGTGTGGAAGTCAGGAAAAGAGCATAAAAATGAAGCCGAAGCCACCTCCCCGAGTGGAATCACCTGAGAACTGCGCTCTTCTCAGATCCGACGCGGCGTGGCGGGGAACAACGTATGTGGCGGGGCTAGGCTGGATCATAAAGCATCTGCAGATCTCCTCTTCAGGCTCGGCTGCAGAAACAGCAGTGGGATCAGCTCTCATTGGTGAGGGCATGGCTATGCGTAGTGCTATTACAATGGCCACAGAGATGAGAATCAAACGTATTGTCTGTGAGTCGGACTCGACTCTGCTGATACAAGCCCTCAAGGACAATAATGTTCCGCTGAAGCTATATGGAATTGTTTCGGACATCTTGACTTTATCTTCTCAATTCGATGTAATCTCTTTTCGTTGGATCTCTAGAGAGAAAAACTCTGATGCTGATTCTTTAGCAAAACAGAGCCTTGTAGCAGGTGAAGTCTTTATGGTTGTTACCTAACCGTTATTATGGTTTAATTAAGTGTGTTTCAAAAAAAAATATTTATGTATATATATATATATATATATTATATGTTTATGTAATTGCGAGATTCTAAACTTTACGAGAAATATGTGTTAGATATCTTCAATGGAAATGCTCTTAATCTTTGACTCTAAATAATGTACCTATACATTTGCCTTTTACAAAGTGATTTATTATTGGTTAGCGATTTCTGTAACATTATGCAGTATAGTATACACTCAACATATTCTAGTGGACAACTGGATACAACAACAAATACTTATTGGCTGAGTGACTGCATTCACATTAGTTTCATTAACTGATAAGTCAGAATTGTTCCCAGGAAAAACTGATAAGTCAAAATAATGAATTTTGAGAGTAAATTGAAAAATTACATTAGGGATAGAGAGTAACGAAAATACAAATTTTTCATGTTTGCTTATAGCATCTTAAGACACAGAGCGGCACGTTGGACGTGGTCACATTTACTTGTGTACAATCCAATCGCTGCCGCCTTCCGCATTATAAAGTTAGTACGTAATACTAGTCGGGATCAATCCTACACGTTTCAATGAGGGGTGACTAGTGAGTAAGCTAACACTCAACTCTAGGTTATATTAAAGGATGCATATTTTCAAAATAGTTTTTATAAAAAATTAATTTTCAGTTTCAAAAAAAAAAAATTAATTAAATTTGCATTTGTTTGTTGTAAGCAAAATTCCAGTATCCTGAAAATGGATTTGTCGTATCAACAACAAACATTGGACAATTATATGACCTTTTAGTTTATTACTTTAACAAATGTTAATGTGCATGACTAGATATGCAATAATTGAAGTTGGACAACTTCTATATTATTTTCGAAAACTTGGAGAATTTTTTTTTGAAAAAAAAACTTGGAGAATTTTCAAACGCATTGGCTCGGATTATTCATATTAACAAACTGGGATATGTTTTGGCGTAGGCAGATAGTATAACAAAAAAACTAATTCAACATCATAAAATTACTGTTGTTGTACTAACATTTTGAGCTCGATGAACTTAAATCCTATGAAGATGTTATTCCTATTGGATTTATAATCTACTTTTAAAGCCTGACATCAACATATATACATAAACAAAGCTAATTCTGTGAGTGTAGTTCCTCATACGGTATAAGAAAATTATAGTGGTTCTGACATAAAATTTAAATATGATTTTACATCAAACAGTACGATTTATGTCTCCTGAGTCATGAAATTTGCTATAATATATTAATCAGGGAATAGTTTTTTTTTATCACTGAAATCATATATATTAAACCAACATCATTACATAAGCCGGCGATGATGGACATCAGGGAATAGTTATAAACCCAAAATAATATGCGCTCAACCTAATTTCCTGCATTTACTTTATCCACCATGGCAAAGACTACGTACGCCTTAACATTGATACGCCACATGAGCAATTTATATGTTATATATAAGCAACACTAACTTAAATTAAACGTTGTTCAAAAAAAAAACTTAAATTAAACTCACTGAAAGTATCCACACTATATAAACCGAGTGTCACGTGCGTCGATCACGTGAAAAGTAGGTCGGGTGCTAGAATCTTCGTCCTGTGGTGGTGGAGTGGATCCCATTTTTTTTGTTCTATGGGTAATAGGAAAAATGCATCACGACTCACGAATCACTCAACATTTCAATAAACAAATTTTTAGTAAAAGACATTATAAAATCTCCAGATGTGTATAAAAAAGAAATAAATAAAGCAATAGCGGAAGAGACGTAAAAACGAAAATAATAGATTTGATACGTAAACGTTACCATCATGATTTTCTGGACATCACTACTTGTGTTTAGTTTTTTTTTTTGTAAATACTTGTGTTTAGTTTGTATCATCATAATGTTAATGCACTTATATATGATGCGTGCGGTCAGGTTATAAAACGATAAAAATAGTCGAATATATTTGCTGAAGTTAGACGGATGTGCTGGTATATGGATATATAGGCAATACTAAACCTAATAGTTCTTTTATTCTTTAAATATTTCTGAACGTTATAGTTATACAAATTTTAATTATTAATTATTTAGATTTTAGTTTAGGTTGATATTCAGTAAGGGGTATTTACACAACCACTTATTTTGTCTAATTTTTTAAGAAACCAACTAGAGCTGGACCCGTCCGACTGGTGCGGTCAGGTTCTAATTTTTTGTATATAAATAAATATTATTTAAATGTTTATCAGTTTATATTTTTAAATATTTATATATTTCTATTTTTTTTATAAACACAATAGTCGAATAGTTTATGTGCTGTAAAAATAATATCTCGTGCTTGTTATTAAACTTTTGAAAATTTAATATTGATCAATTGATAGTTTGAGTAATAATTCTTGTAACATAAAATTGTTTGCCTAATGTAAAAAGAATTTAAATATTTTGATCAAATATGGATAATATGGTAAGATTTAAATACGTTAGAAAAAATATATTTGGTTATAAACATTGATTTACAAATAATTCAAATATATTTAAATTTCAGTATTAATTTTTTTTGTTGAAAATAATTAATAGCAACCAAAATGGTTAAACATATACTTTGAAAATTCTTGAAAAATATATAATCTTAGGTGAGATTTAATTATATTAAAATAATATTGGGTTACAAATATTTCATCTTGTTATATAAGTAGTTTAAAATATTTAAAATCTTAGCATATATAGATTTTATTATTCAAAATAATTAATGGTAAGTTAATCATATATTTTAGGAATATTCAAAATATTGTTTAATGTTGAATTTAAACTTGAATTTCGTTCAAAATAATTAATTGTAACATTATCCAATTTAATATTATTAAAATAAATTTTAAATATGAATCTTCCTAAAAATCAGCTAATTTATTTTAGAAAATATATTAAATACGAAATTAAGTTAAATTGATTTAGGAAACTGTTTAATAAATAGAAAAAGACAATAATTCTTTAAATATATGTTCATTTAATGGTTTATTTAAAAACTTCAGTGGCATGCTATTGTAAATAACACTGGAAACTAAAAGGTAATTCATATATGTACTTCAATTTTAATAATAGAGATTGTCTAATACCGCTGCATGGTTTAATTACTTTTCATTTTGGGCGCGATTTAGTGCCTATCGCCTTTGTTGACACTGATTTATTCAAGATTAGTATACATAATAAACTTTATAGTAAACAAAAAATAATAATGTTTTGTCCATAACAAGATCCACATGATTCCTTCACTACATGTGACCTTCTCCACAAGATTCCACTGACAATTGCCACGTCATGGCCTAATATGGGCCCCAACCTGACGTCCAAGTTGGACTACGGGCCCCACCAGCCGCCTCGTTTCCACCATAGAAGCCATCCTTATATATTATACCGACGATAGCATTGAGAGTCAGTGGTCTGGTTCCGTTCCGTGGCTGTCTTCTTTGTTTTCATCGTTTTCTTGTAAAAAAGCTCTTTTCAAAGCGGCAGCCATGGTGGTTCCTCATCATTCCTCCTCTAGATCTTTTCATATCCTCTCTAATGCATATCACACTAGCTTCCATCACCATCACCATCACCATCATCACCATAACCATCATCATCACCCTTCGCTTGTGATCTTCTGGTGCCTCGTGATTTCTCTGTTATCTCCTCTCGCTGTCTCCTCTTCATCATCCTCGTCTTCTTCCTCCGCGTCGTCGTCGTCCTCGTCCTCGTCTTCTTCCCAAATATCCCTCGGTAAAAATCTCTCTCTCTTTTGTCGCCTTTTGTGATACTTCATGTCGATGAGCCATGGCCATCTCTGTGTTCTGTTTTCTGATTAACATTTGAAATATTTGTCGATGATTAGGAATCGGTGAAACGGAAGGAACGAAGCAAGATCTGCATCAGGCGATCCTTAGGGACGAAACCGTGGCAAGGTTACACGAGCTTGGAAAGGTAAAAAAGAAAAAAAAATCTATTGCTTAGCTTTCATTTATTTTATTGTTTTCAAGTTTGTTACTGGTCAATATATTTCTAATGTCAAATCTATAACGTTCTTATGACATGTCTTCAAATGTTTGTTTTCTCGTTTGACTAACATGATTGATAAACTAGATTGAGTGTGTCCTTGTCTCTCAGGGGTTGCTCTTATTTTAATCAATATTTGTACTTTTAAATTTATTTCTGGCTTATGGAACCTTTGTTAAGTTTCTTTTGAGGATCCAGCTAGTGTTATCTTAAAAGTGAATGCTTCTCTGTTTTACATTGGTTTTGGCATCAACATTTCTAAGAAGATTGCTTAAAACTCAGGAGATCATACTTACCTCATCTAACCATTTAATAAAATCTCTTTGAAGATCATATATACCCATACATATCGTAGTTTTTTTCTTGACGTAATTTTTAAATGTGTAGGTGAGTGATGCAGCTGCCCATTTAGAGAGGACTTTCATGAGTCCAGCATCCATAAGGGCAATTACTCTTATCCGTAGCTGGATGGAAGATGCCGGTTTATCAACGTTAGCTTTAAATCCACTCTCTCTTGTTTAGAGTCCTCATCTACAAAACTTTGCTTTGATAAATAAATAAAAAAAAAAAAACTGGAATTTTTTGCAGATGGGTTGATAGCATGGGGAATGTACATGGTCGAGTGGAACCAAAGAATGGAAGCACGCAGGCTCTTCTTATTGGCTCCCATATGGTAAATTCACAATCTTCATTTTCTTGTTACCTGTTGGGTGATCTTGAGTAAGATGATAGTGCTAACAATTTGATCCTGCTTGTTTAAACAGGACACTGTTATTGGTGCTGGTAAATACGATGGCTCATTAGGCATAATCTCTGCTATCTCTGCATTGAAAGTTCTCAAAGTAAATGGGAAGTTGGGAGAACTAAAGCGGCCTGTTGAGGTTAGTCCAGTTATATTCATTGTGGCCAATGGAGAGAATAACCAAGAAACTTACACATTCACTATTTCACTTAATGAACGTCTCAGGTGATTGCGTTTAGTGATGAGGAAGGTGTGAGATTTCAATGTACTTTCCTAGGTAGTGCTGCTCTTGCTGGTATCATGCCAGTTTCGCGGTTGGAGATTACTGATAAAAGGTTTTACGCAAAGACCTTAGCTTCTTCTCACTCTGTAGACTTGAGTATACAATACTCACCTTTCTTTTCCATATTTATTCGCTCAGTGGTATAACTGTGCAAGATGCTTTAAAAGAAAACTCCATAGACATAACAGAGGAAAATCTTATGCAGCTCAAGTATGATCCTGCATCTGTTTGGGGCTATGTAGAGGTATTTCAAGTTAAAATAGATCCTTTTTCAGCTAAACTGTACAGACTAGTATGTTGATTATTGATTGGTTTATTCTCATGCAGGTTCACATTGAGCAAGGGCCAGTGCTTGAATATGTTGGTTACCCTCTAGGAGTAGTAAAAGGTATCGCAGGACAGACAAGACTCAAGGTAACTTATTCATAATTAAACTTCATGTTTTAAAAATCTTTTGGGAAGGCTAACCAAGATGGACAGGACTCTACAGGTTACTGTTAAAGGCTCTCAAGGACATGCTGGAACAGTTCCAATGTCACTGCGTCAGGACCCTATGACTGGTGCTGCTGAACTCATTGTACTAATGGAGAGCGTTTGTAGAAACCCTAAACAGTATTTAACTTGTGAAGGCCAATGCAACGAGGAGACAATAGAATCCCTTGCTAATTCACTTGTTTGTACTGTTGGAGAAATCTCAACATGGCCAAGTGCTAGCAATGTCATCCCAGGACAGGCAAGATAAACAAATTAATCTCATTTTTTCCCTTTTATTGCTCTTGTGGATAAGTCTAAATGGTTTCATTGAAATGAATCCAGGTAACTTTCACTGTGGACTTACGGACGATAGATGATGTAGGACGCAATGCTATCCTCCATGATTTGTCAACTAGGATGTACCAGATATGTGACAAAAGATCGCTTTTGTGCTCCATTGAACGAAAGGTTAAAAGAGTGTTGCATTCAAATTTGTTATACACTATGATGTCTAAATTTAATCAACTGATTTGTTGCCGGGTTTATCATCATTGCAGCACGACGCAGACGCAGTAATATCAGACCCTCATTTGAGTTTACAGCTGAAATCAGCAGCTCAGAGTGCCCTTAAGAAGATTACAGGAGAGATGCAAGACGAGGTCCCTGTGTTAATGAGTGGAGCAGGACATGATGCTATGGCTATGTCTTACTTAACTAAGGTAATTGAGTTGAAACTTAAAAAAATATCTTAGTGTAGAGTTCAACATTTTAGTAGAGTTCAAGATGCTTGAGATCATTTCAATCACAGGTTTTAAAATAAACCCAGTGTTTTAGGATCCGTCACTTGTTTGAGGATTTCTTTTGTTTTTTCCTACAGGTTGGGATGTTATTCGTCCGGTGTCGTGGAGGAATAAGTCATTCTCCGGCAGAACATGTCTTGGATGATGATGTTGGTGCAGCCGGTTTAGCAATCTTGGAGTTTTTAGAGTCTCAAATGTAATTTGTTTTCATAAGAATGAAAAAATTATATGAGACACAAAATGGAGTCTTGTGTCTTATAGACTCCTTGAATGTACAGTGTCATTTGTTGTGTTATTTGTCTTTGTTTGGGACTATGCATTTGTATAGAATTAAATCCGATTTACTTTAAATGTATGAATATTGTTAGCTATGGAAAAACTAAACAAAGATCGAATCAAGTTAGCATACTGCAGAAATGTTGATTCAATAGCAAAAGACTGTATTCTTTTTTTTTTTACATCAAGAAGTTCTGATTTTTACTTAACACATGTGTCTTCAAGCAAAAATCAGACGAGATAGTAATGTCCACACTATTAAGAATTTTTGACACTCCAAATTACAATACATTTTCACTGCATGTCTAACATAACTTACTGGTTGTTTAGAAGGGAGTATAACATGTTAATATTTGCAAATAAAAAAAAACAGTAACACTTAAGAGTTTGATAAGCTGTGAAGAAATATCATTGTATTGAAAAACTAAAAATGTTTTGTTTCTCTGGAAATCAGGTTTGTGATGCAAAAACACTATTAACAAAACAAAACACACAAAAACACAAATTAGATACTCAACTTATTAATATAGACACATCACAATAATTTAATAAACAAATTAGTATATCTGGAAAGGTTTGAGAAAAAATGTTAAGAACATAACATTTGAATGTATTTGGCACTGAAAAGTTGAATTTTTATTTTCTTATTAACTTTTAGCCTAATCAGGAGAAAAAATGTACAGTTGTTGCATCATCATCAATTGCTATTAATAAATAATTTGACAGTTGTGTGGATTATTTAACATGAGCAATATATACATTATGTAACTAGTATGGAATGTATTTTAATGTGTCTTTCAATCTTGAGTAGTTGATTTTGTAATTACATCAATTTATCATGCAACTACTTCCAATATATGATGAAAATATGCTAGATTTTACCATTTTGATACAAATTTTAAGTGATTGGAGACATGATTTACACAAAAATCAAATCTAGATGACCTAAAACTCTAGATTGTTGATCAGATGAGTTTCCTATCATTTAACACTTGCAAATGTATAACACTCTAGTTAGGACTTATAATGTTTTTGAATGGTAAAAAGTATTAAAACATACAAAATTTCACTTCAAGTAAAGAACTTGCATTTATTTGTGCACATATTCTAAATTTTATATTCAAAAGTTATACTTTAAAGAAATTCATTGAAAGTATTTGTTAAAATTATTTTGGTAAACTGTTTCACAATGATATACTAGATTGAGTTAGTACTTGACAAATAGTTCCACATTTAATCTAATATTATAAAAAATAAAGGAACAGACTTGCCTTCGTAGATTTCAGGAACATATTCATAGTTCCTTGCACAAAGAGATGTTTGAAATCATTTAATTTGTATATTCACAAAGAGCTGAATAGAAAATAATTGTATTGCCAACTTTTGGGTGTAAAGAAACCTTCCAAAAGTTGGGATGTTTTATTGAACTTGTTAAGATTCCAAAATATGGTTGAAAAACTGCTTTCATTGAGAGTTGAACTCAAGACCTCCCGCTTACTAAACGGGTGCTCTAACCAACTGAGCTATGAAAGCTTGCTTGGTAAAATCTGTTCCACACTGTAAAGAAACTTAAATAATCAAAACTTGAAACAAAAAGATAAATTGTGTTATCCATTGATGGTAACGATCCCTCAAGAGATTGATAACTTGAGAGCTCTCAATGTACTTAACCAGGATAAAAACCAGTTTTCAGGTTTGTTTTTTCAAGATATGGAAACCTGAGTTTTTTTTTTAACACCTGAGATTTTTAGATGTTCCAATGAAATAAAAAAGGATGAAGTCTTGAACAATATAAGGATTGAAAGGTTTCTCATTCAAAATTATTAGCCAGGTACAGACAGATTCAGACTGTGATATGAGAACACAAATCATCTTTAGGTTCATTAACCAAAAACACTTAAAGGAAAGAGCTGCTAAAGGAGAACCAGCTCTAAGAAAAATAAGGAGAAGAAAAGCTTTTACAGGAAAGATAAAAGAAATCAACCACTTGAGTTGAGACACTTCAGAGAAAATATACTTCTTGTTTGAAGACGATGAAGATGACTCCATAACTAATCCCGATCTTCATCTGCATTAAAAATTTAAAACCAAAAACAAACCAAGTAACAGGTCAATATCTAAGTGTGCAAACGCATTCAATCCAACAAAACAAATACACCAAATTCTGCAACACCCTCACAATAAGTAGAGATTTAGACATGAAACTAAAACAAGAAAGTCCTTGAACTTAATCAAACATTTTGTTAAAGATGAATTGGTTTATCCATTGCTGAACATAAAGTTCCACAGAGCTCTAACAAAAACTAAAGTACATCATCCATCTACATAAGAAAAAAAAATGCTTCCCTTCAAATTCAAAGCAAGCTTCTAGTATCCATAATGCAATAGTATTACTTCAAGTTACAGCCTATCTAACTCTAAAATCAAAAGTTTCGACCTTTCCACTCTTACTTTATTAAATAAAAAACATTACGCTTCCTACATTATCTGACTTATATATGACTGAACTGATTTGCAACGAGGTAGCGTACACAGACTAAACTTGCAAGAGATTCAACATTGAGGCGAAACAAAGGGGAATCAAATGATAAAGACTCAAGTGTTAGGCGTAACAACACTGATGAATCCCATTGCCAAACACGAATCAACACATAGAAAACAAACGAAACAGAATCAAAAGACTTTTAAATTGAAAACATACCAAAGTAACGGCGCTCGTTGGCAGCTCTAGCCTTATCGAGCATCACCTCGAGATCTTCCTTAAGCTTCACATCCCATTTCACGAGCTGGTTCGCGAACACAGCGCCGAGCCCCATCCCCACCACATGCTCCCACGGATCTTAACCATTTTATTCCAACAAGGATCAGAACGGGAAAATCAAACCGGAATCGCATTTGATTAACCGAAAACCAAAAAAAAAAACCTAGGTTTGGATGATTAGTGGGGGCTTACGGCGCATGTAAGGGAGCTTGCGGAGAGCGTTGGAGTACATCTGGGTGCCTAGTCCCAGCAAAGCTCCCACCATTGTCGCACTCAGAGGCATCGTTACTTTCGATTCGATCTTCTTCTTCTTCTTCTTTCGTTTCTTCTGAAACTCTTGTTGTTTGGTTGGTCCATTACTCGGACTTTAGCTGCAACACGTTGGCCCCACATTGCCTTGATATGACGTGTAGGTGACTGATTGGTTGTTTCTTATTTATTTTATGGTGTGCGTATTCGAATGGGCCTCGTCCGCATAACAAAGAGAAAGATTGATTTGACTTTTATCTGTGCAGATTGGGGCCCCAAGGGCCTTATACTTAAAAGAACAAAAATATGTGCAGAACCTAATTTAGGAGTTTTAGTTTTTATGCCCAAAATTTATTTTCATTAATCCAAATCATTCATCATTGAGGAAGTGCTACTGATGTTACAAAAAAAAAAAGGAAGTGCAACTGAATTTGGCACTATCGAATATAATTATAGACATAATTCAAAAAACAAAAAAAAATCGCATTTATTATTTAACTAATGATTCCATTTTTTTTTTCTTTTTGGGCTGAAACACGATCTTCCAATGATGCCATCTACCATATAATTAGCCAAATGTTATTGATTTCATCTTCTATAAAATGGGAAATTATACTGGCTAGAAACATGAGAGTAGATCTTTTTTTTTTTTTTTTGGCATCAAAAAGTTGGAGAGTAGATCTACCTGCATGAACTACCTAGTTTTAATATGATCAAAGTATTTGGAGGGTAGTCAATAACTAGCATCGGTGAAGACCATAACTCCATAGGACCATAGGCCATACATAAGCTCAGTTTTAGCTTCCGTGTAAACTGAATATCTGTAAACATCAAGTGATAGGTCATTAGAGCAGTGTCAACTAAAAGATTGTTGTAAGTGAGGAACTATAAGGAGATAGAGAAATTTATTGGAGGGAACAGTAAACAAGATATTAACAAAATTATACAATGTGGATAGATCAAGACTCAAGAAACCAGCTTGGAGAAACACTTCTTGGATGTTAACTCCAGACTGGTTTCTTGAGTGTTTCTCCACACTCAAGAGTCAAGATTATAAGATATTAGCTCACTGAGTATTTTTCAAGAGAGAATCCATAAGGTTCCAAATGTTACAGCAACTCAAAAAAAAACACATTCATTTGTTAAGTATATTAGGGACTTGAAAGAAGCTAAATTAGCCTGTCCGGGACAAGTCTTTTGGCCTTATTATACCATCTTTGAGCTGCTTTGATATACCTCTTCATATTTATGAAATTTCGCTCTGTCTTGCCTTAAAATTTTGCTAATCGAGTACACTTGATTTTTATAACAATAAAAAACTAACGAAACTCTGCGTTTTAGATTTCAGTATATATAACATCATTAATCCGTCAAAGATTATGAAGTTGCAATGCTGAGATATTTTTTGCAAAATGGGGATACAACAAACATATAACAAAAAATAAACAGAATAATGCAAAGACACTCTTACAATAGAGTCAAGTGACGGGTAACAAAAACGACCAGGAGTTGCAGAAAAAGTTTAAATAGGGAACCCAACAGAAGATGGAAAGACAATAAGTGGGTATTTGCGACATGCCTCTATACCAGCTGCCTCGGCTAGATCAGGCATATCCACTCCATGTAGTCCGATCTGGACTATCCAGTCAAACCGTTTCACAAGGTTTGCTATTGTCACTTCAACCAATACCAATCCCAATCTGATTCCAGGACATAGTCTTCTCCCGGATCCAAATGGAATGAATTTATAATCTTGTCCTTGAAAATCCAAAGATGAATTTAAATGTCTCTCTGGCTTATATTCTTCTGCATCTGGTCCCCATGTCGCATTATCTCGTTGGATTGCCCATGCATTAATCATCACCTGTATTGGATGTTTTTTAAACGTTAATTGTTTTAACGTTTTCTTTTAAATAGTGGGTTTATAAGACCTAATGTAGAACTATAATATTTTGCTTCTGTATTTACCCTTATTTTTAAAGTCTGAAATATTATATTTTACGCTAAGAAAATGTACATCTTATAAAATTATTTGCAAAATATATACGCAAAACGTAGGTTTTTTTTTCATTTGGTTACATTTCCAAGAAAATCAATTCATGGTGGTGCAGTTTTATTCGGTCAATTCGCATGAAATGTAACACGTAGCACGTAACACAAAAAGATATGTTACCTGTGTGCCTGCAGCAATGTCATATCCTCTTAATCTGACATCTTCGCTTAATAGTCGGGGGAGTAATATTGAAACTGGCGGATGTAAACGAAGTGTCTCCTTGATTATAGCATTTAAGTAGTTCATCTTCTCCACATCGTCCTCTTTTACATATGAATTATGCGTTGAAACGGAACAAATCTCGTCTCGAAGTTTCTTCATACACTCTGGATGTCTCATAAGCTCTGTCATTGTCCATTCTAGCACTGATGAAGCTGTGGCCGTTCCCCCAATGAACATGTCCTTAAAAGGAACAAAAAGTTTATTTTACACAGTAGTTTAAATGATTCATTCATAATATTACACGATAAGAGATTCAAATGTGTCTTACCATGATGACAAGTTTTATGTCAGTTCTATCAAAAATGAATGGTATTATCTTCCCCCTCTGAATCGATAACAATGTTTCAACAAATCCTGATCTTTTGTTATCTGTTTCTACCTCATGTTCTTGCACCACTTTTTCCAAAAAATCATCGAATGTTTTACTTACTTCTTCTGCTTTACTGTCCAATCTGCGAATCCAATCTATCCACGCCAAACTAGGAATGTATTCCGCTACGGGGAATGTGCCAAAGACCCGTGCAAATGTCCTCAGGACGGTCTTGATATCGACTTTGCCTTCATCACTACTATACTTTCTTCCCAAGGCAACTTTACTCATTACATCGCTTGTTAGGGTAGTAAAAAGCTGGCTAAGGTTTACTAAAGAAGAAGATGAACTAGCTTTCTCCAACTTTTCCATCAGAGTATTAATCTCTTCTTCTCTCTCTTTGTGAAAGGACCGAACCATTTTGTTGCTCAGAAGATGTACTATGCATAAAGACTGCATCAAATCAGTTTCACGCTGACATTAGGATATATCATTAATAGGGTCATTCGTATGTATTCTATATAACTTTATAAATTAATGTTCAATAAAGTAACAAACATGATTTGTGAATAAGTTATGTTGGCTCCAACTTACCATAATTCAAAATATATACTATTATTTGTGTAATGATTTTTCACAACAGAAATTTCACGTTAAAGTTAGAGTAGTTTAATATTATATTATTTTTAATGAGTAATTAATTTATTTTTATATTTATATATAATTAACCGTTAAAATGAATTAATTATAATAAAAACACTCAAAATAAAAAAAAATGTTTTTGAAAAAAAAAGAATTCATGCCTATTGTATTATTATCCAAACTGATATTATTATTCAGTAGATAAAGTTTTGAAAATATATTTTTCGAGAAGAAATTGAACTCTGAATTAAAAAATAATCAAATAGTCTCGATAATTATACGTTTATATATTAGCTATGTTTTGAAAAAAGGAATTGAAGATTTTGATACTTAATGAAAATTCAAAATTCAAAAAGAAAAAAAAAACAGAACCTAAATTATATATAAAGAAATGTCTACAATATTTACACAATTGTTTCTGATTTTATAAATAATAATAATAAAATATATATACGTACACGTTTTAGTTAAGGACTGCATCATATATATATAATAAGTTTGTTTTTAATATATTATTGATTTTGTAAATTTTTGAAGGTAAATTATTTTGTTGGTCTTTGAATTGATAATATATTTACTAATAATTTAAAATTTTAATTATGTATGTAAGGCGGAATAGTCACCTACTATTACATAATTCATAAGATAATAAATTTTGGAATCATATATATATATATATATGATCTCACTAAAATTATCTTAAATATTTTAACATTTTTTATTCTCAATGGATTCTATCTCAAATTTCTTCAAATTTAAAGTATTTTATTATATTTATTTAAAACACATTTGTATTATATAGTACTTATGTTCTATACACCAAATTACCACTAAAATAAACTATAAATTTAATATATATATATATATATATATATATATATATATATATATAAATTGAAGACATTATTTATATTAAAATATATTATTAAAATTTTAAATTCAAAATAATTGTAAATCGTAAAAGTAATTATATATTAAAAAGCCCATAACTTAACGAAATGTTATATTTGTAACATTATTATTTATAGAGTTTTCAAAGTACATCTCCGTTGAGACTTTGGATGATTTAGACCATATGAATAACAAAGAATGATTTATGAGTTGTGAGTTAGATGTCTTGAGTGACAAGAAAACTTGACTTTTTTAATTTCTAGAGATTTTTTTGGTCATCAATTTAGCTTCTAGAGCTAACATATACTCCATTAAACATGAAATTTTAAATGTTACAGTTGTCAGAAAAGAATTAGAAAAATGAAAACCTTCATATTCCTCCAATATTCGCCATAGGGGGCAAAGGCGATATCTCTCCCACCTTTCATAACTTTGCGAATAGCTTTGGTCATAGGTCGATTGGCGAATATACGATCGTGTGTTTTTAAAACGTCATGAGCTACTTCAGCAGAGGAGATTACGAGAACCGGGACACGGCCAAAGTGAAGGAGCATGAGTGGTCCATAACGGAGGCTTAGGGAACGAAAGGAGCGGTGAGGAGAGAGACTGAGCTGGTGGAAGTTTCCGATGATCGGAAGCCGCCATGGAGACGGTGGTGGGTTAAGTTTGGTGGTGGTTGTTCGTTTGAAGAGTTGTTTTAGGAAGAGAAAGGCTAATAAGGTGGTCAGACATAGAGAAATTAAGATAATCTCCATTTCTTAATTTCAAAGTTGGTTTCTCTCAGAAGTGGTTATCTAAGTGTTTAATCAATGTTATTAGTTTTTTTTAACGTTTTTATGAAATGAATGTTATTCGTGCATCTGATCGTGCTCACGACTCTTCATTTATAAAGGGAGGATCCCTTACCTGGCATATTGTTGTGTTAACATAATATTTGGATATCAGTTTTATTTTTGTACCAAAACAGAACAAAGCATAACATTAATATTTTTTTATGAATAAAAACATTAATATATTGCATTAGTTTATGCTATATGAAAGCAGAGAATTATAAAGAATACATATCTATATATTGCGTGAATATATACAATATATATCTATTGCGTGATATCTTGCAAAATAATTAAACCTATTTTATTTATCCTAGTAACATATACTATTAAATGCTTGGATAATTCATAATTTATAAATTTGAAATTATTTCATTTTTATAATCCATAAAATATTAAAAATGAATTAGATCATCTATCATAAAATAAGAACATTAACACGAAATCTGTCACACGTGCAGTCTCCTACGCAGTGAAAAAAATAACTGTTATTTGTTATTCATATAAATGTGAAACTACCAGCTTGATTTGCAAAGTCTATGAATCTGTTGTTAACAAAAAAAAATCTCTTGTATTTATTATTTGATGAGAGAGTAGAATATTTGTTTGATGTGTAATTGATTAATAAAGTAATTCTAGCTATTAATTTTTCTTTTTGATAATAACTGTCATTATAATCATTTTTTCTTGTTATACAAAAAATATCATTTTACAACTCCAATTATATTTACTTTCAACTATTAATTGCAAATTGCATTAATTCTATAAATAATTTTATTTATCTAAAATAATATTGATAAAAAAATAAAATTAATTACAATTTACATATATTTCATTCATTTTCTTAATCTAGACAATTATTCAGAAACAGAGGAAATACTTTATTTTGGCATTATTTATACAAAATTTATTATTGACTTCGTCTCCCATAAAGGAAACATATCAGTTTAAATATCCTCATAGCGTTGTCACCGGACTATTCTTTTTTTTTTGTCAACTGAACTAATTATCATTAAAAAATAAAGCCCATTAGGCTAGTACAAGAGGATAAGGTGAAAGTCTAGTAGGTATACATGTAATGTAATACAGTACTTCTTCTGTTTTATATTGTTTTATAGTATTATGTATTATTTTAAATCAAAACACAGATTAACAAATTATTTAATTTTACATATTTTCGATTTATTATCCATAAAATTACTCATATTTTAATCAATATAAAATAAAATAGAAAATAAAATTAAAAAATTCTGTATTGAAATATTAAAACGATATTTATTTTGTGATAAATATTTTTTTAGAGTGATATTTATTTGCAAATAAAAGTTTAGAAAACGCTCTGGCGACGGGGAAGACGATACCGACGAAGACTTTTTTAGGGTTTGATTATGGCTTCAAGGGGGTGAGATCCAGGAATTGGGGGTAAAGATCGAAGCGGAGAGGTACACCGGACATCATTGGATACGGATTTGGTGAGATTGGGTGGGGTTCGGTATTGGATAACGATGACGATTCGTCGAGGATTGACGTGGATTGGGGGATTTGGAATCTTTGGGGGTTCGGCAAATATTGCTTCTCACTGGAGATGGAGGGCGATCTTATTGATTGGTATCATGAGATCGGCGAGGGATCCGGGTACCATCTCTTTCTTTCCTTTTTACACCAAAAGGGTAACACTTTCAGGCTGTTTTGGAATTCCTAGGAAACAATATATTGGATCTCAGAAATTGATACGGAAATATGGATCTCAGAGATTAATGGGGAGGGCGATTGGCTTACAAAAGATTTTTTCCTTAATACTCGATTTTCTTTGCGATTCTCTTAGGAGCCAAATTGGGGAAGTATGGAACTATAAAAGAGACGTTGGGACGGGAATTGTAGATATCAGTCTTTATCATTTCTCTTTGCTTACAAACATTGGTAACAAAGGTCTCAACTTTCAGTATTCGATTATGACGCAGGGTCAATTTCTGGGAACAATGGGTGCTACTGGAAATGGTGAGGGTACACGGAAGAGGCTGAAGATATCCGTGGCTCACTTTGACAACACGGCTCTCATCAAATCATGTTCAAGGGTTCTTCTTGGGAGATGCATGAATCCAGAGAAACATGAGATGTCAGCTCTTCTCACCAAACTTCCAAAGATTTGGAATCTTGAAGATCAGGTGGTGGGAACAGATTTGGGACTTGGCAAGTTCCAATTCGACTTTCAGAAGGAGGAGGATATCGAGGGTGTTCTGAAACTTCAACCGTACCACTTCGACTATTGGATGATCGCTGTGGCCAAGTGGCAACCAAAAAGATCTTCCAACTTTCCCTCGGAAATTCCGTTTTGGGTTCGAGTCTTGGGGGTAACGAAAGAGTTCAGAACGGAGGCTACCTTTGAAACCATTGGTGATGCTATAGGGAAGACGGTTACTGTTGATTTGGATCAGATGAGAGTATTGGTTTTGGTGGATGCATTCCAAGAGCTATGTTTTGAAACCTCCATAGAGTTTAAAGGTAGAGAATTTTACGAGTCTATTGAGGTGGCTATATCATTGAGATATGAGAAGCTTTTCGACTATTGTGATGACTGTGGGAGCCTTTGCCATGAGGCGGCGAAATGCCCGTTGGCTAAGGGTAAGGGATCCTCAACTCAACTTGGAAACAATGGGGCTCCACAGGGTAACGGTGGCTGGGCTGGTGGTGGAAAGCATGACGAACGTGCTAGGAGCTACAAGGGTGTCCTCAACAATGGACCAGGGAACCATCAGAACAAAGAGAGAGATGGTAGAGACTATTATGGAAAGGGCAAAGGCAAGCTTACGAAGGAGAAAGATTCACAGTGGATTAAGGTGGGGAAAAAAAGTAATAAGAAGGTCCCTACAGCTCGAGGACAATATGGAGGCAAGGTGGGTTCGTCGAGGCCTAACACCTATCATCGCAATGACACAAGAGCTACTAGGCAAGGTGGTAACGTAAGAGCTCCTCCAGCAGGAAGTGTCGTTACACAACAAGATCAAACGCGTCCTTCTATGGAAGCCCGGGAGGAAGGTGAAATAATGGAACACATGGAGGAGAGGGCCATGCTTCCATCAAAGGAATTTCAGGAACAATTGTCTAAGACTCAAGCAGATGGAGCTCAGGTGATCTCAAATGCTGTAGACGCGGAGATGGGTTTACTTCAGGTGCAAAATTTGGTGGAGGATAAGGTCCCTTTACGCGAGGAAGAGGAAATGGAGTGGGATGCTATCAAAGCATCGTCTCTTGAGGAGGGGTTTGAGGTGGATGGAGCAGACGATCTCCCGGAGCTTACGGAGGAGGAAGAACGGGCCTTTAATCAAATGATGGAGGATACCACCGCAACTCTTGGCTCGGGGGAGGGGTCTGAGCACTTAGCTGAGAATGAACAGTTAGTGGGGGAGGAGGATAAGCAGCAGGCTACGAAGAAACGCCTCTTCAAGGCTCCTCCAAGTCTTGCAGCCAGCAACAAGATGCGTGTAGCCAATGTTTTAGCCTCTCCTCGTAAACGGGTCGCAAACAAGACAGGATCACGCATTGGAGAGGGTAAGAGTCATCAGGAGAAGAAGGTGTCATCAAACCAGACTTCTAGCCACCCCAAGCCTTAGGTTTATGAATCAAGCCTTCCATGAGGAATTCACTCAAAATCAGGAGGACTTTTCTGTTTTTGAGTTTTTATTTTGGTTAATAAGCTCATTGAGCATGTTGTTTCTAGTTGCTGTTAAGGGTGTTTTGGCCCCTGTTCTTTTTTATTTTGTTATCTTTGGTTGTGTGGGCATGCAATCTGCTCCGGTTCTCATTTGGAATAAAACTGTTCTGTTTGGCTTTTGGCTAGGGTGTTACGTACTGTTAGTAGCATCCTCGGTTTTACAATGGACTAAGGTGATGTTACAGGAACACTTCCAATGGTTTACAAGGTTTATCTGGCTTGGTTATCAAGGTCGCACTGGTGAGTTTTGGAAACATTGGATGTGTATTACTGGCTCGGATGGTGATTACTGGCTTTCCTGTTCTTGGAAGATAGAGAGTATCTGTGTATTAGGTATCAGTACATCGTTATGTTTAGGGATTATGTTACTAGCTTTATCGATGAGGTTTTTATCATTTGCATTTGGAACAGTCAACAATTATTTTTCATATGTTTCTTGGGATACCTTGGTTATCTGTATGTGGTTAATATTATGGAACTATTATTTCCATTGGTATGGGTTATCTCGAACTTTTGAGATGAGTAATAACGGATGTGTTAATCTCTCAATGGCACTTGATGTTTGGATGAGAGGTGTGATCAGAATGTGGGGGGTCTCTTTAAACCCACCCCAAAACAGGATGGTATTCTTATTACCTTTTAGGAGTTAGTTAACATTATTGCGCATGAGTTTCTTGGGAGTTGGAATGGTTCAGTGGCCTAAGCAAAGTTGCTGGATCCTGGAAAGAGGCCTCGAGGAAGGTTTATTTGAAGGTACAAAATTAACAACTTTTAGGAATACGAATGTGAAACTCTCGGGTCTTTGGGTTTTATTTTGGTGCTTAGATATAATTATTTTTTGTGGTATCAAGGCAGGAAACAATGAGTCAAGACAATGGTTTCTACCCTTTGGTTGGGTTTTGGAATTAATTTGGACAATGTCTATGGGATATGAGGTTCTCCTTCATCTTAGGGTCTCTTTACACTCACAATTCCGCTCATCCGAGCATTTCCAGATTATTTTTTATGAAAGTATTAAGTTGGAACTGTAGAGGTATGGAAAGCAAATGGACTATTAGTTATCTTCGGGAAATATGGCATCATCATAAACCAGATTTCTTATTTTTATCCGAAACAAAACAAAATTTTGCCTTTGTTCAAGGATTTCAATCTCATTTTGGATATGACAATGTAATAACGGTGGATCCGAATGGATCGAGTGGAGGATTGTCATTATATTATAATAATGAGCTTAACATCAACGTACTTTATTCCAGTGCGAGGATGATTGATGTTGAGGCGGAGACATTAGGAAAGAGGATTTTTATGACTTTCGTATACGGGGATCCAATTCAGAAATTACGAGATCAAGTGTGGGAACGATTAACTCGATATGGTATTTCAAGGGATGACCCTTGGTTCATAATTGGTGATCTCAACGAGATTACAGGGACTCATGAAAAGGAAAGGGGCCCTTGCGTTGATTACAGGGAATCATGAAAAGGAAGGGGGCCCTTTGCGTAGCGCAGAGTCCTTTTTTTCTTTTAATAATATGATACGGAATAGTGGACTTTTGGAATTTCCGACAAAGGGAAATAGACTGTCTTGGCAAGGAAGAAGAAAAGTTAATGGCAAATCAACGATGATTAGATGTCGTCTAGATCGTGCTTTGGCGAATGAAAAATGGCATGTAATGTTTCCGAATTCCCATACGGAATATTTGAAATTGGTGGGCTCTGATCATAGGCCGATTGTGGCATATCTAGAAGACAAGGTTGTGAAACGAAAAGGGCAGTTTCGGTTTGACAAACGATGGCTTGGACGGGATGGCCTTCTGGAATCAATTACCAGAGGTTGGACAAAGGAAATGAGGAGTTCAGGGGGTACTAGGGGAGATGTCGTGTCACGGATTATTAATTGTCGGCACGAGATCTCTACCTGGAACAAAAATAATCCCCCATATGGAAAAGATAAAATTGCAGAGCTTCAAAAGGCTTTGGAAGAAGTCCAACCTGATGATAATAGATCACAAGAGGATATTTTAGAGGTGTCCAGGAAACTACAAGAGGCATATAAGGATGAGGAAGAGTATTGGCATCAAAAGAGTCGGAATACATGGAACACAGCAGGCGATCTTAGCACAAAATTTTTTCATGCTCTGACGAAACAGCGGCGGACGCGTAATCGTATTGTGGGCTTATATGATAGTAATGGAAATTGGGTAGTAGATGATACTGGCATTGAGAGGGTCGCAGTGGCTTACTTTGATGAGCTCTTTTGTACTACGTCGCCCTCGGAATTTGATGAGTTTCTAGATGAAATTCAACCATCTATTTCTCAATAAATGAATCAGCGACTTGTACAACCTGCTTCAGAAGATGAGGTGCGACAAGCATTATTTATGATGCACCCAGAAAAGGCACCGGGTCCGGATGGAATGACATCACTTTTCTTCCAACACTCCTGGCACATCATTAAAAATGATATTTTGGAATTGGTTAATCACTTCCTCACCACAGGAAAGATGGATCAGCGTCTGAATATTACAAATATTTGCTTAATTCCCAAAACGGAAAGGCCGACAAGGATGACGGAACTTAGACCTATAGGTCTATGTAACGTAGGATATAAAATTATTTCAAAGGTGTTGTGCCAACGGCTAAAGGCTTGTCTCCCAACTCTGATATCGGAAACACAGTCGGCTTTTGTAGCTGGGAGATTGATTTCAGATAATATTCTTATTGCACAAGAAATGTTTCACGGATTAAGGACGAATAAAGCTTGCCAAAACAAGTTTATGGCCATTAAAACGGATATGAGTAAAGCCTATGACCGAGTGGAATGGGGGTTCATTGAGGCTTTACTTCAGAAAATGAGGTTTGAGGAACGTTGGATTCAAATGATGATGGAGTGTATTTCCTCAGTTCAATACAAAGTCCTTTTAAACGGCCAACCACGGGGGCACATAACTCCGAAGAGAGGATTACGGCAGGGTGATCCATTATCCCCTTATTTATTCATTATGTGCACATAAGCTTTAATAGCTAATATTAAAAAGGTGGAAAATGGTAAACAGTTGACATGAATTAAGGTAGCACGGGCGTGCCCGCCAATATCGCATCTGCTCTTTGCAGACGATAGTCTTTTCTTTTGTAAAGTGCAAAAGGAGGAATGTCAGGTTATTTTATCGATCCTTAAGGAGTACGAGAAGGTTTCGGATCAACAGATTAATTTCCAAAAGTCTTCGATTCAGTTTGGACATAAGATTGGTGAGGATACCAGACAAGAACTTAGGGATATTTTGGGAATACAAAACAAGGGAGGAATGTGAACTTATCTAGGAATCTTAGAGAGTCTAGGGGGATCAAAAGTCCAAGTTTTTGGATTTGTTCAGGAACGATTAAATAAGAGAGTAAATTGATGGACTTTTAAATTTTTTACGAAAGGAGGGAAGGAGGTCATTATTAAATCAGTGGTAACGGCTTTACCTAACCACATTATGTCTTGTTATTGAATTCCAAAAACGGTGATGAAAAAAATTACGAGCGCAGTCTCTCAATTTTGGTGGAGCCCCGGCGGCAACACAAGGGGATTACATTGGAAATCCTGGGATAAGGTTTGCTTACATAAGGATGATGGAGGTTTGGGTTTTCGTGACTTGACGGATGTCAACACAGCAATGCTTGGAAAGCAATTATGGAGATTTATAGAGAAACCCAACTCTCTATTTTCTCGTGTTTTTAAAGGTCGATATTTTAGGAATACTTCACCCCTAGAATCGGTCAGATCATACTCCTCCTCCTATGGCTGGCGTAGTATAATTTCTGCTAGATCTCTGGTTAGCAAAGGACTAATCAAACGGATGGGATCAGGATCTTCTATCTCAGTATGGAATGATCCCTGGCTCCCAACCAACCGCCCGAGACCAGCAAATAAAAAACAACATGTTCTCTTACCTGATCTTACGGTCGATGCACGCGTACTTGGAATTCATTGGCGTTACAGGAAGTAATGGATCCTGCGGATGTAAAGATTGTTGAAAGTATTCCTTTAAGTAGGGTACAAATAGCAGATCGTGTTGGTTGGCACTTTACAAAGAATGGAAAATACACGGTTAAATCAGGATACCAAATAGAAAGAGCATATCCAGACAGAGGGGTAGGGATGATTGAATTTGGCCCAACAGTTACGGATCTTAAAGCACATTGCTGGAAAGTGCGTTGTCTCCCAAAGATGAAACACTTTTTATGGCAGTTGCTGTCAGGATGCATCGCTGTTAAGAAAAATTTAAGGCCCGGGGACTTAAGGGAGATATTGGTTGTGATAGATGTGGAGCAGCGGAGGAATCCATCAATCATGTCTTTTTCGAATGTCCACCGACAGTTCAGGTGTGGGCTCTTTCGAGGATCCCTTCTCATCCGGATTATTTTCCAGGACAATCTCTGTTCACGAATATAGATTATTTATTCTGGAGAATACAACCGGCACTGGAAGAACATTATTTCGCGTGGATACTTTGGTACATTTGGAAAGGGAGAAATAATAAGGTTTTTAGCAATTTGGACATAGATCCGACGGTTACTCTGAACCTGGCTATGACTGAATCGACACTCTGGGTAGATGCACAACAAGCTATAATACAAAAGACTCAAACTTTAGTGCTATCGGAGAGGGATTTACCGGTTAGACCGGGACGATGGTGTTTTACGGATGGATCTTGGAAATTGGGGGATACCATTTCAGGTCATGGATGGTATAGTACCCTAGAAGGATTTGAGGGTTTATTAGGAGCTCGAAACACAAGAGCAAGTCAATCACCTTTACATACGGAGGTAGAGGCTCTGATATGGGCAATGGAATGTATGAGGAATTTACGACAATATAATGTCACTTTTGCAAAGAATTGTTCTCAATTGGTGAAGATGGTTTCGGAACCAGAAGAATGGCCGGCGTTTGCAACATACTTAGAAGACATCAGAGGTCTTAAAAGAAGTTTCCACAGCTCGGAAATTATTCATATACCAAGGATGAAAAACAAAAAGGCGGACAGCTTAGCACGTAGTGTGAGGCAACAGACGTCGTTTACCGTCCATATGGATACAGAGCACCCCCTATGGTTTACAGAGTCCACATGAATCTGTAATCTTGTCGACAAAAAAAAAAAGATAAATATTTTTTTAGAACGACACTTAATGTAAAACATAGTATAAAAATTGAAATCGAAAATACGTGCAATACGTGTGAAGCAGCGCATCTTTTCACTGGACTTTTCCCAATGAAACAAGTTAATCTATTTTGAAAGAATTACAGTGCAGGTCACATTTCATCTTTATTATTACATTATGGGTCACATTGTGCTACACAGACACTTTCTCTAACCAATGACTACAAAACCTAACTAATATAGTTTAATCACAACATAATATTTTTTTATTAAAACAAATAATAGGCGGGTTTTAATTTCAACCATTGATCAGTTTTATAATCTGACGGCCCAAATTGTTTCTGCCAGATCTTGACATGACATTTGTCTACCTAATATGAAGCATTAGATCAATGGCTATACTTTCATCTTCAACGGTCCAGATTATTCATATTATTTTAATTTATTTTTAACATCATTCATCATCTTTCTCGTCATCTTCTTCTTCTTTCTTTTTTTCCTGAGAAAAATCCAAGAAATCATTAATTTTGATGTTTAGTTTTTGGATTATTGTTTAGTTAGTTTTCTAACCTTAATTTTGTGGAATCTAAGCCATAAAATAGACTAATGTCAGTTGTTCATCGTTTTTAGGTTTCAACGGAAGATGTCACATGTTGCACAGTCAGCTGGAAACATTGAAACACGGCAAAAAAAAAAATCAATACACACCTCTACTACAAACCATACAAGCATAATATGCAAAGTAGATATGTACACATAAGTTCTTGATGTACACATGTACAACCTTAAACATTCGTACTTGTGTACAACTGAATATCCGAGGAGCTCAGCCTCTAGCACCTCCGCCAACACCAACCATGTGTGATGTAGGAGCTTCTCACCAATATAACTCAGCAGCTTTCAGCGCGTCGTCCCCACCCAAATGCCAAAGCACGACCAATATAGATTCAAACGCCCACAATTGAGGGTTGGTATCATATCGTTTACCGTTTCCTCATATATCGTCGTTATCTCTACATTGCAAAAGGAAACTAGTCAAGCTCAATAACAAACACACGTAGAAACCCTAAATCTGACCTAGTTGGAAAACTACAAATAAACTCACCTTTGTTTTCTCCTTCCCCGTGTGCTTCTTACTCGTCGTCATCGTTGATTTTGCCTAGGTACGCCGCCGTCGATTTTGTCCTTTGATTTCGATTTGGTCCTTCGTTGGTTAGTTTCTCCGTCGTCTTCTCTCACGTAAACTACAATTTTTCTTTTTCAGAAATAATTGAATAATTAAAAAAATACCTTTTAAATCCCAAAGTAATTTATTGTATATTTAAATTTTTCTTGGGCCCACCAATGAGTCGCTGATTTATTCAAAATTTAAAACATCTAACTACACTTTCCAACCTAACCAAGATTAAATGTTGTATTACTTAAATACCCATCCCTTGTTTTGCTTTTAAGGGGATAATTTAGTCTTCAACCACAAAAAAAAGTGTGTGTGTAGCAACTTGTGACCTACACTGTAATTAAAAACTTAAAAGTGACCTGCAGTGTAGAAAACTCATCTATTTTTAAAAGATGGAGAATTTATTGGACAACAACAAAAACTGATGACAACAACATAAATTTATTAATAAAAGATTCTTGTTTTCTAGTTTTATTTTTAGTTTACCTATTTGTTGTGTTTTGAGAATATATTATTTGTATGCTTTGGATGCTATTTAATTAATAAATTTATGTTGTTACAAAAACAAAAAAAATTGATGACAGCAACCACAAAAATAATCTGTTTTTTTCCTCTTCTATTTTTTTTTTGATAACTTCCTCTTCTAAATTGCCATAAATCATAAAAATGTAACTAATTTCATCTCGACTATGTACAATAGAGATGTTAAATCAAAGGATATTCAACAATTAAATCAGTACAATGACAATGTTAAATAATTAATTTCAATGATACAGGGTTTATTGGTTTTGAAAACATTTAAGATGATGAATAAGAATAAAATGGGAACTACAATTGCATATCAATTTCATCTAGTTATTTAACATTATTAATTTATACTATATCCATTTTAAACAGATGTATATTTTAGAATTTTCATATTTATTAAGAAAACATATTAAAATTCGACTGTGAATAATTGTTTTTTGTTACATTTTTAACAATTTTCCATAATTTTTAAACATAGAAATCTAATAAATACATTAAAATAAAAATATATCTTTTTAAAATAATATTTTTTAGAATATATATATTTTTGAAACTGAAAGAATATATTCTTTTATTGTACTTATCTAGCGAAGCTGAAAAACTTCGGCAAATGGGACTTCATTTATTTGTTTACCAGCACATTAAACAAATTCGTTTAGTAGGCAGCAGTTCTACCGATCATGGGTTTCAAGATCTTCAATCTAATAAAATCTCTTTTTTTTTTTTTTGGAATGGGACTTGATTTATTTATTTTCTTTTTTTAATCTAATAAAATATTGCTAATATCTTTTTTCGGCTAATCTTGCTAATATGGTTTAAATATGTAAATATACATTTTTAAAAAATACTTAAGTTTATAAGTATCTAAATAGTTGTGTAATTACTATGCATACTATTTTAATTTCAACTTATATGCACAAAATAAAATTATAATATTATGTATATATAAAAATTTATAACCTTATTAAAATTTAAATTAAATATTAAATATTGTTAAATAAATTAAAAAATATTTAAATTACTCTTTGGCATCTACTAAGATGTTTGTTTTCGACAATACAAGAAATACAACATATATACTTCTTCTATTTCGATTTAATTGTCGGAAAAAAATACTTTTCAAAATAAGTATAATTTTAGAGTTTCAATGCAAAGTTATTATTAAGATTCTCTATTTTATTTTTTTATTTGTTGAAAAAAGGTTAGCTATATAGGTAATTATATTTTTATATTGAATATATACAAAATCATATTCTCTCATTTTCATAATAAATGTCATTTTAGCTGTTTTTTCTTGTTACACAAAAAGTGTCACTTTACAATTTCAATGTAAATTATACTTGCTTTCAGCTGAAAATTAATTGCAAATTGCATTTATTTTATAAATAATTTTATTTATTTTAAATAATATTGGTTAAAAAAGTATAATTAATAACAATTTGTATATATTTCAACAACTTTTTTAATCTGTGTGAAATGTGTCAAAATGTTACATATTCAGAAAAAGAGGAAGTATGTTTTTTTAATTTGTGTGCATAAATTCAGAAAAACAACTAAAATAAAACAGAAAGAGTAAGTAAAAAATAATGAACACTTTAACTTTACCATAGACTCAAGAGTCGGCTAACAATAACGACAAGCAAAGAGCTGAATCATCCCAAACTGGTTCCAATGACGATAATGGTGCAAAAAAAGTTTAAATGGGGAACATAACAGAAGTTGGAAAGACAATAAGAGGGAATTTGCGACAAGCCTCTAGACCAGCTGCCTCTGCTAGATCAGGCTTATCAATTCCATGTGGTCCGACCGGGACTCTCCAGTCAAACCGTTTCACAAGATTTGCCAGCGTCACTTCAACCAATACCAATGCCAATCTGATTCCAGGACATAGTCTTCTCCCTGATCCAAAAGGAAGGAATTTAAAATCTTGTCCCCGAAAGTCCCAAGATGAATTTAAATGTCTCTCTGGCTTAAATTCTTCTGCATCTGGTCCCCATGTTGCATTATCTCGTTGGATTGCCCACGCATTGATTATCACCTGTATAGGAATGAAAATGTAATTGCTTTAAAATCATAATTTAAATCATTTAGGCATGATTGTATAAGTAAAAAGTTAGTATTTGATAAAACAATTCATATGTTATCTTTTTTATTTGAAAGTAAACATAATTATTTGGCATATAATGTATATGCAAATTTAAAAAGAACGAAACACTTAATATAAAGATGTTACTTAATGTTCACAAAAAAAAAGATGTTACCTGTGTGCCTGCAGCAATGTCATATCCTTTTAATTTGATATCTTCGCTTAATTGTCGAGGGATTAGAACTGAAAGTGGAGGATGTAAACGAAGTGTCTCCTTGATTACAACATTTAAGTAGTTCATCCTCTCTACATCTTCCTCGTTTACATATAAATTATGCGCTGAAACAGAATAAATTTCGTCTCGAAGTTTCTTCATACACTCTGGATGTCTCATAAGCTCTGTCATCGTCCATTCTAGCAGTGACGAAGTTGTTGCCGTTCCTCCTAAGAACATGTCCTTAAAAAGGAACACAGATTTTATTTTACACAGTAGTTTTAAATGATTCATTCATAATATTAAATGATAAAAGATTTAATTTTGTCTTACCAAGATGATGAGTTTTATGTCGCTTTTATCAAAATCGAATGGTGTCATCTTTTCTCTTTGGATTGATAACAATGTATCAACAAAACCTGATCTTTTTTTTTCTGCATCTACATCATGTTCTTGCACCACCTTTTCCAAGAAATTATCGAACGTTTTACTTACTTCTTCTACTTTACCGTCCAATCTGCGGATCCAATCTATCCATGCCAAGCTAGGAATGTAATCCGCTACAGGGAACGTGCCTAAGACCTGTGCGAATGTCCTCACTAATGTCTTGATATCGGTGCCTTGATCACTGCTATATTTTCTTCCCAACGTAACTTTACTCATTACATCGCTTGTTAGGGTAATAAAAAGTTGGCTAAGGTTTACTGTTGAAGAAGATGAACTTGCTTTTTCAACATATTCCATCATAAGATTAATCTCTTCTTCTCTCCCTTTCTGAAAGGACCGAACCATTTTGTTGGTCAGAAGATGCACTATGCATAAACTCTGCAACCAAATCAATTAAAAGAAAAATTAATATATCGTTAATAGGCCATTCTTATATATTCTATATATATATATATATCACCATTGAGACGTTAGATATCGTAAAAACCCGAACTGATGCAATACCCTTGAACACGACCATTCGAAAATTCTAAATACCCTAACCAAATCTGAACGGATATTTTAACGCTCAGCCTACTAAATGCCTTCAATGAATAAGATAATTTGATGTTTTATTTTTATAGATATTATTTTTGGTTATTAATTTAGTTTCTAGACACAATTGAGCTTAGACATTAACTTTTACGGTTATCAGAAAAAGAATAAGAGAAGTGAAAACCTTAATATTCCTCCAGTATTCGCCATAGGGGGCAAACACGAGATCTCGTCCACCATTCGTAACTTTATCAACTGCTCGGGTTATTGGGCGGTTGGCGAATAAACGATCGTGTGTTTTCATAACGTCATGAGCTACTTCAGCAGAGGAGACTACAAGGACCGGGACACGGCCAAAATGAAGGAGCATGAGTGGCCCATAACGGAGGCTAAGGGAACGAAATGAGCGGTGAGGGGAGAGACTGAGCTGGTGGAAGTTTCCGATGATGGGAAGCCGCCATGGAGACGGTGGTGGGTTAAGTATGGTGGTGTTTGTTCGTTTGAAGAATTGTTTTAGGAAGAGATGGGCTAATAAAGTAGTTAAACATAGATAAACTAAGATCATCTCCATTCTTATTTGGGAAGTTGCTTTTCAATAAATCGTGTTTATCTAAGTGTTTAATGAATGTTATTAGTGATTTGTGTTTCTAATCGTGCTCACTACTCTCTATTTTATAGGGAGGCTACCTTGCATATATATATATATATATATAGTATTGTTGTGTTAACATAATTTTGGATTCCAGTTTTCTTTTCTTTCTTTTTTGTACCTAAACAGAACAAAGCAGGACATCAATATATTTCATTCGTTTCTATACAAAATCAGAGAATTGCCTCTTTAGTGTTTAAAATTTTCACACATATATATATATATATATATATATATATATATATATATATATATATATATATTGTTTAAAAAATCTAGATATTAATTATTTAAAATCAAGATACTGAAGTAGAAATTTTCAGATATCCTAAATATGTTTATTGATTGGGAGGCTATATAGCCTTTTCCAGCTATGCATTTGTAACATTTAGAAAAATTAAAGGAGTTGAATAAAATCAATTTCAAAGAAACTTATAAGTTCATAAAAAGTTTTTAAAAATTCATATACTCTATCCATTTCATAATAAGTGTCATTCTAGCTATTTTTTCTTATTAAACAAAAATTGTCACTTTACAATTCCAGTGCAAATTACACTTACTTTCAACTGAAAATTAATTGCAAACTGCATTGATTTTATACATATTTTTATTTATCTCAAATACTATTGATCAAAGAAGTGTAATTAATAACAATTTGCATATATTTCAATAATTCTGTTAATCTGTGTGAAAAGTATCGTAGTGACACTTATTCAAAAATGGAGGGATTATTTTCTAAGCGTTTTATTCATATTAGAGAAATGTTTAGCAGTTAGCACTAATATTTTAGTTTTTTTAGATTAAAAATAAACGATTAATAATATGCTGATTCTGAAAATAAGAATTAGCATCACTAAAAGTAAATAAAAATATTTTAAAACAAAACAGTGAAAAAAGCAGTTTTTGTTAGTATTTTTCTGGGCAAATGATTATTTTACAAAATTGCATACTATAACATTATCAAAGTGTAACTGACTTAATTTTTTATAGTATAAAACCAATTGTTGACTTCATCTCCCATAAAAGGAAAACATGTCATGTAAAATATCCTAATAGCATTGTCACTGAACTATCCCCAATGGAAATAAGATAATATAGAAAATGATGGGGGAATTTGTTGGATAACCAGAAAGGGGAAATCAATCAAAATAAATAAAATGGATGATTGCAACAACAGGATGAATTTTTCCCCCTAAAATTGCTTTTAACATTATCAAAATCTACTCTCGTCTACAACAAACTATTGTTGACTTCATCTCCTATAAGAGGAAACCAGATCAGTTTCAGTACCTGAATATCGTAGTCATTGGTCCATTCCAACAAAGACAGGATAATATAGAAAAGTAAGAGGGATTTGATGGATAATCAGAAAGCAACAACTTTTCGTGACAAAAAAAAAAAAGATGAAAGCAACAACAAAATGAACTTTTTTATAAAACAATTGCCTATTATAAATTTATCAGTGTAATTGACAATCTTTGGTAACAGGAAATATATTTTGACTTAATCTCCCATAAAAGGAAACCAGAACAATTTAAATATCAAATATCGTTGTCATGATTCCCAATTTTCAACGAAGACAAGGTACTATAAAAAGGAAAAACAAACAAAAGAAATACTATACAAAGCAAACAACCATTTCAAAAGTCATATGGCCAAATTACTAGAGTGGTTTACATGGAAGCATATTGTGGGTGGGGATTAATATTCGTGTAACGCACACCAATTAACCTAATGTGCACACTACCATAATCGAATGGTATGTCGATGTAGCACTTTAGGATCAAATCCACAAAGACCAACTATTACACTTTACTTATATGGGATCAGTACTTAGCTAAAACAATATAGGAGGTTTGATTTGGTTGTAATGAGCAGCAAAAATAAAGTAAAAGTAAATTCAATCTAAATAGAATGCTAGCCTAGGGTGGTTTGATCGGGTGCTAAACAAGTGTGAGCCAAATATTTATTCAAGTTCCATTAAAAACAGTTTAGAACTCAGATCAGGCCACTGTCGTGGTGCTTCACCTTTTGTCAATCGATCTCAGTACCTAAATTGTCGTTTGGATTGAGACGCGATGACAAACATTAAGATCAAGTCCGATCTGCTCACAAAATATCATAACATCTACTTTCACTGGTTAGGGATATGATGCTCATTCAAGTTATGTCTAGCAACCTATAACACTTTTGATGAATATATTAAACTTAGAATCAAGCAATAAGTAGCTAGTTTAATGCAAGCCTTAAGAACAACAGTGAATGACGACAACTGATTTATTGTTATAAACCGTGTGGTTTAGGAATGCTTTAACCGAGGTTTATGTTTTAATTATATTAAACCAGACAATCCTTATGTGGATTGGGCTTTAGCTTATTTCATTTAATAAGTGGCGATTTCTTAAGTGTGTTAAGAAATTCCCACATTGCTTAAACCTTTTGTAATAGGCGGCTACCTTCACATATATAAGGAGGAGCTTTGCTTGATTATGAATAACAGATCTCATTCCCTCATATCAAAGCCATACGGCCTCCCTCTTTATCTCTCTTTCTAGTTCGAGTTTCTCAACAAGAACACCTGGTTCAGAACACGTTATCAGCACGAGCAAGCTCTCTGATCAACCGTCAAGAACCAAAACCCTAGCAGCCGCCGCCAACCATCTTCCCTTTTTCTCTCTTAAAATTTTCCATAAGTTTTCATTCTTTCAGATCTGATACTAATCGATCTCTACTCTTCTTTACTTGCTTTGTTTTAAAGTTTCTAAGAGAGAAGCCTAAGGAGAAAAGCGGCTGAGACTAAGGTAAAATCCGAAAACCCTAATCTCTTACCTTGCGGACCAATCAAAATATTTCCAAATCTTTTTCAAATCCTTTCAAATCTTTTTCGAATCTTTTAAATATTTTATAGCTTGGATCCGATTTTCAAATATTCTAAAGGTTGATTTTATTGTTCTTGTTTTAAAATAAAAGGAAATATTAAATTAGACCTAATTTGTGTAATATATCTGATTTTATAAACGTATATCTTATAACCGATTTCTAAAACTTGTAAAACCTTTTATCCGATCATATATGATCAGATCCGAGCCTTACTCCTCTAAACCATAAGGTTCGGATCCTAAAACCCCAAAACCTTAATATACGGTTACATGGTCAAGTGCTTTGCAAGACAACAAGCGATACCCCTTTAAGGATGACACGCTATATGTCAAACAAAACATAAGATCAACGTTTCTGAGTAACTTAATCTTCCTGTTTGAATGGACAACAAGTGATACCCCTTATTTAAGGATGATACGCTATATGTCCAAACAAACTTAAAATTAGATGTTTTTAAATGTTTTTGATCGATTATCCACTTCACAATGTGGTTAGATCCTACTAAGAAATTATTAATAAGGATTAAAAATACCATGGGTCGATGATGTTCACCATACGGTGTAACTAGACCATCACCCGTGATCATCGATGATCACGGTGATCGCCTACGATGATTCCCGGTGATCCGCGATGATTCATGGTGATCGGGTGCGGTGATTCTCGATGATCCTCGGTGATCATCCGTGATGATTCCCGATGATTCACGTTCATCAGCCATGATCCGCGATGATCCTCATGATCTGCGATGATCGATGACTCGTACCGCAGTACGAATAGATCACGACCAGTTTTGGGTCGATGATGAGTGCCGAATGGTACGACTAGACCATATAGGTCGATGAACCGTACCACAGTATGGTGAGACCATATAACTCGTCCATCTCATTTTCAAAGTGGTTTTCAAACCCGATTTCAAAGTTAAAGATTTCAGAGATGGACCAAGCATGAAATCTTAAAGTCCTAAACAATCTGATCTTTGTTTTCAGATGGCCAAAATAGCAAACTTGGATTTTGCACCTCTAAGTGTGAGGGGTGACAATTACTTGCAATGGGCATTAGATGTCGAGATCTCTCTTGGAGCCAAAGGCCTAGAGCATTGCATTGTCGAAGGGAACAATGCCAATAAGAGAGAGAACTCTAAAACTCTCATGTTGATCCGACATCACATTGAAGAGAGTTTGAAGTCTCAATACCTCACAGTGGCCGATCCATATGAGTTGTGGAACGAGCTTAGGATGAGATACAAACACCAGAAAACTTTGATTCTTCCGGGTGCCAACTATGAATGGATCCATCTCAGATTTCAGGATTACCGGACTGTGGATGAGTACAACTCAGCCTTGTTCCGGATCGTCTCAAAACTGAGACTATGTGGTGATAACATTTCAGATGAGCTGTTGCTGGAAAAGACTTTTCAGACCATGCCTGAAGCAAATATGATGCTTCAGCAACAATACAGATAGAAAGGTTTTAAGACCTACAGTGAGCTCATCTCCTGTCTATTACTGGCTGAAAAGAACAACCAGCTCCTCTTGAAAAACAGTGAGCTTAGACCCCCAGGTACTAAGCCGGTCCCTGAGGCAAATCTTACCTCAAATGAGCCTCAAGATGATGCTGAAGCCAACCATGTCCGTCATGACCAAAAGGGCCACGGTTCCTCATATGGAAGAGGACGTGGCCGTGGAGGTCATGGGCGAGGACGTGGACGTGGTGGCCATGGCAAAGGGCGTAACACCCCTTATGACCGTCCAAACCAGTCCAGCAATGGACGTGGTAAAGACAAAGGCAATGGGACATCTGCAAAACCACAAAATTCTGGAAATTCTCCATGTCACAGATGTGGAATGTTGAATCATTGGGCAAAGAATTGCCGTACTGCCAAACATCTGGTGGATCTCTATCAAGGGAGTCTCAAAGGCAAGAATCCTGAAGCACATATGGTGTATAAGGATGGTGAGGATGATTTTGATCATGACAATGATGATCTCATGGATTTTGAGACTTCAGACCTTCTGAATTTGCTGGAAGATGACCAAGCTAAATAATTTAAAGCAACAAACGATTTGTGTTTGATTGCTTTTGGTTTTAGGCTTTAAGGATTTTTTGTTTTTGATTTGATATTTTCAAAATAAACTATGTATTGCTTTCATCTTCCAATAATAATATGAATGATTCAGATTATATTTTATTTTCTAGAATAAAAGGAAGTATGGACACACTTGTGGTTGAAAGTGGATCAAGCCACACGATTTTAAGGGATAAGAAATTCTTTGTTGATTTAACATTGAAAGATGCAATTGTGAACACAATAGCTGGTGTATCATCACTTATTAAGGGCCACGGCCAAGCCTATGTCCTGTTACCAAACGGGACACATCTAGAGATAGATGAGGCATTGTACTCTCCAAACTCTAAGAGAAGTCTCCTGAGTTTTAAAGACATTCGTAAGAATGGTCTTCATATTGAGACTGTTGGAGAAGGAACCAAAGAATTCCTAAACATTTACAAATCGGACCAAGGACATAAGAAGGTCTTGGAAACCGTACCAGCTATCTCGACTGGTCTTTACCATGCTCAGATCAGTGTGGTCGAAGCCAATACTGTGATAAGTAAGGAATTCAAAGAGAATTTCAACTTGTGGCACGACCGGTTAGGGCATCCCGGGTCATCTATGATGCGTAGACTTATCCAAAACTCAAATGGTCATAACCTCAAGGGTAGACGAGTTGTTCCTAAGACACACACGTGTGTACCTTGTGCACAAGGAAAACTCATTGTCCGACCATCACCAGTCAAAGTGACAAAGGAAACCATCGGTTTTCTGGAAAGGATCCAAGGTGACATCTGTGGACCAATACACCCACCAAATGGGACATTTAGGTACTTCATGGTACTCATTGATGCGTCCACAAGATGGTCCCATGTGTGTCTATTATCCACACGAAATCTAGCCTTAGCTAGATTACTTGCTCAAATCATCAGATTGAGATCACACTTTCCATATGTTCCTTTGAAGACTATACGTCTTGATAATGCTGGTGAATTCACTTCCCAAGCCTTTTATGAGTACTGTATGTCCATGGGGGTGACAATTGAACACTCCGTGGCACATGTCCATACACAGAACGGTCTAGCCGAGTCCTTTATCAAAAGGATCCAGATGATAGCTAGACATTTACTCATGAAAAGTAATCTCCCTGTCTCGGCTTAGGGACACGCAGTATTGCATGCTGCGGAACTGATACGCATCAGACCATCTAGTGAACATAAGTATTCACCATCCCAACTCCTTATGGGTCGAGAGCCAGACATCTCCCATCTTAAGACTTTTGGATGTGCCGTGTACTACCCAATTGCTCCTCCACAGAGAACAAAGATGGGAGCTCAGAGACGGATGGGAATATATGTGGGATTTGATTCCCCTTCAATCATAAAGTACCTTGAGCCAACCACAGGTGATTTGTTTAAGGCTAGGTACGCAGATTGCCACTTTGTGGAATCTGAATATCTTTCAATGGGAGGATATAATAAGCTGGTAAACGAAATTACATGGAACAATACATCCCAAACATGGCAAGATCCTCGAACTCAAGCATGTGACCTTGAGGTTCAGAAGATTATACATCTTCAAGAGTTAACCAACAAATTGCCTAGTTCCTTTGCTGACCCAAACAGAATGACTAAGTCATACATACCAGCTGCTAATGCACCAATACAGATTGATGTCCCTAAAGGACATGATTAAGTTGCTACTGATTCCAGGGCACGTCTAAAACGTGGTAGACCCATTGGTTCTTTAGATAAAATGCCTTGGAAAACTAAGAAAGGTGCAAGGTCCGAGGAAGAACCACCAGACATGGTCGTGACCGACACCTGAAGTCCCTGACCAGGACATTGGTCCGGACGTACCAAAAGATGTTGCTCGGGACGCCTTGCAACATGGTACTGAAGTTCCTGATAACAGTGAGATCTCCATAAATTATGTCTTGTCTGGAAAACAATGGAATCGAAAAGATGTCGACATAAGTGATATATTTTCTTATGAAGTAGCACTTGAACTTATTGATGATGAGGATCATGAGACCATGTCCATTTATGAATGCATGCAACAAAAAGATTGGCTTAAGTGGAAAGAAGCCATAAACGTGGAGCTGAACTCTTTTAAGAAGAGAGGTGTGTTCGGGAAGATAGTCCTGACACCACATGATATAAAACCAGTGGGATACAAATGGGTCTTTGTGAGAAAGAGAAATGAGAATGGTGAAGTCGTAAGGTATAAGGCCCAACTTGTTGCACAAGGATTCTCACAGAGACCAGGAATCGATTATGAGGAGACTTATTCTCTTGTAGTGGATGCACCCACATTCAGATTCCTTATAGGTCTGTCCATAAGAGAAAACCTAGATTTACGGTTAATGGATGTAGTAACCGCATATCTTTATGGACCACTTGACAATGACATATACATGAAAGTACCAGAAGGTATTGAAATACCTAAGAATGCTAAAGGTTTTCGAGAACAACATTTCATTAAGCTTAACAAAGCTTTGTACGGACTAAAACAATCTGGTCGTATGTGGTACAACATATTGAGTGAGTACTTATTGAAAGAAGGCTACAAGAATGATCAAATAAGCCCATGTATATTCATTAAGAAATCCGGCCAAGGCTATGTGATCATAGCCGTGTATGTTGATGATTTAAACATACTCGGAACGGCCAAGGAAATATCTCAAACAATTGAGTATCTCAAAAGAGAATTTGAGATGAAAGATTTGGGTAAGACCAAATTTTGCCTGGGACTACAGATTGAACATCTTAAGGATGGAATCCTTGTTCACCAAATGACCTATACTGAAAAGATTCCTAAAAGGTTCAGTATGGATAAGTGTCATCCACTTAGTAGCCCCATGGTTGTAAGATCCCTAGGTTTGGATACTGACCCGTTTAGACCTAAGGCTAAAGATGAAGAGGTCCTCGGCCCAGAGTATCCTTACCTCAGTGCCATTGGTGCCTTAATGTACTTGACCACTCATACTAGGCCGGACATAGCCTTTGCAGTAAGCCTACTGTTTAGGTATAGTTCATGTCCGACCATGAGGCACTGGAATGGGATTAAACACGTCCTAAGGTACCTTCAAGGGACTAAGGATGTAAGACTGTTTTATACTAACCAAAACAAAGAGGATTTGGTTGGTTTTGCAGATGCAGGTTTCAATTCTGACCCACATTGTGCTAAGTCTCAAACCGGATATGTTTTCACATATGGAGGTACGGCTATCTCATGGAGATCAGTCAAGCAGACCATTTCCGCAACCTCATCCAACCACTCAGAGATATTGGCAATCCATGAGGCAAGCAGAGAGTGTGTATGGTTGAGACTTATGACACATCAGATCCAGACAGCATGTGGGATCACGGACGGCAAAGATGGACCGACCATTATCTATGAAAACAATGCGGCCTGCATAGCTCAACTCAAGGAATGATACATCAAGGGTGATAAGACCAAGCACGTACTCCCCAAGTTCTTCTTCACCCACGATCTTCAGAAAGAAGGAGAGGTCAAAGTACTCCAAGTCAGGTCCAGTGATAACTCAGCCGACCTCTTCACCAAGGCATTACCAACATGTACACTCAAGAAGCTTATGCTACAGATTGGTATGCGTTCACTGAGAGACCTTCAGTGATGTTCACTTCAGGGGGAGTAATGCGGCTGTACTCTTTTTCCTGTCCATGGCTTCGCTTTTACCACATTGGGTTTTGGGTTTACCATGGAAAGGTTTTAACGAGGCAGTATCCCAAACGCATTAGGAACTCAAGACGGTTCTGGCATTCAGGGGGAGTGTTATAAACCGTGTGGTTTAGGAATGCCTTAACCGAGGTTTATGTTTTAATTATATTAAACCAGCTAATCCTTATGTGGATTGGGCTTTAGCTTATTTCATTTAATAAGTGGCGATTTCTTAAGTGTGTTAAGAAAGTCCACATTGCTTACACCTTTTGTAATAGGCGGCTACCTTCACATATATAAGGAGGAGCTTTGCTTGATTATGAATAACAGATCTCATTCCCTCATATCAAAGCCATACGGCCTCCCTCTTTATCTCTCTTTCTAGTTCGAGTTTCTCAACAAGAACACCTGGTTTAGAACATTTATAACTTATTTATGTCAAGCTCACGGATTTAACACCCTAACACCCTAGACTAAGCAAATCGACTACTCAGACATGAAGCAAGAAAACACAGAGACATAGATATAGAGCAACATGAAATATGACTGAAATAAAGTAATAGGGTTCAGGGGGTTCTTCTCTAAATCGAGAGAGATGATCTTCTCTCTTTACAAAGTAGCAAAATCTCAAGTCTCCCACTCTAGGGTCTGGTTTCTGGTCTCACAAGAAGTGTAGAATGGTAAAGAAAAATAGAAAAAAAAAGTTATATCAAAACCACAGGCGGCTGGAAGAAAAGTAGGGAAAGGGCAAATCCCAAAATATTAATGGTTTCCATAAAAATCTCTGCCGCGGAACAGGCACTTGGAACAGTCATCAGACTGTTCTGCGTGAAAATCACCAAACTACATTGTTTTCTGCCTTTTTTGCTCCAACAGATCCATCTTTTATCCAGTGCAACTTCAGACCTGTAATGACTTGAAAATGACTAGAAAAACTCGATAAAAACTTAAAAACCAATTAGAAAACATATATACAACGATATCAAAAACACCATATATCAGAGATACTTACATACAGAAGAACAATACTATTATAAAAACATTTTCTACAAATACAAAGAAACAGAAGAACACTATATAATATGTTGATAGAGCTAAACATATATTAAAGCATGCTAACATCTACTTCACAATATTATTGTTTCTATATATTTTTAAATATATTAAAACCCTATTATAGTTTTGATTTTCCTGAACTCCATATGATTTTAAGAAATTACCAAAACTTACAAAATAAAGAAATAGAAAAGTAAAGAAAAACATGTAGATGAAACTCAAAAGGAGCTATTTCGGCAAAGACAATACTTATGATACAGTAGCACACATAAGCAACTGATAATTCTAATTAATTGTTATAATATTTTTATTCAAATAGCTATTGTAGCAAAAACAAAATAATAAAAAGAAAGATGGAGAAGATAGATCATTATTTATAAAATAAAAATATAGTAAGGCTTCATTTGTGTATCATTTAATATAATAGTAGAGCTTGACCCGTCCGTCCGCATGAGTATTTATTTTTTGTTCTTATATACTCAAATTTGTGATAATGTTATCAACTTGATTTTTTTGTTTCCATGTTTTAGATTAATATGTTATTTAGTTTTGATATTTGTGTATCACGTTCAATGCGTTTAGCTTCCAAATTATTAGAAATTTTGTTTTCACATTCTGTAGATTTTTTAATTTATTATGATATATTAAGAAAAAAAATGTAAAAAATAGAGATTTAGATATACTTATAATTTTTATTAAATCATATTCCATATATATATATATATATATATATATATATATATATATGAAGTTCATATCAGATTTATTTGATTGTTTAAATAAATACATGTCTAAGGTTTGACATGCGTGCCGACGCGGTTATTAATTTTAACTTGTAAAATAATTTTTACTTTATAAACCATTGATAGTTACTGGATTTTATCACTGTGATCAAATGTTATTATACTATTTTTTATTATTATCGTATTGAGGGTATTTGTATCACAGAATAAATGACTACTAATGCATTCAAGTATTAATTATTATTTGTTGTTTCTACTAATTTATATTGTGCTCAAAGCCTAATATTTAAAAGGGCAATTATCTCTCTCTCGATATCATTTTTTAAGTTTGAGAGAATATTTTTTAAAGGAGGTAAAAAAGACTCTTATATCCAGTGCTTTATTGTATATATATCTAAATTAATATAGGACATTTGTCTATTTTAAATGTTAAATTAGTAATAATATCTATATTATAAATGGAAAAATATTAAAATAGACAAATGTCCTATATCAATATTTATCAAATATTAAAAAGGAGTCATATTGATTATATATATATATATATATGTGTGTGTGTATTAATTTTTTTGTAGTTCTTATAAAACAGCTAGTAATACAAAATTAATAAATTATTTGAATTTTTCGTTAATGTCAAGTTTATGTTACTCATGTACAAAACTATAATACTTTTTCAGTTTAGTTATTGTAAATAATAAAAATGGAATATTTATTTGTACCTGAATATTTTTTAAATTAAAAAAATTTGGAATCATATTTAGGAGTAATCACACATAGGATATACGTGATATATATATTTGGATTATAATAATGGCAATGTAATTTATTTGGATGAGAATAAAGTATTAATCATGTTTTAGATTTACATGACAATATAGTTTTAATAATAATATATTACAAGATAATAAAGCACTAATACGTTTTTGATTTATATGGCAATGTAGTTAATGAAACGAAATACATGTTAGAGAATCACTTTTTGAATTTGTATGACAAGATAATAAATATTATTTATGCATGTGTTATATTTAATTAGACAATCTTTAATTAGAAGGAATGGCATGTAATAGTAAATATTGAGTAAAACTTAGGGTTAAGTACAAAATATACTTATGTTTTAATAGATTAGATGTATTTCTGTTTTAATAGATTAGATATGCATGCATAAATAAAAAAAATTACAAATCGGGACACATGTAGCGGAATCTTCCGTATTGAATAGATTAAGTTGTTGTTAGTCTCAGAAAGCTAAAAATCATGAAAACAAAAAGCCTTGCGTGGGCTTCAAACCTCTAAAACTTTAGGACTTAATCCGAAGAGACTAACAACAATTACTAGACTAAGGCTTCGAATGTTTCAAACCGCCATGCACCGCACCGCAGTTAATAGTAATAAAAATTTCAGCATATATCATATATTATACATTTTACAACTGTTATAAACGCTCTGTTATAAACGTTCTGCAGTTGAACTGTTTGTCCTCCATCCGTCAAGCCGTTGTTACCATATATGCGGAGCCTAAAGTCAATTTTATCAAATCAAAGCGCGCCCCAAAAATACTTACCATTTACAACGCCTTAAGTTTTAGCTTTATGGGCTTTAGCCCATGACCGGCCCTGCATACATACACTCTTGTAAAAGATAGCACTTTTATTGTTCTCTTAAAAAGTTTGCACAAAACAATTATTTATCAAAGACATATTTTTACGTTGTAACTAGTTTTGTTAGGATGGTTTTAGTTATTTTTGAATAGAATTTGTAAAAGGAAAGGAGTATTGACAATGTGTATAGGATGTTTGTACTAGAGTTGGGCCACTCAGTTAGCATTAAATTTATGAAATCTTCTGGCTACTAGTTTAAGCGATATATAACTACAATATAAGCTATTTCCTACAGCAGAAACAATTCATAAGCTATCCCCACCCATGACTAATTGTCCATCTATAAAGTGTCGGCCATGACATAAATCTAGTAAAGCTAGGGCTTTAGGCATCAAATAAGAATAAGAATTTAATGCATCCAATTTGTCAAAGGTTGTGTGTAGTCTAGTTGTTGTGCTCCTGATTCCATGTGTTCAGAATACAAGATTCAACTCCAAATGGACCCATAATTTTATTTTGCTTTAGGTATCAATATATACTGGGCCAGACCTTTACACATTTGAAACCGGAAAACGTCAATGTTGATTCATTCACAACCGTCGTAACCGACAAACATCAATGTCAACACATCCACAACCCGATGCAATATCCCTCATATTCATCCATCCAGGCGTATCCATCCACACACAGATTCGTACTTGTCATATCCACAACTAGGCTTGGGCGTTGTGTGGTTCGTTCGGTTTCGGTCCGAATGATTCAGATTTTCAGATTCTCGGTGTTATACGCATAAGTACCATTATTTTTTTACTAATTATTGAATCGGGTTCGATTCAATTTCTTTTGGGTTCGGTTCGGACCGGATTTAACAATGCTTAAAATTGTCTAAAAATATATTTTTTAAAACCTCGAAAATTGACAAAATAAATTTCAAAATGTATAAATTATCTACAAATTTAGTTAAAAATTAGTTAAACTATCTAAATTAACTAAAAAGTATTCAAAATAATAAATGAAACAAAGTAATTTTTTTTGAATACTTTAAAATATCTAAATCACCTTAACATATATAAAAACATTAACATATTTAACTAATTTTAGATTTCTTAGGATCATAACTCGGATTTCGGTTCGATTCGAGTTATAACCAAAGTCCAAAATAGTAAGCTCATAAGTCATGTTCGTATATTTTTGTAAAACATTTTGGATTCGATTTTGGTCTTTCCGGTTCGGATTAAGGTCAGTACTTCGGGTTGAGATAAAAACACCCAGGCATATCCACGACGACTATCCACCAAAAATCAAGCTGGCATAATAAGTCCTGATGATTAACTGTGTATAATTCATATACATGACATGGGGTGGGCAAATGAGTGACTGTTGTTGTCATGTGGAATCACCGGTGTTGTGCTTTTTAACCATTAGGGTTTTAGTATGTTTACATGAGAGGACGTAAACAGTTGGAGGAGAGCATTGACAGACATTGTGATGCGAAACATGAATTTCTGTGATGACGAAGAAAATCGGATTAGAATAGAGCAACTGAGACTGAAATATCAATAATCGAGTCAAAATGAATTCGATTTCTCTGTCATCAACGGAATGAAAGAGACAAACGGTCAGGCCCAGCCTAACATGCTCGAAACTTATTTTGACTGGAAGCAAAAAGCCTTTATAGACTTTACAAGATAAATATTAAATGAAACTTTCGTTAAATACATTAGCTGCAAATTTACATATTTTTAAATGGGATGGAATCATATGCTTTTATAGCTTGTGTTCATGGCCTGGGAACGGTAATGGTCTGTTCTATGTATTTAAAACATTTTCAATGTACTATTCTACTTTTATTAAACATTGTGTAATTTCATAATGGAATAAAATTTTCTTCTAATCTCATTCTATCTTCAATTAGATAAAACTAAAAGTTAATTTTGTTATACTATTTATGGGATAGTTCTATATTTTACTCCATTATAATATAAAAAAAAGTTGAGTTGAAGAATATTTTTATCTAAAATCCAAAAGTATAAATTCTAAAATCCAAACTCTAATGGTAGTAATAATGTACATGGATCATCACATGATTCACAAAGGCTTCTTGGCATCTAAATTATTAAAGCATAACTTTTCAATGGATTCTGCTCTTAGTTTATTACTAATATTACAGTCTATACCACTAAACATTATTCTCAAATCCAAAAAGTAAATTAAACATACAACAATATATAACTCACAAATACTAACTAAATCGATGTATTTGTAATAGCTTTCCCACATATACAAACCTTTACATGATTAGAAACTAAACAAAATATTTTCAAGTTTTCTATCTCATTGATACTAATTAAAGTTCCATTGCTCCATTTTCCTTGCCATGAGCCAACCCTTTCTATCGATTCTCTCTACCCTAAAATATTGCATCTATGCTATTAAAACAGACTCGCTCATGAGATTTTGTCCTTACTTTTTTACTAATATTACAATTTATCCCACTAAAGAATATTCATAAATCCAAAAAATTATATTTAAATTTCAACAATATATAACTCACAAATACTAACTCAATAGATGTATTTGTTATCGCTTTCCCACATATACAAACCTAAATATGATTAGAACCTATACAAATATATATTTTCAAGTTTTCCATCTCACTGATACTAATTAAAATTTCATTGCTCCACATTCCTTACCATGAGCCAACCCTTTTTTTGGTAAACGAAGAGCCAACCCTTTTTATCGAGCTCTTCCAATGTATTTTTCTGGGCCATGGATTTTTATTGCTAATCAAATATTTGAAAAAACTTAATCAACATTGATGCATTTTACTTACCATTAGTTATAACATTAGTATAAAATTAAGAATGATACTAGTATATATAACTTAACGAATAGTTTTAAGAATTTTTTTTCTTTTATGGAAAGTAAGACCAGCATAATTATAGATTGACAAATTATGGAGCTTTCACTTATAGAGCTAAAAACTATTAATAATATTTCAAAATAGTTTTTTATGAGTATAAATCTTCCAATGTTTTAAAATTCTGTCTCCAAAGTTCATGTCTATTTTACAAAAAACTACAAAATTAACACGATCTAACAAATCATTATAGTAAAAAATATTTTAAAATACATAATACTATATTTGACGAAAATCAATATCAATTTTATGTAATCTTATATCAAAAATAAACCCCGCATTTTAACATCTAGTATAATGTACATATAAATATCCTAAAGAAATATAATTAATGAAAACAACTTAATATATTAAAGATTCAAAGACTTTTACATGAAATATGCGACAGTATCTAAGATGGTATATAGCTCGCGCAGCAGATGCCAAACCAATGACCACACGCATCAATAGTGTTCCAATCAAATTCTTTAGAGACGAATCAGATCAATATAGAGAGCTATAATATATTCCTTAATTTTTCCCTCTGGATGTGTTAATCCTTCACCGTAACTGTAGGCAACGTGGGTCATGCGTGCACAGTTGATGGCTTCCTTAAGAACTCTCTTTGGCACATCTTTTTTCTTCAATAACTCTTCGTTTACTATTTTGTCGTTGTCCACACGCATTTGATGAAGCTTTTTAAAAGCTTCACTTTTTGTAACTCGATATTGCTTCATATAACAGTTGACACCAGTAGTCACATATCCTCTACTCATGTCATCCTAATCAAGTCAAATGAACTTTTTATTAAAAGATTGAGAAAATTGCATGAAAATAACACAAGCTATTTTCTACTTCCTTTACAATACACGAACTTTATAAAATTTAACCTCAAAGTTACATTTACAGAACGAATCAGTTCTTTTACCTCGAAACCGGCCATGTCATTCATCAGACGCCCATTTATAGATAATGATTGGATGAGTCTGGGTCTTGATTTGAGCCACTCATAAGTTTCCTTCGTAGCAATATGTCCCATACCCATCAAAGTGCCTGCCATAGTCGCATACATCGTGATCTCGACCTCACCAACCTCCATATAATCCTCAAAACTAGGTACATGAGCGATTTGCGCCCATTTGGCTAGGTCAAGGTTGGATTTCACCAGTCTTTTGAACTGCAGGATCAAAAAAAATATATAAAAAAACCTTATATGAACTATCATGCATGTTTTATGAGTTCAGCCTCAGACTCAGAGTTGAGTGGCAAAAAGAAATATGAAATATAAAAAGTAGTATTGGAAAGTGTTGTGAATAACTCTCGAATCAAATTTGAAAAAAAAAACAGAAAAACAAAAAGAAAACAAAAACCCAACTGAAGCCAATATCTGTTGAATAGTTTACTAGAGTTTGACCCGTCCTTTTAAAGGGTGGACAAGTTTTTTTTTATTTGTCATCATCCTATGCATTGATCTTCCGGGTTAGTTAAATATATGGAATTCAACTTAAAGGTTTGCATTTTGATGATTCTCGTTGGGACATAAGATATTTATATATATCTTGTTGACAAATTTATTTAACCTGTCTTTTTTTTCAACAATATGTTTAAATATGATGTTCGATTTTCGGTTTTGGTTTTAGGTTGTTTTTCTTTTTGGATTTCGGTTTCAGTTCAATTATGATTTTCGTTTTTTTAGTTCACGAGATATATAAAACGTTCAGTTATTTTTGAAATAAATTAATATATTTATACTTGTGTTTACCCGATCCGGATATACCGTATCTGTTTTTTCACAATTTATTTACTGAAATTTAGAAATTTCATACATGCATTTTTTATTAAAAATTGTAGTTATAGATAATTAAATTAAAATTAATAAATATATTTTTATGAAACTAAGATAACTCATTTATATAACATGTCTTTATTAATTTTACTTAAATTTTAAAACTGTAAATTATAGTTTACATTTATTTTTAATTTTTATATTGGCGAAAATTTACTTTTATATTATATAAATTAACTATATTTCATTCAACCCATATCATACTATATTGAATTATTTTTAATATTCTATTTTTAATATGTAATTATTTATTATTTTATATCTTAATTTACAATTTTGTTTTAATACATTGAAATATGTGGTAAAATTCATGATGTATGGTATTATTTAGTTTTATGATTTATAAATATTTAATCAATGAATTAAGTTACTTTATATTTATTAGTTGATATATTAATTTAATTATGAATATAAATATTATGGGAATATTATTTCTTATTCTGCAATGAAAGAATTAACATTCTTTAATAATTTTACTTAATATTAATTATGAATTTTATTATTTAAAACTAAATATTAAGAATAAATTTTTACATCTTAAATAAAAAGATATTAAAAGATATTAGTAAAATGAAATCTTGGAAAATATATTTGAGAATATATTTTTAGATATTTTGTTTTGAGAATATTAAAATAATGAATTAAATATAATATATATTTAATAGTAATTAGGTTAGTTGTAAGAAAAAACATAAGAGATTAAATAAATGAAATGGTCCAACCTAGACTACTTGTAAATAGATAAAAAGTTCTCTTGTATGCTAAATAATCCATTAAAAATATATTCATAAAATATCAATAGTAACATGTTTCATCATATATTAAATATTAATAGTAGCTAACTATTATATATATATATATATATATATATATATATATATATATATATATATATATATATATATATATATATATATCTAATTTTATTATTCTAAATATAGGAATTATATTTTTATGTACTTGGTGAGGCTTTGAAGAATTTTTTTTTGGTATTTGGATTAATATACTGTTGTATATATACAAATTAATAGATATATATAATTATTTATTACATCAACAAATAAAATATAATTTATTTTCAATGAAATTTTGTATTTATATAAATTAAAGTCATTAGTTTATAAAAATAAATATAGTTAGTTAGTTCCTTAATTTTTGGCATGATGTATATTTAATTGTAATTAAATTAGATATATGAATATATAAATATATATAATATGTTAATTTAATTAAATTATTAGAGAAAGCACCAACGTAAACTTTTTTTGATAGTCCAAAACATAGTCGATAAAAAATTATCATGTTTTAATAGTATTTATAGATATTAATGATGTATTATTAGATTAAGATCCGTGTCTTAGCGGGATAAATATTATGTATATAAATTACAATATTGTTATTATGTTATGTTCATTTACATATTATGAAATAATAAACATATTGAAAATCATAAATCATTAATATTGTGTATATAACTAAATTGGAATAAATACATAAATCAAAACAATCATACTTGTTTATTTACAGTAATTTTGTTTGTTAAAAAAATTAAAAAAATCATTTATATTTATTTTATTATGGTACATAATTAAAATTTAAATAATATTGACATAGATATAGTATATTTTATTATGAATATTTATTAGTTGAGGTTTCCTACTCATATGCTTTTATTAACATTAATATATTTTTTGTAATATTTTTTTTTAATAAAAATTGTTTTAACAATTTTAGTAATTAGTATTTGTTTTAAAAGATTCAAAATATAAGATAAAATTAAAGATGTTAATTTTTATTATATGGTTAATGTGATTTTAATTGTTTAATAGCATAATAATTAATAAATAAGTGAGGATACAAAAATCATTATCAAATATCTATTATTAAATATCCTTAAATGTCATATATATATATATATATGGTAATCATATTAGTTAATCTCATTACTTTATTTAATGGAAGAATGAAAAATATTTTTCACTAATAATCATTTTTTTTTTTATGAAATTTCAAATTTATTGATCATCGCAAAAGAATATATGTACAACTATAATAAGTTTAAAGAATAAAATTTAAAGAAAAGGAAACTTAAACATGAGCTGCGAACCATCTACTCATGAGACCATGCAACCTCGGGTTGGTGGGGTACTTGGTTGAAGTGATACGATTACAAACCGTCTTGTCGATCATCTTAGCAAGCTGATCGACAGTCTTATTACTGATTTGATGCTTCCTATCATTACGCTCTCGCCAAATGTAGTATATGGTGACTTGCAGGACTAACCGTAGAAGGATGTAAGTGAGCCGATCATAAGACCTTGTCAGCAGTCTAGAACAGTCTAGAAAGTGTAATGTTCTAGTCTGGGTCTGGATCGATACCAAACAGATTACCAACCATCATCAGCCATAGAGTGAAAGTATATGGACAAACGAAATACAAGTGATTCCTAGTCTCATCAGGCTCACCACAAAACAGGCAGTGTTGCGGTTGACCCCAATGACTAGAGCGATGGCCAGTTGATAGTCTGTCTCTAATTGCAAGCCGAGTGATGAATGCGAAGCGAGGTACTCCTTGGGAGAACCAAAAAATTATTCTCCAAGAAATCTTCTCCTTATGCTGCCTGATTTAAAAGTGGTGTCATAATTTCCATTTCCTCGTTTCCATAGCACTTCATCTCTTCCATCAGTTAGCTTTAGCTGAAACGCTTTTACTTCCGCAACCAAGCTCTGGATATATCTATCCCGACATTTTCTAAACCTCCACTAATCATCCCTTAAAACATCAGAAATTCTTATGTCTCTACTAATACCCAGCTTCTGTGTCCTAATCTCACCAGCAATCTCGATAAGTCTGTCCTTAGGAAACCATAAATCAGACCAGAACCGCACAGTACGGCCATCTCTAACTTCCATCAGGGAAAAATCTTTTGCCAAGTTTCGAAACTTCAGTAATTTCTTCCAAGCCCAAGATCCAATGCCATTATCCTTTGCATCCCATAGAGTTTCATCACGTAGTAAGTACCTTTGCACCCAGATAGCCCACAATGACTTTGTTTTGGAAAATAATCTACAAATAAGCTTTAGAGAAAAAACAGGGCTAACCTCCTGGATTCGACGAATGCCCAGGCCGCCTTCTTCATACGGGAAACACACATCATCCCAGGAAATATTTGCCTTGGACGTTATGTTTGGAGACACACTCCAGAGAAACGCTGAACACATACTTTCGATCTCATCTATACAACTATGCGGGAGACAAAAAGCGGTACACCAGAAGTTTATCATACTTGCTATGACTGACTTGATGAGGACCAGACGACCTGCATAGGAGAGTGCCTTGCTCGTCCATGACAGGAGACGGTTCCTTATCTTCGTTGTAAGAGGTTCTTAGTCGCATCGAGTCATAACTTTGGTGGTTAGGGGGAGACCAAGATACTTGATAGGTAAGGCAGAGATGGAGAGTCCCGAGTCAACTGCCGCACCCTCAAGAGCCAGCTTCCCTCTTCCTGCTGCAAAAACCGTGGCCTTAGCTACATTTATTTCAGATCCGACATCGCAGCAAACTCGTCAAACACTCGAAGTGTGCCATGAAGCGATTCTGGTGTACCATCAGAGAAGACGGCAATATAATCAGCAAAATTTAAATGTGACAGATTCACTTCCTGGCACTGAGGATGAAACCCAATGCTTCCTTCCAACACTGCTTTATTGATGAGCTTAGACAACACATTACTGACAATGACATAGAGATATGGGGATAAAGAACATCTCTGCCTTATACCTCTATTACTTGTTAAAAAAACCCTCAAGTTCTCCATTTACTGAGATTGAAAACACTGCAGTTTCCACACATTTCATGATCCAAGAGACAAAAATATCAGGGTAGTTCATAGCATGCAGAGTATCCTCAATAAAAGACCAGCTTACTGTATCAAACACCTTTGAGATGTCAAGCTTGATGGTAGATCTTGACGACACTGATGGTTTATGATAATCTTTGACTATCTCAGTGGCTAGTAAAACATTTTCCAGGAGCAACCTGCCCTCCACAAATGCACACTAATTTAACTCAATTGCTTCCGGGAGAGTGGCTTTAAGTCTCCTAGCAAAGATCTTTGATATTACCTTGTAGATTACATTACAACAAGCAATCAGCCTGAAATCAGACAGCTTCTAAGCATCCGTAGTCTTAGGAATCAGAGAGAGCAAAGTGGCGTTAACGTTGTGCGGTATGAACCCGAAGAGGAAGAATGACTGGATAGCAGTGATGAAATCTTTACCAATCACTGGTCAAGCTGCTTTGTAGAATTCTATTGGATAACCATCAAGCCATGGGGCCTTATTTGCAGGCATGGAGAAGAGAACCTCCGTGATTTCCGTAGCCTCCACCGATTTAGTAAGGATTGCTCTATCTTCATTTGATTAACTGTAATCAATAAGCTCACGAAAAACTTCTGGTGGGACGTTTGAAGTAACCTGAGGCGAACCATTTAAAAAACTTTCGAAATGTGCAGCAGCTTCACTCTTGATATCAGACGGTGAGGTAAGAATTCGACCATCTGCAGTGACAATGCGCCTGATCATATTTCGCACATTCCTACTTTGGGTGACTTTATGAAAAAACCGAGAGTTCCTGTCCCCCAAACCCAGCCACTGAACTCTCGATTTCTGGTAATAGAACTGCTCCTCAATACCTATGATGCCAATGTTCCCATGCATCAGAGGCTGCTTAAAAAGTCGACTCCTGCAGGTTCTGCATAGCTTCAGTCTGCTTAGCACACAGGTCATCATAGGCTTTTTTAACACGAGCCGGTAAATCACCATATAGATCCCGGTTAAGTCCTCTCATTTCCGACTTCCGAACCTTGAGCTTATCTTGGAAGCGCCTGATCGCTAAACGGGAGTGAAATAGTGGCTCCGTCTCATTCCAGACCCGATTTACAACTTCTAAAAATCGAGGGTGAGAAACTGTGTGGTTAAAAATTTAAACGGCTTTGAGTTCCTTTGCGGTGGTGCCTCACAAAGTTGAATATGCATACGCAAATGATCAGAAACCCCACCGGATTCAAAAGTAACAAAAGAATTTGGGAAAGCGCTGATCCAACAGCTATTGATCATAACGTGATCGAGCTTCTTACTAATAGGATTTGCATCCTAATTGATTGACCATGTAAAAGAAGGACCAACTTGGGCTAAGTCCATCATGTCGCATTCACGAACCACATCTTGGAAATCTCTGATTGCACTTCTGTCTGCCGCAGTCGCCATGAGACGTGAGTGCTCTGCAGAGGACAAGGCAACATTAAAGTCACCCTGAATAATCCAAGCATTTGTATCACCTGTCACTGATCCATAAATAATTTTCATCTCTATCCATAATTCTCGCCTCTCCACCATACAATTAGAAGCGTAGATAAACGAACACATGAAGGTATCACCCGAAGCTTTGTATCTGACCCACACTGTAATCATCTGCGCACTCGTAGAGACCGGTATGACGTTGACATCCTCAGACCAACAAATCCAAATTCTGCCAAGCCTATGATTAAAGTAGTTTGTCACACTACTCCAACCGCGGAAGGTAGCATCAAAAATCTTCTTAAAATATTCCTCTTTCACTTTAGTTTCCAACAAACATCCAAAAGACAATTTTGCAGCTTGAACCCAATATCTTACTGCTTTTTGTTTACGTGGCATATTGAACCCACGTATGTTCCAACCAAAAATTGACGACATATATCAGTGCTTCCTAAAGGAAGCTTTTTTAGCTGGATTTGTACTCTTGCTATTTGTCATAGCCTGAAACAGATCTCTTGAGTTTGCAATATGCCGCTTTGCATCTCTACCTCTACCACGCTGAGGGGTTCCTCGCTTTTGATTGGCCATTGAAGCTTTACCAGCAGTGCCTACATCAGATGCTGGCACCACCTCATTTGGAAGTTCCGCCTTATCGTTTCCCACTACTTCGCTAACTTCCGTATCCTCATCATTGTCCTCAGCCTCGTCCTCATCTTCAGTTTCCCCCTCCTCTTGAATATCCTGCAGAACCTGGAAGCCATTAGGGGAGACAGAACCATTGCCCAGGTTCTGATTCTCTTTAGAAGACGTTGAGAAATTCTGTCCTTTGACAATAACCCAAGTATCCGTTGCTGGGTCTAGACTGTGATTCGACCCCTCGACAATAGTACGACCACCAGAAAGATTAGATTTCCCAGACATAGTCTCAAGCTCTTCCATTAGCTTCAAAACAATCTCGGTGGGAGACTTCTCTGTTGCATCCTTAGCTGAAAATCCCTCCAGTATCACTGAGTCATTTAACATCCCAGAAGTATCCTGCACTGACACCTCAGGAACGCCAACTTTTGGCTTTGGAGGCGGACACTCCTTCCCAACGTGACTCCATTTGGAGCAGGAGAGACAGTGGGAAGGTAACCAAGGATAGTTGATGTCAACTGCGACATCCATGCCATCTCCACCCTTAAAAATTATCTTGCTTGACAGTGGTTTCGTCATGTCTACCTCCACTAGCACACGAGCAACATCCAGACGGACACAACGTTTTGTATTCGGGTGAAGCTTGATGAATTTCCCAGATGTTTGAGACAAAAAGCTCAACCCTTTCTTTGAGTAGAAATAACAAGGAACATTGCACAGATCAACCCATAACGGCATTGCAGAGAGATCACGAGGCGCACGAGCAGTCTCAGGTGTCCATACTCCCAACATCAGTGGGACATCCGAGATGTGCCAAAACTTGCGCTTCAAGATCCTAGATCGAACCCATGCATCCTCAATCCTGAAAAGCACTGTCGTCTTTCCAATAAATTGAACATCAATCTTGGATTTCTTCAACGGTGAAGCCCAAATCCTATTCACAGTCGCATGAATCGGACCAATATGCGGAGCATCATTCATGAAATACCCTACAACGAAACAATCCCACAGGGGTACTGCCTCCTCCATAATCGACATCGGAATATCAAGTTCTGCAACACCATCTTTAACCACAAACTCAGGGATCTCCACTGAGTTAGAAGAACCTTCAATGAGAGCCTCTGAATAAGAGACCTTCATATTGCTTCCATTCCCCACCAGATCGTCATCTTCCTTCATCGATGAGTGCAGAGCAGGGATCTCCTCCCCCACCGGAACTTCATAACCCTTCGGTCCCAAGACCTCTCCACGAGCGCACGGATCCGGCGCCGCCTGCGTAAGTTTTCCTTCAGTGGCCATTTTTGGTGAGTCGCCGTCGCCCTGTTCTGTCATTAGGTTTTTTTTTATTAATTTAATAGTTAGTTAACTAAAAAAATATAATATATGTTTTGATAAACCAACCTATTTTCTAAAAAATCTTAAGAATCATAGTAAAGACACATGGAAACTTAAATGTTATAATTTTTCTCCAAATATATGAAGAATACCGATAAATTTTAATTTTTATATTTGTATATATTTTTTCTCAAATTTTGATACATATTTTTCTTTGAAAGCGATTTTCCTAAATCTAAAAGATATACTATATAAGAATATCTCCAATGTATTATTCCATATTTTACTTCAAAATAGTGCAACCAAAAACAGAGAAATTTATACTCCAATCTAGTACTCAATTTTCTACTCCAAAAATAATATATTTTATTAATAATTTCTAATAATACATTATACTTATAAAAACTTACCAATTAACCCTAACTATTTTATGTTTACAAAAATTCTTTAAAACATAATTTATTAAATTAAAAAATTATTACTCCTTCTGTCCCACTTTAAGTGGAGTTTTAGGGAATTTTTTTTGTCCCATTTTAAGTGATGTTTTCAAGTTTCTAGGTAAAAATTAAATGTATTTTGATACTTTTAATTATTTATATTATGTAGTATGACTTTTTATTGGTTGAAATTACTTTAATCATTGTTATTTTTATGCAAACGAGAAAGATGGAATAAAAGTTTGTAATTCCTTAATCAACGTGCAAAAACTTAAAAATCTACTTATTTTGGGACGGAGGGAGTATTAAAAAGTATGGCTGTCAGTGCCGACACTGTTATAAATCCCACCTTCAATTTGAAGAATCAATTTAAATATCTCGTAACCATTTGTTTATGTAACAAGTAGAAGTTAAGATCCATGATTAAATTTCGTGAATACAACAGCCATGATTTTAGATATAGGTGTATGTCAGAGTATAGTTCCATCAAAGATTTCTCGAAAAAAATAATTAAAACTTTTAAACTGATAAAGGAACGTCGAAGAAACTTCTCTTGTTACGAGTGGTTGAATTCTAAACTAAAAAGAGTATAAATTATAGTATATTAAAATGTTAGTTGTTGACAAAAAAAAAATGCTGCTTTGATATAGATGTATACAGTTTACTAAAGAGTTTTTATTGGTTACCTCTTCTATTGTACCTTTCAAGCTGTAAGATCTTCCTTCGAACCCCACGTCTCCTTCGAAATCTTTGAATACATCCAGAATTAGTTTAAACACGAATTTCAAATGATCTGGTTGTGTATCCATGTCTTTATCAGGAGCCCACCTTGTCCATCATTCTTATCCTCAGTATCATCATCAATATGAAAGTTAATTATATGAACTTTTAACATGTAGTGCGTACCTTTCTAGACTATTGGCGAGGCTTACAGCTTCAGAGATAGATGCATATCGATCGAAGGTGTCGTCGGTAATGGTTTCGACCGTGTAGAACTTAGTCAACATAATCCTCGCACTCGAGAACTGTGGCTCAAAGTACATCGATATCACAAAAAAATGTAACTCCACGATTCTATCTCTGAAATATGGTGGCAACTTAGATGCAAAGTCGAGCTCCTTGTACCATCTTGCATCAAAACAAAGACACACACACACACACACATTTCTAACGATTGATGAAAACAAGGGAAAAAACTTCAAGGATTCTACTTTAAACCATATAAAAAGTATAGTAACTGAGGAAATTATATACTTGGTAACCATTTTGAGCTCTTTAAGGTATATAAGCTGCAGTATCTTGAAATTGAGCTTGGAAAACTTGAGTAGTGTCTCGTCATGGTCTACTTCTTGTTCGTAGAATGGGATAAATTCCATCGCGACTAATATCTCCATATTCCAGTGTTGAGATATACCAAGAGCATTTTGTATAAGCCTTGAGAGATGAGGCCTTACTCGTCCTGCCAACGACTCCATATGTTTCATTGTAAAGCTCAATGCTTCGTCCATTATATAGTCTCTTGTCGTCCTTAAATGAGCGGCTTCGTACAAGCTCAGTATGCCCTCGGCATCCTTGGCTAAGGAGTCCATAAAATTTCCGTCAGCCCCTTTGAATCTCTTGAACGCATCTATATACATCAGAGATTGTGAGTTCTTGTTCTATCTTTCAATCGAACTATAGATGAACACGTACGTCAGTTAATGTGCATAGGAAAAAAAAACTTACCAGCCGACATGTTGTAACCATATGTTCGGAATACCCAAAAGAAGATGGAGATTGTGTAAAGGTCATGCTCGTTTGCAATAATATCATCTATCTTTTCAAAGGCGTTTGCCAAGGTCTTTTCGATCTCGTTCTCAAAATGATAGGCAACGCCAAGAGTGGTCATCAAATAGATCAAAAGTACTTTCCTCTTCGAGGAGCCATGACATAATTCTGCTGCGGAAGAGGACATGAGCATGTCCGTGACGTTGGGCTTGATTGCTTCAAGTTCGCTTGCAAAGACATCGAGTTCCTATAAGAATCTAGCGCAAATCAGTAGCCTATTTTGTTAAACAAACAATTTACAAGGTATAACAACACTAGTAAATATCACTATGAATATGTATCATATAATCAAATATGTTGTCAAAGTGACTGAAAATTTTGAGCGATCTCAAAGAGAATTAGAATTATATATAGGATTTCTGAGTACCGGAGGCGAAAGCCCCGCGGTACGGTACGATACGATAAATTAAAGGGCATGAGCTTAGGTTTTGCTAGTAGCATTATTAAGAGACCTAAAGGTTTGCATTAATCATTCACAAGATAATAAAGAAACTAGTATTTGATTTCATCTAATTTCACAAACAAAAAAAATCGATACATTATTTACTTTTATATTTTCGATATGTGATAATAGTAAATATATAAACTCACCAATTCATCGATCGGGGCGTAAAGGAAGTAATCATCCCATTGAGAGGGTTGCAACATTTTAAACGTTCGTGCGCTTTCATGATCAAAACCAGTTTGAGATCCCATATCAGAAGTAAAGAGATTTTTGGGAAAAGAGAAATCGTAGATGTATATTTATAGATGAACGGTAATCAAAGTCTCGGCAAAAAGTCTTGTATTTCTAAGAAATGTGACGGAGGTAGGAAAAAGTTTTAGAAGTGTCAATTCTGAAATTAGCTTGTTTTATAAGGGTCATTTAGCTTAAGTCAAGAAAAAACTATTTTATGAAAATTTCACCTAGGTCAATTGATCTATGTAACAACACTGTGGCTCCACGCCGTATAAAGTAAATGTATACAGCTCACACTTGTAAAACATACTTTCTAAGAAGTGTGACGCTGTATAGAGTATGTTTTACAAGCAAAGCTTGAGTCCGAAACAAACAGAATTTTTAGGTTTTACAAACAAACAAACGTAAAATAATAGTAATATTATTATTTATATTATCTCTTTTCAAAGAAAAAAAAAATGTATCATGCTTCATGTTGGGCAAAAAAACAGTTGCTTATCCTATCCTTCCTCTCCTATACTATCCTATCCTATCCTATCCTATACTATTAATAATCTCTATTTGAGTCCATTGAGGGTGTCCACGTCAGATTGGAAAATCAACCAATCAGGTTTTAACGTTTTGCCACGTAATCAAATGATTTTCGATGTTGGGCTTAGATTTCTTTACGAGCCCAACAAATATATTGATCCAATCACAATACTACATTGTGCTATGTCATCTACTCTAACGCAAAGCTTTCGCTTCTCGAACGCTTCCTCTTCTCTTTCCTAACGTCACCTCGCTTAATGACAATTTTTTTCTGCTTTTGCTTCTCGAACGCTTCCTCTTCTCTTTCCTAACGTCACCTCGCTTAATGACAAATTTTTCTTTTACAAAATTCATAAAAGCTCTCTTTTCAGAGAATTGTGATAACCCCTTCGACTTCCTCAGCGTTTTCGTATATAACTCCCTTCCGTATTTAACCGAGAGACTCAAAAGAGGACAAAGAGGGGAGGCTGGACTCTTTCTTCTCTCCCCCATCTCCGGTGATATCTTCCTCTTCGAACCGAGAACATGGAAATGGTAGTAACGCCTTCCGTCTTTGCTGCCGCCACCGCCGCCGTCGTCAGATCGGAAGCAGCAGAAGACGCGATTGGCTCAACCGCGGATATTTCCCAACCGCCTCTGCCGTCAGATGAAGTCGATTCGTTACTGGCTGCTGGATCTTCCGATGATGTCGTCGTCATTGTCTCGGAGGTACAGCGTTTAACCCCTTCAGATGACGGCGAGGATCTCGGCGATGGTCTGATCGAGGCCCACGGTGTTGAAACTGATGCCTGACTCAGAGAACCGGCTAGCTTCTCTTTGATTTCTTTTTTTCTATCATATATATGGCTTAACAATCTTTTGCTTTTCGCAAAAGGTTTGGAGGAAACGCCATGGTTACATGAGACATATAGAGCCACCACTGCAGCGAAATTTAATACAATTGGAGGCAATGCAGGTTAAGTTTCAGTCTTGATTTGTCTCTCCACATTAATTTTTAAAAAGCTACCCTTTTCTACTTTGGCCCAGAGAAGATTGCTGGTTAGTAGTTCCGGTCACTGGTGAGGTAACAATGGTGTAGAAACTCTCGAGAGTTCTTTTGTGTGTTCAAAAAGAACACTCGAGAGTGGTGATGAAACTCATCTCGATGAGCTTTGCAATGGACACTGGGGTATCATCTTCCGTAACTTTAAACCATTGATTTCCTCTTTACGTATAACTATTTATGCCACAAATTTATTGGGTTCATGTATCTTCTGTTAATTTCTTATGCAGAAAACAGCTTTGGTTTCAAGAGGAGAGTTTACGTTTCAAGATATTTACGGTGCAGAGGCATTGCTGAATGAAGAAGACGAGGACGGTTATTGTGATTGGGAACCTGTGCATAGCAGAAGATACCAGTTGAGTTTGTGAAATGGTGTTGCTTCAGTTGCACTACGGCAAATCCTGGTGATATGGTTCATTGTTATGTATATTTTGCTTGCTTTTTCATGTTTGAATACTTTTGTTTCTGATCTTATCATTACCAGTGTCTGCAATTATTTGTAGGCATGGATTTTTGCATCTTTGTTATTTAAAGGACACCGGTCTCTTACCGAAGTCGAAGAGAAATGTGGAGGTAAGATGTTAATTTGTTTTGCTTCTTTTTGAACATGTCGTAGTGATATAATGCTATTTCGGTTCCACATTATCTAACTTAAAGTAACACTAAGCGTGCTCACGTCTCTTTTATCTTGATCTCAGGAAATTCATCTGCAACTAGCTCAAAAATTGTTGGTTTCGAGTAGATAATGTTGCTGCGCTCAGAAGTATGATTTTGTTACTGTTATAGTTTTGGGAGATATCTGTTGACGTCAATACAATTTATTTATTTCTAAAGCTTTTCTCCGTGCGATTATTTGGCAAGAGTTCCAGATGGTGAGCTTCTACTTAATTGTCTTAGATACATATCTAACTGCGAGTAGTTTGTTTATTTCCTTACTTTTGCAAACAAGTCACTAACTGATTTTTTTCTTTCAATTTTAAGGTCTACACTTCAGAGCATGTTAACGTTGTTAATATCACAAGCTGAGTTCTACAAGTAATAAACATGTTTCTAATATTGAATAAAAGTCACTGGACTTGAATATTATTTGATAAATTACAGAGGTATAGGAGCAACTATTACATGTCATCGCTAATATACAGTTGACCGGTCCGGCACATGTTACTATTACAAGCCAAGTACCAAAATTATTTTCATCATTTGACGAATATTTGTCCACCATATCTATAACCATATTACATACAACAAAGCCACCTTCTATGCTTTTAACATTTAGGCAACCAGTGATTCAACCAAAACAAACACAAAAAATGTCAACAAAAATACTAAAAAGAATTTATACAACATTAATAAAAATGATTTAGATACTAAAGCCAAGACAACAATTATATTAAATGTGAGCGCTGATCTTAAATGTCCTAATTTATTTTGTTTAAACGTGTACCAACTTCTCAAACTTCAATTAGAAGTTATATATAATAATTGAAGGATTAGATTCTGAAATTACTCTTTTAAAAACAAAAACAAATAAATTATATTATCAAATAAATTATTTTTTACTGAAAATGAAATGCTGAAATATCATACATTAATTTCAAAGATTTAATTTAAGTATATATTAAATCACTTTTATCTCTTCACAACAAAATAACGACAATTGTAGACAAAAACAAAAAACAAAATAACGACAACAAGTAAAAGATACAATCTATATATTTACATCTTATTTCAATTAGGTGAGAGGTCCGTATTCCTACAGAAGAATGCCATCAAAAAGATTGGAATGCCGTAAATGAACAAAGCCCAATTTTTAATTTCTAAAATCAATAAGAATATTTAATTTTATCGAAACAAGTAGTCCTAAAGAATAAAAAATATCATAATAGGAAAATAAAATTAATTTAAAAGTACATCTAAAGTATTAATAAAATTTATAAGAAAAAATAAATCAACAACATATAGTTATTAAGTCATATAATATCATTTTTCAATATTATTAACGTTTGCACTCTAATAAATTAAAATTCATTTTATAATTTATATTTTGTGCAAATTGATAAATATGCATTATATATAGTAGATAAAAATAGTACTTCACTTTTAATAGAGACAATTTTTCCATATGTATTGTATTTGTGTTAAGGATAATAATAAGTGAACCCAAAAGCGTCTGTTTAAGTCTGTTATAAACTGACGACAAAAAAATGCACCCAAATCTATCTCCATCAAATCATTCACATGTAACATCTTCTTACTTTGAGATAAGTTAGGCAATAACCCATCATATAGAGAAACTACAATTAATTTATTAAAAACATTAACGAAACACAAAAGAAACTAAAGTATTTTCCGCGCGGACCGAGGCTCTAGTATATATAGAGTTTGTAAACATATCTGTTTTTGTTTGAGAGACTTTAATAAACTTTTAATTCGGTGGAAATTCAGCATGTGCTTTTTATTATAATAAATAATATGATGAGATAATTGGAAATTAGAGACGGGAACAAACGGTGCTACTGTCCCAGATAAGTACAATATACGTCTGTCTATTTTTAATAATTAAGAACCTAGTTTTTCAAAAAAGTAAAAAACAAAAATAAGGACCTAATTTCTTATATAAATATATTTGTTTCATCACAATTTTATGTTAACTTATATATTTTAGTATAAATTATTCAAATTTATATGCTATATATCATTTTTTATTTTTAGATCCTAGAAAATTTAAGCATATATAAACTTTAATTTATAAAAATATCAAATGGGTTGTCTGAATCTAAACCTAAATTGAACTCTTAAATATCCAGATCTAACAGAACCAACCCGAATCAATTAGTATCCAAATACTTGTTCTTAATCAAATGTAAAAAAAAAAATTATTGATAGCAAAATATTTATTATTTATAATGTTTAATCGACAACATGTTTAAAAAAAATCACTATACGCATGGTGCTAGTTTCATTTAGTTTTATATTAATAAAACATCAAAAATTTCTTTAAACATCATATATTAACAAAGGAGCATCTGTTTGTTTTCTTTTTGATATTTGGATTTTGAAAAAGTTTCCACGTGATTTATACATATAAAGACTAAATTCATAAAGTAAGTATTTTAGACCCTGTTTCGAAACGCGTTAGGCGCTAGTCGGGTGGTCGGGTTAGGCCTAGCGCCTAGAGAGAAAATCGGGGATTAATCGGATTGTTTAGAGATTCCTTTCAACGTGTGTAGTTTTCGCCTTGACGCGTTCTACAATATACTGCCATACTGATACTGGTACTGTTATCCGAGACTATGTACTTTTCAGTTTTCACAACCACTCTCAGCTATTCGCACAATAGTGCGGCATTTCTTTGTAAAATTATGCATAATCATTGAGCCAAAAGAGTAAATGGCCGACAATTCCCAATTGTTAATTCTGGAATAAGAATTAAAAGCAAATTGTTTCGTTTTGCAGCGGAACAAGTTTTTTCCTTCTTTTGTTTTTTTGGCACCGAAACAATTTGAATCATTTTTTTTCTCAGAAAAAAATAAACAATAAAACAAGTTGAAACATATGTTCTTTTGTTTTGTCCATCGAAGAAAACAAGATAATGACGGCAACCCGTACATTGTATAATTTCATCATGTCCACATTATATATATATATATATATTTTTTGACTTAGTGTCCACATTATATTACCATTTCAGAAACCTCCGTATTCTTAAAATAATACATACAAATCATGTTTTAATCATTCCCTCAGTTCTTAAAATGTCACTTTATTTAAGAAACTAATTTTCTGGGTACCGAACTATTTGTTGGGATTCATGACTATATTAGAGACTATGTCAGCGAATCCTTCAGAGACTACGTCAGGAGTTGATGATGGAAATCAAACAAGATTGCATAACTTAAACCAAGACAAGGACGTCATATTAGGAAAAGGAAATGTCACTTTTCTGGAGATATGGAAGTTGATAGGTTCCTGGAAATATTATTTTCATGGAGTTGTGGAAGTTGCAAGTATTTTGGAATATTTCCTAATAGGTTTATGAAAAGGGGAGAATGCCCTAATCCAACTAGGTTAATGTAATAAACTCCTACTATATAAAAGGAGCTCGTGTGTATTCTCTTTTCTAAGCCGAGAAAAGACCTAGCTTGTGTTGTTAAGCTTTGGTTGGGAGAGAGAGAGAGAGAGAGGTGCTATATCTTTGTAATTGAGATTATAGTGAATTGCCTCATTAACAGGCCCCAGGGACGTAGCCACATTTAGGTGAACCCTGGGATATCAATTTCTCGTGTCTATCTTCTATACTTTCCGTGTTCTTCTTCTGTTCTCCATTACTTTTCAAACTTTCATACTTTCTAACTTATTTCAGCGAGTGCGTCAGAGTGTGTCTTAGTGAGTTTGTGGGGTGTTATTTCAACAAAGTGGTATCAGAGCCTTAGGTGGTGTTGATCTCAATGCCTAAAGCAAGGATTGAGGTGGAGCGGTTCGATGGGAAGGGAGACTTCTCGTTGTGGAAGAAGAGGATGCTTGCGCATTTGTCTGTCCTTGGTTTAAAGGATGTGTTAGAAGAGTCCGAGTCACCTTCTGTCTCAGCAAGGAAGAAGGATGAAGATGAGGACGTTTACAAAGAGCGGTTGGTGAAAGAGGAAGCTGAAAGGCTTGAAAGATCAGAGACGGCGATGAATCTGATCATTCTCAATGTTGGGGATCATGTGCTAAGGAAGATTGAGTTGTGTACTACAGCTGCGTCTACATGGTCTACACTGGAGAGGTTATATCTTTCAAAGACTCTACCGAATAGAATTCACTTGCAGCACAAATTCTATACCTTCAAGATGGTTGATACTCGGAGTATGGATGAGAATATTGATGACTTCTTGAAGATTGTCTCTCACATGTCAAGCGTGAATGTAACTGTGTCAGAGGAGGTACAAGCGATTCTGCTCCTGAACTCGCTTCCTTCACGGTTCAACTCTCTCAAGGAAACGCTTAAGTATGGCAAGGATACATTATCATTGGAAGAGGTAACAAGTGCAGCAAGTTCTAAAGATCAGGATCTGAAATCCTCTACGGCTTCACAGGATATTGGTGAAGGTCACTATGCTAGAGGAAGGTCTGAGAAGAAGGATCCTGTGAGGAATGATAAGGGCAAGTCTAGATCGATCTCAGGGTCTAGGATAACTTGCTGGTTCTGCAAGAAGCAGGGACACACCAAGAGGGAGTGTTATGCATACAAGAAGAAGTATGGCAGAGAAGAAGACGAAGCTGAGGCAGCGGTTGTGGTAGATCCTGATTCAGATGATGATGCACTTTCGGTTGGAGATAAGTGGCATCATGATAAGTGGGTGATTGATTCTGGATGTTCCTATCACATGACGTGTAGGAGGGATTGGTTTCACACGTTTCAAGAGCTGACTTCGGGACAAGTTCTTCTTGGTAATGATTGCGCGGTTGGAGTGCAAGGGATTGGTACAATCAACATCAAAGCTTATGGAGGTTCTGTCAAGACACTCACGAATGTCAGGTATATTCCGGAATTAAGAAGGAACTTGATATCTACTGGAACCACGGATTTATTGGGCTTTGAGCATAGTGGGGGACATGGGAAGACTAGATTTTACAAGCATGGTAAGCTAGCTCTTCAGGGAAGTTTGTCTGGGTCATTGTACTTGTTAGATGGTGAGACTGTGTCAGGTGAAGTAAACAGCAGTGTCAGGAAGAAACCATCTAAGGATGAGACAGTCTTGTGGCATAGACGTCTTGGGCACATGAGCATGAAAAATCTACAGATTCTAGCCCGGAAAGGGGTGATCGATAAAAGGAGGATTGGTGATTTGGATTTATGTGAGAGCTGTGTGATGGGGAAGCAGAAGAGAGTAAGCTTCAACATCGGGAAACATGATACAGATGAAGTTCTCAAGTATGTACATGCTGATTTATGGGGATCTCCAAGTGTGACACCAAGTCTGTCAGGGAAACAATATTTTCTCTCTATTATCGATGATTATACAAGAAAGGTCTGGATATATTTCTTAGCTACTAAAGGAGAAGCCTTTAGTAAATTCCGTGAATCGAAGAAGCTGGTGGAGAATCAAGTCAAGAAGAAAGTGTGTTGTCTTAGAACAGACAATGGACTTGAACTCTGCAACACAGAGTTCGACAGCTACTGTAAGCACCATGGAATCAAGAGACACATGACCTGTGCATATACACCACAACAGAACGGTGTAGCTGAACGTTAGAACAGGACTCTGATGGAGAAGGTGAGATGCTTTATGGTTGAGTCGGGTCTAGAGGAAAAATTCTGGACTGAAGCAGTAAGTACGTCAGCATATGTGACAAACAGGAGTCCATCTTCTGCCATAGATGGGAACATTCCGGAGGAACTTTGGTTGGGCAAGAAGCCCGGTTATTTGCACCTGAGAAGATTTGGATCAGTGGTTTACGTCCATGCAGATCAAGGAAAGCTCAAGGCCAGAGCTAAAAAGGGAATCTTCATCAGTTATCCAGTGGGTGTGAAAGGATACAAAGTTTGGCTTCTTGATGAAGAGAAGTGTGTTATAAGCAGGAATGTGGTATTTACAGAAGATAAGGTCTACAAGGATTTGAAAGTCTGCAAGGTTAAAGCAGATGTCACAAAGGAGCTAAGAAATCAGACTCTGCTGGAAGATTCAGCAGGATCTGCATCAGGACCGGAAGTTGAAGCTTCAGGTGAAGCTGTTGACGAAACAGCTGAATCAGCTGGTGATGCAGATGACAAACAAGGTGAAAGTCTTGAAGGATATCAGCTAGCAAGGGATAGATTTCGGAGAAGAATAGTGCCACCTGCACGGTACTCTGACTCAGAAGATATAGCAGCTTTTGCACTATATGTAGCTGATGACGTATGTGCTGAGGAACCTCAAGACTATCATGGAGTGATGAACAGCGATGAGCGAAAGCAGTGGGATGAAGCATGTGGTGAAGAGATGACTTCACTGGAGAAGAACCAAACCTGGAAGCTTGTGAGAAGGCCTAGTAAGCATAAGGTGATAGGCTGCAAGTGGGTCTTTAAATTGAAGCCTGGTATACCTTGTGTTGAGAAGCCTAGATTCAAGGCTCGGTTAGTTGCTAAGGGATACTCTCAGAGAGAGGGTATTGATTATCAAGATGTATTTTCACCCGTCGTGAAACATGTGTCCATAAGGTTCCTATTGTCAATTGTAGTGAATCTGGATTTGGAGCTTGAGCAACTTGATGTAAAGACTGTGTTTCTTCATAGTACACTTGAAGAAGAGATTTACATGGAGCAACCAGAGGGATTTCAAGTTAAGGGGAAAGAGGATCACGTCTGTCTACTTCAGAAGGCTCTTTATGGACTAAAGCAAGCACCAAGACAATGGAACAAGTGTTTTGATCAGTTTGTGGTTAGTCACGGTTTTTTGAAGAGTGAATATGATCATTGTGTTTACATCAAGGAGGTAACCAATGGTACTCACATCTATTTATTGCTATATGTGGATGATATGTTGGTTGCATCAAAGGATGCGGCAGAGATCAAGAAAGTGAAGCAGCTACTCAGCAGCAGATTTGAAATGAAGGACTTGGGTCCAACAAGGCGAATTTTGGGAATTGATATTGAGAGAGATCGTGCAAAGAGAATTCTGACACTATCTCAATCTGGCTATATCAGGAAGATTCTCAAGGTATTCGACATGGATGAGTCAAAGAGTGTATCAACACCTGTTGGTGCACATTTCAAGCTATATGCCGTAGTAGATGATGAGGCAGAGACATGTATGGATGATACTCCATATGCTAATGCTATCGGAAGCATAATGTATGCTATGATAGGCACGAGGTGTGATCTGGCGTATGCATTAGGGTTGGTTAGCAGGTTTATGAGCAAGCCTGGGATGGTTCATTGGACTGCGGTTAAGTGGGTATTGAGATACCTGAATGGAACACAAGATCTGAAACTGTGCTTCAGGAAGAATGAGGTGTTTAAGGTTTAAGGTTTATGTGATTCTGATTTTGCTTCGGATCTGGATAAGAGAAGGTCGATCTCAGGATATGTTTTCAAGGCTGGTGGGAATACAATCAGCTGGAGATCGAGTCTACAAAGTGTAGTGGCTCTGTCAACAACTGAAGCAGAGTATATGGCACTGGTTGAAGCTGTCAAGGAAGGAATATGGTTAAAGGGCTTAGCGGAGGAGCTTGGATTCAAGCAAGACACGGTGGAGATATCGTGTGACTCTCAAAGTGCATTGTGTCTAGCCAAGAACAATGTGTATCATGAGAGGACTAAGCACATCAGCAGAAAGATGCACTTCATCAGAGATATCTTCGCTCAAGGTGATGTAAGTGTGAAGAAGATATGTACTTCTTGAAATCCTGCTGATATATTAACCAAGGTTGTTCCAGTTAAGAAGTTCGAGGAAGCGGTGGACTTCCTTGGGATGTCCGAACACTGAGGAGCATTCGGCATCGCCTGGCAAAAGCACGAGTTTGCTTAACCTAAGTAGTGGATCATGTTTGATGTCATCAAGGTGGAGTTTGTTGGGATTCATGATTATATCAGAGACTACGTCAGCGAATCCTTCAGAGACTAAGTCAGGAGTTGGTGATGGAAATCAAACAAGATTGCATAACTTAAACCAAGACAAGGACGTCATATTAGGAAAAGGAAATTTCACTTTTATGGAGATATGGAAGTTGATAGGTTCCTGGAAATATTACTTTCATGGAGTTGTGGAAGTTGCAAGTATTTTGGAATATTTCCTAATAGGTTTATGGAAATGGGCGAATGCCCTAATCCAACTAGGTTAATGTAATAAACTCCTACTATATAAGAGGAGCTCGTGTGTATTCTCTTCTCTAAGCCGAGAAAAGACCTAGCTTGTGTTGTTAAGCTTTGGTTGTGAGAGAGAGAGAGAGAGAGAGAGAGAGAGAGAGAGAGAGAGAGAGAGAGAGAGAGAGAGAGAGAGAGAGAGAGAGAGAGAGAGAGAGAGAGAGAGAGAGAGAGGGGTGTTATATCTTTGTAATTGAGATTATAGTGAATTGCCTCATTGCCAGGCCCCACGGACGTAGCCACATTTAGGTGAACCCTGGGATATCAATTTCTCGTGTCTATCTTCTATACTTTCCGTGTTCTTCTTCTGTTCTCCATTACTCTTCAAACTTTAATACTTTCTAACTTATTTCAGCGAGTGCGTCAAAGAGTGTCTCAGTGAGTTTGTGGGGTGTTATTTCAACACTATTAAAAAAAGGCTTATTTAGGGGATAACAAAAAAAAAGACATTAGATTTTTAGAAAGAGAGACAAATAAGAGATAGGAAGGGAAAAAAGAGAAAAGGTAAAATTTTAGTTAGATAGTGATTTTTTTTTCTTTAGCTATTAGGTGCAATTTCTCTAAGCACAATCGAAGATAATATTATTCTCATTGATGAGGCAAAAAAGTTCGATATTTTTACTTATATATTCAAGTTCATGGGAGTCATTAGATTTAGGAGTGTACAATGTTGTTGTGGAAATTTTAAGGGTTTGGTATATATTGAGGGTGGGATATTATGTCTGTCTTGTTCACTGATTGATTATCTATTTATCTCTAATCATTTTCATTATATTTAATTTACAATCTATTTTTTTCAAACTGCTAGACCATGCGAAGTAAATTTTCTTTTCTTTTCTCAGTAAACTTAATTCTTTTATTAGATTTTGATCCGCCTTTTAAACGGGCGATTATATATTCTATTTTTTTAATTATATTTTTATATTTGAATTTTTTTATAATCATATTTATATATAATATTAATTTAATATGATAAAATAGTGTCTTAAATAAATGAAATACATAATTGGATATAACATTTATAGTTAGACATGACATTTATCAATCAGTCATAATCATAATTTAATTGAGTAGATTACAAAAAATCATTTGGGTTTCCTACAACTAGATTTAGACAGAAAATTGTTTTAAATATTAAAATATAATTGATTTATCAAAAATATAAAAAAATTCTAAAACTTTGCAAACCAGACTAGTAATTCTACATACATATGAATGATAAACAATTATTGATTCCTAGTATTGTGTACAAGACGCTCCGCCATTTTATTCTGCGTACACATACTATATATGAATGACTTTGAGTGATTGAAACTTGTTTTCAGTATCTTAATATTTTTCTAGTAATTTGCAAATGAAATCTATTCTTTAGATTTCAATTTTTTTTTCACCAATTGAAACAATTTGTTGTAAATGTTAAAATATGTTCTTTAGAAGGATGGAGTAGTATGATGAGAACAATTGAGAACAATTCAGTATAACAATTATTTTTATCAATTGAGAACAATTTGTTGTAAATGTTAAAATATGTTCTGTAGAAAGATAGAGTAGATTTCGAAATTAATTCAATATCTTAAAAACAGACGATTTTCTTATAATTGATTTCTTCTAGAGAAGTGAACAGTCTTAGAATTTAGTGAAAACACATTCTGGAAAACGAAGGCAGTTTTTCTCTCTGGCGCTCTTCTCGATAATGGTCTTTGCCTAACGGTTTGCTAGCTCACCGTTTCTGCATACCACCAACTTCCTTCCTCTTTTGGCATAAAATCACCTATTTTTTCTGCTCAGCTTTATTAAATTCAAATATATTTCCTCTTTGGGGAGAAACCAGCGGATAATACTGTCACTCTCCGCCGAAGCAGCCCATTGTAGCTTCCGACACTGTCACCGAGTCGACGGTACTCCTCTGTGACGGGTTCTCACAACCCTCATGCTCCTCATCACCTGCTAGCAACCTGCAACTTCACTTACCTGTGTTTACCAATGACGACGCAAGCTTCAACTATGTCTCGTCCTCTCTCAAAGGAACCACAGCGCCGGCGAATCAGAGCTCCGGAGCTCGATACTTCTGCCCTCATCAAGGACAATGCCCTCACTCTTATTGGGCGTGTAGTCAACCCAACAGAACAGCAAGTGGAGCTCATACTTTCTGCCCTTCCCCGCGACTGAACCTTGAAAGGCAAGGTATTCGGTTCTGACTTAGGCCTGAACTGTTTCCAGTTCAGATTTGAACTGGAGGATGACCTAAAAGGTGTCCTAGCCAACAGACCATGCCAATTCCGCCGATGGATGATTGGTTTACAACGCTGGGAGCCCGTCATCTCTTCTACCTTCCCCTCCCAGATCCTGTTATGGTCTCCCACTGCATTACTGGCACGAAAAGGCTCTCTACAACATAGGCCTGCAACTAGGCTCGCTGGATGACTACTCTATCACAAAGACCGCTGTCAAGATCAGAATTGTTCTCGATGTCTTTTAAGCCCATTGAAAAAGAGGTTCTCTTCGAGTTCTCTTCTGGAGAAGAGCTGGTTCTCCAGCTAGAATATGACAAACTAAGACGCCACTGCTCATTATGTCATAGCCTCCTACATGAAGCAGATCGATGCACATCTGAACCCAACCGACAAAGGCCCTGGGAACCTTCTCAAGCTGCATCTCCTACCGCGGAGAAAGATAGAGCTCTACCCCTACCTCCTGCAAAATCAAACCCAAGCTTCAGTCAACGGCTTGACCGCCATGGCAGACCCTTTGGTGAAAGATTCCCTCTGATAAACAGAGGAGCCCCGCTTCGTAATAAGCTCACTCCACGGTTTGGGAGAGCCTCATCACCTGTTAAATCTTTAGACAGACTTACGAAACGTCACTCATCAACTAGCTCCCCCCCCCCACAGAGCTCATTACCCACGTCGCAGAGCGCCTTTCACACAGGAGTTTTGGTCCCCTCTAGGTCGATTCCGACCACCTCATCAACATTGGATAGAAAAGCCGAGAACTCTCCCCCTTCCCCCACTTGTGCAGCAGAATCCACCATCAACGCCGGTTCCCCCCGTTGAGCCTTTGGAGGAGAGACTTCCACTAGAGAGGAACCTAGCTCTCTCAGACTTCCAACAGCTACCCTTTCTCCCCCCTATTCCATCAAGAGAAGCGGTGCTCAACGAACTTCATGAAGTCACCCTGCAATACACGAACTGTCCAGATCCTATTGAGAGTGCAGCCCGCAGACTGAGAGTAATCCAAAGCGACTTAGAAGGTCTTGAGGAGAGAACGGCGACCTCCATTATTGCTGCAGCTACGGCTAGACATAATGCGATCCTCCTGGGAAGCTCATCCAGAGGAGACGTGCTACATTTGGAGAACATGGAGCTACCAACGACAACTACTCACCAACGTCCACCACCTACCTCAAAAGTGTCGAAAAGGCGAGGCAGACCAGCCAAGAAAGTAGCAGCAAGCCTCAAGATTTTTGCTGGAGCAGGGTCCAGTAGGATTCTGCTAACACAGTCTCAAGCTTCCCCAGCTGGTGCTAGGGCTCATGATCCCTCTCCTCGAACGCAAAGACCCTCACTCCCCCGAACTGAAGCCCCTGACACAGCAGTGGTTTCAAATACGTCTCGCCCCTCAAGCTCCACTAACCAACCTTTGGGTATTCGGTTAACGGACGACCACCTTCCTTAGGAATCATGAGCTGGAACTGTTGTGGTATTGGGAATCCCAGAACAGTCCCAAGGCTCATTGATCTCAACAAACAATTTTCCCCTGATCTCATCTTTCTGCAAGAAACGAAAAACGGTGACGACGTTGTGTTGAAGAATTTGGAAGATCTCCACCTGTCATCTCACTTCCTGGTACCTCCAGGATCTCCGAGCTCAGGAGGCTTAGCCCTTTTTTGGAAACCTGAAGTCTAAGTCCAAGTCCTGACCTTCAACAACAACTTCATTGATACTCTGATCTCCTACAAAAAAGAGTCTTTTTTTAGTACGTTTGTCTATGGTGCTCCCGAGGTGGCAAACATACAGATAGTTTGGGAACAACTTACAGATCTTGCAATCCAAAGAGACAAACCCTAGTTTCTCACAGGAGATTTCAACGAAATCCTTGATAACTCTAAGAAGTCTGGGGGAAGAGAGAGATCAGAGAGGTCATTTAGTAACTTCAGAACGTTCCTCTCTGCCAGTGACCTTTTTGATCTGAGGCACTCCAGAAACTTCCTATCATGGCGAGGCACTAGGCATACACATGTGGTTCATTGCAGGCTGGACCGTGCTTTAGCCAACAGTAGCTGGTTTGACAGGTTCCCACTGGGATGTTGCCAATACCCTCCCTTTGAAGAATCTGACCACAAACCAATCTTCTCTTCCTTCACTCCTACAAGTAAAAAGCGCCGACGCACCTTCAGGTATGATCGGAGGTTGCGACATAATGAGGAAGTTCGAGTGTTAGTAGAACAAGCCTGGCAGGAAGCATCTTATTGCTCTGTGGAAGCAAGAATCTCCAACTGCAGAAAAGTCATTTCTAAATGGAGTAAGCTTCACCACATTAATAGCAAGAAGGAAATTGGAAAACTACAACAAACCTTGGATGCTGCAATGTCGGACCCTTGTGGTGATGACTAACTAATCTCTGCAATTAATCAAGACCTCCTTCGTGCCTATAAAGCAGAGGAAGAGTATTGGAAGCAACAGAGTAGACAACTCTGGCTTGCTGTTGGCGATCTCAACACTGGTTACTTCCATGCTTCTACCAAAAGTAGACGTGTACGAAACCGTATCTCTATTATTGAAGACAACAAAGGTATTCAGCATGTGGAGGAAAAGGAGATCGTAGATGTAATCTCAGAATACTTCAAAGACATCTTTACCTCAACGAACCCACATGTCTCAGAAGTAGTCAATAGAGTCCTCAAACCCCGTATCTCCCAAGCCATGAACGATGAGTTGACTTCTTTGCCTTCAGATGTGGAGATCAGGGAGGCTATGTTTACAATACACCCTGATAAGGCACCGGGCCTCGATGGGTTCTCTGCTAGTTTCTTCCAGTCAAACTGGAACACTGTGGGCCCTGCGATATGCTGTGAAATCAAAGCCTTCTTTTCTTCGAGTTCTCTACCAAACAAGATCAATAGCACAAACATTAGACTGATTCCCAAGATAAGCTCACCAACAAAAGTCTTTGACTACAGACCTATTACGCTGTGTATTGTTGACTACAAAGCTATTTCTAAGTTATTGGCTATCCGACTAAAACCGGTCCTAGAGTTGCTAATCTCGGAGTTCCAATCTGCTTTTGTTCCGGACAGAGCGATTTCAAATAATGTTTTGATCTCACATGAAGTACTTTATTACCTGAAAGTCTCTGAGGCAGAGAAGCATTGCTCCATGGCCGTCAAAACGGATATCAGCAAAGCGTATGACCGCTTGGAATGGTCATTCATAAGGCAGGTCTTCGCTAATGTCTGGATCGAATGGGTTCTCCAATGCATATCTACCGTCTCATACTCCTTCCTCATCGACAATGAGGTTATGGGGGAGGTCATCCCCCAGAGAGGAATTCGCCAGGGGGACCCTCTCTCCCCCTACATCTTCATACTATGCGCTGAAGTTCTCTCTGGTCTCTGCGTGAAAGCACAAGAAGATGGATCAATGGTGGAAATAAAAGTGTCTTCCAACAGTCCTAGACTAAACCACCTACTCTTTGCAGACAATATTATGATCTTTACAAAAACTAATCATCAAAGCTGCACTACACTTCTACAGATCCTACGAGACTACGAAATCGCATCTGGACATAAAATAAACCAAGAGAAATCCTCAATCTCCTTTTCTAATAAGACACCTCAAGCTGAACGCTCTCGAGTTAAAGCTCACTTAGGTATTACCAAAGAGGGGGGAGTTGAGAAATATTTGGGTTTACCTGAGCATTTTGGTAGGAAGAAGATGGACCTCTTTGCTTCTATCGTTACACGTATGAAACAAGCAGCTCTAGGATGGTCTTCACGCTTCTTATCCACTGCAGGGAAAATGGTCATGCTACCATTAGTCCTTTCGGCTATTCCATCTTACGCCATGTCCTGCTTTATGTTACCTGTAGGGGTATGCAATCAAATCCAATCAGTTCTCACACGCTTCTGGTGGGATGATAGTAAAGGAACTAGAAAGATATGCGGCCTATCATGGGAAAAACTCATTAAACCTAAGAGTATGGGAGGACTCGGTTTCAGAGATGTTCAGCTATTTAATCAAGTCCTACTGGGTAAAATTGCTTGGAGAATCCTTACTGATCCAAAAAGTCTACTAGCCCGTATGATTTGTGGGAAGTACTGCAACAACGAGTCATTCCTATCTATCAAAGCTTCTTCCAACTCTTCACACGGTTGGAAAGAAATCATTTGGGGCAGGGACTTATTAATCACTCATCTAGGGAAGGCAATTGGTGATGGGAAGTCTACGAGAGTGTTCAACGACTCATGGATAAACCTTAAAGAAAACCTATGATCCCTCGGTCCGACTACTATCGATGACCAGGATCTACTGGTATCTGATCTCCTATCGAGAAAAACTAAAGAATGGAATGTGAGTAAAATCAATAATCTTCTTCCAGAGCTGAGTCACCTTATTCTGCAGATAAATCCTAGCATCTTGGAAGCAGCAGACACCTTCATCTGCCCCCTCCAGCAATCAGGAAAGTACACCACGAAGTCAGGCTACTACTCTAGACTGCAATCTGAAGCGCCGGTGACCCCCCTCTCCCTCAGGCAAACCTTCTAGACTGGAAGAAACTGATTTGGATCCCCCGAATGGCTCCTAAGCTCAAGATGTTCTTATGGAAAGCCCTTAATGAGGGGCTGCCTACTGGAGAGAACCTACAAAAAGAAGGATGTTAGCAAACACTTCGTGTAAACGATGCGGTGAAAGAGAAACTATTTTGCACCTCTTCTTCCACTGCTCTTTTGCACGAGAAGCTTGGCTACAAGTCCCCTGGGAATTGACCTTCGACTCTTCCCTATGTCTCTCGCTCGTTGAGGGTCTTGCTTCCTCGAGTCAACGAAAGGCCCTTCCACCTGCAGGCATCTCGATAAATTTCTTTCCTTGGATTATTTGGTTTTTGTGGTTAAGCCGTAATCAACTCACCTTTGATCGAAGATTCTCCACAGCAACATAGACTGTCTCAAAGGCTCTCCGAGCGGCAAGGGAGTGGGAACATGCGCAACCGCTAGTGACGATCCACTCAACAGTTAGGCCACCACCGATCTCGAGTCTTCCACCAAACACGATCAGATGCAACACGGATGGCGCATGGAAATCAGATTCAAAGGAAGCGGGAACAGGCTGGTTCTTTGCAGACGAAACTGGCGAAATCACAAGAGGTGGGAAGGCGCATCACAACGTCTCCTCGGCTCTCATGGCGGAAGTCCTAGCGGTTAGAGAAGCCCTCTTCCACGCCTCCTCCCTTGGATTCACATCAATCTGGCTCCGATCAGATGCTCAAACGCTTATTACAGCGATCCGATCGAAACAAGGACCAACAGAGCTCCACCGCGTCCTGTCAGATATTGCTTCGATCACCTCCTCTTTCCTTCTCTGAACTTTTTCTTTTGTTCCTCGTACCTCAAAGGGCAAGCTGATCTAATCGCCAAACCCCATCTTGTATCTGAACCTCTTTGCAAAGCCCATTAAGGCTTTCAATATATCTCTTGTTGCTAAAAAAAAAGATTTCTTCTAGAGTGGTGTAGCAAGTGGCAATACAATTTTTTAATCTAAATATATCAAAAAATATGTACTTGCATACAAAGATTCATAAATCGTTTTTTTGGTCAAATTTGAATTTTGTACACTTCGGTATACTACTTGGTCAAAGTATGGGTTATCCAAAAAGTATTATTCATTTTTTTTAAGTATTTTCGAAGAATTTGTACTGATGTTCAATTTCTTATATTTAAAAGTTACAAAACACTGGAAATAATTGTTAATATACTGAAATTACATAATATTTATTTATTAAAAACATACAAATTGGTGACCGAACTAAAATAATTTAATCAAAATTAATTTTTATCTAATTGAACTCTAGTTCTCAAATTCCTAATTTTTTTCTTTTGTGATTTTTTTCTATATTCTTCATTCAGCTAATCGTTCTCTCATCTGGTCTTGAATCTTAAGGAAACATGATCAATAGGAAATTATGTTCTTTCATTCCGATATTATGTTAGATTTCTCAATCTAGTAATGGTCTAGTCACTTGTATAGAAAATGAAAAGAGCAAATGAAATCAAAGGAAAGAACATGATGATGGAGTATAAACGTATGATCACCTCTATGAATCCGAATTGCCGTTTATAAAACAACAATCGGTAGTCCAAGTGTATAGAATCGTGATTGAAGAAAGATTCTAAAACAACATGAACAAATCTCCAAACAATTTCAGTGGAGAACAAGAACTCAGAATCTAGAGAAAGAAGATGATCTAACAAACTGTTTACAATTTTCTGGATTGCTCTTTTCCTCCGTGTAGTTTCTGTTCTTATAGTGTTTCTTCTGCCACGTGTTCTCTGCCACGTCATCTAATCGCATCATCTGTTTCCTGTATCAAATCCTCCCCATTCAAACAACCTTGTCCACAAGGTTTAAGAGACAAGAACACTTCTCCAAGTCATGAATATCCCGTTGGCACCCACTGATTTGCTTTGAGCATATTCTTGTGGAACATCTTCTTCTTAAAAGCTTCAATTTCTCTAATCGTCGTACAGCAGCTTCCTCTAGATCACCCAGCTGATATATCTGAATTTGAATCTTCATGATTTGTACAACTTCAGTAGCACACACTCCTCCACATCAGCAACACACAGGCTACCGCCTTGGACCTTCCTTGTTTCTTTGTATTTAAACAGCAAGTTTTTGTAAAAAAGTAGCCTCTTACCCAGCTGCTTCATCAGTGTTAGAGTCTCCCAAGACTTCCCTGAAAAAACCATCTCGCCTCCCATAGCAATCGCTGGTGCCCCCATCTTTCCCTGAGAAAAACAAAGATCCTTGAATTTTCTCTCTCTTATTTTCTCATTAGAAAAGTCTTCTTGAAGTGAATCCTCTGTCTTTGTTAACTCCTCAAGGATTAGAATTTTTGCAGAAAAATCTTCTCTACTAATGGTCACGCTGCCAGATTCGTGTGTACTCTGTGAATCACGTTTTGGAAAGCCAGAAGTATCTTCCACCGAATCTGTAGCTTTTGATGTACCAGCAGCACAGTCTGTTTCCCTCTCACTGCATCTCTTGGCATATGAATCGTTAATATGCAGTCTTGACCAATACCATTGTTCCTGATGGCGCCACAAAACTCTCAGACATCTAGCCACAGCAGTACCACTTGGATCCCAAGGCTTGTTAACTGTAGTATACACAACCTGTTGCTCCATCTCTTGAACAATCCGAAACCACTGCACCACAGCCTGGTTGGAACTAAAAACGATCATGCTATAGCCAAGTCTACAATCAGACACCAAAAATTGTTGTAGCATCACGTGTTTCTGAAGATTAACATCAGGAGCCAACGTCATATTGTCCAAAGACAAATCTGCATATACCACTTGATCTTGACCCGCTGCCCTCCTGTTCACCGTATCAACAAGACCAATCAACCTCTCTGGCAGATTCTGGTTAATACTTGTCACAGGAATTGTAATCCAACAGCTCACAACTCCATCACTGTTATAGGGCCCAACGTTTTCAGGGAGCATCATATGCTCGTCATAGCTTCCTTCTAGTTGAGAAAATGTAGACTCCACATCTTGAATTGATCCATATCTTACTGAAGCAGATCTTGCAATGTCATGTCTTCGTTCTGGTTTCTGCAAACCAAACATGAGCTCTTCTCTCATCTGTTTAAGCCTTTGAATCACAACAAACCTCTCTTTCTTCTTACTGCACTTCATGAGAGACAGTTTTCTCATGGAATACTTTTGTTTATACTTGAACCACAGAACAGCCTCATGAATATTTTTCACCCCGGAACATCTATCACTCACAGTATTCCTCTTCCGCAACCTATCAGCAAGATCACTGAACCTCTTCTCGTTCTGTCCCACGCTTGTTACTGAAATGACGAGCTTGTGTTGTTCAATTTTTGGCCTGGTTCCAGTCAACTTCTTTCGTTTGAACTTGAACTTCCAGCACTTAAGTTGCTTCATGTGTTTCTCACTACTTTTAGCTCTTTGAGACATTCGATCATACATGTGGTGTGCATTACCTATGCTCTCCGTATCTGACAGACTCTTAGAGAACTCATCCCCTATCATCACTTAATCCGTTAGATTCCTTGAGCTAAAAAGCCAGGACACGTCTTTGTCACCATGATCAGAGTCTGTTTAAGAAACCAGTACCTGAGACTTTGGAATCGCTTCCCTTGGATGAACACCATCAATTCCCAGAACTGAATTAATCTCTTCAAGTAAAAGTTTAGCTTGAATCAAACAAACCACTTCCATCTCTTGATCCATATCAGTCTTAGTTGCGTTTAGCTCAGATTCTTCTTGATGCATCTCGTTTGGTTCAAGATTCACAATGTGCTCATTCACTTCTTGAATCGCATCGGTGCTCTTGATAGTCACAGTATCTCTCCCATTCAGAACGGACATGTCTTTCTGGGCCTGCAACCGGATCCGTTCTGGATCGTCATCTTCACCAAACCTCAGTAGAAAACACTCTTTAGATCATCCCAAGTATAAAAATACTTAGACTCCTGTCGATGATGAAAAAACGCTTCTGCTTTACCTCCAATAAGATACACAGCCAACGCCAATTTGTTCAGATCCCAGTAGTCTTCACGAGAAAATTGATCTTCCAGCAATGAAATCCATGGACGCAAGTCATGTGAATCACCATCGAATACTAGAAACTCCACGCCTTCCATCGATTCCGAGGATACGACGGCTCTGATACCACTGATAGAGGATAAAGGTATGATCACCTCTATGAATCTGAATTGCCGTTCATAAAACAACAATCGGTAATCCAAGTGTATAGAATCGTGATTGAAGAAAGATTCTAAAACAACATGAACAAATCTCCAAACAATTTCAGTGGAGAACAAGAACTCAGAATCTAGAGGAAGAAGATGATCTAACAAACTGTTTACAATTTTCTGGATTGCTCTTTTCCTCCGTGTAGTTTCTGTTCTTATAGTGTTTCTTCTGCCACGTGTTCTCTGCCACGTCATCTAATCGCATCATCTGTTTCCTGTATCACATGACAAGTAGCTGATCACTCTCCATCCGTTCTTGAGTTTTTAGGAAATATCATTCATGTCGAATCTTTCCTTTTTGTTTCCATCTCACTATAAGAATACGTATTTTTCAACTTTTATGATCAAATCGTTAAAAATTTGGTAAATCAGATTGTAAAATTTAAGTTGTGCATGCACAATTATTCTGGTTCGAGTCTTTTTTTCTTTCTTTCTTTTATTATTAATTAGTGGTTTTTCCGCGATACGCGAAGAATTCAACAATTTGTATAACTTAATTTTCAATATTAGCTATTAAAGGGTGCTGTGAAGTGTGTCTATCAGCTATATTAATCCTTACATACATGCCAATTCAGATTGTATTGAATGATTTTGTTTTCATTGTTGAAGGTCGTGCTGCCACTAACCTAATCAAAATTGCTAAGCTCATGAATCCTCCTCTTAATGAGGTGCTTGAAGGTGATGAGAATATGGACTCCGATGTATCTATGGATCAGTGTCGAGTGCAAATATAAAACATGATTGTAAAGCTGTAAAGTTAGGGAGGTTTTTGAGTAAATCTACAATAGAATAAATGATAGAAGCTTGAGTATGATAACTTTCTGATCGAGCAAAACCATGTCGACAATCATAAGCTATCCTCTTTCTTCATGTTGCCAAAATGGGAGGGGAAGTAAAGCTGACGGCAACGACGACTGAGTCGTCGACAGTATAAAATATTGTTATCAAAAATGTATAGGCATTATCATATAGATAGATTAGATATCAAAAGATAAAAATAGTTTAGTAGATAGATTTTTGCTGGAAGAAAATAAAATGTTTACTAAAACAAATCAAATTGGTGAACCCTTTTAGTCCAAGAGATCTAGGTTTCAATCCCCAGCGAAGACAAAATTAGGTGAATTGGTGGAGAACGGCTTACAAAATATTTGCAGCATAGTGCATTGAGTACCGTCAAGAGTGAATCCGATAGGGCGGCTCAAGTGATGCAGTTAGGCGTGAATCTTCATAGGACACGTAGAATTATCGGGTGTAGAAATAATTTGTAACTTCTCCGAGTTTGTAATAACATAATATATTCTGCGTTAAAAAAAACAAATCAAATGATTGTTCTACAAAAAAATCCAAGCTGTAAATCCGAACATATTACAAAATCGTAGCCAAACAAACTCTATGCCAAATTTTAGTACATTTAAGTAAAGTGACCAATGTAAAAAGCAAAATCAAAACTTCATGCATATACTAAAAAGAGCCATATCTAGAAGATCTTGTGGTTTGACCTTAATCTTGTCCTTGCCTTTAAACTTCTTTCAAGCATCTACAGCTTCTCTGTCGAAGAAAGAAAAACATTTCAACCATCTTGAAAAACGATTAAAAAACAAATCATCATGAGGGTTTCAAACGAACCTGAAACTATCAATGTAATTAACAAAATAAGAATCCATCTTGATCTAAGATGTATATTAACTGAAACAGGACAACACCACAAATTAAAAATACCGCAAACCTTGACCAACAGCTCTAAGCATGCCACAGAACCAGCCGTCACTGCTGATAACAATGGCTTGACATTATCTTCGGTTCAACATTAGGCTGCAAGTCACTAAAAATCAAACTTAAAACAATGGTCTATATGGAAATTCACTAAAGATATGCAATGCAATATACACAAAAGGTTACGTCGGCATTGTGTTCTAATAAGATTTACACCGCATTTTTTGGTCATGGCCAGCAGCCCAAATCCATGGCGTGCCAGAATCGCTTTGAGAATCAACATGAACTCCTTTAGCAGCTCGATTTCCCCAAATGATAAGCAAAACAGAACACTTTGTGATCTTAGAAAGCGAATTGAAATAAGCAGCAATATTAGTTAAAAACAAACCTGTTACAAATGCAGTAGATCATAGTTCATCGCAAAGAGTTACCTTTGGGATTTTGTATTGGTGTAACAGTTCATTGCAAGCAAAAAAAGACATTTAAAAGTGAAGCTTGAGTCGGTTACATTGGAGGATGATAATGCCCATTTATTTCGAGAGAGTAGGAGTAGCCGTGCCAAATGATAAAAAGCTTGTATTAATGTATCTGAGTGACAATAACTGAAGCAAGGCTGGAAGCGGTGAGATGTGAAGAGACACGGCAACTGCAACTCTTCCAGCGAAGAAGAAGCAAACCCTATATAAATATGGGCTATCTGAAAAGACAATTAGAGCCCATCACATTAATCAGATCTAAACACTACATATTGGAATAAGAATGTTCTGAACAATCAAAACTAAAAATGTTCTGAACATATAATGGAAATAACTGGCAATAACTCAGTGCGTTAGATACCTTGCTTGTCAACTTCATTACTTCTTGAGTATTCAAGTCCGTATATATGATAAGGGTCTATTTTTTTAAAGCAGCAATATGCATCAGATCTTCTTCTCGCCGCAGGCATTGAAAATTGTTCTCCTAGTTTGACTCCACTGCCACTGAAGTTAAACAGAGTACCCGATCAAGATATTCCATTCTCAGACTGCACCTACTTCAGAAATTTGGCTGGGAAACTCCAATATCTCACATTTTGACATGTACAGATCTGCAAGTTGCAGTGAACTACGTGTGTCAGAAGATGCATGCCCCGACAGTTCCAGACTTCACTAATTTCAAGCGCATACTCAGATACATCAAAGGAACGGTTTAAGCAATATAAAGACTTTAGCCAATTTTAAGTTTATTAATGTTTTTTAAAAACAAACCGGAGATTGAATTTGTAAACTTCTATCATGTAGTTTATCAACAGGTAGCAATCTCCTTAGACGCCATCTCTACTATATAAAAAGAGCTAATTTGAAGGCTTTTAAAGTTGTCCACATCAGATGAAATATTCTCCACCAATCAAGTTTACACATCATCACAGGCCAGTTTTACTGTTATATTTCCGGCCCATATGTCCACTTTAATATTTAGTATATTAATAAATCTTTTAAAAGTCCAGTTACCCAAATAATCAATTAAATCTATAAAATGTCAAGCACAACACATTTTCGCCTTATATCATCAGAGAAATAGAAACGTCCTGTAACTTCTCTAATTCTCATTATTCGTCAATTAAGTCTGGCAGGCTCCCACTCCTCTGTCTCATCAACACCCTTCTTTGCTGCAACAACTTAGAGCCACCCAACCGTTTCGACTGTCCTCTTCTCTCTATCAATATCTCCGAGATGGGTATGTCTGTATGAAGATGAGCGTAAAGAGTTTCGTTCTTCTTGACTGCCGCATCAGTCTGAAAGCACGAGAGGAGAATGGCGACGAAGAATATAGAGAGAGGATTCAAGGTATGCTTTCATATATAACATAGATGACTTTTGATTCTTTAATGGACAATCTTTTAATGCAAAAAATATTTAATCTTCTTATGAACAGGAATCAGCTGATTCTGGGATCTCAATCCATGGCAAGAACGCTGATTCAGGCTGCCATGGATATGATTTCACTGCCGTAGTAATCATTTTTATTGTTTCCTGGCGCTATTATAAGTAAAAGAAAAGGCTGTAGTTTTGATTTAGTGTTGATTCAAAACTGTAGTATTTTTAAGTATAGTGGATTGAATTTTTTAAGTATCAGATTCAGGAGAAACAACTCTGACGATTTGGCTGTCTCCAAAAATATTTTAGTGGTGTCTGCTGCTTGAGACTGGAGACTTGCGTAGAAGCTTGCTTTGGTCTGTGAGATCTCTAAAGTGTTTTCCTCCGCAGTAGAAGCTGAAAACTTACTTGACAAAAGGCAAGGTCAGTGCTATGCAGTAAACCTTAGAACACATGGGTGTTTGCTGATGTCATGTCACATGGACTTGGTATGATCTTTAAGGTTTTGCATTCATTTCATTTTATTACTGCCCTCCTGGTCAGTTGCTGGCCTATATCTTAAGGAAATCGTCTGTTTGTCGTGTTTTGTGTATAGTTCATGATGGCAAGAGATACTGGTATTTGCACTTGGCTTTGGGTTTATCAGAGAGATGCATGAAGAGACTGTGGTGACAGAGTCATTTCAGTGAACAGAGCTGAACCAGAATCGGGGCGAGATGATAGTGAAATGCATGGCTCAAGAGGTTGCAGAAACCGTGGCTATTCGTTTGCTGGAAAAGGAAGCTTTGGTGGCGGAGGTGGCCGTGTTGCAGAAGATGAATGCTTCAAATGTGGACGGGTTATGCATTGATCCCGTGGTTCCCAACTGCTTCTGGTGGTCATGGTAGACCCATTGGTGGTTTTATTCCTGCGTTGCTTCTTTTGAGGATCAATTGGACGTGTAGACCGCGAAAGTTACATAGAAGATTGATATTAGAGACAGCTTCGACAGCAGAGAAGCTTACATGTCCTTTGATTAGTACGCCAGTGACAAGTAAAATTCTTAATAATCTTTGTTATATTAATCAGATTTCCTTACTTTAGTTGTGTGACATAAAACCCCAGATCCATTATATATTTTTCATAGGTATGCTGCCTTGGCAGATCAGTTTGTTTGCGGTGATAAATATAGTCGTGGATCACATCCTCCAACGAGTTAATACAGAGCCCCATCCTTTGAAAGAGACGTAGTCCCGAGTGCATGAAATTACAGGTACATTGGTGATAAAACTGGTGAGCCCTTACGTGGATGAGATGAGGGAAGAAGATATAGAAGCCGAGCCAGTGGTCCTTATGATAGGCCGAGCCGAAGCGGTGGTAGTTATATGTCGTCCTCTACCGTTAATCATTATTAAGGCATGAACGAAATGAAATTGATGGTTTGCTTGGTTATGGTTTCGTTACACTCTTGTGTGGTAACTGGTAAGGTTTAATACTATATAAATAAATTCATTGGTTCATGCGATTAATTGGTTGCCAAAATATCAGTTCGGTACCATCACTAAATCTAACATCAAATCACAAAATTTGGTTTGCCAAAATCATATAAATAAAGGCCAGCTTCATATAAATTATGATATCTTAACATGTAATTTTATATCAGACATGTTTTCGTTCTCTTACATGTAATAAGAAACACAACGAAGTGTCGTGAGTTTATAATTCACACATGCATTTCCATTTAGTCTCTTCTCATATTCCGGAAAAAAAAAACAAAAGATAGTGTCCTGTTACGTCAAAATTAATTTCACCACCAGTTTCATAAATTAATCAAACACTCAAAATAGATTATTCCTCTCAAATTTTATTATTTGTCTTTTTTTACTCCAAAAATAGGGAAGAGATTGCAACAATTTAAATAGTATAGATCCAAATAAGATCACAGTTCAAAAGGATATAGCACTAGAGAGCTAGATTTCAATGGACATTCAGAAGAAGTTTTTGAAATGCGAAAAATGTGCTGAAATCATCTAAGTTCAGGATACTTGGCTTCCACAACAAACTCAAGTACCAAAACACCCAGTTCTTTTGACCTGTTAGTTCCTAACTCATAAAATCATTTGATGAATTTTATTATGAATTTTTTTTTCAAAAAAAGAAGAAATTTATCATGAATGTATTTCTACTCTTTTTGTGTGTGTACGTGGTAAAAGAAGGGTAAAACTCATTTTAGCATACTAGCTAAACATGATTTATTACAAAAAAAAATTATATTACAAACACATTTTAACGATTGTAATATAATTTTTTTTGTAATACAAAGTTATAACTAGAAAAATGTAAACTAATTATCATGAAAATTATTTATTATAAAAACAAAATGGATGTATGTTGTTTGTGCTTATAAAAAATAGACTTTGAATACACAACAAAAAGACATTTTTGGTATGACTAAAATTATTTGAATGTATTATTAAGATCTCAAGCTTAACAAAGGTTTCATAACAAAAAAAATTCTTATTAAAACCACATTATTTTTAATATATAGATCAAAAAATTTATAATAGTTCTTACCTTCAATTATTTAAACAAATCAATATTTATAAATTATCCGCGCGTAGCGCGGACCGAAACCTAGTGTTACTAATGATTCAATTTGTAAACGATGTTTTGTGGAAGAAAAAACAGAGGAGCATCTTTTCTTTGACTGTATTTATGCGAAACAGATTTGGAGAACTTCAGGGGTATCCAACCCAATATTTGATGACCCGTAAGCAGCACTGACTGAGAAGATACATGCATGCATGTCTTGACTTTGATACCTCGGTAAGATTATCACATTTTCAGAATCTACCTATTTGGGTGCTATGGGATATTTAAATTTCAAATTTTATTTTTTATTAAATATATTTTAATCTTTAATTTATGTTTACGCTTGCCTATCTGCGTTCTCTTTTGATTGAAAGTTCATTCCAATAACTTGTACTGCTGTCTCTGGCCCATTTCCGGTTATCGAAGAAAATCAAAACTAAAATCACAGTGATACCGAAACCGGTTTACATAAAACCATGGATGGATGATGTGTTGAAAAGTATTTTCCGGTTTAATGTTGCGTAATTGAGGAGATAACCGACAAGAGACAACAGAAAACAGTTAAGATGTCAATCGAGAGAGTGAGGGCCAATACTGTAATTAAAAAGAAAACAAGGGGTGATTTGAAGAGAACCATTTCTATATGACGTGAAAGGGGTTTTCAGACAGACAATTAATCAGTTTCGTGTGTTTCAAAGAAGAAGAAGAAGAACAGATCGAAGATCTCCGAAGAGATTTGTCATCTCTAGTAAGTCTCTTTATCAAAACTCGAAATGAAATTAGCAAATCCAAACGCAAACATGTGTTTTTAATATAATCATGTAGATATATGCGTCTGCTTCGTTCCTGTAGATTGTGAAAATATTCATCTGAACCAACTCTGTTTAATTATAAGGTTTTTTGTAAGACGGCTTCCCCAGCTTATGTAGAGAAACTTCGTTTGTAAACTTTACCAGAAAAAAAAAGTTAGTAAATATATAGAAACATGATACATGATTTATGTTTGTGTTATCAATCGTTCTACGTCAAAATATGAGAAGTTCATGTTTCATAGTGAAACTCTTGACTATTTCCTGATCAGAATTATGCATAATTATGATTTGTAAATTCAGAAATTTCCCAGACCAACGGCTGTGAAAGATGCTGGGTCTAGCTTCTGATCTGGCTATGTCTCTGGACCAGTCACGTTCATATTCGAGAAGATATGTGTGTCCCTTCCCGAGGAGGTTAAGACACGGGAAGTACCGGTGGAGGAAATGAAAGCCGAAGAACCGGCCAAAACCGAGGAGCCAGCCAAAACCGAAGAAACAAGTGGTGAGAAAGAGAAGGAGATCGTTGAAGAGACCATTACAACCGATGTCGTTGAGGAGCAGAAATCGGAGGTAGTAAAGGAGGAGGAGAAGACGCCTGTCGAAATAGTGAAAAAGGAAGAAGCTGCACCAGCCGGCTCTAAGATTTGGGGGGCTTGAAACAAAACTGAAAATGGGAATATATATATTATAATCAAAAAAAATATATACAGTGAAATAGTGTTAGTTCAGGAAAAAAGTAAATAATGTTCATAACTTGTAGGTGGTGGTTTGAGGGAGAAAATAAACAAAAGAATCTTTAGTTTTATGGGGTTTGTTACATGGCTCAGTCAACTGTTTTGTAGTATATTAAACCCAAAGTGTTCAAGTTATAATTTTAAATTACATATATATTTGAACTTTTTCTCTGTTTGGAGGCCTAAAAGAATAGAGACTTGAAACAAATGTTTTTGTTTCAATGGACTTGACTTAGAACCGGTCGTGTAACAGCACCACCTCAGGCTCCAGAGGTGGTTGAAACTCCGGCTAAGGCACCAGAGACGACGACGCTGGCGGCTGAGGCTGAGCCACCAAAACCTTGATCTGTTTCAAGACGTACGGTATGGTTGCTTCTTTTGTCTGAAAACATCTGTGCGTAACAAAAATGAAAGGAACAAAAAAACCTTATTTTTCATTCTTTTTATTTTATTTTATTTGTCTTAGTGTGGGTAAATCACTCTGTTTTTTTTTGGGAATTCTTTAATGTGGTTTTATTTACATTCATGTGAATACAAAATGTTTGTGAATATTTTCTTAGGATTCGATACATATAATAGTTCTGATACATCCTTCAATCAAATTAGTCAATTGATTCATTCGCACATATTTTCATAATTAATTATCTGATTTGTTATTCTTAGATACGATTTTGTAATCGACAAGCTATTTGTGAAATTTTTGATTTAACAGTTTTGTTAGTGAAGTTTCAAATACTTATCGATGAAACCATGTGGTATGAGTTTATGTGCACGTGAATTTTGATTTGTCTAGTAGATAGAGGATAGGACATCGATTATTTAAGATAGTTGATGCGTGCAAGTAATAAGGAACTTCACTAGTGACACCTTAAATTATCAGTTTCAAAAAAAAAAGTAATAAGGAACCTAAATTGCAGACTATGAAACATATAAATATGCAGCAGAAGTTTTATTTTTCTTAATTCAAATGAAGTGGTACGCAACTTATATATCTTTTTTAACATTAAAGAGTAGTTTGCATTAAAAAGAGATCGGCGATTCCATGAATCCCCTTAAACAAAGCCAGCGGACAACAACAAACAGTCGCCAGAATCATTAGCCCACAAATGGGAAACGAGATGAAACAGACAAACTAAAACTAGATTTAAGTACAAACATCAAACTAAGTCAGCCTAAACACAGATCAAAGGAACCTAGAAATTGAACAGCAAATTGCATGAAGACTTCAATGAACTTCCTAGATAAAACCAATCGAAAAGGCCAACAAAGCCAAATCAACGACTTGCGATACCTACATGGTGAGTAGTTAGCTCAGACGAAATAAGAACCCATGCTTCGAAGACCAGCAAGACAGATCACTAAGGACATAAATCTTGAACCGGAAGACGAAATCGAAGAAGGAACAACGGAAACGCCAATATGAAGCACAACAAGAGATGAGATCTCGATAGGATCTATTGGGTTGAAAACAGGGAGTGCACCAATCAACTCTGGATTCATCCTCACTCGAAGAACCAAGGAGGAGGAAGACCGAGACCAGAGAAGAGCAAAGAGAGAAACAGAACCAACATGCAAAATCAACAAGCAAATAATCGGTTCAAGCAAAAACGGATCTGAACTGAGACCAAAAAAAATAAGGCTGGTTATTTGATGCATGCACCAAATAAACCCAGGAAGATCAACAACAAAGAAATTAAACCCAACTCCCGGCTTTTTGGGAGCAGTCGGAGCCAGTGAACCGACGATGATTACGAAGGAAGTTAGAGAGAAGACAAAGGTTTTAGAGAGAGAGAGAAAGAGTTTTTTTTGAGATTGGAGAATGGTTCTTCACTAACAACTTTTTTCTGTCATCTATTATTTAATAAATGGACTAAGCCCAACCAAACCAACTACAAAATACATAATGCCCGAAACATAAGGGCAAAAAGAGAACACTTTGGTCTTAAGCCTAAACTCCAAAAACCGATCAGCCCTCCATAGTACCACGTTTCCACAATTTTCGCATGGACACCCACGTGTCGAGACCCACACATCAAAGAGACACGCACAGCCACCACATCATGCCCCAGACCTTCTAGGAAACACCGGCGAAACAAACATGTGTTTCGTCGGAAACACGCCGGAGACTGAATCCACCTCACTTATCTTCTTCACCTGACTCTTTCCAACAGATAGCATCATCAAGACTATCCCGAGATCTCATCCATAGCCACCAAAACTACCACTTACGAATTCAAGAACCACAACCTTCTCTTATTTCTTCACCACCTGAGCTCCTTCGTCGGTCGTCCTGTGACGACATCTCATCCGTAACATCAAGCCACCAAATCCAAAGAACACAACCATCCAACAAAGCAGCAATAAAACCGACTTCCAAAAAATCAACCACCTTTGTCTTTATGGCAAAAAAATGACAGAGCATTAGTCTACTGCCGACAATGCATAGCTTAGAGAGCCTCCACCCTTGGAGTCATAAGCCGGCGACGGCGAATTTATAGAAGCCTCCACTTTCCGAGATCCAAACTAAATAGAGAACAAAAATCATTTTCTCTCAAAGACATGATATCAAAGAAAGAAGGAAGACGCTAAAGAAAACACAAATCCAAACCAACGGTGGTTATGAAAGCTCCGTCGACCAGATAAACGCTATTCAAACCTATCTTAATCGATGTCTTCCATTTTTCTTTTGTCTTTTCTTTAAATGAGTTGCGTGATATTCCACTACACCCATTGTGTGCCTAATAAGAAATATGATCATTTTCAATTGCAGAATTTAGTGATGCTCATGGTTTTGACTTGAACCAATTCAATCCCTTCTTTATTCTTTTTTCTTCAAATCCAGTTGATCCACATCGTTACACTAGTATTTCAATATAATTAAGTCGAATGAATGTCCTCATCGAGACATTTTGTTGTAACATAACCGGAAGCAGAACCGAAAATGGAGGTTAATCTTGGTCATCCATTCTTTGCATATGGGCCAACTATATATACTTGATCCATTTTGAAGCAGAAGCATAAGAAACAGTCGTATACTTGGTGAATCCTTGTCTTGAAGCAAAAGTAGAGGTTGATCTTTGTCCATCTCTTCGGTTTCGTTGTAGGTGAGTGACACTACGAAAGTTTCAGGTTATTCTTTGTAAGAATAAAAATAGCTTAAGTATATGTATTCTCATTGTGTTGCAAGACATTTTGCAAAAATATCAATGTATTGATCCAAACTATGTTATATGCAATTATTTTTGTGTGGCACAGGTCTTTGCTATTCTAGCAAACTATTTAAAGGTTTTCTTCTTAATTTGAATCATGCTTTCAACTTTTAGTGAATAGTGTTTTTAGAGGCCTTGATTGAGTTAAATGTTTAAGGGTAACCTTATCGACTTGGTCCTAGAAAACGAGTTCTAAATTACAAAATATTGTTATATTAATTGATTTTGTTTGACTAATTAAATTTAAATATAACCTGCAAAACAATACAAAATGTAAACTGAATGTGTGAGGTCACTATATATCTTGAAAAGTGGAAGAAATTTCGATAAGTTTCTTATAAGTCTTAAATTAAGAACTTTTTATTGTTCTATTTTCTATATATTTTTCATGTTTCTACTTTTTCTTTAATTACTGCATATTCATTAAGAATCATGAGTTGGACTTGCTCTAAGTCCACAATACCGACTAAGACTTTCTACGTCTTTATTTCGTTATAACTAAGATAAAACATGCGATTTGTAGATGATGAGTTTATATAATAAAAATCAAAATATATATAGTAGTGACAAATTAAATATATATATATATATATATATATATATATATATATATATATATTGATTTTTTTAATATGCATACATTTATGTTTTTTTATATAATCATCTATGTATTGGATTAACCATTTATAATTGTAATTATGGATCAAAATCTATTTTAAATTTATGATAAACTTGATTGATTTAAGATTAAAAAATTTATCACTCTGTTTATTCCTACAAAAACCGTAATGTGGTCATCAAGTGATTTTTTTTATTATAAAAACAGGTTCTACTTTTTTTTAATACTTTACATTAACATCACTAAGAACTATTTTAATAGTTTTAGAACCAGCAGTTTATATTGTTTCCAAAAATGAATTATTTTGAGCTTAGTTTTGAAAGATTTCAACTGAATGACTAAATTGATGCAGTTTATTTTCTTGTTTTAAATCGTTAGCTGAATAAATATATATCCCTTAGATATTAATAGAGAAACATTTAAAAATTTGTAACCTTAAGTTTGTAATAGTTACAATAGAGTTTTGCTGAGTTGTAATTAAATTGAAAATTTATCCTATGTGGCAGTTAAGAATCAATTGAAAACAATATTGGTCCAAAATTCAATTACTAGGGAACATTATATTAACCCAAAATATTAGAAGTATGTATTATTTCCTTAAATAAAAGCTACAAAATTATCAAAAATGATTACATATTTATGACCATTAATGAATATCAATATTAAATATTTGATAAGAATTTTTGTATCCTTCTTCATTTTTGTTTAATTTTATATTATTGAAAGAAATTAAAAAATTACATTAACAATATAATAAAAAAATATTTTTTTGACGTTATAAAAAATAAATATTTTTCTTATATGTTATATTTAGAATTTTTAAGACAGCTATAAATTACTTTAAAAATTTTGTGATCAGTGGCTTAATTATTTTTGTTATAACAAGATACAAATAATCAAAAAAATCATATTAATATGAATCCCTTATATATTAATTAAGAAACATTATAACATTATTTTGTACTCACGCGTTACCATGGGAATTAAATTCATAATTCTTAGAAAAATAGGTTGGTCGATCTTAACTTATATTATACTTTTATTAAAGTAACTATCAAATTGATAAATAGTGCACAAAAATTATTCTCACACTTTTATTAAATAAAAGATACGGAATTACCTAATATCATTAACATCTATATGACAATTAATGATTATGAATAATAAATATTTAATAACAATTTTTTATCTTAGCTATTTTTTTAAATATATTAAAAACATATTAACAATATAATAAAAATTAGTTTTTTCTTATATGTTATATTTTGAATTTTTTAAAACTACTATAAATTATTATAAATTTTAAAATTCCACTTTGAAATTTTTGTGATCAATGACTTTAAATCCCACTTTGAAAATTCGGTGATCAATGACTTGATTTGTTTTGTTATAACAAAATAAATATGATCATAAAACAAGAAAATAGACCACATCAATTTAGTCGTCTAGTTGATTTTTTTCAAAACTGTATGGAAGACTTAGGTCAATACTAAACTACTAATTCTAAAACCATTAAAATGATTCTCGGTGATATTAAAATAAAATATTTTAAAAAAAATTATTGAACATGTTTTTGTAATAAAAATTCACTTGATTATCACATTATGGTTCATCATAAATTCATATTAAATTTTGATCCACAATTACAAATAAAAATGTTCAGTCAACATATATATTATTATATAAAGAAAATATAATTGTATGCATATTAAAAAAATCAAATGTATACACATATTTAATTTGTCAATACTATATACTTTCAATTCTTATTACATAAACTTACCATGCGCAAAGCGCAGATCTAATCCTAGTATATATATATATATATATATATATATATATTATTTAGTTTGACTATTATTAAAATAAAAATCTATATTAATACAGATTTATGATCATTTATATCTTGTTATAACGAAAAAAATAAGGTATTGATCACAAAATTTTAAAAATGGAATTTTAAAAATTCAAACAATTTATTGTCGGGTTTCAAAAAAATATATAACATATAAGAAAAAAATCTATGTTTTTATTATATGGTTAATGTGATTGTTTAATATCTTTTAATAATATAAAATTAGACAAAAGGAGCTAAGATATAAAAATTGTTATCAAATGTTTATTATTCATAATCATTAATTGTCATATATATGTTAATCACATTAGGTAATTTCGTAGTTTTATTTAAAGAAAGTGAGAAAATATTTTTTTGTACACTATTTATCAATTTGATAGTTAGTTTAATAAAAAATATAAATTAAAATGGATCGACCTATTTTTCAAAGAATTTCAAATTTTAGTTTTTTGTGACATGTGGTAACAAAATAATGTTGTAATGTTTCTCAATTAATATATAAGATCTGTCTACAGTACGTAACTGTGTATTACAGTTCCTTGAGGCCATTGTCATAAAAGAACAGACCTGCCATAGCTTAGCATAGACTTATACAACAGTGGAGAAACATTATCACCCCAGAACAAAAGATACACAATAAGTGATAGAACAAGACGAGACTACACCAAAAAGTGAATAATTGACAGGATCATCTCGTAACCTTTATACAATTTAAATTTCTTTCTGTAAATCAATGAGATTCCTTTATTTTGTCCCAGCTTAAATGAACTGAGATTAGCACTTGTGAGCCTAATCATGAACTAATTCAACAAACACAAACACCAGTAAATTTGAAAAAGGTTCAGAGTTGAAACATAGTTGTGACCAAATAGTGAGGTCTGAACTAAAGATATTACTATCTATCAGACTGGTATCTTATATATGTCCATGAGTCTGATGTTTTCATACAAGAGAATCAACATTGATTTTGGCCCAAAATTTTTGCATAACCATAGGTTTATAGATTATGGAAAATAAATTATTATCTTTTAAGAAATGTATCAACTCCCAAAAATCGCAGATCCAGCGGCTGATCTTTTAAATCGATAAGTTATACATTATATCATGAATTTCATATTTCTTCTCTATAGAAAATCTCGAAATCATCTTGCAATTACACGCGATTATAAATGATGGCTATGTTCTATACAAATTAGACACAAAATAGTAGTAATATTTTGATATTTTCCGAAGTTTCCGTTCGCTCCACTCTTTAGATGATAACCATTTGAAACCTTAACCAGGCTACAACGGTTCGGTTTAAATAAGCAATCTCGGAGACTCGGACAATCTGAAAATGAAAGTCTCCCGTCGTCTCTGAATCTTTTATACACGAACAATTCTTCAAGAAGCTAACTTTTTTAATTTAAGGAAATAATTTTATAATAATGATATATATCTTAAATCAGTTAAGATGTATGTTTATTTTAAGCGAAAATATTGGTAAATTTTTTTGCAAATTGTATTCTCTTTTCTTGTACAAATGTTTTGTTGATTATGAGCATTTTGGTCTATAACACTTTCTTGGCTGAGTTATGATATACACAAGACTTGAGAAGAAAGAACAAGACTTGAGAAGAAAGCACAAGACTTGAGGAAAGCACAAGACTTGAAGAAAGCACAAGACTTGAGAAGAAAGCACAAGACTTGAGAAGAAAGCACAAGACTTGAGGAAGCTAAGTTATGGGAAATCTGTTTATGACTTGTTGGGCTTTATTATGGTCGAAAGCTCATTAGTGATTAGGTTTAGGGAGGCACTATATATAGTCTCTAAACCTATTTCCTTGCCTCCTAACACTCATTTTACACAGAGAGAGATTAGTGAAGGAGAGAGGCAAGAAGCAAGAGCAAAGAGAAGAGATTGAAAGAGAATCTACAAGGGGAAGCAAGGGAGATCCGGTCAAGAGTCTCAGACTGTTTCTTCTCCAGGGAGTGTGGGTTTCATCTCTTATACACAAGAGTTCAGTGAGCTTCAGTCTTAGCTCATTGTTTGTGTTGTCTCTAGGTGAATAGAGAGACATAAAGGTTGTTGTGTAAGAAAGCTCTTGTAAACACTTGATACTGTTGAATCGTTGAGAGTGCCGTCCTCTCCCCAGATGTACCGAAAGGGAACTGGGTCAAAAATTCTCTTGTGTCTTTAACAAACTCAAATAACAACAAAGGAAGTGTGCTAGGTAATTAGCCAAGTGAGAATTAACTGGTCTTTGGCTAGTGGGTATTATTTCTCAACAAGTGGTATCAGAGCCTGGTTCAGTAGAGGAGAGGAAGCGGTTTCAGTTTCTGATTTGCTGTTGGTGCTTGGCTGCACAGGTTCAGAGATTTCTGGTTTTGTTCAGTGGTTGGAGTTGTTTGAAGAAGTTAAAGGGTTTCTGGTCTGGGTTGTTCAGCTTTGGCAGAGGTTAAAGTCTTGAGTCATGGAGCCAGCTCAAGGTAAATTTGAGGTGGAGAAGTTTGACGGTCAAGGAGACTTTGGGTTATGGAAGTTTAAAATGCTAATGCAGCTTGAGCTTCAGGGTCTGGATTTTGTTCTTGAAGAAGATGGATCCAGCGGTTCTGTTAAAGGGAAAGAAAAGGAAGGTGAGGTCACAGAAGCTATGAGTTCTCCGGTTGATCCGCTGAAAAAGGAGAAGGATAAGAGAGCAAAGAATCTGATTTGTTCTGCTCTTAGCAACATGATCTTACGGAAGGTGATGAAGGAGACAACAGCTCTAGGAGTGTGGAAGGCTCTGGAAAGGGATTATCAAACTAAGTCCTTACCTAACCGAATTTATTTGAAGCAGAGGTTTGCCAGCTTTAAGATGGAAGAGCACAAAAGTGTAGAGGAGAATCTTGATGTGTTTCTGAAACTGGTAGACGACTTGGCAAGTTTGAACATCAATGTGAGTGATGAAGACCAAGCAATCCAGGTCTTGTCTAGTCTCCCAAGGCAGTTCGACTCACTGGTTCATACACTTAAATATGGTAATGGGAAGGAAACTTTGACTTTGAACGAAGTAACCAGTTCTGCATATGCCAAGGAAGTTGAGCTAAAGGAAAAGGGGCTCATTGGAAAAGCTAAGTCAAATGCAGAAGGTTTGGTTGTGTCCAGGGGTAGACCTGAGAAGAAGAGTTCTGGTCAGTCGAGTGGAAGATCCAAGAGCAGGGATTCAAGGTCTAAATCTAGGCCAAGGAATCAACACAAAGCTAGAGAGTGTTGGGTATGTGGGAAGGAAGGACATTTCAAGAAAGATTGTCCTGAAAGGAAGAATGGGAGAACAACTGATTCTGCAAACGTTGCTCAGGAAAAGGAGTTTCCTATGATCTTGACAGCAAGTGAAAAAGATCCCAAGAGTGAGTGGGTCATGGATTCTGGTTGTACATTCCACATTACACCAGATAGAGATGCCTTATTTGATTTCAAGGAGTTTGAAGGTGGAAAGGTATTGATGGAAACAATACTTCAAGTGAAGTCAAAGGTATGGGCAAGCTGAAGATCATTAACTCAGAAGGAGCTACGGTTATCTTGACTGAAGTGAGATATATGCCAACCATGAGCAGGAATCTCATTTCTTATGGCCAGTTAGAAAAGAACGGTTGCAAGTATGAAGGAGAAGACTTCACAGTTACTTTCTACAAGAATGGTCAGAAGGTGATCTCAGGGAAATATCAAGATGGGTTGTATTATTTGCAAGGATCAGTGGTGAAGGGAGAAGCATCTGTAGTCAGAGCTGAAGTTAACTTGACGAACAGATGGCACTCAAGGTTAGGACACATGAGTCTGAAGAACATGAATCTTCTGGTCAAAGGAGGTTATCTAGATTCAAAGGAGGTCCACACATTAGATTTCTGTGAGGAGTGTGTACTTGGAAAGTCTCACAAGCAAAGCTTTCCAGAGGGGAAACATACTACTAAAGGTATTCTCGAATACATTCACAGTGATCTATGGGGCTCGGTTTCAAATGAGCCAACTCTGTCAGGATGTAGATACTTTCTTACATTCATCGATGATTACTCAAGGAAGGTCTGGATCAGATTCTTAAGGAGTAAAGATGAGGTGTTTGAGAATTTTTCAGAGTGGAAGGCACTTGTGGAAAATCAAACAAAGAAGAAGATCAAGTGTCTAAGAACAGATAATGGATTGGAGTTCTGCAACAATCAGATGGATAAGCTTTGTCAAGACTCAGGGATTAAACGGCACAGGACTTGCGTTTATACTCCACAGCAGAATGGAGTGGCTGAGAGGATGAACAGGACAATAGCGGATAAGATCAGGTGTATGTTGGCAGAAACCGGGTTAGAGAAGAAGTTCTGGGCTGAGGCAGCGTCGACTGCGGTTTATCTGATTAACAGGTCTCCTAGTGCATCTTTGAGGTTTCAGATTCCAGAGGAAGTGTGGTCAGGGTCAAAGGTTGATTACAGTCATCTCAGGCGGTTTGGTTGTGTTGCTTATGTACACAGAACAGAGGACAAGCTAAGTCCAAGAGCTGTTAAGGGATTCTTCATGGGTTATCCACAGGGTACTAAAGGTTACAGTGTGTGGTTACAAGATGAAGAAAGGAGTACTATCAGCAGGAATGTAGTATTTGATGAGGAGAAGCTGTATAAGGATCGAGATCAGAGGGAAATGGATAAGTCTAAGAAAAAGAAGAAAGTCACTTTCAGTACTGATTTGATCCAAGGACCGACTACAACTGGTTCAGTTCAAGAGTCTACCGGTCAAGGTGGAGAAGCTTCGGGAAGTGAGGACTCTACTGGTCAAGGTGGAGACACTTCGGGAAGTGAGGACTCTACTGGTCAAGGTGGAGACACTTCGGGAAGTTCACGGTCAGAAACTGAATCAGAAGAGAATGAGGAATCTGAGGAAGATGAGGAAGAAAATCAGAGTCATATCGAGTCGTTTGATGACTATCTGTTGGCAAGAGACAGGGAAAGAAGAGTCATCAGACCACCATCGAGGTTTGAAGGATCTGATTTTGTAGCTTATGCTTTGGCTACAGCAGAAAACTTGGAGATGGATGAACCAAAGTCACTAGCAGAAGCTAGAAGGAGTAGAGACTGGGATAAGTGGAACAGGTCTATGGGAGAAGAGAAGCAATCTCTGGATGAGAACGACACTTATGTGCTCGTCCCAAGACCGGAAAACCAGAGAATAATCGGGTGTAAATGGATTTACAAGATTAAGGAAGGTATTCCAGGAGTGGAAGATCGCAGGTACAAGTCGAGACTTGTTGCTAAAGGGTATACACAAGTTGAGGGAGTGGATTACAATGAGATATTTGCTCCGGTGGTCAAGCATGCTTCTATTCGAATCATGTTATCAATTGTGGTGAACTTTGATTTGGAGTTGGAGCAACTGGATGTCAAGACTGCTTTCTTACACGGTACACTTGATGAAGTCATCTACATGGAGCAGCCAGAAGGTTTCATAGAGAAAGGAAATGAAGACAAGGTTTGTCTACTGAAAAAATCTCTCTATGGGTTAAAGCAGTCACCTAGGCAGTGGAACAGGAAGTTTGATGATTTTATGAAGTCTCAAAAGTTCCAGAGATGCAGGAAGGATCCATGTGTTTACACGAAGGGATCAAACATTGATGATAGGGTATATCTCTTACTTTATGTTGATGACATGCTTATAGCAGCAAAGGATATAGAGAAGATCAAAGTGCTGAAAGCAAGTTTGAAGGAAAAGTTCGAGATGAAGGATCTAGGACCAGCAACTAGAATCCTCGGCATTGATATCATCAGGGATAGGAAGAATGGTACTCTGAAGCTATCACAGGAAAGGTATCTTAAGCAGGTGTTGAGAACTTTTAGCATGGAGGATTGCAAGGCTGTTGTAACTCCATCTAATTCACAGTTCAAGCTTAAGAGTTTGACCCCAGAGGAGTTGGTTGTGGAGACACGGTTGATGAGTTCAGTTCCCTATGCAAGTGCAGTGGGAAGTCTGATGTATGGCATGATTGGTACTCGTCCAGATTTAGCGTATGCGGTCGGTTTGGTCAGTAGGTTCATGGCAAATCCAGGAAGATGTCATTGGTCTGCGGTTAAGTGGATTTTGAGATATCTTAAGGGAGCTTCAGATGTGTGTCTAAACTTCAAAAGATCAGACAAGTTTGAGATTGAAGAGTTTTGTGATTCAGATTACTCTGCAGATCTTGACAGGAGAAGGTCAATATCTGGTTATGTCTTCAAAGTTGGTGGTAATACTGTGAGTTGGAGGTCTACTCTTCAGCATGTTGTGGCTCTTTCAACTACTGAGGCTGAGTATATGGCACTCACAGAGGCAGCTAGAGAGGGAATTTGGTTGAAGATTTTCTGCAGTGAATTGGGGTTTAAGTCAGAGAGTTTCAAGGTGAATTGTGACTCGCAGAGTGCGATCTGTTTGGCGAAGAATCCAGTTCATCATGACAGAACCAAGCACTTTGAAAATAAAGTGCATTTCATCAGGGACAAAGTGGAGGATGGTTCAGCTAAGGTGCAGAAGATTCATACTTCTCTAAATCCTGCGGATATGTTGACAAAGAGTTTACCAAGCAACAGCTTTGAGAGGTGACTGGTGACACTCAATGTCACCAACTGAGTTGAGACAGCGGAAGCGCGAGATGGCTTGTCGGTTATCACCTCGCAGCAGCAAGAAGTTCAGATGGCCAAATCTGAGAAATCGACAAAAGGGTTCAGATGGTCAAGTCTGAAAAGGAATTCAAGAGCAGTTTCAATAAGTTGAACAAGAGGTTGTGTCGAAAGTCTTCCTAGCAGTGAGTTAGGCGGCGTGTTCCATTATTCTGATGGCGGTACATGTTGAGTTCAAGGATTGATCTGTTAGTGTTGTGGGTCGCCGGTAAAGGTGACATGTCTGCTTATTTCTAGTGGTGAAGCTGGAAGGGTTGCAGGAATGATTCACTAGTTGAGACTATGACGGAAGTCTCAGGTTCATCTTACGTTGAGGTAAATCGACATAGAGATGGTATTTCAGTTACAGATTTCTCAAGTACAGGTGACCAAAAGCTCAAGGTGGAGATTTGTTGATTATGAGCAGTTTGGTCTATAACACTTTCTTGGCTGAGTTATGATATACACAAGACTTGAGAAGAAAGAACAAGACTTGAGAAGAAAGCACAAGACTTGAGGAAAGCACAAGACTTGAAGAAAGCACAAGACTTGAGAAAAAAGCACAAGATTTGAGAAGAAAGCACAAGACTTGAGGAAGCTAAGTTATGAGAAATCTGTTTATGACTTGTTGGGCTTTATTATGGTCGAAAGCCCATTAGTGATTAGGTTTAGGGAGGCACTATATATAGTCTCTAAACCTAATTCCTTGCCTCCTAACACTCATTTTACACAGAGAGAGATTGGTGAAGGAGAGAGGCAAGAAGCAAGAGCAAAGAGAAGAGATTGAAGGAGAATCTACAAGGGGAAGCAAGGGAGATCCGGTCAAGAGTCTCAGACTGTTTCTTCTCCAGGGAGTGTGGGTTTCATCTCTTATACACAAGAGTTCAGTGAGCTTCAGTCTTAGCTCATTGTTTGTGTTGTCTCTAGGTGAATAGAGAGACATAAAGGTTGTTGTGTAAGAAAGCTCTTGTAAACACTTGATACTAGTGAATCGTTGAGAGTGCCGTCCTCTCCCCAGATGTACCGAAAGGGAACTGGGTCAAAAATTCTCTTGTGTCTTTAACAAACTCAAATAACAACAAAGGAAGTGTGCTAGATAATTAGCCAAGTGAGAATTAACTGGTCTTTGGCTAGTGGGTATTATTTCTCAACATGTTTCTTCTAAGAAAGAGTCAATGCACGCCAATGAAAACCTCAAAACAAAAATAACAGAAAGAGAAAAAATGAAACAAATTCATGAGGAAAAGAGACAAAGTCGAACCCGTAGCAATTTACTAGTAAAGTTAGCGAGGAAGAAAAGTAGCCACTCCATAATGTCTCAATTCAAAACCATAGCCATTTACTGAGAAAGTTTTGCAACTGAAATAAAGTCGAAAAATGGTCACTTACCAATTTATTATTTTTCTTTTTTGCAATTTGAAAAGATAAAAAGAAGAAGTCACCAACTCTCGTTTCTCTAAATTACATGCGCAACAAAACATGTAGAAATGTAGTTGGAACCCTAGTCCCTAGAAAGATGTACAAGTACTTCTTTAATTTTTGTGTGGAAACATTGGTTCCTCCGACGACAAATTTCATATCCACCTGAGAACATATAAATAGAAAATGATGGATTCGGGTTCTTCATCGGTGGTTGTGCCTAAGTTTTCCATCAATGATGTTATTGTATGCTTAAATATCCATGAATTTATGTTAGCCTTCATTCATATATAATCAGCTGTATTCCAACCGACCAATCCTACCTGTTTGGACATGTCAAATCCATCACAATTACGATATTTGTTAGACGATTTTTGCGGTGCAGTAACCTGCATGGTCAAAAGGAGTAAGCCGGACCTAGGCCTACGAGATAAAATAAAATATGTTCAGACACGTAGTCTAAACCCAATAATGCCAGCGTTGAACTAGTCCAGTCCGTGACAACATTTGTAGTCTCACTTCTCAGCAATCACCAAATATAAAAATGGGTTTGGGGTTGTATATCCATATATATTCCAAAAGATTGGAATATTTATTAATTGTTAGTTGAATTAACTTTCTTAAATTTTGATTATGAAAGTTTTCATATGCTTGAAGAGAACTAAAAGTAAAAGATTGAGACGTTCAATATTTAGTTGAACTAATATGCTAATGTGTTTCCTATCTTAAATTTCATTCTGAAAGTTTTCATATGCTTGACAACAATTAAAAGTAAAGATTGAGACGTTCATTTTAGAAAAAAGAAAGTAGCATGCTCCAAAATGAATAATCAGCTGTCTTCGGCTTTTCTTTTCACTTTAGGCCAGCAAAGTTGATGGGGGAGGGCCTCTTCTTTGTTCTTCTCAACTTTAGGCATCTCAATTATCTAAATCTAAAACAAAAACGAATAAACGAAAAAGAGCCCATGAAATAATAAAAATATGGATAGATTTGAATTAGATTTTCACTAATAAACAAATGAACTATAGGGTATTCTTCATTTTCCCACGCCAAGTATTTTCGAAGTTTAAATCCTTATTGTTGTATCTAATATATTAAAAAAGAAGTCACAACTTCTAATTCATGTGTGATTTTTAATAAAATAGACTATCTACTAGAGTTGGTCACATCATATTTTAATCATCATTAATTTTCATATTAGATAAAATACATTACATTATTCAATCATTCATATTTGAATATACTATACACTAATATATTCAGTTATTGTTTACAAAATGGAAAATAAATATTCTATCTTTTTTATCAATTATATAATCAAAATAAATCACATTAAAAGAAAATTATTATGTTGACATAAATATTTTAACAATATATTAATTTTCAAAAAATGTATGTAAATATTTCACTAATTTTTTAATTAACAATGAAATATTATGATGCAATAATATATATAGTTAATATTTATAAAATTTTAAATAAAAATTCTATCATACACTTATCTATTTTATAATCATAACTATACATGTTAAAATAAAATTATTATATTGAACTACATATGAAAAAGTTATATTAAAGTGATAGATTATAAATTTTATTTTTATAAATATAAAATACTTATGTTAACATAATAATTTGATGAAAGACTACAATACATGTATAAAAACAAAATATATTAGATTTTTTATATACAATAATGTATTATGTAAATGAAGAAATGTAAAAATATTACTAAAATGAAATCCAGTTTTAAAGGACGGGTAAAAATTTAACATAAATTAAATACAAAATAATTATCAAATATGTTTTTCATGCCATATTAATCTGTTTAATAATTAAATACAAATACAATAATATAAATATATAATAAGAAGAAAAAATACATGTAGTGGTTTTTTTGTCGTCAGCACATGTGATGGTTTTAAACATTTTACAACATATAAACTAAAAATTATTATATTTGAAATTCTTAAAAAAAATATTTAATATTAGACAAAAACTAAATAATGATCTAAAATAAATATATATACATAGAAAATTTTATGTTTAGTTAAAGTAAAAATAATACATGCACGGTTGTGCGGATCGAGATCTAGTTGTTTCTTATAAGGTGAACATTTACCTTATGAGTATAATTTTGTACTCCCTTCAACTTATTTTGTAGATTTAAATTGCATTAGTTAATATACTTCCATTCAAAGAAAACATCTTTTAGCTCTTAGTCGAGAAAACAGTATAGGTAATTAGAAAAAAATAGTTGGATGAAATATGCATGCTTGAATAGCCAATATTTCTTCCAAATTATATATTTACAGGAAACCAACCAAGAACTTTCATTATCTTAATTGCGTTAAAGCTAGGTATTACTCATTTCAGATGTTATTTTATTAAAACAACTGGAAAGTTCAAAATTGAAACTCAGACCAATCCATAAACCGTATGAAAGAAACCGGTATTATTGCTATTTACAATTAATCTGCAGTTGTCAACTATGACAAAAACAGACAAAAACATATAGTGAGTGTAGCTGAATATGGGGCAAATTTCACTTATACCACTTCGGTGATACTACTTTTCATGTTTACCATCAATAAAGGGAAAATTTTCAAAAATACCCTAATTTTTTGATAAAATAACACTAAACTAGTTTTTCAAAATATTTATAAAACATATATAAACTCAAACCAAACCCCTTCAGGGGCGAAGCCAAATAATTAATAAAAGCAGGGAAATGGGTTTGAACCCAGATTCTTGGGAGACTGAGGGTGCACTTTAACCAGCTTTGCTATTTACACCTTTCATTTCCTAAGTGAAACGTTAAATATTTAAAATATATCGGGTGCACGTGCACCCATAACTCCCAACTTAGCTTCGTCCCTGAACCTCTTAATATTAAATCCTATACACTAATCACTAAAACCTAAACCCAAATATTTATATATTTTTGATATAAAAATATTTTTGAAAAATGATACTTAACCTGTGGTATTTTTGACAATTTCTTTTGAATATGATCCTCTAGCCACAAAATGAACTAGCCGTTCTATTTGTACAACTAACTCTGAGTTAGTATGTGTTTTTTTCATACTAGTTTCTTTTTAGATCATACACCATATCAAGTTGCTGCTGCAGTTTATCTTATAAATCTGATGCGTCCTTTTCAAAGAAAAATAAAATCATAGAAAAGGGGGAAATAATCGGAAAGGGCAGTTTACTAAATAATTTGATAATAATTGCAGATTTGCTTGTACATATATGTAAGTATCCTTTTGCAGGTTCATGGTGTGAAAATTTCGAGGAGGTTAAGCTGTGGAAACATTGGGTACACAAACAGAATCCTTGACAGAGAGGTTATTAATTTCTTCTAAAACAACAAAAAAGACAAAAAGAGCAGCACAATTACCAAAGATTCTTGTTACTTTGGTTTGTACTAGTTTAGTGGTTGGACAAAGACAATGCCTGGCCTCTTAATTCTGATGGATTAGATTTTGATCTTTAGTTAACGGAACATAAAACATTGGAATGACATAAAGGTACGATGTTTATTTCATAATATAGAGTAATTATATGGTTTGATATTAGCAGCATGTGAGTGTGTGTCCTCTTTATGATATGTATGAGTGTTTCTTCTTTTCTATGTAACGATTTTTTTTTAAAGAACATTATAAAGCCATTTCAGTGTTTCTTCTTAGTTAACTGGTATAATATAAGATACGATTAATTATGACTGATTAAAAACTAAATATGATAATTCTCGCTTTTATTGGACTGTTATGTAATCATGTAAATTTAAAAGTACAATTCAACTATGTTCAGTTAATGTATCAAAAAAGAATATGGATCTTCAAACAATAAGCTAAAATAGTTATCTCAAAATAAAATTGTCGTAGATAGTGGTTTTGATTTCGGACCAAGGTAAGATTAGGAGAAATTGTCAAAAATATCACAAGTTAAGTATTATTTTTCAAAAATATTTTCAATCAAAAATATACAAATATTTGAATTTATGTTTTAGTGATCAGTGTTTAGATTTTTTTTTTTAGTGAGAATTAGTGTTTAGAGTTTAGTATGAGGTTTAGGTTGGGTTTATATATGTTTTATAAATATTTTGAAAAATTAGCTTAGTGTTATTTTATCACAAATTTAAAGTGTTTTTGAAAATAGTCATTCTTTAGTGGTAAATATGAAAAATGGTATCAAACTTGTTGTATAATTGAAATTTCCCTAAGATTAGGGTAGGACGACAACAACTATATTTTTTTTGGTTTTTAAGCACAAGAAGATCATGATCTCATCCAATCAATAAGATTTTTCTTATGTTTAAACCTAGTGAAGTATGTGACTACGACCTATTTATATGAAACCTAATTCAAATAACCCTAAAAATAAATCAAATCAGAAGATAAAGAGAAGGTAAAAAGAAGGCAATGGGCACTTATCTTTTAATATTTATAAATGCCCTCTAATAAAGAAAAAGCGATGATGTGTGTTCTCATCTTTTGTGAAAGTATATATTGCTTTTGCTTTTTTCAAAAGCTAAAGACTCATTAAAAAAAACTAAAGCTCAAATCTTAAAGAAGAAGAACGCATTGGATACATCTAACTTTTTTCACTTTTCTTTAGATTTTTATTATAATTTTCATAATTTCGTATATTCAAAAAAAAAAAAACTGATGGCTTGAAATGATGATGATCCTCTCCACTTATTAAGCCACTCACTCCAAGCAGCAACTTCAGAACATCGTGAGCCCCAAATCATTTAAAAAAAACAGTGAAAACATGATGATGTCTAATGATGATGATCTCCTTCTAGGGTCTTGCAACTTCTTCGAAGACCCTTCTTCTCTTTCACTTCTCTGAAAAACTTCAGATTTGTGTCGGAGAGTTCTTTTTTTCTTTCTTTCTGATGTTACAATGGCAGACAAGATATTCACTTTCTTCCTAATCTTGTCATCAGTCTCTACTCTCCTCTGTTCTTCTTCGAGTTCATCTCTCAATCTCTCACTAATTAGGCAAGCAAACGTCCTTGTCTCTCTAAAGCAAAGCTTTGATTCCTATGATCCTTCTCTTAATTCATGGAACATTCCAAATTTCAACTCTCTATGTTCTTGGACCGGTGTTTCTTGTGACAACTTGAACCAGTCCATCACTCATCTCGACATCTCTAACCTCAACATCTCCGGCACTCTCTCGCCAGTTATCTCCCGTCTTTCGTCATCTCTTGTTTATCTCTCCGTCGCCTCAAACAGTTTCTCCGGCGAGGTTCCTAAAGAGATCACCAAGCTGACGAGCCTAGAGTTCTTGAACATCTCAAACAACGCCTTTGAAGGAGAGCTTGCACCACTTGAGTTCGGTCAAATGACTCAGCTGGCGACTCTTGACGCTTACGACAACAACCTCAACGGATCGCTTCCTCTCTCTCTAACCAAACTCACTCAACTCGATTACTTAGACCTCGGAGGAAACTACTTTATCGGTGAGATCCCTAGAAGCTACGGAGGTTTCTTGCGTCTCACGTTACTGTCTTTATACGGAAACGACCTAAGTGGGAGGATCCCTAGCGAGTTAGGGAACATCACAACTCTTCAGAAGCTATACTTGGGTTACTACAACGACTTCCACGGCGGCATACCTGCGGATTTGGGGAGATTGACCAATCTTGTTCACTTGGATTTAGCTAATTGCAGCTTGAAAGGATCAATCCCTGGAGAGTTAGGGAATCTCAAGAACTTGGAGATTCTGTATCTTCAGACCAATGCACTTACTGGTTCTGTTCCTAGAGAGTTGGGGAACATGACAAGCCTCAAGACTCTAGATCTCTCCAACAACTTTCTTGAAGGAGAGATTCCTCTCGAGTTCTCTGGACTTCAAAAGCTTCAGCTCTTTAACCTCTTCTTCAACAGATTACACGGCGAGATTCCTGAGTTCGTGTCTCACCTCCCTGATCTTGAAGTTCTCAAGCTTTGGCACAACAACTTCACCGGGAAGATTCCTGAGAATCTTGGCACAAACGGGAAGTTGATAGAGATAGATTTGTCTACTAATAAACTCACAGGTTTGATCCCTGAATCACTCTGTTTCGGAAGAAACCTAAAGATTCTCATTCTCTTCAACAACTTCTTGTTCGGTCCTCTCCCTGAGGACCTTGGCCAATGCGAGCCGCTCTGGAGATTCCGTCTAGGTCAGAACTTTCTGACAGGTAAACTGCCAAAGGGTTTAATCTATCTGCCTAATGTATCTCTTCTTGAGCTTCAAAACAACTTCTTGACCGGAGACATACCAGAACAAGAGGAGGGAAGTGTAGGGATATCAAGTCTCACTCAGATCAATCTGTCAAACAATCGGTTAACCGGACCGATCCCTAGTTCAATCAGGAACCTCAGAAGCCTTCAGATTCTTCTTCTTGGCTCTAACCGGTTCACGGGACCAATCCCTGGTGAAATAGGAAGCTTGAAGGGTCTTCTCAAGATTGACATGAGCAGAAATAACTTCTCTGGCAAGTTACCTCCAGAGTTTGGTGATTGTCGGTCACTGAACTACTTGGATTTGAGTCATAACCAGCTCTCGGGTCAGATTCCGGTTCAGATATCACAGGTTCGGATGCTAAACTATCTGAATGTTTCTTGGAACTCGTTAAACCAAAGCATCCCCGCGGAGCTAGGATACCTGAAGAGCTTAACATCAGCAGATTTCTCACACAACAACTTCTCTGGTTCAGTACCAACTTCAGGGCAGTTCCTTTACTTCAACAACACGTCATTCCTTGGAAACCCTTTACTCTGCGGATACTCTTCAAACCCTTGCAACGGTTCCCAAAACCAGTCTCAGTCTCAGCTTCTTAACAAGAAAAATGCAAACTCCCATGGCGAAATCTCCGGGAAATTCAAACTGTTGTTAGGGTTAGGCCTACTAGGGTTCTTCTTGGTGTTCATCGTCTTAGCTGTGATCAAGAATTGGAGAATGAGAAGGAATAGTTCAAATATATGGAACCTCATAGGGTTTCAACAGCTAGGTTTCAGAAGCGAGCACATTGTGGAGTGCGTTAAAGAGAATAATGTGATCGGTAAAGGCGGTGCAGGGATTGTCTACAAAGGCTTAATGCCAAACGGTGAAGAAGTTGCGGTCAAGAAGCTCTTATCCATAAGCAAAACGTCATCACACGACAACGGTTTGTCCGCGGAGATTCAGACATTAGGTAGAATCAGACACAGGAACATAGTGAGACTGCTTGCTTTCTGTTCAAACAAAGACGTGAATCTCCTTGTTTATGAGTACATGCCTAATGGTAGTCTTGGAGAAGTCTTGCATGGGAAAGGTGGAGTGTTTTTGAAGTGGGAAACGCGGTTGCAAATAGCGTTGGAAGCGGCTAAAGGATTGTGTTATCTTCATCATGATTGCTCGCCGCTTATAATTCACCGCGACGTGAAATCAAACAACATCTTATTAGGTCCTGATTTTGAAGCTCATGTCGCTGATTTTGGGCTGGCTAAGTTCATGTCGCAAGATAATGGAGCCTCAGAGTGTATGTCATCGGTCGCAGGCTCGTACGGCTACATCGCTCCAGGTACATGACGGATTCCCAATACATGTTTCTTGCATTACACGTAACATTCGAAACTAAGGCTGATCATGCATTTAGGTTACTGTTCGGTTTGTTTGATGTTTTTGGTCTAGCTAATTATGAATAAAATAATCACTGAACTAGAGCCAAAATAGGCTTAGTTTGGCATGGTTAATTAGTAAAAATCCAAATATCAATAATCTTATAAATTAAATGTGTAAAATTAAATTTAAAATAATTTTCTTTTCTATTTTTAGGTCCTTTAAGCTTAATTAATACTGAAAGCATTTGATCCTACCAAAAAAAAAAATACTGAAAGCATTTGATTAAATATTCAGTGTTAGTCAGAGTTTGGTTAGTTAAACCGATCCAATTCAATTTCTCATCCCTACATATTCGTATATAAATGGTCGATCCAATCATCCAAACATATGTTATCTGATTTTTTATCATGCAGAATACGCATATACATTAAGAATAGATGAGAAGAGCGATGTGTACAGCTTCGGAGTAGTGCTATTGGAGTTAATAACGGGTCGAAAACCAGTAGATAAATTTGGAGAAGAAGGGATAGACATTGTGCAATGGTCAAAGATTCAGACAAATTGTAACAGACAAGGTGTGGTGAAGATCATTGACCAAAGATTGAGCAATGTGCCATTAGGAGAAGCCATGGAACTGTTCTTTGTGGCGATGCTATGTGTTCAAGAACATAGTGTTGAGAGACCGACCATGAGAGAGGTCGTACAGATGATTTCTCAAGCTAAACAACCCAACACCTTCTGAATCCAGTGATTTTTATATATGTTAAATATTTTTGGTATGTTATACGTGTTCTGTAGAGTTGTTTGTTTTTAGAAATGTAATGATGGTTTGGTGGTCATAGGAGTTTATATTAAGCTTGAAGGTAGGGCGGGGGGAAGGGGTTAAGGATTATATCTTCCTGCATAATTTATCCATTCATGCAGAACTTTAAAGAAGTTCAAACAATTTTCAATAATGTGAGAGATTATATATCTTTCTCAAAAAAAATGTGAGAGATTATATATTTTATATCAAATGCAAAATATTTATCAGGATAATTGTATGTGTATTGATAAGATTTTGTTGATTAGTAAAAAAAAAGCATATTAGTATCTGATTTACTGATAATGAATTAGTATCTGATTTACTGATATCAAATCAACAAAATATATCAAATATATCCAAAGTTTCAGCTGCTAATTTTTCAGATAATATATATATATATATATATATATATATATATATATATATATATATATATATATATATATATATATATATATATATATATTTAATCGGTCCAGTTGATTTTTAAATAAGAACACAATTCTTGGAAACTTTGGACCCTCATCTAACTATAGTGTTTGTTGTATAGAATCTAAATATGTGAGATACGCTCCTATTTTATTACTTGATGACAACAACTTTTGTAATGGAACTCACGTTGGTCTTCTTCATTTGTTTATGACCATTGAGTTAAAGTCCATTAGGATCTAAAAGCAATAATAAGCTCAAACAGAACCGTAAACTCAAAAGCCCAAACTTATATATGTGGAAACCAAAATTCATACCGTCAATATTTCAAATAATTAAAGAAACTGTCAATATTTCAAATAATTAAAGAAAGTAGGAAAATTCTAATTTTTCTGAGGTCTCGGATATCTGAAAAACCCACACACCAAACAATCAGAACACAAAAATAAAACGAGAATAATAAGAAATCGTGAAAAGAGCAAAGAAAGATCTTATTTCCGAATTCACGTTTGAGCATAACAACAAGGTAACGTGCTTCAGCTAAGAGAGCTGTCGGCGAGATTCCTAGTCTAATATCCGAAGGTGGCTAAACCTAATTGAGTCGCAGCTAGAATAACAAAAACGGAAAAATGCATAAATTGCTCTAAGTGCTAGTTTGCTCTGAAAAAATTCTCTCTCTATGCCTCTCGCGTTGAACTCCTTATATACTCACTTCTAGTCGGTTTACGCCTTCCTCTTTTGCCCTTAAGCTGTCATAATCCGAAATATATAGATATTTCATTTTTTCGATCTTCATGATTATCTGCGGAAACTTTTCATTTATCCGCGGAAACTGATGTTTATCCTCCAAGCATAAACCGTCGTAAGGTTTATGGGTTTTTAAGAAATCGTAAGTGGACCTCGAATCAAGTTTAGGACTCTTTGAACCGCCTTTTGATTTGAAACGTTTGTTAGATTTTTCCGATAAAGTTATTTCTCCGATAAAGTTAATTTTCCGTGGTTTTATCTAAACCAAACTGATGATTCCATTTGATCGAGAAATCAAGAAATAGTTAGTCATAGTTTGCGGAAGATCGTAATAAGGATAGTCAAAAATGCATAGTTTTACGTCGTATTGTCATTTCGGAAGACTTCGGAAGACCTCAGACGCTACGGAAAGACTATGATGCATACATGTTAGGTCGCTATAGCGACCGAGCTTTGTCTGCAACTCAGTCGCTATAGCGACCGAGCCTTATATGGAGCTTGGTTGCTATAGCGACCGAGCATTATACGGAGCTCGGTCGGTCGCTATAGCAACCAGCGACCGAGCGTTGTTCCGTGATTCGATCGCTATAGCAATCGAGCTCTTGTTTGTGCCGTGGACTGAAACCCATCGTCCAGACATCCGAGACTGTCACGATGATACAATGGGGATGATTGGTTGGGTTGTAGGAAGTGATTTTAGCTTTAATTCTTATCTATAACCTTTAAACTTACCAATCATATTTTATCTTGATTTTTAAAGCTACAGCCAAAAAAAAATAGTTGTAACTACCTTATTTTTTAAACACTTCATTTTTTTAGCTGTAGGAAATTTTAAAGCTATATCCCTTAAAGCTAAATTAAAAAATTCTACAGCCTAAATTCTGCATAAATGTTTTACAGTTACAGCTGAACCAATCACCCCCAATGCTTAAGGCGTTGTTTGCGGACGTTTGAACCGACGGTAGTATCGTGTCGTTGTTTTAAGAAATTGTTGTTTGAAATCTTTAAAATAAAATTTTACTGCAAGTTTTTCGTATAAGTTTCTTTCCTTTTCGAGAACGTAAAAATTTTATGTTATTTTTTACGGAGATTTGGATGTCAATTTTGTCGTATCCGATTTCGACCTAAAAAATATATTGAACAAATTACTTGGAAAAGCTCACTTTTAATAAGGTGTAGTGAGGTCTTAGGAGTTGGGATACACTTTTAACTTTGAAGTATGAAACATTTAAATCTTAACATATAACTAGAAAATAAGATATTTCGTCTTTACATCTTTCACCCAAAAAATGAAGATTAATAATAAGATATTTCGATGCAGTGTTCAATTATAATAGTCTGGTTTATTAAATGTTAACCTGCTTTTATCTGATGTTTGATTTTGATTATCATTAGAAAATATTCTTTAGCATATTTTTGATTTGATATGTTAAAGTTCATTAGGGATTTAATGATGACGCACTGAGGTAAAAACTCACGGGTGGTGATATTATAATGATTTGATATGTTACCCATTTAGCTTTCTGTTAACAATGTTTTAACTGTAAACACCACTAATATTAGAATATTCCAACTTATCAAAAACCAACCGTAACCTTAAAAGGAGCAATAGATAAGATTCGCAGTTCCACGGTCCATACTTTGCCATTATTATTCTTCTTATTATTAATCCTTGGCCGTGGAAACCCCTAGACCAAATGGTTAAATGTATTAAAGATTTTTACATTACATATGAAGTTCCATTTCCAAACAATGTAATTTTCTGCACATTATAAAATGCAAAAAGCAAAAGCCGTTTGTTGTGATCATGTGATGTGAGAAAAATATATATAAATTGTGTAGTTTCATGTTATTTTTGAAGTTGTTTATCAATATTTCATATATTACAAATAATTTATCCTCATTTGTAACATAAATAAAGATTATATGATAATTAGCCAATATTTTAAGAAACTGCTAGTATTTCTTTTTTTTACCAAAAATAAGTTAATATTACAGATGTCAAAGAAAGATGTATTACTATAAACAAAAAACTGTAAAAAAGGAATCTAGAGTTTATATTTCTGTTAATATATTTTTTGAGTTTTAAGCCATGTATTGTATATAGTATATAGTTTGGTGACAAAGAAGAGATTGTCACATATCTTTTTATGTTTGCCGGCGATTGTCATATATGATCAATTACTAACTAAAATATTTTCAAATAGTTAATACCTGTTTTGTATGTGTTTCTGTTTATAACTTTCGCAATCGCATTAGATAGACCAAATTAATTGACAAGAAAAATATTAACACCAAAGTGATAGTAAAAGTGTGAAAATGCGCCCACGTGGACCAAAGAGGAAACGAGGGTAGGCTATTTAAAATTTACGTTGGGCTTGCTTCTTAGCCCAAGTCATGCCGTATTTCAAAGCCCACCGTGTGTCGTTCATTAATTCGCCAGTAAATTGTGTATGCATCAAACCTGCTACGCACAATATTTACCAAAAAAATGTAAAAACATTTAATATATAATATATATATGAAATGAAAACAACGTTCAGAATTTTGTTGTGTTCCAAGCACTATTATTTTTTGACGTCGGTGTTCCAATTTTTTTTTTTACTCGGTGTTCCAAATTATAAAGCACACTTTTACGAAATGTATAAACAAACCGAGGTTTAGCTCTGGTAAAAGTTTTACGGTTGTGAGTATTCTCATTTGGGTATGATCTCGGCCACTAAAAAATTAACATTTCGACATCGTCAGAAATAAGAGATAATACGTGGCATTAAATGACTAGTATGGAATACTTCTTTGGTCGGGATATCTTTGTTTAACTCAAAAAAGAAACAAACAAACTTAAGAGTTAAGAGAAGACTTGTGGGTGGGGATGTGATTCGGTCGCTTGGTTGCATCTACGCCGTGCCATGATTCGACCTATGATCAAGACATATATCACACCTTTCACCTTTGAGATGTTTTCACGTCTCTCTTCTTTTATTTTTTGTGAACAAATATTTTGTATTTTATAACGTTTTAAAATGAAAAAGAGATTTAATTTTGTTCGTTTCGTTATCGTATGTGAAAGTATGGACTGTATTTTTGGGTGAAAGTTTTGAAATACTGTATGTTAACAGGTTCAATTTTTCTATAATAATATATTTATATTTCAAATTTTATATATTGTTTACCATAATATAATTGTATAAATGTTTCTTTGAACTTTAAATTATTTTTTCTAGAACAAAATTCTAGTTTATTCTCTCACTTTCTTCTCTTGTGAAGAGACATCTGATCTTTAGTTTACATGCATGTAAAACTAAAAGTCATTTTAGCGTTTTCCTAGTTAATCAAGGTTTTTCTCTTTGTGCATTTGCTCACATATTGTATATATATTTTGTATTATAGATTGGCCGTGGTGTTGTTGTTTTCGTGCTTTTTTTCTCGACGGTTCCTACTTTCAATCAAACTGATAGGCTTCTTGGTTAGATTTTAGTGGTCTTTTTGGGGGACTCCTCTATTTTGGTAGCAGATTATTATGATGTGGTTTCTTCTTGTAATCATGTTTTAATCCCGTTTTCAGTATTAAACTGCATATCAAATTAGTCATGGCCCGTGGGAGCGCTTAGAGTTTTAAGATTTTCTATTAGTATGTTTTTTCTTTTGAGTTCTGGTCCTGGAAAGAAAAAATCGTCGGCTTTATTAACTTCCTGCAACTTTTTGGGTTATATATTGTAAATATATCAGGTCGTAACTTTCCTTTGTTTGAATAATAAATACTACTGATCAAACAATATTCTTGGACGGTTTCACCAAAGTTCAAAATATATTAATATGTTATGCTAATAGTAAAAGATCAAAGATTTTCAAAACACACGAAAGCCTCGTAACATCAGAGGATATCCAACCGTATCGATGTAATTGGCTTGAAGCTAAGCGACAAGGAGCCAAGAGATTCGGGAACATTAGTACATTACTCATTTCCATTCTTGACAATTACACCGAGAAGACTTCTTTGTGACTCACAGAAAATTAATACTTAGAAGACCTTCTACTTTTACTTTTATTATTGTTATTAGGAAAGTGTATCCAAGATAAGGATACTCTCGATACACCGTCATTGTGTTATGTTATCTTTCCTGTTTTCTCTAGGGTTGGTATTACATAAGTCGGTCTATGTTCTTGTATATATACACTAGTTCATTGTTAATACAACTGAAGTTGAACGTGCACAATATTGTCTTTAGTTTACATGGTATCAGAGCAATAAAAATTCTGTGACCTAAATTTTTTTTCTTTCGACCCAAGCTCTGTTCTTCGTAAGAACACAAACTTGCAGTCATGGTCGAAACTGATGATCAGTCTTCCGCTGTTAAGAACTCGATGACAAGCCAGTCTCAAGTTCAGCAAACTGCTGCTAATGTATCTACTCCTTACTCTTTGTTTGCATCCGACAACCCGGGAGCCGTTATAACATCGGTGATGTTCACAGGGGAGAATTATAATGAATGGTCTACGGAGCTGACCAATGCACTTCGAGCAAAACGCAAGATAGGATTCATTGATGGCTCCATACCGAAACCGGCCCTCGATGATCCAAACTTCGAACTTTGGTCGTCTGTCAACTCCATGGTCGTCGGCTGGATACGCTCATCCATAGAGGCTCGTGTTCGGTCAACTGTCACGTTCATTACAGATCCTCACAAGTTGTGGGAAAATTTGAAGAAACGTTTCTCGGTGGGAAACAAAGTCCGCGTACACCATCTTAAGGAGCAGATTGCGTCGTGCAAGCAAGATGGGGATACGGTGATAAATTACTTTGGTCGCCTAGCTAAGCTGTGGGAAGAGCTTGATACCTATAAACCTCTTCCACCTTGCAGTTGCAGTGCAGCTGCGATCTATGAAACAGAGCGAGAAGAAGAGAAAGTGCACCAGTTTGTTATGGGTTTAGATGAAACTCGCTTTGGGATCATCTGTCAAGGCATCATCGCTACTGATTCGTCCATGGATCTTGGAGAAGCTTATGCAAGAGTAGTGAGAGAGGAACAACGACTTGCCTCGACAAAGGAACGTGAAACACAGCAGAGTGCTGTTGGCTTCGTTGCCAAGAAAGAATCTACAGAGATCAGTAACCCCTCACATACGCGTCGCGTAGTAACATGCTCCCATTGTAATCGAAGAGGTCACGAGAAAGCCAATTGCTGGCAACTTGTGGGATTTCCCGACTGGTGGGAAGAAACTCCACCTACCCGTGGTGAAAACAGAGGAGCACGAGGAGGTCGTGGTCGTGCTTCATCTTCTTCAGATCGGAACAGAAACAACTCGGTCAGAGCAAACAATGCTCATGCAACTTCCTCCAATTCCTCGTCGTTTCCATCCTTCACAGAGGAGCAATGGCGAGCACTTACCCAGATAATTAATGAGAAAACACAATCCTCTGATCGGTTGACTGGTAAGCAATATGGTGATCTTATATTGGATACGGGTGCTTCTCACCACATGACTGGAGAGCTCTCGTTTCTGCACAACATAATTTCCATTACACCTTGTCCGGTTGGGTTTGCAGATGGAAACAAAACATATGCCACCCACACCGGCGTTTTTCACTTGTCTAAGAACATTGTCCTCTCCAATGTCTTATTTGTTCCGAACCTGAACTGCTCGCTTATTTCAGTGTCTAAGTTGCTTCGTCAAACCAACTGCTTTGCGCTTCTAACCGATACCTTGTGTGTTTTACAGGATCGTTTCACGAGGACGCTGATTGGAGCAGGTGAAGAGAGAGATGGGGTTTACTATTTTAAAGATGTTATGGCTGCTCGTGTTCAAGTGTCTGATAAGTCTGTTTGTTCGTCTGATCGAGTTCTTTGGCACCAGCGGCTTGGGCATCCGTCGTTTTCAGTGTTGTCTTATTTACCTATGTCTTTCGGTTCAAATAAAACTGCTGCTCAAAGTCCTTGTGACACTTGTTTTGAAGCTAAGCAGACTAGAGAAGTTTTCTATGAAAGTTTAAATAAAACTAAAGCATGTTTTGAATTGATTCATTGCGATGTCTGGGGTCCCTATCGCACTCGTTCTTCCACAGGAGCAGTTTATTTTCTTACTGTGGTTGATGATTTTTCCAGAGCAGTCTGGATCTACTTACTTCGCGAAAAGTCTGAAGTTCGGACAGTCCTTACGAACTTCTGCAGTATGGCTACGAAACAGTTTTCTAAAGATGTCAAGATTGTCCGCAGTGACAATGGAACTGAGTTTATGTGTTTATCAAGGTTCTTTCGTGAGAAAGGCATAGTTCACCAGACCTCGTGTGTAGCTACTCCACAACAAAATGGGAGAGTAGAGAGAAAGCATCGTCACATTCTCAATGTCGCACGGGCTTTGTTATTTCAAAGCAACTTGCCAGTTAAATTCTGGGGAGAGGCTATCTTGACTGCGGCATACTTAATCAATCGCACTCCCTCTGCAGTTCTTAATCATCGCGCTCCGTATGAACTACTCTACAATGAGAAACCAAACTATTCTCAGCTTCGAGTCTTCGGGAGTCTCTGTTTTGTTCACCACCGGTCTCGGGACAGAGATAAATTTGGCAAAAGGAGCAGGCGATGTGTATTTGTCGGTTACCCGTATGCTCAAAAAGGCTGGAAAGTCTTCGATCTTGACAAAGAGGAGTTCTTCATATCCAGAGATGTTGTATTTCGAGAAACGGAGTTTCCTTTCACAACACAACCATCTGTGACCAAAACTCATCAGAATCCGAACGTACCTATCACTACTTCTGATGCTGATCATGATTGGGAGATTACCAACTTGATCACTCTGCAAGACAGGGGGAGTTCCTCGGTGACCCGTGAAACGCCTGTCGACTTAACACCAGATTCCTCGACGTCTGGAAGCAACTCACAGCTGTCTTCTCCTGCTCCAGATAATGGTACCTCACCTGATACAGCTACGCCGTCCTCACCGCCTAATCCGGAGGTATCTGCAACATCGCCTTCCCCTGTTACCTCGTTACCGTGCGATAAGGCACAAGCTTCTGAACTGTTAGGTCGTGGACATCGACCTCGAGTGCCCTCTGTAAAACTCAGAGAATATGTTACGTACAACGCTATGCATCTTGAAGACCCCTCGTCATCTCTCTCACACGCCTGCTCCACAACGTCGTCTGAAACCTTCCAAGGTAACTCATTATACCCGTTAACTGATTACATATCTGATCAGAATTTTTCTGCTTCACATCAGGCGTTTCTTGCTGCTGTTACGGCTTATACTGCGCCACGATCCTACTCTCAAGCAGCCAAAGAAGATATCTGGCGTGGAGCCATGAAACATGAAGTCATAGCACACGAGGATAGTGGCACATGGGATATTACATCGCTCCCACCTGGTAAAAAGGCCATCGGTTGCCAGTGGCTTTACAAATACAAGTTTAATGCCGATGGAACCATGGAACGTCCTAAGGCTCGTCTCGTTGCCAACGGCAACAACCAGAAAGAAGGTGATGACTTTCAGGAAACCTTTGCTCCTGTTGTAAAGATGGGTACGATCAGAAGTTTACTTGCACTCGTTGCTGCGAAAGGCTGGGAGGTTCATCAAATGGACGTCCACAATGCGTTTCTTCACGGCGATCTCAATGAGGAAGTCTACATGAAACTACCACCAGGCTTTACTCATTCTGATCCCTCCAAGGTGTGTCGTCTTCGAAAATCCTTGTATGGTCTTCGTCAAGCTCCTCGCTGCTGGTTCGAGAAGCTTACTAACGCCTTGACTAAGTATGGATTCGTCCAGTCTTACTCTGACTACTCCCTGTTTTCTTACACAAAAGGCTCTCAAGAAATCCGTGTTCTGATTTATGTTGATGATCTTGTGGTTGCAAGCAACGACATCAATCTTCTCACAAAGTTTAAAGCTTATCTGGGAGAATGCTTTAAAATGAAAGATTTGGGAAAACTCAAGTACTTCCTTGGCATTGAGGTTGCTCGCTCTGATGAAGGTATCTTCATATCTCAACGCAAGTACTCCCTTGATATCATATCTGATTGTGGTCTCCTCGGCTGCAAACCTGTTACGATCCCTCTTGAACAATATCATCAGTTACATTCACAGGATACTCCAGTCATGTCGGATCCTAAGAAATACCGTCGTCTTGTTGGTCGCTTGGTTTATTTATCCATAACTCGACCAGAACTTTGTTATACAATTCACCTCTTGTCTCAGTTCATGAAACAACCTCGTGAAGCTCATTGGAATGCTGCTCTACGGGTCGTGCGTTTTCTCAAAGGTTGCCCAGGTCAGGGTATACTGTTCCGAGCAGACAGCAAACTTGAGCTCTCCGTCTATGTCGATGCTGACTGGAGCTCGTGTCCAGAAAGTCGTAGGTCCTTAAGTGCGTACGTTGTCTTTCTCGGCACCTCACCCATTGATTGGAAAACCAAGAAGCAAGATACAGTCTCCATGTCGTCCGCCGAAGCCGAATACAGAGCTATGGCTGCAGCAGTTAAAGAAATGAAGTGGGTCGTTCCGTTGATCAAGGATCTTGGAGTACCTACCGTTCCACCAGTTCGCTTCTATTGTGACAGTAAAGCTGCGATTCATATAGCTGCTAATCCAGTTTTTCACGAGCGTACGAAACACCTTGAACGTGACTGTCACAGTGTCCGTGATGCAGTCAAGGCAGGTCTCATCTCGACGATTCATGTCAAAACAAAAGACCAGATTGCCGACCTCTTAACTAAAGCTTTGGGACGTCCTCAGTTTGAAGCATTATCATCCAAGTTGGGTGTTCAAGACCTTCACTCTCCAACTTGAGGGGGAGTATTAGGAAAGTGTATCCAAGATAAGGATACTCTCGATACACCGTCATTGTGTTATGTTATCTTTCCTGTTTTCTCTAGGGTTGGTATTACATAAGTCGGTCTATGTTCTTGTATATATACACTAGTTCATTGTTAATACAACTGAAGTTGAACGTGCACAATATTGTCTTTAGTTTACAATTGTCTTCTCTTTTCATTCTCAACCTAAAGTCCGGTATCTGTTGAAACAAAGTCTTCGTTTTTCTTTTGGATGGCGAATGTTCAATTTTCCTACCATAAAACTTTTGTTCGTGGAATCCTAAATCAAAGTGAAGGTTGAAACTACTAACAATCAATGGCAAAAGATCTTTAAAAACTTTGAAAGATATTTTCTGACCACTGTTTATATTATTGTTAAGCTGAAAGAAATAAAATTAAAACAACTAAAAATGAATGGCGAAATTCTTCTAAAACCTAGACCGCTGGAAGCTTAGAATCTTGGATTAAAAGCTCAAAAATGTATTACAAGTTGTTAACTACCGATGTTGATGTCACCATTTAAAAACGATCTTCAGTTTCCGCAAAAATTTTTGCTAACGACCAAGTCTTTCCAGTTATAAAGTCTTTAGGTTTCAATACCTCTAATATTCACCAGACTGATTAGTTTTCCTTGGTCTTTTAGTTTTCAATACTTGATAATATTAATTAATATTGTATGATAAATAAAGTTTAGTACTAATCTTTAACGTTGTTTTTTCTATAAAATATACAGTATATAATTACCATTTAAAACTGGCTCCAAACAGTGTAGTAATAGGGGGCATAAAAGAAAGATTACAAAAGAAAGTTTCTTGACTTAAAAAGGACAATATAAGAAACTTTGACGTATTATTATTTTTAATATGTACTATTCGTGATGCGTGTAAATTTGTGAAAGATATATGATTTTATTTATGTTTCAAACGAGTAACATTTAAATCACTAGAATATTCATTTTCAATTTATTCTTTAGCAAATTTTTACAACTACAATATTTTCTATCAAACATATTTCAACGTGTATGGTACATAATTTTAAGGAAAACTGAGTTTGTAAATAGTGTTCTCTCATTTGAGGAAACACTATTCACAAATTCATTTCAGTTTTAGACTTTTTTATTTATAAATTGACCCTTCAACTTTTATATAATTTTTTGTTTTCTATCTACAAAGATTTAATAATTGTGTTTTCTACTTTAACAAAACTATTAATATTTTCATAATACGATTATAAATTTATATAACTAAATTTATATTCTTTTAGATACTAATTTTATGTATATGATAAAGATATAGTTGAAATAAAACTATTTTGGGTATAATTTCTAAGAACTTAAAATAACGACATTACTATAATCAAAAATAAGTATTAAAAATAATAAAATTTTTAAAATTTTCTTAACATCATTTTAAACTATTTGCATGATTGCGTGGCTTATTATTAACTTGTAAAGATCGACCAATGAAGTGAGGAATTACAACGTAATAATTATTACTGGACGTACATATTATTTTCTAAATCTATAATCACTTCTACCATAATATTCGGTTGTTAGGATATGAATCAAGTCTGCAAGTTTGTTTTGACGAGACTGACGATGACTTGTGTAGTGAATTGTTGTTTTGTTGATCAGTTAGTAAACACAGAGTATAACAAAGTGTAAGACTTACAATAATTTAAGTTTGTAAAGGCCTTTTTTTTTAGTTGCAAAAAAGGCTGTTCAAACATGAGATTTTAAATTCCTAACATATTAACAGTGAAAAGTCCGTGGCGTAGTTACATGTGGAACATAGGTCAACTGGTCAAGTAATATGAGGAAGATATACCTATCAGAGTAAAATGAGGAGTTGCATGTGCGCATCGCGAGAGAAAAGATACAGAAAGCACATGCGAAAAGGTGTCTCAACGGCCATTACCTAACATTTCACGTCTCAGGATTGGTGAATGGTCTCTCTATTTTAATCACCCATGTGATCTTTTATTATTTATTCATTCTTTTATAAAATAGTAACTTTTTATAACTAATATATCATAGTAGAATTAGGCTGTTAAAAACTAAATTTTCAAGAGTATTCAATCGGAGTAAATGCCACTAGACAAAGTCGCATATTTTGAGATATTATGTTTGTACAACAATTTTTATAGAAGTGAGACCACGTACTAAATTGACCCAAAACGAACACTTCAGTAAAATATCCAATCGCTATATCGATAACGTTTTCACCACCAACTGCATTTAGATGGTATCCATAATACATATTTTCTTTTTTTCATAACTATATATCTCAATGTGTGTATTTCTCCACTACATCTTCATGAGTGATTTTCCAAAATTTCATTCAGACAGAAGTAAACATACCTATCATAAAAGAAGTTATGGAATTCAAATGTTTGATGTGGGCTACATATATGATGGATAAACCAATAATTTAAGGAAATTTGCAATATTTTTTTGTTTAACTGTTGTCAGAAAGTGTCAGAAAATATATTTCCCGTGACAATGGGGAGTGCAAGAAAAAGTAAGAGGTCCAACAAACAAAAGTGTATTCAAATAAGCGAACACATGTGATCTGCGATTTACAGTTGACCTTCTTCCCCAAGACCCCAACACATGTGATTGTATATAACTTATTAGTTCTTTCTTTCTTGTGAATGCTACTTTTGATGTTGCAACAAAGCCTATATTGAAAATAAAGATCCATCTTCAAACCAATGTCTAAAAAAGCTTCTGTGCTCTCCATCTGTGTAGGTCTTTATGATACTTTTGGGATATATCATGATCTAAGGAGCAGCTCGCTATTTTTAAAATTTTTCTAAGAAAATTGTTTGCGGAACTATTAGTTGTGTGTAGATTGAGAAGTAGATTACAATAACTGCCCCATAATTACTTGATGTTATTCTTTTCTACGCATGGAGAAATATTTAGCCAAAATCATCATTGATGTCGTTATATAGACAATGCAGCATGTACTCAGAATGTTCGTCTGAAACTTCAATTATAAAAAAATGGATATATTGTTGTTCAAAAAAATGGATATATTTTTGTTCAAAAAAAATGGATATATAGTTATTTGAATATGAAATTGTTAAATCATTTGGATTGGGAATTTTTACTCACAATTTACAGAATTCAAACTTCCAAGATATAAGAAAATGATACTATCACAATTTATACAGCAAAATTAATTCTAGATTAAAAATATTAATCTGCTATGTGTCACAAACATGAAACAACAATTCGCAACAACATTTACACGTGTGTGCAGTTAGCCCGCAGTGTAGCTCTCACTCTCAGAGACCACGTGGACGTGAGTCATATGACACAGAACAAATTATATAACTGGAGAAACCATATTGAAGTGTAATTATTTTTTGTCGGCGAAATCTTGATTGATTTGAGGTAAGAAGAAAACATGACATTTTGCTATTCGTAGATGAATTAACTCGAGTGCTCTTAAAAATAACTACTTGAAATCCGTTACTTGACTACATCTTGATTACATTTTTTCCCAAGCTCTCGTCATTTATTTAACTAGCATCAAGTGTTTTACTAGTTCAAATTATTAATATTTCATTTGGAACCCTTTCTCAAAAAAATAAATATTCCATTTGATCAGTTAAGTAATACTATAAGTTAAAAAATTGTAAATTGGTTTCTGACATTTAAATCATTTAGTTTTGAACTAATAATAAAATCTTACTGGATACAAATTATTAGAAAATTTAAAATATAAATAAATATAAAATATCTGGTTTAACGAAGAGTAGAGTTGGAATCGACCAGTAATATCTCACAACTGGAGAGAAAGAGAGAGAGAAAAGAGATATAGTTCAAAACCGACGGTCGGACGGTGTGTGAGCGTCCGTACCGTCGCCGGTATCTTTTTCTTTCCGTCAATTTGTTCCTTTTTGCTTCTTCCTCACCATCTTTAACTGATCACGTGAGCGTTTTTGCCGTCGTCGGTACCTTTTTCCTTCCGGTTTTTGGTTCTGGAAGGTGGAAGTTCACATAGTTTTACGCTGTCGGTTTGAAACATGTGGTCTTGTGGATGTTGTTTACTAGCTTGGCTCTGGTGGATTTTGTTGTTAGGGTTAGCACGGGTTAGTGTGGCTGAGATTTCGGTGGAAGATGAAACTCTTTCTGACGGTGTCGACGACAAGATAAGAAAAGTAAAGATGAGGAGTCTCAGGCTTAAAATGCCCAGTAGGCGGCATGTGCGGATTGGGCTGAGCTCTCGGTGAGTCCAAGAACGCTAGCCGTTTCAACATCGATGGTGTTCCACCTTTCAAGCCATGGTGGATTCGCCGAGAAGAGACAAAAAGAAGTTTCAAGACACATGACCTACATCTGGGCAGTGTCAGTTGAGGATTTAGTGGGCTTTAAGCCCAATATGTTAGTTATTGGTGGGTTTCAGAAGTTGGGCCGTGGACCTTCTTCTTTATGTATGATTTTTGGACTTGGTCTTTTTATTTATCAATCAAAATCTTGACGAAAAAAAATAAAGAGTGTAGTTGTTGACAAAAAAAACAAAAGAGTATAGTTTTTACTGAAATTAAGATACATATTTTTAGTAGAATTTCACCTAAAATATGCTTAGATTTGCCATAATTTCTCCATATCAATTTAAGTAGTGTTTAAAAAAAATTATTTCGTTTCATGATAAAAGATTTCATATTTCAAGATAAATATTAGTGTCATAAGAAATTTGTAACTAATTACAAAATTCTTTATTTTTATTGGTTGAAATAGTTTTATTTAATATAATTTTTTGCAACCAAGATAAATTACATAAAATTTGTATTTTTTTAATCGTTGTGTAAATTTTTAAATACCATTTGAATTGATACGAGAGGGGAGTTAGTAGCAGTTAGCTAATAACCAAAGCTAATAAATAGATAGAAAATAAGAAGAGAGTGACATAAATGGAAGGAGACCGACCAGCAAAGGGACCATAAAGATTCGGGGAAGGTAAGTTAGTTGGACTGTTGACGTTTCCTTTCTATTCATAGCGAAGGTTCCTCTTTCTTAATCTTTGACTCCTGACTTTTTAAAATTTAATTCAGTTTTCTTTCGTTATTACTATATATTTTTTGTAACTTATTACTATAATATATTTCACGTATCTTTAATAGGAAAGTCTATTAAAAAGAGTAGAATAGAAATATCTATTTCTCTTTCTCAAAAAAAAAATCATATTTTCTTTTCAGTATGAATATATTTTTTTTTCTACTACTACCTTCGTTCGAGATTCACTTTCGGTATGTTTGTTCCTTTTTTCTTTAACTAAAGTATGTTTTTTTTAAAAAAAAACTAAAGTATGTTGTTGTTCTTAAAATTATCACTATCCAACTTTTTTCCTTATCTTATTGTATTTCTCTGGTTGGAATTTTCAGGGAATGCTTCTTTGCTTCATGTAAGAAAAAGTGTTCCCGTGTTCATATTATCTCGTGTTCATATTCATTTATAAATAGTCTGGAAGTGGTTTTAGAAAAATTATGCCGACTGCTTTTTTCTTAGCTTTATTCATTTGTCTGTTTTTCAACTCTTAATATTTTTATCAATAAAATACCCAAATGCTTAGAAAAATAGAGCATTTTCATTTAACTAAGGAAATATGGGCTAATCTCGCCCCGTCCCGACATCTGTAGACATCTGATTTTTTTGCTGTTAAAAGCATTTCCATATGACTAACTCTTGGCCTTGGCCAAAGTTGACTGAAGTATATAATAAACTGAATGGGAAATCTACGAATTCATACATCAACAGAGGGTCGCAGTCTCGATCAGTATATCAACTAAACATCTGTGCTAAATTATATATCAACACAAATCTTATTCAAATTTCGTTAACTAGCAATTTTAGGTTGTTCAAAAAAAAATTAGCAATTTTAGGTCAATTCATACATTGAACGTATCTCCATTAGTCAAATGGTAACCGATGCTTACGTGGTTTTTATATTTTAAATAATTAATAAAAAAATCAATTTTAATACGTAGACAGGGGCATCAAATCCAGGTTCAGACAAAATAAAGCATTTGTGCCCAACCACTATGCCAAACTAGATTATTGGTTATGGTATATATTGTTATATTTTTATCTAATATGATCTCTTCATATTTTTATACTTATCTAGAATTAGTTCCACAAAATAAATAAATTCTAAGTAATTGTGTTTAACTACCTTAATAATTCAAATTGTTCTTTTGTTTTAAAAAAAAAATCAAAATAAAAATTAGAAAAATAAAAGGCATTTAAAATTGTGTTTATTATTCATAAATTTCTAGTTATGGGATCCCTTTTTAGTCATCTAGAATTAGTTCCACAAAATATATAAATTCTAAGTAATTGTTTTTATTTAACTTAATTATTGTTATTTTGTTTAAAAAAATATTTTAAAATCAAAAGGCATTTTTGAAAGTTAAAAAGAAAATATGTTTTTTTTAAAAAAGTTGAAAAAAAAATTCGAAAAGTTATTATAAAAAGTTTGAGATTTGAAAACATATAATTTGAAACCATTCAAAAATATTTTTATTCAAAAATATTTTTTTTATTTATTAAGGTGATTTTAAATAATTATTTAAATATATATATATATATATATATATATATATATATATATATATATATATTTATTTATTTATTTTAAATAATTATAGTTATGTCAATATAAATATAAATAGCTATTTTGAAATTTTGATTTTTTTTAAAAAACACAGTAATAATAATTAAGGTAATTAAATACAGTAGTTAGAATTTATTTATTTAGTTGAACTAGAATATAAGTAGAAATGTATGAATATAACATATTAGATATGATGACAAAAAAACATATTAGATATAAATAAGAATAATAGATGATACAATCAATAATCTAATTTGGTACAGTGGTTGAATGCATGCTTCCTTAGTGTCTCAACCCAGGTTCGATCTCCCATAATGTCAGTTTATAATTTAATTTTTAATTAATTATTTAAAATATAAAAGCCATTGAAACACCGTCAAATCCACGTAAGGGTTACCATTTGACTAACGGAGATACAATCAATATATGAATTTGCCTAAAATTACTAGTTAACGTATGAAATTTGAATAAAACTTGTGTTGATGTATGATTTATCACATATGTCTAGTTGATGTAGTGATCATAACCGTGACCCCCTGTTGATGTATGAATTTGCCGATTTCCCTAAACTGAACTGACTAGAACAGATACTTTTAATATCCTATCGATTACTGTTGCATCAACCACCCCTAAAAACAACATTAGTTACTTTTATGGTTAATGTTCAGAAAAAAATTACTTTTATGGTTAAGAATATAATTAATACTTAATTCACGGACCTGAGTTTTTATACAAAAAGGAAATAGCGCATTATCCGGTCAAATTAACTCAAACTAAAACAAAGCATCTTTCACTGCTATGAGAAAATGTTTTTTTTTGAAATTTTTAATATCATTCTAAATAAAATACAAAATATCATGGGAATGGGGTAATTAAAAAAACATTTTACTTGATGGCCAAGGAATGAAATAGAATATTGTATTCCTTTCTATTCCTATTTTTTTACCATTTATGAGGAATATTTTTCTTTTCATTTTTTCACATTCCTTTAATTCTGAAGGAATATAGAACAATTTTGTTCATCACCAATATTGATTCCTATTTTTTTTTTCGTTTTTCTAACTTCATTACTTTGCATTTTTTTCTATTCATTCTTAATGTTCTTATCATGGTCACTGGGCCGTTCCTTTGGTTATTTTAGATTTACCGAGATATGATGTGAAAACATTAGCCGTATAACGTATTGGCAGGGACGTGGGTCTTGGTCTTGTTAATTTTGCTGTAGGGGCCAAAATATCTTGTTGTTGTCCAAGTTTTTTTTTAATAATAATGGAGTTGTTGTCCCAGTAGGGTGAATCTCATTCAATAACGTGGTTGTAGTTAGATAATCCTCGATATATATTGTTATTTTTTTCTCTAAAAATAATATTTCTAGAATAGAAATGTAGTTTAGTTACTCTAATATATTATCTTATAATAACATCTTTAAAATATATAATAAAAAATATTGTTATTTCTTTCTCTAAATATAAAATGAAAAAATAGAAATTTCAATTTTAGAGAAAAAATAACAATGGATAGAGTGAATTTGCTTTTAAATACAACTATATAAATACAAATAGCAATGAATTAGTTATCAAAAGAAAATAACAATGAATTAAAGATGTTTTAGCATAACTGTCACACTGTAGTATTTGAAAATTATATAAACTCTTATAGGTAACGGTTCACGTATTATGTATATACTGTAAACATCACTGTTTCCAAATTTTGACTATTTCCAATTTGTCATTCTAAGGGTCCGATTGGTGACTACTCTAGGAACATGAGGAACAAATAGAAAAGGAACAATGGGGAATAAAAATTGCAGGAATTAAAAGGAATGATTGTTCCATACCAAATTTGATAAGGAATGATTTTGCTCTTTATTTTTCTACAAAAAAAAAAGAATGGTAGGGAACAAGAGGAAAAATCTATTCCTTGTGAATAGTAAATTTTTTTAGGAATGTTAAAGAATGCATTATTCCTCTCCGTTCCTTGGTCACCATTTACACCCTAAGTTACCCACAACACTCATAAAACAACGTTATATTATTATATTGAAAAAAAGTTTTCAACTACACCAAATATTATAGAACATGGTAAGAACATCCCAAATATTAAAATATGTGAATAACCTCACAACTGTTAATACATATCATATGTATGAAATAGAAATTAATACGGTGAAAACTACATAATCAGATTTAATTAATTTAAATTTTAATAAATGAGGTGAATCCGTAATTTGTAAATTTACACTCCCAGTTAAATAAATCTGACCAGACTTAGCTCATTAAATTCGACCCGCATACAATATAACCTCTATAAATTAATAATCTATAAATTAATATCTCTATAAATTAATACAATTTTATAGTTTCAAATTGAGTTTTTGGTTCAATTAGTATCTCGATAAATTAATAATCTCTATAAATTAATAAAAAAATAGAATCCCAACATTATTAATTTATAGAGGTTTTACTGTATTATTCTTGTTCCCTAAATAGATTTAGGGTTCTTAAGGTAAGATTTTAAGGGATTTCTAACAAAAAGTGAAAGAAATATGGAATTGGATGGCTCTGAACAATTTAGTCCAAGACTCTTTGCGTGCTCTGATACACCAGCCTGAAAGTAATAAACAATGTTTAAGGATTTGATTTTATCTCTTACAAAATGGTTTGATTTATGCAATATGCTAAATCAGTTCTGTACCTCCATGTAATTTTTGGCGTTGTCCCATGCACCACCTTCACTCTTCTTGGCTCCTATGAGTTTTACCAGATCCTCCACTCAATTAAAAATTTCTTCCTCGCTTTTGTTAAACCCCCTCCCCCCCCCCCCCCCCCCCCCCCAATTTTAACTTAAGAACCCTATATTGATTTGGGGAACAAGAGCGTATGCTGGTCAGTTTATTGAGTTGGATCAGGTCAGATTTATGTAATTGGGGAGTAAGTTTATAAATTACGGATCGGCCCTATTTATTAGTGTTAGAATCAATTAAATATGATTATGTAGTTTTGAACATTAATTTTTACTTCATACAATATGGCATAGATTAACATAAATATTGTTATGCTATTCACATATTCTCAGGGGCGGACCCATCCACAAGAAGAGTGTGACACATGTCACATGCTTGAAAATATAATTTGTTTGTGTAGTAAATTACATGTTGAAAGCTTTATTATGTGCAATATACTATTTATTGAAATTTCTTAAATTGAATATTACCTTATAAAACTTATTTTTATTTTATTTTATTCTTTTAAAAATAAGATATAATTTTAAGAATTAATGTAAATTTTTAAGAATAATGTAAATTTTAAAAATTAGTATATATATATATATAATTTAATTTATCAAAATATATTTAATATTATATTGTGTTCACTATGTTACATCATTTTCTAGATCCACCCCTGCATAGTCTAATAATTGAGATGTTTTTCAGCATATTATATGATACTTGGTATAGTTGACAATTTTTTCCTAAAATAAAATATTATACATGATTTTTTTCGCTTATACTATTTAATTCTACTCTTGAGTAAAACTGTTAGACTATACTCTTATACAACCATCTCTTATCGTTTCTAACTATGCACATATATTTCTACCTTTTATATGTCAGTCGGGTTTGAAAAAAAAATGCATACAGCTTTCTTTCTTTTTAAATGTTCTTTCAAAAAATCAGCTTTAGTTCAAGAATTAACAGTACATCTAACCTTATATAACCAATTATTTTTCATGCCAAGAGTGTGATATATATATATATATATATATATATAGGTAAACAGCATCTACAGTACTTATTAAGTTGGTGCCTGTAATGTCTTCTTCTTCTTCTTCTTCTTCTTCTTCTTCTTCTTCTTCTTCTTCTTCTTCTTCTTCTTCTTCTTCTTCTTCTTCTTCTTCTTCTTCTTCTTCTCGTACTATGATATCAATATTATAAAGGAAGCAGTTAAATCAAGGAATAGCCAGTTAGAGGTCCTTAAATAAAGTCGAGCGAACGTGAAAGAACATTTAAAATCTAAATATGAAACGATGTTAAGGGAGAACGTAGCTCTCTTACTGTAATTATGTAAACCACAAGATATATTTTCTTCTTAGACGAGAGTAGTATTAGGAGTGGTGACTTTCCAGAAAATTCTCGTGTTGCACTCATTTTTCATTTTTAGAACATAATAAAAACATCTCAAATATTGAAATATGTGAATAACCTCGCAACATTTATATTAATATATGTCATATGTATGAAATACAAATTAATATTTAGCAAAAAAAGAAGAAGATATGTCTTCTTTCTTACAGGCGTCGACGAAAGAGGACTATACATTTCATTATTAGAGAATATATGATTGATACGATTAGATATGTAAATATCTTTGTGATTTACCTAGACTCTTCTATTGTACGCTATATATACTCTCTCCTTAGTAATAATAGAGGCACGGAGTTTTCCCTTCTAACATGGTATCAGTCGCTTAAAACCTAGCCTCCAAGCTAAAGCACTCGATCCAATCTCCGCTCTCCTCATCTCTTTGCTCTCTTCTTCCATCTCTCTCATTTCTCCTTTCTTCTTTCTCTGCATCTCTACTCTAAAACATGGCTGCTCCTGCTTCCCTTAATGAAAAGCCATACGGAATCTCGCAAATCAAAGCGTACATCCCCATCACGCTTGACATGACCAAACTCAACTACGATAAATGGCGTGAGCTTTTTGAGACCCACTGCGTAAGCTTTGGTGTCCTAGATCACATCGATGGCTCTTCCCTCCCAACTCCGACCACAGAAAAAGAATGGAAAGAGCGCGATGGGCTAGTTAAGATGTGGATCTACTGCACTATCTCCGACTCCATCATTGACACCGTTCTAAAGAAGAACGCTACTGCCCGCGACCTATGGCTCTCCATCGAAGGTCTGTTCCGCGACAATAAAGAAGCTCGCGCTCTTCAACTCGAAAACGAGCTACGCACCATGGTCATTGGCGATCTCTCCATACATGAATATTGCCAGAAGATGAAGACAACCGCTGACCTCCTAGCCAACATCGATGCTCCTGTCTCCGAACGCGCCTTGGTTTCTCACCTCCTAAACGGCCTCTCTGACAAGTTTGATTCTATTATCAACGTTGTTCAGCATAAAGTGCCGTTCCCGACCCTCCTTGAAGCACGATCGATGCTCCAGATGGAAGAGACTCGTCTCTCTAAACAGCTTAAACCAACAGCTCGTCATCACGACACTCCATCGTCATCAACTGTGCTCTATGCTGGTACTGAAGGAACTCAGCGCAACTCCAACCACAACTTCAACAACTCTGGTCGTGGCAACAGAGGACGAGGTCGCGGTGGTGGTCGCTCTCGAGGGAAAGGCCGCTTCCCCAACAATTGGCAACCACATCAAGCCAATCCCTACGGAGCACCGTGGTACTATCATCAGCAGCCTCCAATCTATCATCCATTCCCGCCATACCCTTCATATCCAGCGTATTCTCCACACTCACCAGCACCATATCAGCCGCGTCCCGGGAACACAGGCTACCCTGGTATTCTAGGCTCTCACCCAACAAGGCCTACACATGAAGCGCACATGGCTCAGCAGGCGGCTACCCCTCAGATGACACAAATCCCGGCTGCTCTCAACCATGCTTTCAGTACTATGACCTTGCAAGAGCCGGACAATGCGTGGTATATGGATTCCGGAGCATCCACACATATCACCTCCAGCACAGGTAATCTACAATCTCTTTTTAATAATAGCACCATGACTCCTGTTACCGTCGGTAACGGATCCTTAGCTGCCGTTCAGAATACGGGTAATGGTATTATTTCCTCACCTTCACGCTCCTTTTCTCTTCGCAATGTGTTGGTTTGTCCTGCTATCATTAAAAACTTAATCTCTGTACGCAAGTTCGTTACAGATAATCTTTGTGCTGTCGAGTTTGATCCTTTTGGTTTCTGTGTAAAGGACTTGCAGACTCGGAACACCCTGCTCCGATGTGATAGCGTGGGTCCTCTCTATTCAGTGACGCCTTCTCCACCCTCCTCAATTCATTCCGCTCTTTCCATCACGTCACTGGATAGCTCCATCTGGCACAAAAGGCTCGGACATCCCAACCATTCTACTCTCTCTCGCATTTTATCTTCTTTTTCATCTAGCATTCCCAAAACCGACTTGACAACATTGTGTCAAGCGTGTCAACTTGGGAAGCAAACTCGTTTACCGTTTTTTGATTCAAATACTATTGTTACTTCTCCTTTTGAAATTGTCCATTCAGACATTTGGACATCTCCTATCTCTAGCGTTAGCGGAATGAAATATTATCTTATTTTTCTTGATCATTACACTCATTTTCTTTGGGTTTATCCTCTTCACCGCAAGAGCGAAACATTTAGCAAATACTTGCATTTTTCTAATTATGTGCAGACCCAGTTCCACCGAAACATCAAATCTCTTCAGTGCGACAATGGCGGAGAGTATGATAACCGTATGTTCAAGGAGCACTTTGCCTCAACAGGAACACGCTTCAGATTCTCCTGCCCACATACATCCCAGCAAAATGGCCGCGCTGAACGCATGCTCCGCACTATCAATAACATGATCCGCACACTGCTGTTTCAGGCCTCTGCCCCTTTAGCATACTGGGTCGAAGCTCTACACACGGCAACTCACCTCCTCAACATACTTCCTTCTACGGCGATCAACAATGATGCTCCATACAGTCGCTTGTTCAAGAAGCCGCCAATTTATCAACACTTACGGACGTTTGGATGCCTATGCTACCCGAATCTCTTGCCCACAACAAAGCACAAACTGGCCAGACGTTCCACACCTTGCGTCTTCCTCGGCTATCCTACCGACCATCGAGGATATAGATGCCTTGACATCACCACCAAACGGATCATACTCTCTCGCCACGTCGTCTTTGATGAATCGGTATTCCCTTTCACTTACTCTTCTTCTCAAGCTACTTCGTGCTCTTCTCCTTTACCTCCTTCTTCTCCTATTATTCGTCCTGCACGAAGTGCTATTGTTCCACCGGCTTCTCCTCAGCCTCCTACTCCACCTCCGTCACCTCTACCTCCATCTCAACCCTCACCACAAATACCTCCAGCTCCACCAGCTCCTCCCTCACCACAAATACCTCCTGCTCCACCAGCTCCTCTTCAAAACACTCATTCTATGGTAACTCGAGGTAAAAGTGGTATCATAAAACCGCGCCTTCCCGTGTGTCTTCACACTGATAATTCTATTTCTCCTTTACTTATATCTCATGTTCAGGCAGCAAAGGATCCTTTTTGGAATAATTCTATGCATATAGAACATGATGCTCATATTAAAAAGGGAACGTGGATTCTTGTGCCGCGTCCAAAGAATACTAACATTGTGCGTTGTATGTGGCTGTATAAGCATAAGTTTAATGCAGATGGAACTTTAAAATGCCACAAGTCACGCCTCGTCGCCAATGGGAAATCTCAGCAACCGGGCATCGACTGTGACGAAACCTTCAGTCCCGTTGTAAAACCGACCTCCATACGTACTGTGCTTCATGTTGCTCTTGTACGAGGTTGGCCACTTCATCAACTCGACGTCAAAAATGCTTTCCTAAATGGCGACCTAGAGGAAACTGTCTACATGCACCAGCCACCGGGCTTTGTGGATAAGAGCAAACCCGACCATGTTTGTCTCTTACAACGGTCTCTCTACGGATTAAAGCAAGCACCCCGGGTCTGGAACACGCGATTTGCTTCATATGCTCGTAAGCTTGGCTTCCGTCAAAGCACCTCCGACAACTCCTTGTTCGTGCTCTGCTCTGGCTCCAACCTGGCTTATCTTTTGCTTTACGTAGATGACATCGTCCTCACCGCCTCTTCCACAAGCCTCTTACAACGCATCATCACCGCACTCAGCTCGGAATTTGAAATGTCCGATCAAGGCCCTCTCCACCATTTCCTTGGTATAACGGTAAAGAGAGAAGCTGACGGACTTCAACTCCATCAACAAAATTATGCGGCTGATATTCTGCACCGAGCCAACATGTCCAACTGCAACCCGTGCCTGACTCCGGTTGACACCAAGCAGAAACTCGCCGCCAACGCAGGCCCACCGGTCTCCGATCCCACCCTCTATCGAAGTCTTGCCGGTGCACTTCAATATCTGACTTTCACTCGTCCCGACATATCTTTTGCAGTGCAACAAATATGCCTCTTCATGCATGATCCCCGAGAGTCTCACCTTCATGCACTCAAAAGAATTCTACGCTACCTCAAAGGCACTATCTCCCATGGCATTAAGATGACACGATCCCAATCTCTGTCCATCACAGCCTACTCTGATGCCGACTGGGCTGGCTGCCCATCTACGCGACGATCGACTTCCGGTTACTGCGTCTTCCTTGGAGACAATCTAGTCTCATGGTCATCCAAACGGCAGAACACGATCTCCCGCTCCAGTGCAGAGGCAGAGTATCGAGGTGTTGCCAATGCCGTATCTGAAGCCACTTGGCTACGCAACCTCCTGCTCGAAATGAAGATTCCAATACCCCGTGCCACGATCGTCTACTGCGACAATGTGAGCGCCATATACCTCTCCTCTAACCCAGTTCAACATCAAAGAACTAAACATGTCGAAATTGACATACATTTTGTTAGAGAAAAGGTAACTCTTGGCCACGTCCGGGTTCTCCATGTCCCTTCCGCACAACAGTTCGCAGACATTTTCACAAAAGGTCTCCCCTCTCCTTTGTTTATTGACTTCAGGAACAGTCTCACCGTTCGCCCTACACACGCTAAGACTGCGGGGGAGTATTAGAGAATATATGATTGATACGATTAGATATGTAAATATCTTTGTGATTTACCTAGACTCTTCTATTGTACGCTATATATACTCTCTCCTTAGTAATAATAGAGGCACGGAGTTTTCCCTTCTAACATTCATATGGTGAGTGGCAAAGTGAAACCATATATAAGCAAATTAATATCAAATCGAAACTTCTTCTTTGAAAAAGAATCCCAAATTGAAGTTTTATGGTAACAAATAGAACATGTACTATTTGTAGAAAACAAACATAAAAAAAAAACAGAGTGAGCCGAATAAGTACACCAATACAAATGTTGATACGCTAATCTTTTCACAATCCAAATGACCGACATGAGTTTCTGAAAACATTGACTGTTTTGATATATGAAATGAAGGGTGTGGCCTAAATTACACTGAACTCCATAGTCAAACTAAAGAAATATGAATATTTTTAGATGATATTTTAAAAACTGTAAAACTATTAAATGAAAACATGTGGTGTTGGAGGTTTTCGTGCTTTAAAATTCTCAAAATAAGTACCATTTGATCAAAAAAAAGTACCATTCTTTCTTCTCTCGTTTACATTTTTGTTATTTGTATTTTTTAATTGCGGAAATGTTTTTGAAAATCTTTCCATGGCATGTTCTAACAAATCCATACCCTCACCTTTTATAATAACTTGAGGCAATAACCTATTTTTTTTAGGTAAATGCATTTCGATAAAACTACGGAAAATATTAAACAAGAAATCTATAAATTTCGGTGAGTAAATTTTTGTAAGACATCTTATATTTTTTTCTTTTTCTTAAACAAAATTGGTAAGAAAATACGTACGCACTAATCATTTAGTAAAAAAAAACAGTGATAAGCAGTGACTTAATTTGTATATACAAATTTCCTTGACAAGCACAACAAGATCAGATGCATGTGGACCTAACATATCATTTTAGATCTCTGAAAGACCATAACTGCCGCTGGTTACTACTATTCTATGATATCTAAGGCAAGCGTTCTATATAATGGTAGGTTAGTATACCATCTATAAACGATGTCCTTACGGAAGATATTACTTATTGATTATAAAATATATATGAGTTTACAAAATATATATATAAGGTTGAATTTTTTTACGTGGTTGAAAATAAGGTTAACTTTGTTCTTGGGGTACCATAGGAGATATATAAACCTCTGTTAAGTAATCTAGTAGATTCTATGAGAGAGAAATCCCGATGAAACATAGTGACCCTCTTTTGCAGGTTCTGAAACGATGTATTCAGCCCTTTTTTCAAAAAAAAAAAACGATGTATTCAAACGGATTGTTACTATTTTTATTTTTTGCTAAAATTTGGGGACGGGTTAAATTATTGAACACCAATTCCACTAAATTTTTTTGGGGAAAAAGTTTTTGTAGATCAAAAAATGATATTCATGTCCCATTAGACTAATTTTGTTTTTATACCATTTTTCCTATTTTACCTTTTAGTAATTTATAAAATAAATAAAATAAATGGTTTTACAAACAAAACAAAATATTTTAAAATAGAAACTAGTGATGAAATATTTATATCAACTTAGTGGTATTTTTTTCAATTCTAAAAATGTATAAATCATAATTTCATATTTTGTTCTAACAAAAGTAGAATTGACATTCTACACAGTAGAAACTATGATTTACTGTTTCATTGAATCTACTATATTTGGAATACATGTTCTACATAAATAATACTAATCTAAAAATATTTAGAAAACACATTCTACACTTAACTTGTCTTTCTAAAAGTTGTAGAAATTGAAATTAATACGTTACTACAAATCTAAAACCTGTAGAAATCGAATTCTACACAATACTATAAATCTAAAACTATTAGAAATCAATTTCAAACATGTTTATTATATTCTACATATTATACAAATTCTACGGATAAGAACAATTATTTCCAAAAATATAAGAAGAGAATATTTGGAAATATTCAATTTCCTTATATGTTAAATCGTTTTAAAAAAAAATTTAAAAGGAAATCGTGTGAATGATTTTTTTTTTAAAACGCTTTAACATATAATAAATTTTATAAAAAGGAAATCGTGTTAAAAAAATCGATCGATCCCGATGAATCATAAAACCTTCGAACTTTATGATTTTTTTTCTGGGAATTTTAAATCCTTTATTTTTTAATTATTTTACTTTTAATATCTATAAATTTGTTTATTAATTAAAATTTCGAATTTTAAATTGAAATTAAAGGTAATATTGTCATTTTGAAAATATTTAGTCTAATAGAACATAAATCACATAAGATTAGTGTAATGGGACATGAGTTTTGTTTTTTTGGCCTAAAAACTATTTTCCCAATTTTTTTCCTGTCGTTTTTGCTGCTGTTCTTGACCAAGCCAGTTTTGTATAGGGCTGTGGTCTTTTTGTAATAAGGTTCTTTTTTTTTAATAAATCGGAAATTAAAAAAAATTGTGAAAGGAAGCACTTTTATACCTTAGAAACGTAAGTGTTATCTGTTGAAATACTAATACCTACAAATCATGAAAACTGACTGCTTTCATTATTCTCTTCTAGTGTAGATCTCATCAATTTGAGACGTAGTTGAAAACTGAAATATCGTTACTTACTAGGTGATGGTTGTCAACAGAATAGTACTGATATTTTAAAAAGAAGCGAAGAGCATGCATGAAGTAATAGTAATACCGTTGCTGGAATTGACGTTTACAGGGCCCAAAGTCCCGTATCCGTAGGATCCGACACGAAAAAGGAAGATTTATTTTACTTTCTATTATTAAAAATGTACACTTAACCTATATCTTTCCTTAAATCATTTGAGCATAAAATAATTTCGTCATATTTTGTATAATTTTTAAATAAAAAATTGGGGTATGAAAAAAATTATCTCTCTTTTTTTTTAACGGATCAACTCGCTTATCTCCTTACTCATTTGAACAAATTATATTTTCTTCATATTTTATACAACTTACAAGTTTCTATACAATTTTATCAGATATTGCAAGATGTGGGGTGTACAGTAATAATACTAACTATATTGTTTTATGATAGTGTGTTTTGAGATAATAATGACGAGATAATATATGATTTAACATTTTTAACATTTTGATTTTCAATTTGCTAGGGAGAAAAAGTTAGTCCTAATCAAATGCATTAGTTTAAGAATAAAAGTTGCTAATTAAAATATATGAAACACACCCTCTGTTCGAAGTGGAAAACACTGCTTATAAAAGGGCCTTGGACAATCTTACTCTCTCTCTCATTCATTTCAACTTAGCATTTGGACAAAAAATCTACTTTCAGTTCTCGTTTTATAAAATTGTGTAAGTCTAATATCTCCTCTACTTAATTTTGTTCGTTCACTTCTAATATCACTACACTCTTAACTCCTAACATAATAAAATCAAGAATTGATCAGATTCTTGTTTTAGGTACTCTGTTTTTTTTTTTTTGTAAGAAGGTACTCTGTTTCTTTCTTGCTCTCCGCTGTAATAAACAACCAAAACCTGCTTCTCTGTTTTTTTTTTTCTTAGTTACTTGGGACAGATTCATAAACACTCATGACGTAGAAATGAAATATAACAGAACTCTGAACAATAATAATTACTTTCAGTTTCTTGAGTTCTTGGATCATAAGTTATGGGGACAAAACCCAAAAGCTGTATTCGTTCCTGTCTGCTCGTCCTCTGTTTCCATTCTCTGTTTTGGTATGTTTTGGCTCTTTAAGTCTCACTTACAAAGGTGTATCTTCTCTTCTTTTTCAGGAAACAGAGGAGAAGAAGATGAAGTATGTGGTTGTTTCAGGTGGAGTAGTGAGTGGACTAGGCAAAGGAGTTACGGCAAGTAGCATCGGACTAATCCTCAAATCATGTGGTTTCCGAGTGACCGCCATTAAAATCGGTCTCTCTTTTCTTTGTTCTCTCCTTATCACAACAATTCTTTCATGTAAAATAAACATGTCACCTTCTTGTTCTCTCACGCGAAGTTCGTTTCTTTTCTTTTCTTTTCTTCACTTTTGCTTTTGATTTTTTTTCTTCTCCAAACAAAACTGAGAAAAGAAAGAAAAAAGTTTCAAGATTTGATTTCTTGGCCCCAACGAACATGAAAAAGGAGTTTATTTTTCTCTACCTCTCACGCGTGCAGACAAAGTTTATAGATTTTTCTATCTTGAATATTCCAAGATTTTATTTTTCTACTTTCACTGTTAACTCATGTTGAAATCGTCATGACTTTTGTCAGAAAATTATATATAAAAAAAATATTTTGTGAAATTTTTTACAGATCCTTACTTGAACATAGATGCTGGGACCATGTCACCTATTGAACATGGCGAAGTTTATGTCTTGGACGATGGTGGCGAGGTAATGCAACATTTAATGACCAATTTGCTCTGTTTCTTTTAATGGAAAGCGTCATTCAATCAGTTAGGTCAACAACCACTAAAAAATGAATTTTTGTTTGTTAAATGAAAAGGTTGATCTTGATCTTGGTAACTATGAGAGGTTTATGGATATCAAGCTGACCAGTGAAAACAACATAACTACCGGAAAGGTTTACAAGGTTTGTGTTGTTTATGAGCAAAAATACAAAAACAATTTGGAGTGTTTGATTTTGATTCTTGAAACTTAGACGTTGACATTTGTGAACAGCAAGTACTTGAGAAAGAGAGGAAAGGAGATTACCTTGGGAAGACTGTTCAGGTAATTAGAAAACACAAGCTGATATGATATCTTAGACCCATGTGTTTGAGGAAGATGTTTGAAAGTTCTTTGTTGGCTTTGTAGGTTGTTCCACATATCACTGATGCAATTCAAGAATGGATTGAGCGTGCGGCTAGGATTCCGGTTGATGGACAGTCAGGTCCAGCTGATGTTTGTGTCATAGAGCTTGGAGGAACTATAGGTACTTCTAATTTAGATTTATAACTCTGTGTCAGGAGGTTTTGTTCAGTTAGGTTTTTTTAAACATGGAGCTACTCTTTAAATTCTGCAGGAGATATAGAGTCCATGCCTTTTATTAATGCTCTTGGACAGTTCTCCTATCGTGTAGGTAAGAAATGGTTTGTGTGTGTATGTTGTTCATTGAGATATAACAGTGAAAGTTTACTTACAGATGTTTATTTAAAAAAAAAAAACCTTTTTTCAGGCTCTGAGAACTTTTGCTTGATCCATGTCAGTCTTGTGCCAGTATTGAATGTTGTTGGTGAACAGGCAAGTTTTCTTTTATTCTTGAAATTTTTGTTTAAGCTGATGGAGTTATTGTCCTAACAATGTCTGATTGCTTACCAGAAGACTAAGCCAACGCAACATAGCGTTAGAGACTTGAGAGGCCTTGGCTTGAGCCCTAACATCTTGGCTTGCAGAAGCACAAAGGTTTCATCCTTGTTAACTTTTTTTATTTATTTATTTTGGTAATCAATCTTAGCTCAGAGTTCTTTCTATTGAACTTGATTTTGTAGCCACTTGAAGATAACGTGAAGGCCAAGCTCTCCCAGTTTTGCCAAGTTCCGGTATGTTGCAGAACAAAACTTTTAAATCTCTATCTTTGTTCATACAAACAATTTTGAATAAGATAACAAATCACTTGCAGATGGAAAACGTTGTCACTCTCTATGATTGCCCCAACATTTGGCACATTCCATTGCTTCTCAAGGTGAGCAGCTTTCTCATTCCACCACAGTTTCAAAGTTTCAGTTATAGCAGGTTGTTCTCATCAGTCATTGTTTGAGCAGGAACAAAAGGCACACGAGGCGATTTTGCGTGTTCTGAACCTTACAGGGTGTGTCTCGCTTACTCATATTATTCTTTGTATAGATTTGTTCATTCATTCAAATACTGATTCCTGTGGTAACCATAATGTGATATTTCTATATACAACAGAGTTGCCAAGGAGCCTGCACTAGAGGAGTGGTCTTTGATGGCTAAAATGAGCGACAAGTTACATGTTCCAGTATGTTCCCTGGTTCTACCATATGACATGTCAAGCTTAGTCCATCTCACTTGCATCAAGAAACTGACTTCATTATGAATTAAACAGGTCAGAATTGCTGTGGTGGGGAAGTACACTGAGCTCTTAGATTCCTATCTTTCCATCCACAAGGTACAAACCTTTGCAGGACCCATCAATTCCAGAAACTATAACCACAAACCTAAGCCTCATTTCGTAACCAGAATCATTGTGTGTTGATGATCAGGCACTCTTGCATGCTTCTGTGGCTAGGCGCAAGAAGCTAGTCATAGATTGGATTTCAGCTAGTGATCTTGAACAAGGGTCCAAAAAGGAGGTATGTCCACTACACTTTATACTAATCACTTCTAAGTTCTAATCATGAAACCTTAGAAACTGAAAGCAAAAATGATTCTTCTCTGCAGAATCCAGATGCATATAAGGCTGCCTGCAAGTTACTTAAGGTCTGAACACTCTTCCATTCCCATTTTATGTCAAGATGAGCTTCTCTCTGCTGATTAGGTTCCATGTAATATTTCTCTTTCAGGGTGCTGATGGTATTCTTGTTCCCGGAGGTTTTGGGAATAGAGGTGTACAAGGAAAGATACTAGCAGCTAAATACGCCAGAGAGAACAGAGTTCCATACCTTGGTATCTGTCTAGGTATGCAACTCGCTGTGATTGAATATGCAAGAACCGTACTCGGTTTGCCAGATGCAAACAGCACTGAGCTTGATCCAAATACCAAGAACCCTTGTGTTGTTTTCATGCCTGAGGTTTGTTTTGTTCTCTTCCACATTTATTTCTGTTCAAGTTTCAGTTACTTCACTCTATTTAATGTTATGTTTTGTCTGAAGCAGGGATCTAAAACTCATATGGGAGGCACTATGAGGTTAGGCTCAAGAAGAACTTACTTCCAAGCTAAAGACTCCAAATCAGCAAAACTGTAAGCACCCGATTCTTTTCTTAACTTGATGCATCCTAGAGTTAAACTGATTAATCTTTTTCTTTGGATTTGTTTTAGATATGGGAACAGAAGTTTTGTTGATGAAAGACACCGACACAGATATGAGGTAATTAGGCAACTTTTCAGACTATATAGTAAAAGCTTATCTTTTTGACAGTTTGAAGCTAAAACATTATATTGTTATCTCACAGGTGACTCCAGCAATGGTTCCACGTTTAGAGAGCTCTGGACTCACATTCCCGGGAAAAGATGAGTCTGGCCAGCGTATGGAGATCGTTGAGCTGCCAAACCATCCGTTTTACGTTGGAGCTCAGTTCCATCCTGAGTACAAATCAAGACCAGGAAAGCCATCTCCTCTGTTTCTAGGTGAGAACGCCATCACATACGGTTTCTTTCTTTGCACGTATGCTTAAAAGTTAAAAACCTATTTTCTATTGGTTAAAAATGTGCAGGACTAATTGGAGCAGCTTGTGGAGAGCTAGACAACGTACTGCAACAAAGCTGCCAAGAAACAGCTGTGTCCCGTCCTCAGTCCAATGGAAAGCTCGAGAGAGTTTACTTAAAAGGCGCAGCGAAGAAGCCAGTCAGTGTTATATACAGTTTATGTTCATGAACGTGTCTGCTGCATCAAGGATGATTTCTCTCTATATATATAAAAAAAAAGCTGTTTTATCCGGATTTTTTTTTAACATGGATTACTTCACCTGTGGAGGGAGGGAGAGAAGGCTGTACAGTATGAGGATTTGGCCTTTTTATTAGATGGGGATGTTAAGATTATGAAGAAGAAGAAGAACACTAAACACAAGCAAGTATTATTATGCCTTTGTCTTTTGTAATGGGTATTATTTAAGAGTGTCATGGGTTTGACTCTTTGCTTCTGTGTTTCTTGGTTTCTTATGTAGTAGTAGTAGTTAGTATCATCACTCTTAACCTTTTGTGTTTGTTTGTTTCCTTTGTCTTAATGTAGTTTCTATGTAATTTGAATGGTTATTATGTTATATAACTAGTTGTCTTCGTATTATGTTATATAACAAGTTTTTGTTAAGACTCCATTGAAGTTTTGCCTCTCATATGTTAGTGCTAGTTTCTATGTTATAAGATTTATTTGTAAGAAAGTATTAACTTGAGATTTATTTTCTAAATAGGACACTTGAAAGTTGAAACCATTTGCATATGCAATGCATTCTATTGGAAACAGTGTTTGATATCAACTAGATGATGTCTCTCAAAGCCTGCAATGATATAAGTCTAAGTCAAGAATTGTGTAAGACTCCTCCACAGAAGCTAAGATTCTTCATTACTTGTTACCAAATATCGAAAAAACAGCCATTAAAATCACGAACTTTCAAATTAAAGCAAAAAAACATTCAACTCATGTTTGAGCCAAAATAATCATCAACTTTCAAATATTAGTTATTTTAATCCTCATATTTTGTTGACTCGACCATTTAAGAAACTCGAATAGTCAACTGTCAAATAAATTAAAAAATAAACGAATGTTAACTCTCCAAACGACATTATTGTAAAAAATAACATACTTTTTTTCTTCTGAAACACTTAAAACATCGTTTTCGCGAAATCAAAGTGAAGAAGATGAAGTTGATTTGAAGTTCTATTTTTGCGAAAGAGATGATTTGAGTGTTTTCAGAAGCAGAAAGACGTTGATTGATAAATGTTTTAATCGATTTTTTAAATGATGTCGTTTAGAGAGTTAACATGCGTTTATTTTTTATCGATTTTGACAATTGACTATTCAGATTTTTTAAATGGCCGAGTCAATAGAATATAATAGTTAAAATGACTAATATTTGAAAGTTGATTATTTTAACTTAAACATGAGTTGAAGATTTTTTTTGACTTTAGTTTGAAAGTTTGTGGTTTTAATGGCTAATATCTGTTAAAGTTAGGGGTCTATTTGCAAACAATTTCTTTTTATTTGTGTATAGGTCTGAACTTTGTTGTCAAAAGCCCAGGCCCATATTTGATGCGCGCGCTACTTCCTGCCATGGCGCCAATCCGGTCTCGTCTTGTCGTTTCTCTATCTGGCTTTTCATCTTTCGCACACCAACTATTCGATGATATGTCTTAAAAGAAACCCCGTCCCGATTCTTTCGCCTACACTAGTTGCTAGCCTTCATCACGGTATGTCATCGAATCGGTATTAAGGGTTTTTTTTCGCAATCTCTAGTCTTTTAATTATCGTCCTAGCTCTCGTTTGAAAGGAGCGATTTGTAATTTGAATTGTTCTGTTTGGTGTCAGATCCATTGGATTTTGGTTTGAAAAGCTTGAAAATAAGAAATTTGACAAAAATGAGTTGTACTGTTTGGTGGGAAGGAGCTGAGAAGACAAGAGTTCTCATTGCCTCAGGTTCTCTCTTCTAACTTCATTCAGGTTTTGTTTTATTGTTAACTTAAATGACTTTAAGGTTATGCATTATTGGTGTAGGAATAATAATAGGTTCTTGAAGCTTTGATGCCTAAAATAACATGACCGTTTGTTATCGTTTCATATGTGAAGATTCAGGATGTGGCGGAAACAAACCTGGAGAACTATTAACACTTCGCCATCCAAAATCAGGTAATGGGATGTAGAGATTAATGACAAGCTTGTTATATCATGTTGCATGGCAAAATAGTAACATCTTATTTAGTTTGAAATCTTTGCTCATATGGCAGAAAATGGAACATGCTACCTTTTTAGTAATGGGATGCTTCAAGAAATCCAATGGTTTAAGCAATCATATGGTTCTTGGTTCCTGGGAGATTACATCTCTCAAGGTAATTGCCAATCTTGATCTTAATTACCAAGTATAGCTTCCTAGTAATTTTGAGTCACAACAATAATATACAATGCAAGCCGAGGAATGTTCATGGACTGTTTTCTTGTTTACAGATGGAAGCTTATATATGGCCACTCCCGTTGATCCTGTTTTCATATTGTTGCCTATTTTTGACGAAGCAAGAATGAAGGTTACACACAATCTATGCTCCCTAGCTCTCCCTCTCAATTGACTATTGTTTCCCAGTCTGATTTTCGTTTCTCACAAAGTGTTGATTGTCGAATCTGTAGAAAGGTGAAGATCCTGGAAAGTTCAGGCAACTGGATGAGATTTTATTTGTGGAAGGATATCCTGAATATCAACATTTGTTGTCACTTGCGGAGAAGTGTATGGAGATCGTTTGTCAAACTCAAGGTACATTTATGCTCTATGGTTTCACACACTTATCTGGACCACAATTTCCAGATTGCTTGAATCTAAATGCTTCTCATCACTTCTTGCAGAGGTTGGATCTATGAAGTTTTATCGGCTTGATAACTCGAAAGTTTTAGCTTGGTTAAGTTGTAAGGTATGCTCTTTGTCAAAACATGATTTATTTTTAGCCTTTTCTACGATCCAGTTGAAAAAAGTTCATGGTACATTTGCCGTTTGAAAGCGATACATGTTCTGAATCACTATGTTTCGCACATACTTCAGGACTGTGGCATGTTTAGTGCCTTATATGACATACTTGGTGAAAAATTCTTTAAGTTGCAGCGTCCATTCAAAAGCTTATTTGCAATGCTGCCCTGAATCTAACTTGTTTGTTCACATTCTATAATTGTTGTCTCTCTGTATGGAAAGACAATGATGCAGATCAGCTCGTAACTGTTTTATTACTATACTTAAGGTGTCTGCACTTTAATGAACGCAGGTGCGCTGTTTAAAGAAGACTCTTCCGGAATTGGACAAGAACTATGCAGCTCAAGATGAGAAACAAACATGTGAGTTTGTAGAACAGAAATCATTTTGCTTGTGTGTTTGGTTCTAGAAATGGTGCATCTCTGTAAAGCGTTGGTGTATGTCCTTATCCGAAATTGACCCTTCAAGAGGTGATGTTGTATGGCACTTCACTGATATCACCTTTGATATGTACAGTGGTGGGTGCAGTTTCAATTGTGGGAGAGTACCTGAAGACAGATCCTTGGTTGAAGCTCCTCTATGATCATATTGGGTACTTTTTCTTTACTCAAAAATCTGAAAACCGTAGAGAATCATGCGTCCTTACAAAGGTGTTCATTGTGTCTGGTTTTATCTTGCAGACTTGAGTTTGTTGACCCAACGATGAAAGAAACCAATACAGAGAATCTTCCTAGCGCAAATGAGAATAAGATGGAATACTCAAATTCTTCTCAGGTGTGTATGCTTCATTGCAAAATACGTAGACAGTCTTTTGTGTGTCGTTCTTGTTGAGTTGTAAAACTCTTTTGGTCCATGTTTATTAGGAGAGAGCAAATAAGAAGACAGGGAAACCTGGAAAGCAGACAAAGCAAGCAAAAGTAGAGACTGGATCAAAGAACATAAGAGATATGTTTTCAAGGGCTTGTAAGAAAAAATGCTGAAATGTTTGGAACTATCCAACTATTTATGACTGTTTGTTTTAGTCACCAAATGATCTGTGCTTAACTAGCAACATCTTGAACAAAGAATCTGCTTATTTATCTAAACTTTTAACAAGTGTTGCTTATAAGCTTAAATTTGCATTACTTTTTTAATACCAAAACCTGCTTATTTATGGAAGAATTGGTGAGTTTGGTTATCTTCCTGATCTAGTGTCCAAACTAGAGTTTCAATTGCCCCTCTCTAGTGTCCAGAGTTAGAACTGGACAGATTAATAACAACACAACGAACAGTTTAATCCCCTGACATTAGTATGTCTCGCCGTTTCTAACAGTAAAAACGGCACGGTGTGTGCTTATATGAACATGAGGACAAAGAAGTTGCAGCGGATAGGATTAAATAAGAGCCCTTCATATATTTTCTTTATGAAGAGATAAATCTCACTCCCATCACTCTATCCCCAAATTTTCTTCTCCGTCTTCTCCACCAAATCCAAATCCAAACCCTAAGCTTCTCCCATGGCGATATCCACTCCATCCGCCTGCTCCTCCTCCTCCAGACTCATCTCCCATCCCTCTCTCCGCCCCGCCATCTCCACCTCCACCTCCACCAACCTCAAAACCCTAAACCTCTCCTCCTCCTTCCTCCCTTCCTACTCCATCTCCCTCTCCGCCGCTAAACTCTCTCCTCAACCCCTCCGCCGCTCCTTCACCGTCCGCGCCGCCAGAGGAAAATTCGAGAGAAAAAAACCCCACGTCAACATCGGAACCATCGGCCACGTCGACCACGGCAAGACCACCCTAACCGCCGCCCTCACCATGGCCCTCGCCTCCATGGGCAACTCCGTCGCCAAAAAGTACGACGAGATCGACGCCGCCCCGGAGGAACGAGCCCGCGGCATCACCATCAACACCGCCACCGTCGAGTACGAGACGGAGAACCGCCACTACGCCCACGTGGACTGCCCCGGCCACGCCGACTACGTCAAGAACATGATCACCGGAGCCGCCCAGATGGACGGAGCCATCCTCGTCGTCTCCGGCGCCGACGGCCCCATGCCCCAGACCAAGGAGCACATACTCCTCGCCAAGCAGGTCGGCGTCCCCGACATGGTCGTCTTCCTCAACAAAGAGGACCAAGTCGACGACGCCGAGCTGCTTGAGCTCGTGGAGCTCGAGGTCCGCGAGCTTCTGTCCTCCTACGAATTCAATGGTGATGACATTCCGATTATCTCCGGATCCGCGCTTTTAGCTGTGGAGACGCTTACGGAGAATCCTAGCGTGAAGAGAGGAGATAACAAATGGGTGGATAAGATCTACGAGCTGATGGATGCTGTTGATAGTTACATCCCGATCCCTCAGAGACAGACCGAGCTGCCTTTCTTGTTAGCTGTTGAGGATGTTTTCTCTATTACAGGGCGTGGGACCGTGGCTACGGGGAGGGTGGAGAGAGGGACAGTGAAGGTTGGGGAGACTGTGGATTTAGTTGGGTTAAGAGAGACTAGGAACTATACGGTTACTGGTGTTGAGATGTTTCAGAAGATTCTCGATGAAGCCTTGGCTGGGGATAATGTGGGTTTGTTGCTTAGGGGTATTCAGAAGGCGGATATTCAGAGAGGGATGGTGTTGGCTAAGCCAGGGAGTATCACTCCGCATACCAAGTTCGAGGCGATTGTGTACGTGTTGAAGAAGGAGGAAGGCGGGAGGCATTCGCCGTTTTTCGCGGGGTATAGGCCTCAGTTTTACATGAGGACGACGGATGTGACGGGGAAAGTGACGAAGATTATGAATGATAAGGATGAGGAGTCGAAGATGGTTATGCCTGGGGATAGGGTGAAGATTGTGGTGGAGCTGATTGTGCCGGTGGCTTGTGAGCAAGGGATGAGGTTTGCTATTAGAGAAGGTGGGAAGACCGTTGGTGCTGGTGTTATTCAGTCTATCATCGAATGATTTGATTTATTAGAGTTTATGTTATCTACTTTGCTTTCTTTTTTTTGTTTCACTCTTTGATTAAAAACTCTTTCTTCTCGTGTTGTTTTCTATAAGAAGTTGAAAATCAAAATGTCAGTATATTTTCTTGATTTGGCCTTTGGGTACGAAGAAGAACAATCTAACATTGTATTAGACTATTCAAAAACTTTGACGTAAGCCAATCGCTACGTTTGAACCGCCGTTTGTAACAAGGGGATGGAGATTAATGTTACTAAAATATAAAGCGCGTTTTTAAGACCGCTCGAGTTGTTGTCAGAACGCGTAAGTAAAAAAATTAAAAATCATTATATATAAAAGAAAATCGTTAAAATGGAAAGAAGAGAAAGTTGTTGCTCAAAAAGAAAAAAAAAAGAGAAAGATAAATCAGGGAAAAAATCGAAATCTATTGCCCATATAATAATCTCTCAATTTGGATTGGCCTCTTTGCATTAGCGGGTTTTGCAATCGGGATCCATCTTCCCTCTCCAATCGGTATGATCAAGAACCAATCTTTTTCTTGAATTCTGTAATCTCGACACTGTTCGTCTGATTCATATGATAATGGCTGCAGAAGCTTTTGGCTTTGAATTGGATTTAGGTTTCGGATTCAAAGCCAGCTCCTTTGTGTTCCTCCCTGACAAATCAGGTAACCCTTATATTTTCTTTAGGTCAATAGACATGGTAGCGTTTTTGGTATGTCTTTGTTGCAATTGTGAATTGTGATTGATTCTTTTGATAAAACAAAAGAAAAAAGCAGAGATGCAAGACCAGCTGGCGTGTCATGGCTGTAGAATTACGTTGCTCTATCCTAGAGGAGCTTCCAATGTTCGTTGTTCCTTATGTAACACTATTAACATGGCCCCTCATCCTCCTCCACCACATCATGGTATCTATACAGATGATTTTGACTCTTTTATTTATAATTGAATAGGAAGGTTAGAGTAGTTTGTTATTGCAATTGCATTTTTATGACTGAAAGCAAGATCAAAACTGAAATGTTAAGAGCAGAGATAGCTGTTTACTGAATATTTTCATTTTATTTCAAGCTCAAGCTCATTACACAATGTAAAGAATTATTTATACTAAAGAGGTGAAAACCCTAGTCTTGTTCCTTGCTCTCAATTAGGGCTTCCATCTTCATTGGATTCCAGCTGTTGATAGCGATTCCTCAACTCTATTGGTTCTCCAACACCGTACATTGCAGGACCACCAACCTTGTCCTTTTCTCTGTTTTTATTTTCAAGCGTTGAAGTAACCGTTGCAGGATTCTGTGTATTAATGGGCTTCGTGTCTATTTCTTGTAAGCCCATTCCTAGTCTTGTAAAGCTTGTTTCAGCCCTTGGAGTCTTCTCTATTTCCAGCCTGTGTCTCAAGCCCACTATCTCATTCATCTTCTCCGTTTCAGAAACAGAACTCGTTTCTGAAATTGTTTTTGCTTTCCAAAACCTCTTATCCTTGTCATCTCTGTCTACATCCCCCCTCAAACTTTGTGTGGGAGAGCAGACCACACCAAGTTTGAATCTGAGCGCCTGAAAGATTTGTGTAGCCAAGGATTTTGTGAAAATGTCGGCTAACTGAAGTAATCCTGGGATATGATGAACAATCAACTTTCCCATGGCTACCTTCTCACGCACGAAATGGAAATTCACTTCAAAATGCTTAGATTTCTTGTGCATAGCAGGAGTTGCAGAGAGATAAACTGCCGACAGATTGTCACAAAATAATTCTGGAGGAGAAGAAAGAGGAATTCCAATTTCACTCATGAGATTAGTAAGCCACATAACCTCTGCTGCTGTATCAGATAATGTACGATACTCCGCTTCTGTAGAGCTTCTGGAGACTGATTCCTGTTTTTGAGCTGACCACGATATGATGTTTGAACCCAAGAAGGTGCAGAAACCACCAGTTGATCTTCTAGTGTCAGGACAACCTCCCCAATCACTATCACTATAGGCTCTGACCTTTGAATCTGTCTGAGAATTAAAGGAAATTCCATAGCTCGTTGTACCACGAAGATACCTCAGTACACGTTTTAAGAGAAGAAAATCTGATTCAGTGGGAGCATGCATCTTTTGACAAATGTAATTTACAGCAAACTGCAAATCAGGCCTTGTCAAAGTCAGGTATTGCAACTTCCCTGCCAAGCTCCTGAAGTAAGTAGGCTGAGGGAACAAATCTGAAGTATCAGGAACACGATTTAACTGAAGAGGAAGTGGAGTAGCCACTGGACTACAGCCTGACATTCCAGCAATGTGAAGAAGATCTTCTGCATATTTTTCCTGATTCAAAAATAATCCATCTGAGGTAAAACTAGCTTGCAGACCCAAAAAATAGTGAAACTGACCAAGATCTTTCATCTTGAACTCTTTGTTTAGAGCTTCAAGAAGTGTACTCATGAGAGTTTTGTTGCTTCCTGTCAACGCTATGTCATCAACATAAAGTAGCAGTAGAATAATGTCTCCATTTTTCTGATATATAAAGAGTGATGGATCTCTCAGACTGCAGATGAAGCCAAAAGCTAGTAAAAACTCACTAAATTTGTTGAACCAAGCTCTGGGAGCTTGCTTCAAGCCATATATGGCTTTGTTTAACTTGCAAACGTGGGCAGGTTTGTCTGGGTTGATGAAGCCAGGAGGCTGATGCATATAAACAGTTTCAGTCAAATCACCATAAAGAAACGCATGCTTGACATCAAGCTGTCTGATGTCCCATTTATTCACCGTGGCAAGATGAAGTATTGCTCTGATAGTTGGAGATTTTACTACAGGACTGTATGTATCCATGTAGTCTATTCCTTCTTCCTGATCGTAACCTTTCACCACCAGTCTAGATCTCAAGCATTTAACAGTTCCATCAGCATTTAATTTAACCCGAAAGATCCATCTGCAACCAAGGATATGCATCTCTGGATGATACGGAACCAAAGTGTACGTATCTGTCTCATCAAAGGAGACCATTTCCTCCGTCATGGCTCCGTTCCATCCTGGATGCTTTAAAGCTTCTTTCACTGTTTTCGGCTCTTGCAGAGTAGTTGTTACATTGAAGAGAACATATCTCGGGTTTGGTTTCGAAGTTCCCACCTTTGAACGAGTAACCATAGGATGTACAGATTTACTTGCTACTTCTTTGTTAGGTTGTTGAGAAGGAATAGCTTGTTGATTGACATCTGAAGCTTGCAGCTTGGAGCCAGAGGATGAAGCTGTTGTTCTCTCCGAAGAGTTTTGAAGTAAGGTTGGAGACAGTGATCCAAACTGAATTGGATTAAGAATTGAACAAGAAATAGCAGAGCTGTTTTTCCGAACTGAAGATGATGACCTCTGCTCGTTGACTGTATCACCAGATGATGACATCCTCTGCACGTTGTGCTCAGTAATAGGAACTGTAGGTGTTCTCAAAGGACTAACAGGAGGCATAGTCTGTAAAGGAGATACATTTAAGTAATGAGGAGATCTTGTTTGAGGCACCTGGTCTTTTTGTGAAGCTGATGTGCCTTCAGGAGAATCATCTGATGAGTTAGATGAAATGAAACTCTGTTGCCACGCAGAGTGTAATGGAGAAGAATTCTGTGGATGAAGATGAGAATATGTAGTGGCAAAAGGAAGATTCTGTTCATCAAAAAGAACATGTCTATTAATATAGACTCTCCCAGTTGGAGGGTGCAGACATCTATAACCCTTATACTTCTCATTGTAGCCAAGAAACACACATTGCAAAGACTTAGGGTCCAATTTGTTTGAAGCATAAGGACGTAATGAAGGGTAACAGGCACTGCCAAAAATTCTAAGTGCAGAATATTCAGGTTTTCTGTTGAATAAGACCTCATACGGACTCTTGTGATCCGGAAGAGACGACGAGGGCAGAAGATTCCCAAGAAAGCTTGAGGTAAAGAAGGCTTCCACCCAATAGATCTGAGGAACCTTGCCATCAAACATCATAGATAGTCCAAGTTCTGTAATGTGTCTATGCTTTCTCTCAGCTATCCCATTTTGTTGGGGAGTATGTGGACAAGAAATCAGTTGTCTGATTCCACAAGTTGCTAGATGATTCACAAACTTGTGACCAGTGAACTCACCTCCTCCATCACACTGAAACATCAAGACCTTTTGATTTAATTGTTTCTCAACCAGAGCTTGCCACATGATGAATATTTGAAGAAAATCAGACTTGAGTCGCATGGGATAGAACCAACAATATCTAGAGAAATTGTCCACAAATATAGCATAATATTTAAACCCTTGAACAGAACACACAGGAGAGGGACCCCAAAGATCACAATGAACTCTCTCAAGAGGTCTAGAAGCCACATACAAAGAACTAGAAAAAGGAAGTTTTGAACTTTTGCCAAGTTGACATGAGTCACAGAACTTGGACATGCCTTTATTAACATTAATAGCTAGTTTAGAAGATAAAAGTTGCAGAATCTCTGCACTTGGATGACCCAGTCTTCTGTGCCAAACATCAGCACTTGCAGCAACCTGACGAGCTGTATAGAAAGCAGAGAAGCTTGAGTTTTCCAGGACATAAAGATCCTTATGTCTGCTTCCTTGAGTCAGGATTTGCTTGGTGAGCTTGTCCTTAACATACACACCATCACAATCAAAGGTGAACTCACAAGGATAATCAACTGTCAGCTTTGACACAGATAGTAAAGATTTAGCAATGTTTGGACAAACTAGTACATCTTTCAATGATAGAATACCTGTAGAACCAGAAGCAGACATCAATGGAACAGAGCCAACATGAGTAATAGGCAAGAAGTTGCCATCAGCGACCATAACAGAATCATTTCCTGCATATTGTTGAGAGTACTGAAGATTCTGTTGAGAGTTAGTGACATGAGCTGTCGCTGCTGTATCTGGGTACCACTCTGTTCCGTTGTAGTTTTGATTTGCTGCAGGTGGATCATTGGGGACGTGAAGTGCTGCCATAGCAGAAGGAAGATCTGTGCTTTGATAAGATATATCGAAACGTCGAAAGCACTTCAATGCATCATGTCCGAACCGGCCACAAATTTGACAAGTTGGTCTGTTCGTGGCATCTCCCTGAGTTGATGAGTTTGCAGTGGAGACTTGCTGATGAAAACCACGTCCTCTGGTAGAATAGCCACCTCTGCCTCGATTATTTCCAAAACGTCCATTACTGCCCCCTCTACCTCGATATTGTGTGAAATGAGGAGCCTGATGAGCATACTGATTGCTTTGAGAGTAATTAGGACCCTCCGTTGAGACTTGAAAGGCAAGGTGAGGAGAAACTGAGCTTTGTGTTGCTTCATAGGATTTGAGACGATCTTCAAAGCCAGTGAGACGAGGAGATATATCTTCAAACGTAGGAGGCAGAGGAGAATCCATGGCGCCTTCAATACTTGTCTTGATAGGCTCATAATCTCTTCCTAAACCTTGTAGAGCAGCAAAAACTTTCATCTTCTCAGAGACTGGTGAGCCAACAGAGTTTAACTGATCACACAGCCCCTTTATTTCCTTTAGATAATCATTCATGGTCTTGTTGGACTTTGAAACCGTTTGCAGACGACGTTGTAGCTCAAAGAGACGAGAAGAAAGAAAAGCAGGACAGAGATGACAAGGATAAGAGGTTTTGGAAAGCAAAAACAATTTCAGAAACGAGTTCTGTTTCTGAAACGGAGAAGATGAATGAGATAGTGGGCTTGAGACACAGGCTGGAAATAGAGAAGACTCCAAGGGCTGAAACAAGCTTTACAAGACTAGGAATGGGCTTACAAGAAATAGACACGAAGCCCATTAATACACAGAATCCTGCAACGGTTACTTCAACGCTTGAAAATAAAAACAGAGAAAAGGACAAGGTTGGTGGTCCTGCAATGTACGGTGTTGGAGAACCAATAGAGTTGAGGAATCGCTATCAACAGCTGGAATCCAATGAAGATGGAAGCCCTAATTGAGAGCAAGGAACAAGACTAGGGTTTTCACCTCTTTAGTATAAATAATTCTTTACATTGTGTAATGAGCTTGAGCTTGAAATAAAATGAAAATATTCAGTAAACAGCTATCTCTGCTCTTAACATTTCAGAAACGTTTTCCATGACTCAGGATTGCTCACTGAGCTCTGATACCATGAAAGCAAGATCAAAACTGAAATGTTAAGAGCAGAGATAGCTGTTTACTGAATATTTTCATTTTATTTCAAGCTCAAGCTCATTACACAATGTAAAGAATTATTTATACTAAAGAGGTGAAAACCCTAGTCTTGTTCCTTGCTCTCAATTAGGGCTTCCATCTTCATTGGATTCCAGCTGTTGATAGCGATTCCTCAACTCTATTGGTTCTCCAACACCGTACATTGCAGGACCACCAACCTTGTCCTTTTCTCTGTTTTTATTTTCAAGCGTTGAAGTAACCGTTGCAGGATTCTGTGTATTAATGGGCTTCGTGTCTATTTCTTGTAAGCCCATTCCTAGTCTTGTAAAGCTTGTTTCAGCCCTTGGAGTCTTCTCTATTTCCAGCCTGTGTCTCAAGCCCACTATCTCATTCATCTTCTCCGTTTCAGAAACAGAACTCGTTTCTGAAATTGTTTTTGCTTTCCAAAACCTCTTATCCTTGTCATCTCTGTCTACAATGACTTGGTTGGGTTCTGAACACAGCTCATGCAGGGATGGACATGGCTCACATTGTATGTGGTGGTTGCCGTACAATGCTTATGTATACTCGTGGGGCTAATAGTGTCAGATGCTCTTGCTGTCAGACTGTGAACCTTGTCCCAGGTATATATATATATATATATATATATATATATATATATATATATATCTTCGAGAATCTGTCTTTCACACATTTTTGTTTCATCAGTATTGTTCTGTTGAGACGCTTGCTTAACTTTATTTTCTCTTTTCTCGAAAATGTATGTGAAAACGAGAACATTAGATGATATATGTGGCCTACATAAACTAGTTGGATGTTGATCCACCAGTAGATTCTTACCTTTAGATAGTCTCTAAGTTTTTGAACAAAGAAAGAAAAAGATTGTCTCTAAGTTATATGCTATTTTGGATGTATTATGTTCATTGATATATTGCAGCTTAAGAACCAACATTGGTAGTTTCGTTTCATTCATCACCATATCTCTTGCTTATTGGACTTGCTAGTCTTAAACTTTGTTCTGTCTGCTGAAACTGTACTTGACTTTTATGAAACCTTGACAGCAACCCCACCCACTAATCAACCTGCGCATATCAACTGTGGGAACTGTAGAACAACCCTCATGTATCCTTACGGTGCACCATCTGTTAGATGTGCTGTTTGCCAGTTCGTTACTAACGTTAATGTGAGTACTCCTCCTCTCACTTCTGTATGGTTGAATCAAGTACGAAAGGTCTTCGTATTGGCATTTGATTTTTGACTTTATTTGTTTCCATCTGCAGATGGGCAATGGAAGGGTGCCTTTCCCAGCTAACCTGCCAAATGGAACAGCCTCTCCTGGGACAATGCCCTCTACATCCACTGTGAGTTAATCAATTTTATGGTTTGTAGCTCCTTAAGGAACTGATTCTTACTCAGTTCATCGGTTTCACCCTTTTCCAGCAGTCAACACCACCGTCTCAGACCCAAACCGTCGTCGTAGAAAACCCCATGTCCGTTAATGAAAGTGGAAAGTTGGTGAGTGTGATTTTATCTCTTGTGTTCTCAAGGCGTCTCATGTAGCTTTGTTCTTCTTATTTATCATTAGAAGAAGTTTTCTATACAGTAACTTTAACACACATAACTTTTGGCAGGTGAGCAATGTTGTGGTTGGAGTGACAACAGACAAGAAGAAATAACCCACAAGAAAAAATTGATTTCAGTCTCTATCCCTGCGTCTGGTTTGTGCATATTACAATACGCTGGGAAAAGTGACTGTTTGTGTTATATCTTTGACTCCTTTTTTTTAACCCCAAGAAAAAAGGCTTCTCAGAATCCCTTGTTTGGTTTTGCTTTTTTCAAAGTTGATGAACACAAAGGTTTTTGGTCCAACAATCTGTCAATTCCTATTTGTAGACTCTTGGCTCCTTTGTGGCATTGTTAATGTATTTACTAATATAATCTGATAAACCAATTAAACATTGCTTTGAAAATCTGTTTCTTCTGTGAATAAGCTTTGCTTCATGAAACTAGAACATGGCAAAGGAACTGATCTTAGCTTTGGTAGATTAGAAGATTGCCCTTAAAGCAGGTTTTAAAATCTGGACATCTGTTTTTTTTTTTGTGTAGCAGTAATCTTTTTGAAGCAAGCTAAACCTAATCACTTAATCAGAACCCTCCAAGAACATTATAGTTAGATGATCAGACAAAACCTCCCAACAAGACAACTCTTTTCATATAAACTCTTTCTCACTGATGACATACAGATTCATCACTTTCTTTTTGTTCATCAACTCACTGGCATCAACAATGGCTGGAGAGAAGATCCTATTAGATGGAACTTCCATGGAACAACAAAAAGCTAAAAAATACTCTTGGTTGCGGATATTTGCATTCATGGTACCTTAATCTGCAGCCATTGTAATGTCACTGTAAAAAGAGACAGAGATATTGGTTTCTGGCCGCCATTGTTACTCTTATTAAACGCTAAGCTTCAGCACACACCAGCTTTTGTTTACGCTCACAAAACCCTATTTTAATTCACAAGCATCCGTGTATAGTTGGCTGGCATCATCAGGTTTGGCATCTTACAAAGCACTGAAGAATAAAATTGTTGAGGATCAAACCTACAAAAAAGTGGAGCACATGTGAACCACACCTAGTATATATTAAACGTTGAATTTCATATCCAGATGTAACTGCTTTGTGAGGTTCTACTTCTCATAATTTAGATGACATTAACAACTTTGTCAAGAAAAATATAAACTTCATACCAAAAGCTTAACAAGTTCTTCAAGAGAAATATAAACTTTATACCAAAATCAACTTATGTGTGGTTCTCATCTGAACGAAGCTTATGACAATAAGCATGAATTTGAAAATTTAGATTTAGGTAAGAAGTAGAAATCCAACATAAGTCTCCAACACGTATTCTCCTAACTCATCCCTAACTACAATCTTCACTCTATAAATTACAACACCATCGACTCCAATCACCATCAACTTCCACACAAAACAACCCTCTCTCAAGTCCAAGAGCACAAAACAAGTCAGCTACTACAATGTCAATCTCAAAAGTCTCTCTCTGCCTGATCTTTCTCACCTTCCTCACTTCCCCACTTGTGCTCTGCTCTCGCAGCCCAAAAATGGCAGTAGCAGCATCAGCCGCAATAGAGAAGAAACTAGAGAAAACAAATGTTCGTCCTCCCGTATTGCCTGTTCCTGAATCCACCGAGGTTGATTCATCACGCTCCATGGTCAAGATCGATGATGAGCCTGCAACAAAGTCTGCAATGTCCGGTTTCTTCAGGTCTAAATTCCCATTCCAAGGCTGGCCTTTCCACAAGTATGGCTCTTTCCCAATGGGTAAGCCTGCAAATCCTTCTGTTTCTACTACAACGCCGGCTACTGGAGCGGAGGAAGAGGAATCTGAGAAGGTGCCTTCTTCACCAAGCAAAAGAAACAGAGATGGTGGCAACGCATGATGAAATGAAGACAAGAAAATGTTACTTACTACTAAAACCGTCTTGTGTTTAATGAATGTTGAATCTTTATCCACTAGTTTTACATAAATGTATCAAATAAAAATGTATCATGTACTATAAATGCTATGTGACATTTTACATGGATTACGAAATGAATACAGTTAATCTTATCTACTTAGATCGGTGCAATGCCGGGTTCTCTGATTCATCGTTTTGAGACAAATATAAAACTGACTGCAAATTTAAGGATTGCAAATAAGATGGTGAGATAATAAGAGGCGATGTTTAATTGGAATCTCTCTTACAAAAGATAAAGCAAAGACATTCACTTGTCAACAAATCTACAAACTTTTAAGGATAGATCAGAGATTTATGAAACACTGAACCTTAATAATTGCCTTCACAATCTCACAAATACAAAAGGCATTCTTTGGCTAACCTAATCACTGCTGCTGCTGGTTAGACGGTGGCGGTGGAATGCCAGGACGCAGTGGAGCAAACCCACCAGGAGGAGGATGGATTCCAGGGTGAGGCGGTCCTTGCATCCCATGAGGCGGCGGAGGACCTCTCATAATCCCCCCAGGCGGAGGACCCATCGGCCTTTGCCCATACGGAGGCGGCGGCGGTCCTCCACCAAACTGCGGCCTCATACCGTAAGGCAGCGGAGGAGGAGGACCACCACCACCACCGAAAGCCGGAGGAAGACTGCTCAGGAGGAGGCCTCATAACCGGAGGCCTAGAGATCTGAGGCTGCATCATCCCCGGAGCCGGCCCACCAACTCCACGAACAGGCCCAGCAAGCCCAGGCTGGGCCTGAACAAGCGGGCCCGTAGGTACTCCACGTCCAGCAGCACGCCCGATTCCAGGACCAGCGACAGCACTACCTCCCGAGCCTCCCTTGGCACGTGACTCTTCGGGAGGAGGTGGTCCTTCCACCGTCACGGAGATAACCTCTTCGCCTCTCAGCAACACTAATCCGAGCGTACGGCGATCTTCCCTCTCTTCGTTGATTTTCTTCCCTTTAGCTGGAGGAAGCTTCCGGAACCTCGCAGTCTCCGAGGACGAGGTTCATGTGGCGGTCGAAGGCCATGAATTTTCCGATTAGTTGTCTTCCGTCTTGGATCGTTACTCGCATCCTGTAGTTTACGAACTGGAGCATCTTGGAGCTCTTCGACATCGACATTGTCGCCGATTCGGAATTGAGAACCGCGACGCGGTTGAGTGGAGATGAGATTCGGCCGCTGAATCGAGTACGCCGGAGGAGGATTTGAAACGAACAGATCGAGAGTAGAGCTAAGATCACTAGGGTTTGTCGGAGAAGACATTTCTTGCTTGCTTATGAATAGGGATGGCAATCAAGGATCTGGACCGCGAGCTTGTCCCGTTAAAGCTTGCTGCGGAACGGGATTGAACCTTCATTTGATAAGTCCGCAAAATTTCGGGTCTCGCGGGACGGGTTCAAAATGAGACGGGCTGAATGCGGGACGGGTTCAAAACGGGAAGGGTCGAATGCGGAACGGGTTCAACCTTCGGGATTTTGAAGAACCACAACCATAAACTCTTATTTCTGCTTGATTTGGTTTTCAATACTATGAATTATTTTATTACTATGTTGGATTTTCTTGTTTAAGTTGATGGATTTTGTTTTCAGTATTGTCAAGTGGTGTTTTAAAAAGAAATTAAATTTGGTTACAATGATGTTGTTGAAGAGCTACTGCTTGTTCTTTAAAAGGCTCGAATTGAGCGTTTGAGTTACTGCAGAATCTTATCTCTAAAAGTTCAACTATTTGGAAAGAGAAGAATAAATCACTAGTCTTAAGTTAATGTTGCTTTACAAAGAATCAAACAAGACGTATACAAAGAATCAAACAAAACGTATACTTACTTCAAGACCATTAATCCGGCGAGTGATCATATTGGATGTTGTTGTGATCGATGTTGTGGAGCTCTCTTCAACTTTTTTACACAACTCTTCTACATTAACATTCATGGAGAAAGCTAAAGAAATCGTTCCGCGGAATGGCCCGCGAAGGCTTATAAATTTTGCGGAACGGGATTGGATAGCCATTTAGAAGACCGCAGCCCGCACGGTACAGACCCGCCGTGGCCCGTTCTAGGACGAGCCCGCTGCGGTACGGGACGGAACGAGACGGGAAAGCCCAATTGCCATTTCTACTTATGAGTTACGTTATAAACGGGCTTAAATATATTGAACTAGTTTTGTATCATTTCACTAGGTTTAGCCCGCTTCTACCTAAAATAGAAAATAAAACTTAATCACCCCTCCATTTCATGTTAATTATCATTGTAAAGGAAGACTTTTATCACAAAATAAATATCGTTTTAAATTTTTAATACAAGATTTATTAATTTTCTATGTTTTATATAATTTTGTATACTATCCTATTTATTTTTCTATTAGTTGATACTTGATATATAGTTAGATATCTCTAAGGTAGTCACCTTTTCTAAAACAATTGCTCTTTTCATTTCATAATAATTGTCACTTTTACATATTTTAAACGGATTAAAAAATTGGTATAATGTTAACGTACCCTTATTTAATACATAATTATTAAAAAAAGAATTAAATAAGTTTTTATTGGTCAGTTAAAAGAGTAATAAGGAAATTATGTATGAAAAGTTGCATTAAAATGTAGAATGACACTTTTATAAATGAAACAGATGGAGTATATTATATAGATGTAATGATCTACCTCCATTTCAATACTGTCCTCTCTCTGCACCAAACTGAGTATTTCAAGCCCGGTAATTATATTTGTTCCACGACACTAATAACAAACAACGAGTGTTTTGTGTATAAATAAAGTTCTATTGCATTAATAAACTAAAACAAAATGGTAACCGTTTATAATAAAATATGCTTGAATCCGATCATTACAATTAAGATAAATCTAACTGAAAGTTAAAATTACATAAGTTCAAATTGAGAAAGTGAAAAAAAAAGCAATTTAAAATCTTGTCGGAAAATAGAATCGTTTTATGAAAAAAAATCAAGAAGAAGCGATGACGACAGTGCGCATCATGTTCTTGAACTCGGAAAAGTCAACGCGGCCATCTTGGTTCCGGTCAACGGATTCAATCATCTTCTCAACTCTCTCCATCTCAGCTCCTTCAGGCAACCCGAGCTTCTTCAAAACCGTCTGCAACTCCCTAGCGGAGATAAACCCGTCCCCATTCTCGTCGAAGACGTTAAACGCCTCCGCGAGATCCGCCTCCTCTACTGCAGCGGCGGAATCCGGCGAGGACTCACCGCAGTCTCCTGCTCCGCCGAAGAAGGAGTCGTCGAGGGTCTTGTGGAGGGAGGAGAAGTCGTCGAAGTCGAGACCGGTGTTTCCAGGCTGGATGTATGACTCGACGGTGGATTTGAGGTCGGAGAGATCGGCGTCTAGGCCGAGGCGGGAGAGAGCTTGGTTTAGCTCATCGATGGTGATGAAACCGTCGCCGTTTTTGTCGAATAAGTCGAAAATGCGTTGGAGACGGAGAGCGTTTAGGCTTGGGCTTCGAAGCCTGAAGGATGATGATTGTCTTTCGACTTTCTTGTTGTTCTCTCCGTTGCTCTCCATTGTCTTCTTCTTCGTTGTAGAATTGAAATGGTGAATGGAGTTTAATTATAGGAAAAAAATATAAAGGGGAAGAAGTCCGTTTTTGCCGGCGTTGAATTTGTTTGCCCCACCATGTACGAACTGGACCATTTAAAACAATTAGGGAAGAGACATTTAATTAAGAGATTAATTGCCTTATATGATGGACTGGTTTTTAGACTTTTAGGTGTCTAATTAATTAATTTGTAGAGTATTATAAAAACTGAAGTTGCTTCAAGTTGAGAAATACAGAATCATATTCTGTACATTATGTAACTGTCGTTGGCTTTGTCAATGGGAAACAGACAAGTCACGTCGTGGTAGTTATCAAATTTAATTGGAAATGTTTCCATTCGCCAACTAGTCTCATGGGTGGTTTCAGACATCAGAAGCTTCCGAGTTTTCGACTTGTTCACATGACCCAGGCTTGGGATTAACCCATAAAACCATAAATCCAGGCCAGCTTTATCTCATTGAAGCCCATTTACAAATATCATTGCTTCCGGTTCTTGCTAGTTAAGTTTTAGTTTTCGCTTTCTTTCAGTTCTTCTCTCTAGGCCGCTATCATATTCAAGACTAGTCTTTCAGCTTATTAAGTCTCGGCTCTGCTCTAAGTTTTAGCTTCTTCCATTTTGCTTTTCGAAAATATTACAAACATTACCGGCTTTTAACTCCGGAAAAGTTTTGACTTTTGCCGGCTTCTGATTCAAGAAGGATTATATTTCTTGCTAATTTTATGTGTTAAACTTCAAATTTATCAGTATTAATAAAATCCAACAAATGACAAAAAAAACTTCAATCCACAAAGAAAATAGAACATACAAATATGTCTTATAGATCCTAAAGAAACCACAAAACTATTAAAAATCAAAAACAAAAGAGTAAAGCTTCAATTCTTTAATAACCCTAACCTATTTACACGATACTAATGATGCCTTGAGCTAGCTAGTCTTTTCTTTTCTTTGTTAGCATAACCAAGCAAGCTAGTCATACAAAGAAACCACCATGTCATAAATCTGCGTAAAGGTTGGTTGTGGTCTGTCAGTACACATAAGTCCAAGTGTAACCGCTTCCTTAACTTTCTCCAACGTTCTATCTTCAATCTTCATCTTCTCATCAACCACTCTCTCTACATTATCCGGACAATGAACTCTTATATACTCAAGATACCTCATTTCTGAATCTTGTTGCTCCTCATCAGGTTTCAGATTAGTAATCATCTCCAAAAGAAACAATCCAAAGTTGAATATATCTGTAAATACCACAAAAAAATATACAAACTTCGCTTAATCATCTTTTTTTTGAATTATTCTTAATCATATTTTAAAAGATTCATTTAACTTTTAAAGAAGAGCCTTACTTGTTGATGAGTTGTTTCCATCTCCAATCTTGAATTGAGAAATCAACGGTTCTTGATTATCAGTAGATAACAAAACACTCCTTGTGTTCAGATCAAATGCAATCTCAGGCCACTGTTCTGATAGATAACAAACACCTTCCACAACTCCCATAACCACTCTTAACCTCCTTCTCCACGAAGAACTCGATGAAGAGCTTAGCCAAGTCTCAACGTTATCATCATTAGTCCATTCAGTAACCAAAGCTCTCAAGTTTCTGCTATTACACCAACCCAAAACCCTTACCAAATTCTTATGTCTTAGCTTAAAAACCGCCTGGCATTCCTCTTCGAACTCCCGCCTCTTCTCTTTAGAAACCTTCTCTGTGTACACCTCGATCTTTGCCTCTGTCCCGTCTCTTAAAGTTCCCCTGTAGATATCCACTCCATTCCTCTTGCTCACGAGTCTCTGATCCGAAAACTCATCAGTCGCTGCATCGATCATCGCGGATGTGAACTTGTGGTTTCTTCTCCGGCACGTTCTCGGTAAGTAATCAGGTCTTTTGAGACATAACCATCCCAAGCAACAGCAGAGCAGAATCACCACTATCGAAAACAAAATCAACATGACTTTCATCTTGTAACGCTTGTCATCTGGAAGTAAACCGGAATGTATGAAACTCGAGGGGGCAAACCGGTTCAAGAACTCGGAATCAGAGATCTTAACCTCCGAGAAACGGTTATAAGAGAGATTCAAATGGGTCAGGTTCGTTAACCGGGAGAGATCATGAACCGGAACAGAACCGGATAACTGGTTATAACTCAGGTCAATAGTCCGAACCTGAGCGCAAGAGAGAACGTTTGTGGGAAACTCGGTCTTGAGAGAGTTGTTCACGAGCTGGATCTCGAGGACGGTGAGAGGACAGTACTTCCAGAAGAAGTCGAATGAGAGGTAGAGCGCCGCGGTTTTAGGGCGGCCGTGGATTCTGATCTTGGGGAAGGAGTCGACGCAGTTAGGGTTTTTTGACTCGTTGCAGAGGTGGCTCGCAACGATCGTGGAGCGGAAGATCTCGACGATGTCCATCGGAGAAGAAGAAGAAGTGTTGTTGCAGTAACGGAGGAGAGGACTGTGGAGGCAGTTTGTGGTGATGGTGGTGGCGAAGTCGGGAGGTGGAGTGAGAGTGGCGAGATCTTCGAGTACTGTGGCGGAGAGAACAGAGAGAGGAAGAAATTGTGAGAGGAAAGTGAGGAAGAAGATGGAGAGAAAAGACGCCATTGCGGAGTTTTTGCGGTTACGTGAGAGAGAAGCTAAGAGAGGTTGTTTTATGTGTGTGTGTAATGTATATATGAGGTGTTGTTGGCGGTTATTTTGAAACAGAGTGGTGATCGTGTGCTTGGAAGCTGTAATGTTTATTTCGATTTTGTTACAGAAATAAAGATATACTAGAGGTGGACCCGTCCGACTGGACGGATATTTATTTTCATTTTTGTATAAATAAATATTATTTAAATATTTATCAGATTATATTTTTAAATATTTACATATTTTTAATTTTTTATAAACACAACATTCGAATAATTTATGTGATGTAAAAATAGTATCTCATGCTTATTATTAAACTTTTGAAAAATTAATATTAACCTATTGATAGTTTGAATAATATTTCTTGTAACATGAAATTATTTGCCAAATGTAAAAAGAATTTAAATATTTTGATCAAATATGGATTATATGGTAAGATTTAGATACATTAGAAAAAATATATTTGGTTATAAACATTAAACATTGATTTACAAATATATTTAAATTTCAGTATTATTTTTTTTGTTAAAAATAATTAATAGCAACCAAAATAGTTAAACATATACTTTAAAAATTCTTGAAAAATATATAACCTTAGGTGAGATTTAATTATATTAAAATAATATTGAGTTACAAATATTTCATATTTTTCTATAAGTAGTTTAAAATATTTAAAATTTTAGCATATTATTCAAAATAATTAATGATAAGTTAAACATATATTTTAGGAATATTCAAAATATTTTTTAATGTCGAATTTAAACTTGAATTTCGTTCAAAATAATTAATCGTAACATTATCCAATTTTAATATTGTTAAAATAAATTTTAAATAGGAATATTCCTAAAATCAGCTCATTTATTTTAGGAAATATATTAAATACGAAATTAAGTTAAATTGATTTAGTAAACTGTTTAATAAATAGAAAAGACAATAATTTCTTAAATATATGTTCATTTAATGGTTCATTTAATTACTTCAGTGGTATGCCATTGTAAATAACATTGAAAATTAAGGGGTAATTTATATATGTACTTCTATTTTAATAATAGAGATGAGGAATGAAGAATTAACTAGATTCTGACGGTATATATTTTTGTTTGACATTTATTTAAAAACTAGGTGTTGTGTCCGCTTGATTACAATTATTAATCAAATAGTATGATAAGTTATTGTTTATGATCTTAAATCTTTTTTTACAAATATCAAATTGTTTATATATGACAATTTATTTACAAATATATATATATATATATATATATATATATATTGCATTTAATTTCTTGAAAGCTCTCATATATAGTACAAATATTTTTAATTATATATTTTTGTAACTAATTTTATTTATTATTAAAAGATAATATTGTTAGATAACAATATATATATATATATATAAATAATTTTTAATTTTTGTTAAAGATGTTTTTGGATAGTAAAAAAATATGTATATGAATTATCTTTTTGATTTTAAAAATACTTTTTTATTATATCAGTTTTGATGAAGTATCTGATTTTATAAAGCTTATTCTTTTTTATATTTGGGTAATTTTTATTATATTAAATCATAGTTACTAAATGTTTTATTATTTATTATCTATCTATACTATTATTTAAGAAGTGATTTGGCTTATGTGTTGGCTTCTCCTTAATTTTAGGTCTTTTTGATTATTTGTCATTTTCTCCATGATTATAGGCTTAATCAATGATTTTTCATAAGTATTTTTCATATATTTTAATAAATAAAAATATTTGAAAACATGATAATTACAATTTTTAACTATAACAATATTTAATATTATCTAATTTATTCAATAAAGTTTTGATATATTTAGTGAATAATTCATTATTTAATTGATTAAGTAATATTGTAAAATTATTTTGAAAATAAAAAACGTGTTTAAAAAAAGAAAAGATAATCACATATATTTATCTTGCGTTTATCTACATATTTCTTAATTATTTTTTAATTTTATATACGCATATAATAATTAGATTTATTATTATACTAAAATATTAAAAAAAGTTTTAAAAATATAAAATAATTTATTTATATTTTTGTAAGCATATATATCAAGCCATATATTTTTAAAAACATATAAATTTTATTAACGAGAATTATAAGCTATAACAATAAATTTGATTTATATTATGAAGTGATTTTGCTTACTTGTCACGTTCTCAATAATTTTAGGTTATTTTAGTTATGTGTCAGTTTCTTAATTAATTTAGGTTTAGTCAATAGTTTTAGTTTTCTTAATTATTTTTTATATATTTAATTATTAAACAGTTTTCCCATGATTTTAGGTTTAATCAATAACTTTCTTAAGTATCCTTTATATATTTAGGTTTAATCAGTTTTGAAAACGTGATAGTTACAATAAATATTTGATATTATATTATCTCTACTATTATCTATGAACTATTTTTATTATTTATTATTATATTAAAATTCTATTTAATTTTAGTTGAGTCAAAAAAACTTATTCGATAATAAACAGTTTTAGGAAAAAATATTATAAATATTATCCCCAAAAACATTAGATAAATCTTATTAATATTATATAAAACATTTTTTCTCTTATATGTCAGTGAAGGATTGTATCTATGGTATTAAAAATGTTATATATTTTAGGATTTTGTTAATATAAGCTTATCGATAGCATATAAAATCTATTAGTGTTTAGTTATAAATTCATCCGTATATTAAAAAAAGGAATACAGTGGGATCTTAGTGTTAATAATTTAACTAGAAATTTAAATCAATTGATATAACGTGAATATAACGAATTCATCATACTATTTTCTTAAAGATAGTCACCAAGTGGCAAGTGTTTCAGATTTTGGAACATCGACGCTATTTACTTTAGCTTTTCCTCATGAAACCGATCCCAAAAGAAGGAAGCAGAGACGATTTGGATCAACACTGTTGAAATTCAACCGTGTGTGGATGCACTTGAACCCTTATTACGGCGGAGTGATGGACGAGATTTCGGCGACCGACACAGCGTTTTATCTGGAAAGGAAACTTGTTCAAGGTTCAATAATATACAGCATGGAACGACTCCAAGCTGGGTTTGATAATTAAGAGAACTTTACAGTGTGGTGGAGCCGTGCGTGTCAAGCAACCCGAGATAAGTGTTTTTTGAATAATATAGATATTGATGTTGAAAGTAATCCAAGTGGAGAGAACAGTTTTGCAAAACGAACAAGCTGTTTCCTGGGAAACTTTAAGAGGTTGATGGCTAGTAAAGCTAAGTATGATCCTAAGAATTTGTTTAGGTACGAACAGAGTATTCCTCCTCTTAATGCAATGTGACATAAATATTAACCACATACTTTTTCCGTTTCAAATTACTCGTCGTTTTAGGTTTATGCACGCATTTTAAAAAAACATTTAATTTTACATATTTTCAAAAATAAAAACATTATTACCAATGCACCTAACTATATTTCATCCAATAGAAAAATAGATTAGAGAATATTGTCAATAAATTTGTATTGAAAACCGAAAAAGACACTTATTTTAAAACAGAAATTTTTTTCTAGAACAAGAATTAATTTGAAACAAACGAAATATTTTTAGAAATAAGATAAAGGTATGTGAGCACATGGGCGGACGTACAGCCAAGGGTATGGGGTCATGTACCCAGAGCCGGCCCTGGGCAAAGCCGGATGAAACATTCGTTTCAAACCCCCAAAATTTTTGAAAATTTTTACATTGATAAAGGTCCCAAAAAAAAAATTTTTAGGCCCTCAAATTCATAAAAAAAAATTTACATTAACATATTTTCAAACCCCAAAAATCTCAGGGCCGGCTCTGCATGTACCCCCAACTCATTAAATTTTCTTTCGGCAATTCTTATGGTGTCTATGAAATGCTCCCAACAGAAAAAAAATTTTTTTTGTATGTGCCCCCATCTAAACACATTCCTGCATCCGTCCCTGTGTGAGCATGCATTATAGCTCATGAGTACGAATAAAAACAAGTTATCATGGAATAAATTAGTGAACGACCACATCATAACTACCAACGTATTTTAATGTAAGCCACACAAATAAGAACACTAACATTTTCGCCTTTTCAAAAACAGCATATATAATGTAACAATACAAATCATTTTTTGTTGATTTATCAATTATCACACTGGATGTTATTATTTAAAAAATCTATGATATATCCCTGGATTATTTTTCTGTTCACACATCTTAATTTTACAGCATTTAGGCCGTAAGGGTTAATTAGGTTTTTGACGTGATTCATAATATGCCCCCCATATGATGTGCATATCTCGGTTTTGATTATGTTAAAAATTGCAATATCATGGGATTGTATCGTGTACGATCCTAAATATAATCATAGACTTGTCAACAAAGGATGCATTGTAAATTATTTAACGAGATAAAGTTTCCTTTAAAACAAAATAATTATTGTGTAGTGTGCCTAAAAAAATATATATCTGTCCACTGGAGCTTTTAAGATTATTAACGGAAGAGAGCTCTTTCTCAACAGGAGAAGACTCACGAGTCAGAAACATAAAAGAAGAAATTAAAAAGTAATGTAAGTGTGTAATTCGTATTTGTAATAGTCAAACAAATTCTTAATACGTCTCATTTCTGATTTTGATAGTTGATGAAAATTCTTAATTTATATTTCAAAATGTCATATTCAATATCTCACATCATTCACCTCTTATCAGTGCTACAGAGAGGACAAACACATAGGGGACAAATAAAACAATAATATTAATTACATACAAAATGATTTTAGAGCCTTCAATTCTATTATTGTCAAAGTGGGAACTAAAGCGAACTAGCAAAAACTTTTTTGCAAAAGATCATGATTTCAGTTGATGAAAACTTTTCTTATTATATATAGTATTATAAACATATATCGCATTTATAAAATGGTCACGTTGTGTAAAGCACGATGGACGAAATATCGGTAAATTTTGATTTGATTCGTTATTCGGCTCGATCCGATCCAAAAAATTCGGATATCCGTAACTTTACAAATCGAAACAAATATTAAAATTTAATATCCGTCAAAAACGAAGCAAATCACAAATATTAAATTTTTGGGAAGCGGATATCCGATCCGATCCGGCAATATATAAATACATATATATCTTGATTATATTTAAAGTTATATATGTATAAAATTATATAATTATTATTCTGACATATGATTTGACAGATTTTATTTACATTATTACTTATATAAAAGTAGTACAGGAAAAAAAAGATTTTATGATAATTATAATTTTTTCCTTAAGTTTTGTGTTATTATAATTGTTAACTAAGTTTAATTTTTTTACAAAATATGTAGATTTACTAATTCTTTTAATTTTTATCTAATGTATCACGTAAAAATATATTGTACAAAACAAATTTGCATCGAAATTTTAAAATTATTTGTATTAATCAAAACATATAAGATATCTGTAAGTATTCGTAAATGTCCGCAAATATCTAATTATTTTCTGGACATCTATTTTTCCGAATATATATATTTTTCCGAAGCAAAAAAAATACAAAAATTAAATATTTATAACATACGAAACAAATCACAAATACTTTTAAAAACTCGAATATCCGATCTTGCCCAAGCCAAGTGTAAAGTCTTCTCTTCGAATTTTTCTTTATTCCTCCAGAGCCCCGCAATTCCACAATCCCGATAGGCGATAGGAATACCAATACCGACGTTGACCAGACTTTTAAACCAGCGATGAAAAGGAAATTAACTAAATGTTGACCGATAAATCAAGGAAAATTAAACGAGATTAACGGCTCAAACGTTTCTTCTTACAATTTTCTTTTTGTATCGAACATTTTTAATATCACTGTGTTACAAAATTACTCTCTAGTTACATGTATCTATATTAGTAACTTATCTCGTTCATCATTTTGATAAAATGTTTTAGTCTATTTTTCTAATTGCATTTTGATTCATGTTAGTGACTTTCAAAAAGAATACAAACGACATTTCTTATCCTTCCCCTAAAAAAATTAAAAATATTTGTATACCAACCAGCGATAATTGATTCAAGGATATTGCTTTATTGATTACAATAGTATAGTAGCCAAGAGGTCGTGACTTACTGGTGAGTTTTGAATAGTGATGAATGCTCATTGTTTTAGACCAAAGAATAAAAGTCTCCTTAATTCTATTACACTTGCCACTTGTAAAACGCATTCTAATTTCAAATTTGTGTTCTATCAAATCTTAAATAATTGCAATTTGTTTCGAAACTGAATTAAAATACTTTCCAAAAGCTACTCTCAATCGGTTATAAATAAACAGGACAAGTACGCACAAAGACAAACACAAACACGAGACACAAGAAGAATCTCAACCTCATTCTCATTACCACAATGAGACGAACCTATCTCTCCGTCGCTTTCTTCCTCCTCTTCCTCTCTCTACCTCTCTCGTCCCTCTCTCAACCATCAAACTCCGTCTACAACTCCTTCCTCAAATGCTTCTCCAAGAGAACGAGAACCCCACAAGCCCAAATCGCCAAGAACGTCTTCTCTCCGACCAACCCATCCTACTCCTCAGTCCTCCGAGCTTACATCCGAAACGCGAGGTTCAACACCTCCTCCACTCCCAAACCAACCATCATCGTCACTCCTCGCTCATACAGCCACGTCAGCGCCGCCATCCTCTGCTCGAAGCCTTTAAACTTCGTTTTCAAGATCAGAAGCGGCGGGCATGACTACGACGGTCTCTCTTACATCTCCGACAAACCTTTTTTCGTCCTCGACATGTCGAACCTCCGCGACGTCTCCGTCGATATCCCTTCGAACTCCGCCTGGATCTCCGCCGGAGCCACTCTCGGAGAAGTTTACTACCGTATCTTTGAGAAAAGCAGAGTCCACGGTTTCCCCGCCGGAGTTTGTCCGACGGTCGGCGTCGGCGGTCATTTAAGCGGCGGCGGGTACGGTAACATGTTGAGGAAGTTCGGTTTATCGGTCGATCACTTGATCGACGCGAAGATCGTCGACGTGAAGGGTCGTGTTTTGGACCGGAGAGGGATGGGTGAGGATCATTTCTGGGCGATCTCCGGAGGAGGAGGAGGCAGCTTCGGCGTCGTTTTGGGGTACAAGATCAAGCTAGTCCCCGTGCCACCTGTCGTGACGGTGTTCCGAGTGGAGCAGTATATGGACTCAGGAGCGGTGGACATGGTTCACAAGTGGCAGTTCGTCGGTCCGAAAACCGACCGGAACCTCTTCATGAGGATGCTGATTCAGCCCGTGACGAGGAATAAGGTGAAGACGGTGAGAGCTTCGGTGGTTGCTCTCTTCTTAGGCAGAGCGGACGACGTCGTTTCGCTTCTAGCTAAGGAGCATCCTGAGCTGGGTTTAAAGAAGGAGAATTGTACGGAGATGACGTGGATGCAGTCTGCTTTGTGGTGGGATAATGATGTGAACGCTACTCAGACCGATCCTAAAGTGTTTCTTGATCGGAATCTCGACTCCTCTAGCTTCGGGAAGAGGAAGTCTGATTATGTAGCTACCGAGATTCCTAGAGATGGGATTGAGTCTCTGTTCAAGAAGATGATCGAGTTAGGAAAGATCGGATTGGTTTTCAATCCTTACGGCGGGAGAATGGCGGAGATTGCGGAGGACGCAACACCGTTCCCGCACCGGAATATGCTTTTCAAGATTCAGTATTCTGTGAACTGGAAAGAGTCGTCTCCGGAGATAGAGAAAGGTTTCTTGAACCAGGCTAAAGAGCTTCACAGTTTCATGACCAGGTTTGTGAGCAAGAGCCCTAGAAGTGCTTACTTGAATTACAGAGATGTTGACATCGGGGTGAATGATCACGGAAAGAATAGTTACAAGGAAGGAGAGGTTTATGGAAGAATGTATTTTGGAAAGAACTTTGATCGATTAGTGAAGATTAAAACCAAGGTTGATCCAGGGAACTTCTTTAGGAATGAACAGAGCATACCTACCTTGCCACGCAAGTCATAAGAGATACCACGTTCATCATTTGATATAAGAAACTGATTTTACTTTACAATGTATGTTTTGGTGAAGCATATTATATAGAATGTCATTGGTTTTGGATTATTGTATATTGTATGGCTTCTCTTTTCACCAAACTCTTCAATAAAGTATCTGCCTAGATTGAGAGAGAAGTGGTATGTCAAAATTGCTGGTGATGCAAACCAAATCTGAAACCGGTAAATTGGTGGATCTTTAGTGTTTTTGTTTGGAGTAGTTAGTGGTGATTTTAGACAGTGTTTGCGAAGGGACTTGGTGCCTGAGACGAAGACGGGGATGTAAGAGTAAGACCTGTTCAACAGGCGCCTATCAACCATTTCCTGTTTTATAGGATCAAGATCGCAATCGCACATCCACACGTCTCTTTGTTCCTTGACTTTCAACAATATGTCGATGATGTAACGCCTACAGCATCACCGCCAACAATTGAGGACGTCGATGTCACCATATTCAATCTAAAGGTCTCTAATGGCAAAGCTAGGAGTGTCAAAATAGATTAAAAAAACTAATGAATCTTATCCAATACAATAAATCAGGGATTTCATTAGAAAGAAAAATTAGGTGCAGAAGTGGACACTGAGTTAAACCAAAAAATTATAATAAAATGAACATTGAGTTAAACCATATATCTATTAATAATAGGAATCCTGATTAATTCTAAAGGGTTTGTGTTTTTATATGTATCTCAAATTTTGTGAAAAGTTGTGATTGTTCGTTAAAAAGTTGTGTCTCTTCTTTATGAAAAGATGCGACTAATTAAAATGTTGTGTATCTTCTTCGATAAAAGTTGCAACTGTTTAAATTGAAAGGATGTGTGTTATTATAGGTAGCTTAAATCTTGCGAAAAATTGCGATTGTTCGTTAAAAAGTTGTGTCTCTTCTTTATTAAAAGATGTGAGTATTTAAAAGGTTGTGTCTCTTCGTTATTAAAAGATGCAACTATTATATGTATTTCAAATCTTGTAAAAAGTTGTGATTGTTCGTTAAAAAGTTGTGTTTCTTCTTTATGAAAAGATGCAACTACTTAAAAGGTTGTGTCTCTTCTTCGATAAAAGTTGCAACTGTTTAAATTCAAAGGGTGTGTGTTTTTATAGGTAGCTTAAATCTTGCGAAAAATTGCGATTGTTCGTTAAAAAGTTGTGTCTCTTCTTTATTAAAAGATGCGACTATTTAAAAGGTTGTGTCTCTTCGTTATTAAAAGATGCAACTATTTAAATTGAAAAAAGTGATTGCTCGTCAAATGTGTCTTTTAATAAAAAGTTGTGTCTCTTCTTTATTAAAATATGCGAATATTTAAAAGGTTGTGTCTCTATTTATGTCGAAAGGTTGTGTCTTTTCAACATTTAAAGGTTGTGTCTTTTCAACGTTTAAAAATTATGTCTTTTTGTCTACAAATAACTGTTTAAATTGAAAGAATGTGACCATTTTTTTTTTTGTCGACAAGATTACAGACTCATGTGGACTCTGTAAACCAAATGGGGTGCTCTGTATCCATATGGACGGTAAACGACGTCTGTTGCCTCACACCACGTGCTAAGCTATCCGCCTTTTTGTTTTTCGTCCTTGGTATATGAATAATCTCCGATCTGTGGAAACTTCTTTTAAGAATGTGACCATTTATATTGAAAAATTGTGATTCTTCATATAATTATTATTTCAAAAAGAACAACTTTTAAACCGAAAATATGTGACTTTTCAAACAAAATTTTGAAAATCTATAAATAGTTTATGTATATGCCTCCTCAAAGCATATTTTTTTCTAATCAAATAAAAAAACTAATATCCAATGGTAGAGTATATCCTGAAAAATGTAATCTAAGAGATTATATTTTGCTTAAGATGAGACATATATGACGTTACTGATTTATTTTATCAATCGACGTCTTCCCTACCAAGTCACAACTATAGAAAGAAAACAATGAGTAGAGTCGTATCTTTTCAATGTACAATAAAGACATCTTTTAAACAAGCAATCTCTCCTAAGAGACACATCTTTTCAGTTCTGTATATTGCAAGAACTGCATATGGTTGATAGTTTATTTGAGGTTTATCCCAATATTTCCTTTGTTTTGTGACTCTCTTTCTAAATTTCTTTTTTAATTTCTCTGCTGTTGTAATTCTTTATCAACGTTATTATTTTCTCTACTCTGGTTCTGTTTAGTTTCTATATTTTCTGCCAAGTTTTCTTATCTATTTTACTAAAATTACTAAATTTATCTTCTTGTTGATTAATAATTCTTTCCATTCAGAATATCTATAGAAACACAATTCATACAAGTCATTCATTCGCTCTATTATAATAATGATATCGTACTTTTGCTGATGGTAAACTTTCTCTGTTAACATTTTTCATTCATTCCTCTGTCATTTATTCTCTTATTCTTTCTTTGTTTTTATGTTCTCTCGTAACTCTTCTTATATATTATTTGATGGTGTTTGTAGGCTCCACAATTAATAACTCAATATGTTTTAGATTCATTAATAAATACATAATTTAAAAATATTAAATAGATTTTTTATAGTATTATATGAACATACAGATTGGAAGATGACGAAATTCTACTTGAACAATCATAATTTTTTGCTCACACTTTTCGGAAACGTTCCAGATGAAAATTTAATATATATAAATAATTGTTGAAATATTTGATACAATTTTTTTTTGGAAATAAATAATTTAAATACTTTAAAGACTGAAAACATGATTGGATATATTTATAGGACGAAAAATAAGTTGAATATTTTTGATACATTTGTAAATTTTTATATGACAATGTGTGAAAATTAATTTTTATAAAATGAGTTCCCGTGCGACATCGCACGGGCTCTTTACCTAGTATAAACAAAAGATTACCAAACCAAAATTTATTTATTTTTCATATATCTAAATCAATTTTAATAAACCAAATCTAACTTTTTTTTCCTTATATATAAACATTATAATTGTTTTCTTATAAACCGAATCCAATCATGTTTCTTGTCTAAACAGTAAAATCAAATTTTCATGAAAATCAGAAAATCAATTTTCACGGCAAAACTACAAAATTTTGTAATGTTCAATGGAAAATTTTCAAGAGTATTAAAAACTAATTCGGCCTATTAAATTTTATACTTCTATTATTTTAAAGTAATTAGGATTGATGTAATGTTTACGCATGATATCTTCGGGTGGGTTGTTTAAGAACAAAGAAACATATGGTTAGAATGAAGTATGAGTTTTTTTTCCAAAAATCCAACTTTCTATTTCATCTTTTAACATTCTACATATCATCTTTTTTTTTCAATTCACATTATTCAACACACTCAATTTTTACATAATTTTGTTTGATAAAATTTAATACTCTTTTCTTAAACACTATTTTCATTAAGATTGAATAAGATACAAAGACCGGCAATTACTACTAATCCCGGTAATATAGTCCGACGAACCGAAGGAAAGGTTCCCGGAAACAACAGCCCACATATGGAAAACAAGATAACACATCCTTAACTTGACAATTTAAAATAGATAAAGCAAAGACCAGATCAAGAGAAACCAAGAACAAAGCAATGCATGCTGACTACAACAGAGCTCCTTTGAACAAAGACAAAGCGAAGACTTCAGTCTTGGAAGATACCTCCGGCTTGCGTCTCCTCCTATAGAAAAAGCACATGCAATGTATAGACCAAAGCTTCATATACCAGGAGACAGAACAATTAAGTTCACAAATCGTGTATAGACCAAAGCTTCATATACCAGGAGACAGAACAATTAAGTTCACAAGTCGTCGGCTGAAATGGCAAAGACGGAGAATAGAGAATCCGAAACGCTTTGTGGAGCTTGACGGAAGATGAGATTTCGATCAAATATTTGGGGTAATGATTAATAATTATTATTTTTATATTCAAATTAAATAAAAATGTTCTCTATTAATAAAAATATTAAAATGATAAATTTTGAATAAAATAAAATAAATTATTTAATTTGTAATGATATTATTGAAAGATCGGGCTTGTTTTCAATCCTTACGGTGGGAGAATGGCGGAGATTGCGGAGGACGCAACGCCGTTCCCGCACCGGAATATGCTTTTCAAGATTCAGTACTCTGTGAACTGGAAAGAGTCGTTTCCGGAGATAGAGAAGGGTTTCTTGAACCAGGCTAAGGAGCTTCACAGTTTCATTACTAGGTTTGTGAGCAAGAACCCTAGAAGTGCTTACTTGAATTACAGAGATGTTGACATCGGGGTGAATGATCACGGGAGGAATAGTTACAAGGAAAGGAGAGGTTTATGGAAGGATGTATTTTGGTAAAAACTTTGATCGATTGGTGAAGATTAAAACCAAGGTTAATCCAGGGAACTTCTTTAGGAATGAGCAGAGCATACCTACCTTGCCACGCAAGTCGTAATAGATATTGTTTATCATTTGTTATGAAGATTTGCTTAACGTTAATAATGTAATGCTTTGGTGAAGCAATATAGAATGCATTGGTTTTGGACTATTGTATATTGTATGGTTTCTCTTTTCACCAAACTCTTCAATAAAGTCTCTGCCTATATTGAGAGAGAGAGATGATATGTCAAAGTTGCTGGTGATGCAAACCAAATCTGAAACCGTTAAATTGTTGGATATTTAGTGTTTGGTTTGGAGTACTTAACGGTGATTCTGGACAGTGGTTGCGAATGGACTGTGGTCCCTGAGCCGAAGACGGGGATGTAAGAGTAGGACCTGTTCAACAGCCTATTCAACCATTTCCTGTTTTATAGGATCAAGATCGCAATTGCACATCCACGCGTCTCTTTGTTCCTTGACTTTCAAATAATACGTCGATGTAATGGCTACAACATCACCGCCCACAATTGAAGACGACGAAGACACACCATATTCAATCTAAAGTTCATCTAGTGGAAAAGGCTAGGATTGTCAAAATAAACAAAGTTAAATAATTCTATCCAATTCAATCCAAAATACGAATTAGACAGAAAAAAATTAGGTACATATTAACGAATAACATGAAGTCATGAACTAATAGATTTAGAAGACTGGATTAAGCTGGTTTAAATTATAATTGTACAATGAATTATCCATAACCAAAAAAATGAAAAATTTATAATCAATATATAAACTTAAAAGTCAAAACAAATATATAAACAAAAGATTACCAAACCAAATATATATAGTACTAAGTTTTATTTATATTTCTCATATATCTAAATCAATTTTGATAAACCAAATATCAAACTTAAATTTTTCTTATATATAAACATTATATTTGGTTGTTTTCATAAACCAAGTCTGATCATATATTTTTGTCAAAAACATAAAATCAAGTTTTTCTACCGAACTGTAAACTCAAGTTTTTTCACGAAAACCTTAAAATCAAAAATTCCATTAAAACCATAAAATTGAACTTTTCCGACATATCAGTAAAATTTTGTTTCTAACACCGTCAAAATTCTAAAATCATGTTTTTTCAACCTGCAAAATTATGCATTTCCACTAAAATCACAAAATCACCATTTTAGGATAACTGTAAAATGTGTGTTTTCTACCAAAACCAGAAAATAACGGTAAAATCATAATTTCTTGCCAACCAACTGCAAAATTGATTCTTTTTCTAAATATTAAATATATGATAAAATAATGGTATAATGTATTTTAGAAATAAACAATAAACGTATTATGACATAACTCAACCGTGAAATCAGGTAACAGAAACATAAGGCCACACATATTCAATTTGGTTGAAGTCTCTTAATTATTAGGGATGGCGCTGGACTGGTACCTGACCGGGGGACGGCCAAACGATGGTCACGATCCGGAGGAGCCACGGTAGTTGAACCGGTGGTTTTGCTGTCGAATAACCAACCAGCAAGGTATAGAAAAGATACAGTAACACTTTGAATGCCTCCATCGTGTCATTAGCACTTGACCCCTATAGCTATACAGCTCTGGGGAATCGATGGACATGTTGAGATTTTTTTTCGAATTGTTAACCAGTGGTATCTTTTCATGAGATGAACAGAGAGCACCTTTTCATTGAGAAGTTATATGAAGTTGTGAGAGTATTAAGAGATTCGAAATATTGTGCCAGAAACAAAGCACATCATGAAGTAATATTCACTAGGTTTTTATTTGTTTTTTTTTGGTAGGAACTAGGTTTTTATTTGTTATAGTTTAAAAAACAACCTAAGTATTCATAAATGTTCGTAGACAAATATGTTGATGTATTACTTCTTGGCTTCTTGCTAATTTATGTGGAATTAAAATAAATGAATAAATAGGAATTATATAAAAAAATAAAATAAAATTCATTTCACTCACTCATAACTAAATTTATTATGAAATGTTTCTCTATGTATTTTATTTTTTAGTTTTGTGGAATTGATGGACTGAATATTCCGTTCGTGTTAAATTGTAAATGTTTTTTTAGCATTAATAAAACAAATTATTCCACATAATTTCATTCCAAAAATCAACAATCCAATTGAAACCAAAAAGATTGACTTTCCCTAACAAGAAATCAACACATATCAGAGTTAACATAATAAGAAGACATAGAAAACAATGTAAATTGATATGATTTCACTAAAATAAGTAAAACAAATAAATAACTAATAATTTCGTCTAATCCAAACCTAACTAAATTCAGACAAAATAATATGATTTTAATAAATTCAACATATTTTAAAGAAATCATGAACAAAATTAGTCAAAAACAATTCAGCACATAAATATCTTCATTCGTTTCACGCGAAATTACGTATACAAATATGCAAAATTTTCTCTTTAAACCTGTTATCTTTTTTCTCCAGTTTCCTGTGAAGTTCATAAAACCCAACCTTTGCTACAGAGTCACGGACACCAACTAATGCTACGACAATCTGACTAAACAAAAGTATAAACCTATTAGCTCAAATAAATTAAAATTATAAAATGTGCAGTGGATGAGGATCAAAACAATTATAGAATGATATAAATAATAAAAGTAGACTTTAAAAATTTCTTCCCCTAAAATCAGATCTCATACCAAATAAAAAAGTTATAGATGATGGGAGTTAAAATAAATAATTACAAAAAAAAAACTGAAAAGGGTACAGACATCCTCTCGTCTCGCTGTTATAAAAGTACATAAAATACAGAGAAGAAGAAGAACAAAAGCAAACGAATCATTTCAACAATGATTAAAAAACAAACCTTGGTCTCCGTCCTTCTCTCTATCTCCTTCTTCTCCTCGTTCGCCGCACCTCCCTCTTCGGCATCCGTCTACGAATCTTTCGCTCAATGTTTCTCCGACAAGACTAAATCCCCACAATCCCAAGTCGCCAAAAGGCCCAAAACCGTCTTCTCTCAGACCAACCCATCCTACTCCTCAGTCCTCCGTGCATACATCAGAAACGCGAGGTTCAACACCTCCTCCACTCCCAAACCGACGATCATCGTCACTCCTCGCTCATATAGCCACGTCAGCGCCGCCGTCCTCTGCTCGAAGCCCTTAAACTTCGTCTTCAAAATCCGAAGCGGGGGCCACGACTACGATGGTCTCTCGTACATCTCCGACAAACCGTTTTTCATCCTCGACATGTCTAACCTCCGCAACGTAACCGTCGACATCGCCGATCAGACGGCGTGGATCTCCGCCGGAGCAACTCTCGGCGAGGTTTACTACCGTATCTTTGAGAAAAGCAAAGTCCATGGCTTCCCCGCCGGAGTTTGTCCGACGGTCGGCGTCGGCGGTCACTTAAGCGGCGGCGGGTACGGTAACATGGTGAGGAAGTTCGGTTTATCGGTGGACTACGTGGAGGACGCGAAGATCGTCGACGTGAACGGTCGTGTTTTGGACAGGAAAGCGATGGGAGAGGATCTTTTCTGGGCGATCTCCGGCGGAGGAGGAGGAAGCTTCGGCGTCGTTTTGGGGTATAAGATCAAGCTCGTTCCTGTGCCAATGACCGTTACGGTGTTCAGAGTGGAGCAGTATATGGACTCCGGAGCGGTGGACATGGTTCACAAGTGGCAGTACGTTGGTCCGAAAACCGACAGGAACCTCTTCATGAGGATGCTGATTCAACCGGTTACGAAGAATAAGGCGAAGACGGTGAGAGCTACCGTGGTCGCTCTGTTCTTAGGTAAAGCAGACGACGTCGTTTCGCTTCTAGCTAAGGAGTTTCCTGAGCTGGAACTCAAGGAGGAGGCTTGCGAGGAGATGACGTGGATGCAGTCTGCTCTATGGTGGGATAATAACGAGAACGCGACCAAGACTGATCCCAGAGTGTTTCTTGATCGGGATCTTGATTCCGCTAGCTTCGGCAAGAGGAAGTCTGATTACGTCGCGACGGAGATTTCTAGAGATGGGATTGAGTCTCTGTTCAAGAAGATGATCGAGTTGGGGAAGATCGGATTGGTTTTCAATCCTTACGGTGGGAGAATGGCGGAGGTGGCCGAGGACGCCACGCCGTTCCCGCATAGGAAGAAGCTGTTCAAGATCCAGTACTCTGTGAACTGGAAAGAGTCGTCTGCGGATATAGAGAAGGGTTACTTGAACCAGGCTAAGGCGCTTTACAGTTTCATGACCGGGTTTGTGAGCAAGAACCCTAGGAATGCTTACTTGAACTACAGGGATGTCGACATCGGTGTGAATGATCACGGGGTGAATAGTTACAAGGAAGGAGAGGTGTATGGAAGGAAGTATTTTGGTAAGAATTTTGATCGATTAGTTAAGATTAAGACCGCGGTTGATCCAGGGAACTTCTTCAGAAATGAACAGAGTATACCTACCTTGCCAAGAAAGGCATAACTGAAAAAGACTTACCCTTTGTTATTATTACAAAAATTAAAAAGGTTTGTTTTCTTTACTACTAAACCAATACTGTTTGGTGAAGGAGAATATATTAATATATGATTTGGAATATTGAGTACGTTGAATTCTAAAACAAGATTCTTTTCATTAGCTTAAAAGCTTAAAAGGGTTTGGTATTGCTGACAAAAACAAAAGTTCAAAACCGTTGATTGTTGAATATAGCTACCTGATTATGATATTCATGGCGAAGATTGTGGAAATTTGCGTTTGTTTTGAGTTGTTAAACAAATTTTGATTCTGGTGACTAAATTGATGAACGACAGTGTTGACTTTACTGACTTGACTATAGACCAAATTGGGTTGAAATTGTTATCTTTAAAAAAATAATCAAAGATGCAACCTTGACAATTTGGAAATCTATGGTTTAATATTGCAACTGGCATTGTAATTTAGTTTCAAATGATTACGTTGTGAAGCTAAAATGATCATTTACATCAGTCATCTTCAAGGCTACTTACTCTAATGTTCGGTATCCAACTGATTTTTTTCCTTTTTAACTTTAAAATAGAAAAACTAAAAAGGCATAATGAATGCAAAGAAAAACTGACAACATAGGAATTGAAGGTTGACAGTTAACACAAATCCTAAACTGTTCAATTCACAACTAAAATATATATGGGAAACATACAGAGAAAATGAAACAAGTAGTTTGGGTTTGAGTTCTTAAACAAATTTTGATTCACATAAGGGTAAAAAAAGATAACAACTTGCAAACTCTCACAGACACGCTTATCGAGATTGGTCCTTACCCCGTTGACTTTCGGCGCTCTCTCCTTTTAACCACCAGTCTCTCCCCTTTCCTCTGACTTTACCCGCAAGTTCTCTCCCCCTTTTTTCAAATTATTCCCTCTTTTAGAATAAACCATCGGTCTCTAGTGTGTACTGGGTTTTTACACACCGGGTTCTCACCCCCGACTCGGGTCGGAGGGCCGCCGCCAGCACAGTCTCCACCGGTAAGCTCTGCTATGACGATCTTCTTCTCTTTTCTGATCTCTAGCCTCCTTGCAGCGGTATCTTCATTGTAGTACCGCATTGTCAAGAGCGTCCTCTACGAACCTCATCTCAAGAACTCTCTCACTTTTAAGTGTTGAAATTTACTCTGCTACATAACAAGTTTCCTTTAGAAGACTTCACCATACCTCTCTTCTTAGCAACAATGCAGCGCAGACTATCCTATGCTGAAAAAGGGAAAGCCCCCGCGGAAGCAGCACCCCCACTCCGAACAGCAAGAGTCAGAGCCCCCCCTTTTAATAACTCGAGACTTATTGAAAAGCATCGCCTGACGCTGGTGGGGAGACTGACAAACCCTAAGGTCCAGCGGGTATGGTCCCTTATCCCATTCCTCTCGGAGCACTGGAAGTGCGATACTAGGCCAGTGGGAGCAGATCTGGGCCAATGATGCTTTCAATTCCAGTTTGCCTCCGAAAAAGACATCGAGAAGGTCTTGAATAACCAACCGTACCACTTTGCTCACTGGATGATCATAATCCAAAGATGGGAGCCGTCTATGAGCCCAAGCTTCCCTAATCAGATCCCTTTCTGGATTCAAGTTCAGGGGATTCCCCTACATCTCTGGGATGATGGCATCCTCTCTACAATAGCTGCGGACATCGGTACTCTAGATGTCGCAGAAGTAACCTCAACATCAGCAAAAATGAGAGTCTGCGTGGATGGTCTCCAACCCCTTATCACCGAAACAACGGTGGAGTTCGACGGAGGTTTTGAGGTATTAGCCACACTGGTGTACGAAAAGATCCAAAACCATTGCACTTTGTGTCACAGTCTCTGCCATATTAAGGAAGACTGCCCTGAGGTAACACAAGCTCAAAATAGCAATCTTGCTAAACCTGAAAGGACTGAAGGGGAGCTTAGAAGAGGTTCTTCACTCAGGAGCAACCGGGACTCCTTCAGACAGTCTTCTGCTACCTATCACCACACACCACAATCCCCTCAAAGGCATAACCATCCTTATGCTAGACAGGACAACCACCAGGATAGGAAATCCTCAGCTACCTCCGATTCTTACAGATACATACATCCTCCATCAACAGAGAGAACGTTAACAGCTAGGAATTACCCTAAAAACCGAAACTACTATCAGTTTCCAAGAGAAATGGATACCAGCCACACCTCGTATCACTCGCGAGAATACAGACGCGACAGCACACATCAGGAAGATCGCCTAACACAAAGGAAGGATCAAACTCGGGCCTTGTGGGTGGAAAAGCGTAACCATCGTGAGATCCCTAACATAACAACTCACATTACTGAAATATCAGAATCGTCGAGACCTTCTGTCGTCGCATCTCAAAGAGTAGCTACACCCCCTCCCCCACCTAAGGTCACGGAACAAGCTCTGAATGTGGCACTAGAAGAGGTTCGTGATTATATGAACCAATACTCTTCCTGTGCTGACCCTGTCGAAAGTGCTGCAAGAAGAGCAAGGGTCCGACAAGCAGAGGAAAACAGAGAATTTGAGCAAGTCGCTGCTTCTATGGCTAGAACGAGTGCTGAACTCCAGGAACCGGATCATGATGAGGAGGTTTTTCATTCAACTCCTGGAAAGCTTCATGCACTTCAACGTCTCGGTCCAGTCAATGAACCTATCTCTGCTCTGAAAAGATTGGGTCCTCTTAATGATACTAGAGAGGAGCAAACGGTACCGCTATCAGAACCACCTCTTCGCAGGAAAACTTCGAAAACCTCTAGAAGTACAACAAGGAGAACAACACCAACACCCTTGACCACCCATAATGCGGGCATCCGCAAAAATAGGAGAGTCTCAGAAACTGCTCCCTCTCCACGACCAAGGTCGCATAAGAATCCAAAAACTATCCCTCGTAATGAGGAGAAAACTTCCAAACCATCTTCGTCAAGACCAGGAACTAGAGGCATCCCCAAAGCTCCAAAGCCAACCAGAGCAGGTCCAACAACGTCGACGAACATCTCAAGGAAACCTAAGGGTGCGGATTTTCACAATCCGCCCTCTCCTCTTCCTTAAAAATAGTGTCATGGAACTGCCAAGGAGTGGGGAATCCTTGGACAGTTCACCGTCTCCAGGAGATCTGCAAAAGAGTAGATCCAGATGTTATTTTTCTATCAGAGATAAAAAATCCCCACCATGTGGTACAAGGAAAACTTGAATGCCTGGGCTATACAAACCTCAAAACTATAGCGCCACATGGTACTGCAGGAGGAGGTCTGGCTATTCTGTGGAAAGAGTGGTTACATTTAGATGTTATCTCCTCTTGTAAAAACTATTTCGATACACGAATCATCTATGAAAGAATTGTTTCTTACGCCACCTTTATTTATGGAGACACAGACAAAAGGAAGTGAAAACAAACATGGGATTACCTTGTCTCTCTAGCATTACTCCGAGATGCACCATGGTTTGCAACGGGTGATTTCAATGACATCACAGGAAACAATGAAAAAGAAGGCAGTCCTGAAAGATCGGAAGCTTCCTTCTCAGATTTCAGAACGTTCCTTGCGGAGGGAGACTTGTATGACTTACAACATGATGGGGAATTTCTCTCCTGGCAAGGTAAACGATGGAACCATGATGTCAAATGCAGACTAGATAGGGCACTCTCAAACAGCGCCTGGGCTGAATTGTACCCTGGAAGATGCGAATATCTACGATTTGAGAGCTCGGACCACAGGCCAATCGTCACATACTTTGAGCCCATGCGTAAGAAAAAGAAGGGTATTTTCAGATACGATCGCAGACTAAACAAAAACCCTGAAATTTCTAAACTAGTTCAAGATACATGGATGGAGAATGCTCACCTGAAGGTGAAGCAAAAAATTGATAGCTGCCGTACGGCTATTATCAGTTGGTCAAAGAAGCAGAGAGAAGTGATCAACAAGCGTCTCGAAACACTGAAATCATCCATCGAAAAAGAGATGGTATCGACACAACCTGATTCTACCCGTCTGGAAAACTTTAAGAAAGAACTGGTGGAAGCCTATAAAGCTGAGGAAGCCTTTTGGAAGCAACGCATCAGACAGCTCTGGCTCCATCTGGGTGATAAGAACTCAGGATTCTTCCATGCCTCTACAAAAAAATGAAAAGCCATCAACAAGTTTGCAGTTTTGGAAACTGAAGAAGGTGTCTCAGTATATAAAGAAGAAGAGATTGCAGCAACTATCGAGGCTTACTACTCAAAAATGTTCACCTCAACCAACAATGACCCTCAATTGTTAGCTAGATCCATTGCTGAAGCTACCCTTCCTAGAGTATCAGATGAACAAAACGAAGAACTTATCAAGATCCCAGATGCCCAAGAGATCAAGGAAGCTCTCTTCTCAATCCATCCCGATAAGGCTCCGGGGCCAGACGGGTTCTCGGCCTGCTTTTTCCAAAAGAACTGGTTAGTGATGGAGAAAGACATAGTTAAAGAAATTCAAGAATTCTTTACCTCCGGTGAGATGCCGAGAACCATCAATGAAACACATGTGCGCCTAATACCAAAAATACGAAGTGCCAAGAAAGTTGCTGACTACCGTCCAATAGCACTTTGTAACGTGTACTACAAGCTAATCTCCAAGCTCCTTTCGAGACGACTTCAACCCCACCTTTAGGCTCTCATCTCAGAAACTCAATCTGTCTTTGTACCCAAAAGAGCAATTTCAGATAATGCCTTGATTACACATGAAGTTCTACACTACTTAAAGACCTCAAGAGCAGAGAAACACTGTTTCATGGCTATCAAGACTGATATGAGCAAAGCCTATGATAGACTTGAATGGGAATTTATCAAACTAGTCCTAGAGAAGATGAACTTCCACCCTACTCTATCTCAATGGATCATGCAGTGTATTGAAACAGTATCCTACACTTTCATTATCAACGGTGCTACTAGGGGCTTTGTTAAACCAGAGAGATGGATTAGGCAGGGAGACCCCCTTTCACCATACCTCTTTATTCTGTGCAGTGAAGTGTTGTGTGGACTATGTAAAACCGCACAAGCAAACGGTCTCCTCAAAGGAATATCCATAGCCACCAATTGCCCCAGCCTCAACCACCTTCTGTTTGCCGATGACACAATGGTTTTCTGCAAAGCAAACAAGAAAAATTCAGACTCTCCTAAAGCTTTACTAACAACTAATGAAGCTATCTCGGGCCAGCTTATAAACAAGCAGAAATCATCCATTTTCTTCTCGAAGAGAACACCAGCTGAAACCCGAAATCTTGTGAAAGGTATTCTAGAGATTGATAAAGAAGGAGGTGTAGGAAAATACCTCGGTCTCCCAGAGCATTTTGGACGAAAGAAGAAGGACCTTTTCGCCTCTGTAGTAGACAAAATAAAGACGAGAGCTATGAGCTGGTCTTCAAAATTCCTCTCAACCGCGGGGAAAACTATAATGCTTAAGAGCGTCCTTGCACCAATGCCCTCTCACTCTATGTCAAGCTTCAAATTGCCCCAATCTCTATGCGCGAACATTCAATCTGCCTTAACCCGGTTCTGGTGGGATGATGATCCTGATCACAGAAAAATATCATGGATTTCATGGGATAAGATGGCAAAACCCAAAAAGAATGGAGGCCTCAGGTTTAAAGATATCACCTCCACAAATGATGCACTCCTCGCTAAGATCGGCTGGCGAATCATAAAGAACCCTTCGTGTCTTTTGGCAAGAGTTCTTCTTGGAAAGTATTGCCACTTAGAGGACTTCTTATTGTGCAAGGCTCCAAAGAACTCTTCTCATGGGTGGCAGAGCGTACTGATAGGCAGAGACCTCCTGATCAAACAACTGGGTTGGATGGTGGGAACAGGTTCATCCATCAATGTCTGGAACGACCCCTGGCTAACCCATAATGAGCAATGCCGACCGATGGGACCACCACCGGAACGCTTTCAGAACTTGAAAGTCTCAGACCTTTTCCTGCCAAACACCACTGAGTGGGACTTAGTGAAGATTGATCTTATTCTACCATCTCACAAAGAGCAAATCTTGAGGATCAAACCAAGTAAACTAGGCATACCTGATAAGCTAGTGTGGCTGAAAAATGCCAATGGAGAATATTCAACACGCTCAGGCTATCTAACTTTGACAGAGGAAAAAGAAAACAATCAACCTCATCTCAACATCAGGCCTTGCGACTGGCTAAAGAATGTTTGGAGAATCAAAACAGCTGAAAAAATCAAGCTCTTTATCTGGAAATCCCTACATAAAGCCTTACCCATAGGAGAACAATTCGCGGTACGAAACATCCCTATCTCTCCCTTGTGCAAGAGATGCAACATGGAAGAATCAATACTCCATCTCCTCTTCTTATGCCCTTACGCTCGAAAAGTCTGGGAATTTGCTCCACTCTCAACTGCAATCGATGTCGACACATTCATGGACTATCAATCGGCATGGGAATATGTTATAAAGGTACACTCTTTACCTCCCGTTGGGCTCGATGCAGGAACCCTTGCAGCGTCGATTGTGTGGAATTTGTGGATCTCCAGGAACCAGTTTGGCTTCCAGAACAGAGCCTTCACACCAGAAGAGACGATCAACAAAGCCATAGTCGTCGCTAGAGAATGGGTTCTAGCACAACCACCACCGATCCCACCGTCGAAGCCTCTGATCAGATCGGAATCAAGTCCTAATAGTGATAGTTTGTCTTCAATCTTCACGGATGCAGCGTGGAACCCCACGACTGGACAAGCAGGCCTTGGTTGGATCCTTGATGATTCGGCTTCTTCGATCCACCAATCCGCGACAGCTACCTTCGTGGCGTCGCCCCTCTTGGCAGAAACATTAGCAGTTCAGGCTGCTCTAATCTTTGCCCTCTCTCGCGGTGTAACCTCAATCAAACTATTCTCAGACTCTCAGACCCTCATCAATACCCTCAACCGTCGAAGTTTGATGCTAGAGATCTTTGGAACGCTGCAGGATATCTACCTTCTCTGTTTTTCATTTAAGTCTATTAGTTTCTCTTTTGTCCCAAGAGTCCAAAATGCCCAAGCTGATTCTTTAGCTAAACAGGCCTTATGGGCTTTGAACTCTCTCGCATTTTAAGATAATGAAGAACTGGTTTGAACAAAAAAAAAAAACAAATTTTGATTCTGGTGACTAAATTGATGAACGACAGTGTTGACTTTACTGACTTGACTATAGACCAAATTGGGTTGAAATTGTTATCTTTAAAAAAATAATCAAAGATGCAACCTTGACAATTTGGAAATCTATGGTTTAATATTGCAACTGGCATTGTAATTTAGTTTCAAATGATTACGTTGTGAAGCTAAAATGATCATTTACATCAGTCATCTTCAAGGCTACTTACTCTAATGTTCGGTATCCAACTGATTTTTTCCTTTTTAACTTTAAAATAGAAAAACTAAAAAGGCATAATGAATGCAAAGAAAAACTGACAACATAGGAATTGAAGGTTGGCAGTTAACACAAATCCTAAACTGTTCAATTCACAACTAAAATATATATGGGAAACATACAGAGAAAATGAAACAAGTAGTTTGGGTTTGAGCACAAATGCCTTTTATTGAACGGAAAATAACTTTATTAGAAGCATTAAGAAGAACAACTAAAAGAGAGGTAAGCTTGTAGGGAAACGAACTTGCATCCACTGCTTCTCATACGTAACCAAATGACTCCAACCTAACTCCTCCAGCAAACCCAGTTTAAGTTCGTATAGTTTCTTATTAGCACTCTCGTTCTCGTTTTGGATCAATTCATCAAGTACCTGGACAGTCATTATCAATTTGTTTTCTTAGAGTCAGATAATCACTACATGCAGTTTTTCTTGGTGCATTTGAAGATTTGTAAGACGTGTGTGAGTTGTTTACCTTCAATGCAGTCCCGAGTCGTGAGAGCCGTTTCTCTCTTAGAACAGTGAGAGTACCGAACTTAGATGATTTCACGTCGACCCATTTTGTCAGTTCTTTGAAATTCTCTTCGAACTTATCCTTTTGGCTACTTCCTTCTTCTTCCTTCTCACCCTGCAAACAAATGAGCAGCATGTAGTTGCTCAAAATTAGCCAATGACACCACTCGTTTTCGTATAATATAATCACCAGCGTACTCTCTATTAGTCAGATATATAAATTAATCAACAGTTATAAAGATGAAATAAGTGAGATCAAAGATTTGGCCTTGCCTTCAAATTCTCGATTCTCGCCATGGCTAGCCCTTTCTGGTATAATGCTTCTGCCAGTTGGTCACGGGTCATCTCCATTTTTTTCTTTAAATTCTAATTTGAACAACAATATATCACAGTAAGGTGAAGTAGCAAGTAAAAGCAAGTAGCTAATCAATAAAACCCAATAGACAAGATATCACACCTCTGCTTCCTGATCTTCTGGTTCACTTTTGTCTAGCAAGAATCTTGCTAACTCGTCTACGTCAACACTGCGTACTACTTCGTTTGCAGCATCAATAATCTGCAAGAAGAAAACAGGAGGAGATTTTCACGCGTAATTTCTCATACCATTTATAACACTGAAGAGATTATTGAGCGTTTATAATTTGAAGACTGTATAGAGCAACAATAGTAACTCATTTGAAATTTACCTGTTCGTGATGGCTGATTTTGTCCCCACCTTCAGACCGAGATAGCAAACCTTCCAAGATCTTAGCAAGCAACGGAGTGTAGCTTGGATATTCAGACTGCCAAGGAACATATGCTCAGGTTAATCAGCATTCGTGAATACGAAAAACAGAAACGTCTTCAGCTGGCAAACCTTGAGACAGGCACACAACTTTTTCCACTCTGAACGCTCTTCCTCAGTTTCTTGTTTTAGGTTCCCAAGAAATTTGATCTTCGTGTCTCGAACCTGATTACAGGAAAATGATTCCGTAAAATATAGTGTGGAAAAGAAAACCCACCCCTCAATAATCACAAAACAAGTACTAGATTTAACACACCTCTTGTTCCAAGCGTTCTGATACTGATTTACAGCTATTTGTAGAAGAAACTGCCTTCTTATCTTCCTCGGGCTATTGAATAAAGACCAAAACAACAACAAAAGATCAAAAAAATCGGAAAACACAAAATACGAGCTCCTGTAGACAGATTGCACTGCATCAAGTATCACTAGCCTTTAGGAAAGCCAGACAATAAAAAGGTAGTTTTAAATACCTTATTTGGTGGAACCACAAATGATATCGGATAGGATACAGGGTTATCCTTTGGATTCTTCCCTTCTTTATCATCAAATGACAATTTGCCATATGAGATTTCTCCCACCAACACAGTTCCTTGGGGAGTATTCTGCAGGTGAAATTAAAAGTGTCCATTTGAGAGGAATGTGATGCATCCAAACTTTAATTATACTTGTCAACTATCTATTAAACCTTGGGTAGCTTGTCCTTTGTTGGTGGGCCCAGATAAAACGCTTCCTTCACCCTGCAGGTGATAAATGAGGTGAGAAACACAATCAGAGAACAACTAAAGTTGTATTAGTCAGAAAAACTTAAACTAGAAAAATGCGCTAAAAGAGTACCCTGGCATTAGAACAGAGGATTTAAAAGCACCATTTCCTGTGACTGGACCATCTGGTTCAGAGTGTAAGTTCAGCCGAACCTCCTACATCACCACAAAATAGATTTAAATATCAGCTCGTCAGGAATTTTAAGTTGCTAAAGAACATCTAACATCAGAATACACGCAAAGATTTAACTCCAACTATTTCTCGGAATTTTTTTTATTCGGAAAACGATTACATCTAGCTTCTCAAGATAAAGTAAAACATAATCAAAATCTTACCCCCATATTTCTTTCAATAAACAGAGTGAGCTGCTTCAACTTCTCCAGCAACTGCACATTTTCATGCCTGGTGAAAGCAATTAGCTTTTAGAATAGTAGACTAAATACGTGACTGTGAAACAAAGTTGTCAACCATGAAATATATTTTACAGAGGTTGGTTCTGGCTGGAGATTTCGTGTGTACATACTCAACTTTTCAAATTGTAAAACAAACTACGACATCAAAGATGTAGCACAAACCTTAGATACAGCTGAAGTTTATATTCTCCCTTAGGGAGTTTAGAAGAATCCGGATACACATCGCCCATTGCATGTACACGCTGAAAAGTATCAGGACAACTTGTTAAGGTAAGAAAATAGACATAATCAAATTTGCTATACAACTACAAGAAAGCAGAAACGCGTTTTCACAGTCCTAACCGAACTAGGGATTCATAAACTTCGTTGCATAAGGTTTAACTTGATAAAGCCAATGAGAATTTACAAGATTGTGTCTATACTTGCATAAATGGCAGTTCGAAGAGTACCTTGTTGGTATCAGAGATCATATAAAACTGGGACTCAAATTTTGTGTCATATATGCGATTGTTCAATAACGGTATATAAGGTTTCACTTCAGCTGCTTCTTCTAATTTGAACTTGTAGCTGCAGAAACAAAAGGATAAAAACTGTTGTAGCAATTTGATAGATAAATAAGCAACCAACTACACCAAGAAAGTAGAAGCAAAACCCACGTTAATGTCAATGCTAGTATCTGTTTGCCCGACAGCAGTCTATCGCGCCCAGTTGGTAGAGTCTTGAGTTGTGCATCAACAGGTTGATATGGAACTCGTACCTTCAGTTAAAACAAAACACCATCCATAAGCAATTCTACAAAAATTACAGAAAAAGGAGAAGATACAATCTCCACACATAATGTACCTTGTTCAGAACAGCTACGGGAACGAGTTTTTCAGATGCCAATAGTGCTTCAGCTTCAACTTTTATTGGTGCTTCACTTCCATCAAGTATCAATTCTTCTTTATCGACACCAATTCCATGGAATTCGATCTAGAAAAAACATATAACTTGCCTCATCAACGCATGTCTAACAAGTCGCATTGTACTCGATACATTTAGTAGACCTTAGCGACATGAACATAAAACTTTGCTCGTAACATTAGTCTAACAGCATGAAGACTGATCAATAACACATTTTATATAACTATTCACCTGAAATTCGGTTACAAAACCACTCCTATAGACCCCAATTCCATGGAAATCAATCTTGGATATAACATAACTTCAATCAACTTATGTCTAACAAGTCACAATGTACCCAACACAGTTAGTAGTCCTGAGCTACATGAACATAGAACTTTGCTCATAATATTAGTGTGACAACGTGAGGACTGGTCAATAACATATTTTATATACCTATTAACCTGAAATTCGGTTACAAAAACACTCCTATTGACCCCAATTCCATGGAATACAATCTTGGATATAACATAGCTACATGAACATAGAACTTTGTTCATAATATTAGTGTGCCAACGTGAGGACTGGTCAATAACATATTTTATACCTATTCACCTGAAATTCGTTTCCAAAACCATTCCTAAACGAGAACGCATATGCAGGGGGGATTATTGCTAAACCAGCTACATCCAACTAAATTGAGGCTAAAATTGGTAAGGGAGCAAAAAATCAGAAAGAAATAAGCAAAGCCTTAAAATTGGCCAAAGGATACACTAGCATTGATGAATTCAGATCAAAGTTAGGAAACCAGTAGAATTGAAAAAAAAATTAAGGGGGTAAAATGATCTCACAACTTAGAGTTCATTACCTGACACTGGGCAATACAAAAGATGATAAAACTCTCACACACACACACACACACACCATACATATATATATATATATATATATATATATATATATATATATATATATATATAATTATCAGTCCTACCTCAAAGTCAACGATAGTTGGTTCACGACTTCCAAGGCCACTGGACCAGAATTGAGCTAGCGCTAGTTCCATCGTTTGACCACTAACCACAGGAAACGCAAAGCTTTTAGAAGAGGGAGATGCGAAAGTTGCTGCGCTCTCCCACTTGATAGGCCTTCGCAATGGGCAAAGCTGCAAATCAAGTAGCGATTAGATCCAGCAGCAACAAAGACGTGAAGTCTGCTTAAACGTGTCCTACCTGAAGGGTATCAATATAAAATCTCCGTGTAGTATCAAACCCTGAAGTTCGTATTGTAGCCTCAGCCCATGTCGCTCCAAGTGGTACCTCCATATATCTTCGTTCAATGTGGCCTGCGGTTTATTGAGAAGAAAAAATAACAACATAAAAATTTGGCAGCCATTTTAAGAGGACTTCTTGTACAAATCACACATTACAAAAATCACAAACAATTACCTGAGACGAAGGACATATCTTGAAATGATATAACTGGGGGTCGATTTGCCACAGTCTTGGGAATTATTATTGTCACTGGGATTCTGAAAAGAGGACCACGCTGTGGAGCTTTGCAATCAATCCCATAAACTTCAAAGTAATGCACACCATCCTCAAGATTTGTAGGGTCCACGACAACGCTGAAAAAGATGATAGAATCTTACTATAGAGATAACGTGGCACGAAAAAACAAACACACATAAGCAGCTAGATATAGGATTGGAAAACACTAACTTGAAGCTACGTCCATTATGAGTGAGAAGTAGATAATCAGGAACCCGTACAACTCCTTCGTCTGTGGAGTGCAACTCAAGGCATTCTTCAAAAGGTACGAGTTCCTTTAAATTACTTGCGCCTTCATGGAACTTCGGGTCAACTTGTACCGTCCACTGTAATGTTATAACTATGCTTGTTTCACATAACAGACGGGAGAGATAACAAAGTCTAAAGTGAAATATATTATCCGTAGGAGATAAAGTTTGTGAAGGAAAATTCAAACTCCGCGACAGGTCATCCAAGAAATTATTCCACAAAAAGGATGAATATAATCTCGTATGAAGATAATGACTATTTATGTAGAATATTAGAATGTAAATGAGTGGATTACTATGCATACTAAGATATTCCTGTGATATAACAACAGTTCACCTCTGTAGATTGTCTGCAAGCAGTAGCCTCCCGCAGGTAGATGCCCCGTGATGTTGGAGCTGTGTACATAGAGTTCATAAGCTTCTTAAAAGAAAGATTCATATTTTTGCCGAAGAAGAAAATTTTTGAGGAAACTTTTCCCCAGCGAAAAGCAGAATGCCATTTAGATTAGAAACACTACACATAAACATATGATGGAATCAACACATTCAGTTGTTCTGTGTATCTTCAATGAGAGTGTGGGATATGTTTCAGCAAGCAAGTTTCCAATCAGTTTCTACCTTGAGAACTTAAAAACAAATGTTTACATACTTGTTTTTCCGGAGAGATTGACCTTTATCTGATAAAATACGCATGGGGAGTCCTTAAACTGTTTCAAGTATTCATACGCCCTGTCATAACAAAATAAATCAGAACTAACTATTTAGAATATCGTGTCAAATTAATTACAGTTTTTAGAACCTTACTTATCAACTTGCATTAGCCCTTGTCCAGCAGTTAGTTTATCCTCAGGTAGATCACCTACCGGAGTTGATGTATTTTCAAGGGCCCTTCTTACACTGTACGGGCTAACTGGGATGCCTTCAGCCTGCAGCAGCATGAACGAGTTCAGAAGCTGAAACATTCGCTGCAAAAAAAAAGGAAAAGAAACAAATTTGCCAAGAGGAAAATCGAATGCTAAAGAAGAAACCTTCATAGCACTTAAAAGTAACGCAATTGCTCCACAGGCAGAAGGAGATGACATCGATGTTCCATTCATGAGCATGCGTCTTTGAAGCGTCCATGTAGGAACAGGAGCAACAGCCCCACCAGGTGCACTTATGCAGACACCAAGATCCCCATCAGAGGTTGGCCCCCGGCTTGACCTACAATATAACAATAACTATTTCATGCTAACTACAACTGGCAATTGAACAAATCAAAAGAACAGAAAAATGTGAAATTACCAAGTGTACTCAAGCCCCTCACTGGGAGGTTCCACCACCGAATGGGCACCAGCTGCCATTGCAGGAGAAACATATGCACCTATACCAATGATACTGGAAGTTGTTCCACCAGGTGCACCAACTGTTGTCAATGCTGGGCCATTGTTGCCAGCACTACTTACAAATACTAGGCGCCTCTTGTTCACAGCCTAAAACACACCAGAATGTCAATATAAGTAAGATTAAGAGTATAGAACACAACCAACTAAGTGCTGACTAATAAAAACTAGAGTTTGGATGGTACTTCAGTAACAAGATCAACAAAGCGTCCATAGTCTGGAAGTAATGTTGCCTCTCCATAGCTCATGTTGACAAGATCACAATTATGCTGTAACATTACAAATTTACAACAGAAGTCAGCATATACAAAAACCGTAATAACTCTGTCAATGCAAACCAGTTATATGTAACAGTCCACACAGACATGAACTCCATACAAGCACTACTTACAATTTGTTTAGTTCAAACTTCAAATAATATATTAGTTACAAATGCATTTTTTAGCTAATGGTATACCATTGTCACTAAGATGAATTATTACCTCCAGGGCAGCTATCAATGCCCGTGTCAAACCAGTTCCGGTCTCCATTGACCCTAACCGCGAGTCTCCAATTTTACAAGATATTATCTGTGCACCAGGTGCCACACCGTTTAACAAGTACTCCTGACATACACATAGAACGACCATTAATTGACTGCAACACATAATTAATAATGTATATATATGAGTTAGTACCTCGGGGTGGTGTGCGGTAGCTATCCCAGCAACATGAGTGCCATGTGGAGAACTATCGGTTACAATGCTTAGTACATTTCCCTCATCATACACGTTAGCAACAAAGGAGCAAGCATCTAGTCGGCTAAACACGCCGTACTTCCGCTCAGTTCTGATTAACATATTAGATTGGCATTGAAAATAAAGTAAAACTGGAGAACTCCCAAGTGAAAACTTTCTAAACTTTAGTAAGAGAAAGATATATAAAGGAAGACCTACCGGTAATTAGTCAGGGGGGAAAAGTCTGCTAGTTTCCCGCAATCTGGATCTTCTTCAAGACTCTGCGTATCAAGTGCAACCCTCCATACTTCCCCATCATGCCAAACAACAGCATCAATAACAGGCCCTTTGTCTTCATATTTCTACAGGACACAATGCATTTACAGCACAGATTCAAGAAAACAGCGAACAAGTATACAGAATAAAACTAGTAAAGGAAAGTCTCTAAACTTACATCAGCTTGTTTCTTTAGGAAATCGACTTTGCTTTGGAGGTCTTCACGCGCCTTCTTCAGTTTCGCATCATCCACCTTGCTATGCTTCTGGAGCCAAGAATTAAAAAAAAAGGTCATAATACAATATGAATAGCAGTTGTCAGACTCATAACATTCACAATACAGCAAACAAAATTCAGCATCTCCGTATCACCTGATCGAAATCATACAGAATCTTTACAGCCTTTGCAATTTCTTCCTGATTCTTTTCATCCCATATCTTCCTTCTCTCTTTCTGTGTGATAAGAAAGACAGATAGAAGTCTTCAGTCAACAAGATTGCAGATCAGTTACACAAAACTTTGGTGTAAGATTTTTCGATTATATAACTAATCCAGCAGACCAAAAAAAGGATCACGTCTGTAATAGCTACCTTAACACGAGAAGTTAAGTCATCAGTAAATAGCTGGTAAACCAACTTGCAACCTACACGCCACTCTCCAGTGGGGTTTTTCCATGAAGAATTGACAACCAAAGGTGCCCCTGATGCTCCACGAATGAGACCATCTTCATTGGCTTTCACCACTGTTGAAGTATCTATATCCCCACTTCCAGTACTGAGTCATAAAAAGTAAACCATCAAATCACCTTCATTCGAATGATTAAAGAACAGTAGATGCAAAGTTGAAGATAAAAGTATGAACATACCAGTCAATGACGTCCAGAACCTTTGGCTTTCCATCAGATGTTACATGCAAGCCAGCAGCAGAAGGATCAAAACCAGAATCTACACAAATATCAAATTTCACATGGTCAGCTCCTCAAAGATCAAATACAAACGAGATCAACGTCTACACAACCAAACATAATCGACTACAAACAACCTAGATTAACATTTTCCACATATTAGCAAAGAAGGAAGTACCAAAGATAGCGATAACGACGCCGCGACCGTCGTACTCAGGATGAGCTTCGAGGAAGCGATCCACGCGTATTTCTTTCTTAGGCATGAGAGACGCGAGGAAGGTCGATTCGTTCAGCTTGAAATTAGCTACAGAAGCGTTATCAGCTCCGGGGGAAACGACACCGCTTCCACCTCCACCTCCGCCGCCGCCACAATCGACGCGAGAAGCCGTGAGAGTCTCAGAAGAAGAACAAGGCATCGCCGAGGAACCGCTCCGTCTTAATCGGATTCCACGAGAGCGAAAGCTAGAGAGGGAGTTGAGTTTTCGATGATGAAGAAACGGAGGCGAAATAATAGAATCGGGTGGAAGAGAGAGTGACGTGGAGGAAAAAGGAGAAGCCCAATAACTCGAGGGGCCTTTGACGAACGTGCCGCCAAACTGTAGCTGCAGACTCAGATCCATCTTTGGGATCTGTGTTGATTAACTGGTAAGGGTACTTTCGTAAATTAACAGGTGAGAGTCCCTGCAACGAGTTGCGTCACGACTTGTATTTGAGTCCTTTTTGCCTTTTGGGTTATTATGTCGATGGAGGTGGCTTACTGTCACTGGTGGTTTGCTTGCTCTAATGGATAACGATATTATATTGGACTTCACTTAATTTTCTTAATTATACTGTTTATTAATCTAAAACGAGATAAATGTGAAATTAAACAAAACATTTTTCTGTTGTTGGTCAAGATCAATAAAACTTGACCCGTAAGTAATTCGAGCAGGCAAATAATCTTCAACCATATAGGGCTTCTCATGTGAACGGAATCGATTTTTACATGGGCTATTGTCGGTTGGGCCTATAATCTTTTCTCTGTTTTGATTTCTTTAAGGAAAAACCAGTTTGCAGACATGCATCCCCGATAATATATTTGCGAATTGATTTTACCACATGTCCTCTCTACAATAAATTTCACCAAAAATATGGTGACATATCTACTAAAATTGGTGACATGACCAATGATTAAATATTACATGAACAAAAATGATGACATGTCTACTAAAATTGATGATATGACCTATGATTAAATATGATATGTACAACTGTATTTAATGTATATATATATATATATATATTGGAAATCATTATAAAATATAGTAATAACTCATATATAACATTTAGTGTTGATCTATATTTTTGGAAATATTTTTAAAATATGATAATAGCTCATAAATCATCATTAAACTAAATATATTCAAATATGGAATTAAAAATTTTGAAAATATCATTTAATTATATATTTTAAATTTATACAATTTTATTTAAAAAAAAATTCAAAAATGTATTCTTTTTTTTGAAAATTAATAAAATTTAATCGTAAAATCATTAATTTCTTATATATTTACAAATTTAAAAAATATTGTATAATTTTAATTTTTGATAATTAAAAAAATGTCTACTACAATTTTTTAATATATTTAATTAATAAATAGAAGAAAAAATTATCTAGGATTATAATTTTAAATATATACATGCATATTCTTAAATATAATTTAAAATAAAAAAATAGTTTTATATTAATTTTTATGTTCAATTAAACGAAAATCCACCTACTGCATCCCCAAGCGAAGACAATGAAGTCGACTCCTCTGCTGAAGAAGATGAGGAACACGAGGACGACGCAGAAGAAGAAGAACAACAGCCTCCGAATCAGCGATCTGGAAAAGCTATCGCTAAAGAGAAGTCTCCAAGCGACGACGATGAAGTCGACTCCTCTGCCAGAGAAGAAGAAGATAAGGAACACGAGGACGACGCAGAAGAAGAAGAACAGCCTCTAAATCAACGACCTGGAAAAGCTATCGCTAAAGAGAAGTCTCCACCGCCTCCACCGAAATCGGGAACAAAGCGTCCGAGGGAACAGACTTCAAAGGAGACGGACTCAAAGCGAGCGAAGAAGGACGAAGAGAAGAATACTGGTGAAGATCCAAAGAAGCCGGCTGCTTTCCAGAGGCTGTGGACTGAAGACGACGAGATCTCTGTCTTGCAAGGTATGAACGATTTCAAGAACGATACGGGGAAATCTCCTTACGACGACACCAATGTTTGCTTCGATTACTTCAAGAACTCCATTAGCTTTGAGGTCAGTCAAAACTCCATGAAGAAATATCTGCGTAAAGAGGAGCATTGTTTCACCAAGCCTCACCAAGCCTCCCCAAGCATTTTTTATGTACTAAAAATACACATAAACATGACCCGTTACATTTGTTGGGAACACACTCAACTAGGAATTCATGTATCACACTAATAGATAGACCAGACATCTTAATGCTAGATGGAGCTAGCAATAAGACTTTCCACTACTTAAAAATTAAAATTGTAGTATACATAATAGTGTACTTTGAATTAGGATGAGATTTCAATCAGCGCAACTCATTCATACAACAATATGTATACTATTTTATACTTAAGTGAAATTCATGATTCCATCTATAGATTCAACAAAATTCTATTTTACAATGTTTAATAGTGAAAGGCACTCGTCTTAGTTAAGCCTTATAATAATCTATTGTACATTGTTTTGTTATTTTTTTCTCTAGAACTACGGTGAAATTTAGTAAGTATTTTGTATTTTTCAGTAACAATAATGATCGATACTATAATAGAGATAGGTTATTTTTTAATAAAAGATCAAATCCAAAAGGAGTTCTAAACGTAAAACAAATCCTAAGAGAAAGACCAAGTAAGAGAATATGTAGTGTATGTCTTGCATGAAGAAGAGAAACAGAGAGAGAGAATAAGCTTGTCCTACGAGAGGAACTCACTTAGGCTTGGAGAGTTTAGTGCATGAGTGCTGCAAGGAAAGCGACCTGAGCCTGGACTGCGGAGAGAAGAACGTGGTCCTGAGACAGAGGCCAAGTGGTCCAGTCACCAGCAGCAACAGCCGGGTCGAGCTCGAGTCTGCGCTTGATGACCCTCTCCGCCAAGTCCGTAAAGTCTGCCTCTGGCCACTGAATCCCAATGCGTTGGCATAGCTGTAAATGTGAATAGCTTCAGGCACGGGTCCAGTAGAGACGAAGGTGATGTCATCGTTGTTGAGAAAACAGGCTAAGTAGCTCTCCATGTTGATGACAGCGGGGAGACTGATGATGAGACATTTGTTTCTGAGAGAGAATGTTAGAACATCAGATCTATCCCCATGACAAACAACTCCGACCTAAAAATATTGAAAAAAGTGTTCAATAATCAAGCAAATAGATGGAGTTATGTTCAAGAAACAATGAGCTACATTATTGGATTAATTTTTGAATCAAAATAAATCCAAAAAAAATAATAATAAATAGGAATCGATGAGTTAAGAATCACGTATAAGATAACTACACACATCTCATGAAAATTGAGCTTCAAATGCAATTCTTAAATCACCATCATCATAGCATCATCATCATCATCACCACCATCATTCAAGAGCACACAAATCTCAAGTTTCAAATCGATTTGGTACCATCATCATCATCATCATCATCATCATTAACAACAACAACAACAACATCAACATCATTCAAGATACGCAAACGTGGATGTAAAATTCATGTTTCACCATCGTTCAATCGTTGTTACCATAAATTAAACAAAATTTTCAAAATAACAAACGAAAACAAATCTCGGTCAATGCGATGAATCTACTTCCGTCGATAGATCATAAACCACTAGTCCAAAGTTTCAAAACGATTATACATCTTCAAACTCATAACATATCATCACAATCATCATCATCATCAGATAAGTATACAGCTACACTAACAACAACAGTAACTAAACTGCACAGTCCTCACATATAGACGAGACGAGGTTCGCATAAGAGATTACCAAAATCATATTCGCCATCTTCAATCAATCAACCGATCAATCTAAGCTAAGCTGTTACACTGTACTGATCCAAACAAAAAACTAGAATCCAATCAATGATATACCTGCAGATCGCCTTTCTGAGCCACTTCCGAGCTGCACCCAAGGAGTTCGCCATTTTTATTTCAATCTTGATCTCTTCCGTTAACCTGACAACGTATCTGGTAGCCATCGTCTTCGCACAGAGAGAAATTTGAGTGAAGAGATTTTTGAATTTGTTTGGAGAATGACTGTGTGACAGAGAGAGGAGAGAGAGAGAGAGAGAGAGAGAGAGAGAGAGAGAGAGAGAGAGAGAGAGAGAGAGAGAGTATTATTGGGCTCCACCTCCGTAACAAACCATTTTGCGCTTTTGGTTTTCCCCTTTTTTGCCTTTTTGGCGGTGATATTTTGTACACGTGGCACTGTACTGATTTGTAATCTCTTAATTATATTTCAGTTTTTTAATTATTAATGGTCGTTACTCTAAATATATACCATATCCATTGCCTACATTAATTTTTCAAATAGTATACGTGAGAATCATATTGTTGTTAGTAGAATGTTCTTCTTTTTTTTCTCCTGACAAAAATATGATTCATTCCACTAACCAGAACCATATTTTATACACTGAAATAAAAACAAATATGATTCAGCAATGTTAAAGTGCATCCGCAAGTCGTATATACTCGGTCTCATGAGTGTTAGCAATTTTAAATAAACATACATATCCAATCTATTAAACCCATATCCGCTTCACACATTGTTATCATCCTTTACTGTGATTCATATCCAATCTCATGCTTATAACAAATTAATGTCATGGAGAAAATAGAAACAGGACAAACGTGCACATTAACTTATAACTAAATAAACAAGAAGCAACTGATCAGTAGAGAAAGTTTAGAAGTAGTAGACCTTGTGCTTCATTTTATGTGCGGTAGCAGGATCCTTCTTGCGTATTATTATCTCATATACGAGACAACAATAACATCTGTTAGCTGCCTTGGTGCTTCTTACACTTTTTCAGCAAGGCACATGCAGACTATAGCAATCGTCTGGGGGTGGACTGAAAACAGCATACTACTATATTGTTCTAAAAGTGATACATTAGTACAAAGAACAAATATGCATTACTACAGAAATCTTTGCATTAAATCAGGGCAAATTCATTACTTACTGCATCAGCTAGATTGCTCACTATTTATGCAAAGGAACCTGGCACAGACATGGAGACAATGAGTATTAACGACCAGCAAGGAGCCATTTCAGTGTTCCAAATTCACGCAAACAAGTCATCAGACTAACTTTAACAACAAGAATAGATAGACACCTGATTTAATTCAACTAGGTAATGTGCAAAATATATATTCATACATACATACTCACCCTTCTAGAGTTGATCCAGAGTTACCCAAATGTGTTGTGCACGCTTGAGAGAGGGTCAGAGGGATGGTCTAAGGAGAAAGAGGCACTCCTCTCAGCTACATAAAATTGAGATTCGCCAACTCGCCACAACTCCCATAGAAGATCCCAATGAGTAGTCTGATGAAAACCCTGCGAAGTACAGAGATATAATCATACCAGCGTATTGTGAAACTATTGGAAATGTATTTTTGTAGCTATTTCAAGATTCTTTTGTTTTTTTTCCCTGAGAAAGGATTTTTGTTGTATATATTGTTCAAAGATAATTTGTAAAATACCTCCAATAGGTTAATATAGTAAGTATAACTGCCTACCAAAAAAAATCTAGTAAGTATAACTCTATATAAACTTTGTTAATAGTTACTATTTCTAATTACCATTGACAAAACTTTATTTTTAAGTTAGATCACTTGGATGTTAAAAACATTTCTAACAGAAATTGTCCGAGTTGTTCTATATCTCTTATGTTGAAAAAAGACGAGTTTGAATATGTACGATATATCAACTAGTTCTTGTTACAAAAAAAATCAACTAATTCTAACTCGTCTTTTTTCAACCGTATTTTATACTCGGGAAAACCATATTACGCAATTTGATAAACTCTTGGCATTAGCCCGTAAGCCATTTATTTCGAATTTATGTTATCAGCTAATCTAGATTATTATGGTAGATTTTCTAAATAACTACACTCCTAAAAGTGGTGTAAACAGATCAGTTAACTCTTAACAACAAAGGAAACTCCACTGATGACGCAAAATGGAACCTTCTTATTAGGGGCAAAGTCTATTATCAAATAGTTAGGTTTAAAATTTTCCCAACCTGAATTAACCGAACCGAAACCAATCCGAACCGAACCAAATTAAACCGAACCAAACTAGACCAAACTCATAACCAATATGTTTTTGTTATATTATTTGAATTAAACATATTTGCAATATACAATATACTAAAATTATAAGACTAAAGTCATTGTTAACATTATTAACTTTATTAACAATTTTTTGAATTTTCTATTTACTTGAGTTAATTTTTGTTGGATTGTGTTCTTATAAACTTTTTGTAGTTTGTTAAGGTTTTTGTTTCAGTTTTATATTAGATCTAGTTTATATAGTTTATTTTATGGGGTATTATTAATAATGTTTTTTTATTTATTATAGTTAATTTTGATTTGATTGTGCTTTTATAAGTGCATTGTGTTTTTCTTTAAATTTTTTTTTGTTTCGGTTTTATATTGGATTTAGTCAACATAATTTAGTTTTTATAGTTGTCAACGTGATGATTTTATGAGTATGCATTTGTGTGTTGAAAACCGAACCGAATTTAAATCGAACTTAAACCGATCCAAACCGAACTAATTATGATTTTCTTCAGTTGGATAAATCATTTAACCGAATTAATCAAACCGAACCGAATTCCAACCGAACCGATAAAATACCTGAAGTGCCCGCCCCTACTTCTTATAGCAACATAAAAAAAACAAATCGAGACGATAGAAACCATCAGGGTTAATTATAACAGATCAAGAGAATATAAAGGACCATATTGCAAATAATGACAAGAGTATTAAGACAAGAAGAACGTAAACTATATATAGCCGATTACTACCCCCTTTCAAAAAGTTCTTTTGTTTTTACATCCCCTCAATCTTTCTCACATTTTCTCGAGAAAACGACAAGCAACCCCGAACACAGAAAACATCTGCGGAAAATGAGAGAGATCCTTCATATCCAAGGAGGCCAGTGCGGAAACCAGATCGGCGCTAAGTTCTGGGAAGTCATCTGCGGCGAGCACGCCATCGATCCCACGGGGCAGTACCGCGGCGACTCGGATCTCCAGCTCGAGAGGATCGATGTCTATTACAACGAAGCAAGCGGAGGCAAGTACGTTCCACGCGCCGTCCTCATGGATTTGGAGCCCGGTACGATGGATTCCCTCAGATCCGGGCCGTTCGGTCAGATTTTCCGGCCGGATAACTTCGTGTTCGGGCAGTCTGGCGCCGGGAATAACTGGGCGAAGGGGCATTACACGGAGGGAGCTGAGTTGATTGATTCGGTGCTTGATGTTGTGAGGAAGGAGGCTGAGAATTGTGATTGTCTTCAAGGTGAGATTCGCTTTTCGGTTCAATTCCGGTTTGATTTGGTTTTGGGTTCAATTCCAGTAATAATTACTTTTCGGTAATTTCATAAAACTATTAGGAACGGTTAAGGTATTTGTAAAATTTGGTTTCGGTTTTGGTTTAGTACAAGTAATTGGAACCGGCTCTTTGGTTTTCGGTTCAAGTCGGGTTTGATTATTTGGTTTTAGGTTCAATTCCAGTAATTATTACTTTTCGGTTATGGTCGTATTATAAATCAGGAACGGTTAAGGTATTTGTAAAATTTGGTTTGGTTTTGGTTTAGTTTAAGTGATTGGAACCGGCTCTTTTGGTTTCGGTTTAGAATCTGATGCATGATTGATTTCTTGAACAGGTTTTCAAGTATGTCATTCTTTGGGAGGAGGAACTGGCTCTGGCATGGGAACTCTACTTATCTCCAAGATAAGGGAGGAGTATCCAGATCGTATGATGATGACCTTCTCTGTTTTCCCTTCTCCTAAAGTCTCCGACACCGTCGTTGAGCCATACAATGCTACACTCTCAGTTCACCAGCTTGTTGAGAACGCTGACGAATGTATGGTTTTGGATAACGAAGCTCTCTACGATATCTGTTTCCGCACCTTGAAGCTCTCTAATCCCACATGTGAGTATTACAAACAAAAGCCTCCTGTTACCCAGAGTTATTGTACTTTTGAAAACCCTGACTTTGTTTGTTCTTGTTTCCTTAGTTGGTGACCTTAACCACCTCATCTCAGCTACCATGAGCGGTGTCACATGCTGTCTCCGTTTCCCTGGTCAGCTAAACTCTGACCTCAGAAAGCTCGCTGTCAACCTCATCCCTTTCCCGAGGCTCCACTTCTTCATGGTGGGTTTTGCACCACTGACATCAAGAGGGTCACAACAGTACAACGCATTGAGCGTCCCTGAACTAACCCAACAGATGTGGGATGCCAAAAACATGATGTGCGCAGCTGATCCTCGGCACGGACGTTACTTGACCGCTTCTGCTCTGTTCCGTGGGAAGATGAGCACTAAAGAGGTTGATGAACAGATGATGAACGTCCAGAACAAGAACTCATCGTACTTTGTCGAGTGGATTCCAAACAACGTGAAATCAAGCGTCTGCGATATAGCTCCCACTGGTTTGAAAATGGCGTCGACTTTCATAGGAAACTCGACTTCGATTCAGGAGATGTTTAGGCGTGTGAGTGAACAGTTCACTGCTATGTTCAGGAGAAAGGCTTTCCTTCATTGGTACACAGGAGAAGGAATGGACGAGATGGAGTTCACCGAAGCTGAGAGTAACATGAACGATCTTGTTGCAGAGTACCAGCAATATCAGGATGCTACAGTCGGTGAAGAGGAGTATGAGGAGGACGAAGAAGAGTATGCGAAGGAAGAATCTTAAGAAGACATGATTGGTTACTATTAGTACTACTTTCACGCAAGCTGTAAGTCGTGCCACTCATTTCTTTTAAGTTTTAAATGTTTTTCTTTATGTGCTTGGTCTGTTTTTGTTATTGAACATGTGCCCTGGAATGTAATATCATATGCCTATACAAACATTTCAATGTCAAAGCCTATACAGTTTATGCGGTTTCAAGCTCTGACTGAACTCTTTCTTCATCTTCCTCTTCGGCCAAATCAGCCCAGCTTTTCTTAGTTCCACTCTTCAAACAGTCTGCAGTATCGTTGATGTATTCATGGAGATCATGAATCATGTTCTGGTCCAGCTTCTTTCCCTTCATATGTTCTTCTTCCTCTCCACTCTTGACACGTTGAGAACCAATAGGTTTGTCAAACAGTAGCTTCCGAGCTGCACCTCCTGTCTCTTCCTCAGACACCCCATTCTTCTGATCCCCTTTGTATCCTCGTGGTTGTGTAAACAGACCTGCAGAGTTTTGTCTAACAGACGCTGGTGAAGAAGGAACATGTGAGTACTTCCTGCTTGCGTTTCGAGGAGCTTTGTTTTCCTTCATTGTTCCATTTGCAAATGAACATCCCGCGTAGAACTTATCCGAAAGACCTCCTTCTGGATCTTTAGATTCCACTTCTGCTAACATCTCAACGGCTCTGTCATAAGACTTTGAGAACGGTTCATCTCCAGACTCACTCTCTGCAGAATGATCTCTCACATCATCAATCAGGGATTTAGCTTCTGGGATTCGACCCATACGCATCAAGCAGATGGCCAGGTTGCACTGTTTGTTTTTGTCTGGTTCCAAACACAAAGCTCTCCTGTTCATGGATACACAATCGCATATAAGGAAAAAGACTCGCAAGATCGAACACAGACTAACAAGAACCAAAACCTGTAATGATGCTCTGCAATTCCGAAGTTATGTAGCTGTAAATGAACCCATCCCAAGTTTCCTAGCACCCTAAAATGTTCAAACGAGAATGGAAAACGTCAGCTCAAGAGACAAAGTACTCACTGAGACAATGCGAGAATAAACATTTGGTACCTTGCTGTCTCTTGCTCGATAGTCATGGCAACATGTTTCCCTTGAACCCTCTTTGCTCTCACGATTCTACCACCAAACCCCATCCCTTGCTCGAGTACTTTCAGCTTGTGCTCAAGCAACTCAGCTTCTTCTTGGATCCTCCCAGACTTCTGCAAAACCCATTTGCAACACACCCATAAACACTTACATAAAGAAAAACAAAAAGTTAGAAGCTTTGATTATACTTTGTAGAGTTCGAGAAGCAAGTTATCAATGGAGTCTTGAGCCTCAAAGGGACAGAGATAACGAAAAGACTTGATGGCTTCGATGCCTTCATCAGACCGGTCAAGCTGTTTCATAACAACAGCCATGTCCTTCAACGCACTATCAACACGATCTCCAGCGTTTATTGCAGCCCAGAACAATGATATAGCTCGGTTCGGATCTTTAGATACCAACTGTATGTTAAAGAGAAACACACAAATCATATACGTGTTTAGCAAGAATCATCAAGAAGGATCACTGGAACTATAATTAGAAACCCTAGATAAGGAAGGGGGGGAAATCAATTTTCCCGCGTGAAATTTCATACCTGCGCATGTTTGGCTCTGACGTAAGGAGAATCGCCAGAAGGAACCTTGTGAACGACGTGAAAGGGATCGCGTTTCTCCGAAGACGGTGGTCCTCTCCTCTCCGACATAGGTATCGCCGCCGCATGATCTGTTCTTCTCGCCGGCGGCGGCGGAGTCCAGTAAACCCGAGGTGGTGCACGGCGATCTTCGAAGGGGCACATTCTTTTTTGGTCGATCCGAGAAAGTTCGCTACTTTGATTTCTTCTCCAGAAAGATTTTTCTCGGAATTCAAGTTCTGGTGTTCCTCTCAGAGAGATCGTCCGAGGAGAAGATCAAGAACTAAAGCAAAAACACAAGTTCACAAACTTCCAAGGACTCGTCTTTAAGGCTGGGGCAAAATGGTAATTAAAGCCCAGCCAAGTACGACTGTAGGATTAGAGAGACGGTTACCACAATAAAGGTTAAGTTTTTAGTTTTTACGGTTAACTAGGTGACTTGCCCGCATTTGCGGACATAATTTTTTATAAATATTTATTAATAAATATACAATTTGTTAAAATATCAAAAAAAAATTATTTTAAAATATATTTTTATCTTTAATCAGTTTTTACTAATTAATTGTAAAACATTTATCTAATTAAATATGAAAACACATAATTGTTAATAAAAATTTAAGCCAAAATTTTGAAGTTATCAAAATCTCAAAATAGATAAAAACACAATAATGTTAAACCAATCAAACTTTACATATTATATGAATCATTGTTAATTAAAATATTGATTATAATTATATTTTAAAATATATCTCATTATAATTGAATAAACACGCAAACATACCATATTGACAAACAAAATATTAATATGTAATGTATAAGATAAAAACATTTCATATATATTGTTATTTTAATTTCTAAATGCTATAATAGAGAAAAATAAACTATAACCAGTCTATATTTTTTACTCTAAAATTGAAATTGCTACTTTCTATAAAATGATATCTTTTTATTTTTAAATTATATAATTTTTTGAAGTGGTTTTTAACTTTCAAGATTTAATAAGTATAACTAAAATAAATTATTGTGAAAAATATTTGATTAAAAAATATAGAATCACGCTTTTGTTTATATAATAGTCTTCTAAAGAAATTTTATCAAAACAAAGCATAACTCTATGAAACTCTTGAAAGAAATTAAAAGTAAACATAGTTGATTTTATAATATAAGGTACATGTTGTAAATAAAAAAATTAATATTTTGAAAATATTCTCTTTTGGAGCAGATATTTTTAAAATATTTTTAAATATGATTCTCGTGAAAACTTTTAAAATAAAATAAATAAATATTAATGATCAACTTAAATAACAAATACCTGTTATTTTGCAAATGTAATAATACATGTTATTTTGCAAATGTTATAATAATTAAAAAAAAAACACTACAAAAGGTCATATTAACAAACATATTATAAATCAAATTTCGTTATAGCTTATGAATTTATCTTGTATTTTGTAAACCTATTTTTAATATTTTAGTATAATAATAAATCTAGTTATTATATGCGTATATAAAATTAATTAATAATTAATAAATAAGTAGATAAACATAAGATAGATATATGAGATTATATTTTCTTTTTAAAAACACGTTTTTATTATTTTCAAGGTAATTTTATAATATTAATTTGTAATAGTTAAATATTGAATTATTCACTAAATATATCAAAACTTCAAAATATGATAATATTAAATATTGGTATAGTGAAAAAAATGTAATTATCATGTTTTCAAATATTTTCATTATTAAAATATATGAAAAATATTTATGAGGATTATGGAAAATATGACAAATATGCAAAAAATCCTAAAATCATGGAGAAATTGACACATAAGCTAAATCACTTCTCAAATAATAGTATAGATTCAAAAGAACCTAACTCAAGGTTTGAGTTTTACTTTTATTGTGTAGATGAACACATCGTCACATTAATTTTCAAAATTATCAAGAAGCCCCTAATTCAGATGATTTTTTTTTTTTAAATTCCTATATTTTTTTCTGATGTTGAAATAAAAATTAATAATGTGAAAAAATTTCCTATATTTTTTTACTAATACTAAAATATTGCTTACTGTGAAAACAACAAATAATAAAAAAAATGTTACCAATTAAAATACATTTATTTGTTGGTTTTCATTGGTTTTCTTCAAAACTTGTCCTATGTTTTTTAGTTATTTTTTTACTAAAATTTTTACTATATTATGAATGAGTATAAGAAGATTAAATAAAAATGATAAAATGATAGCTTATGGCTTTGTATTTTTAACTAAATAATAAATATATTAAGAACATATTTTCTTAAAATTGTCAATAAAATTAATTAATTTCTTAAAATTTACTTTTATATTTTTCAAAAGATTTAATTATTTACATATGTAAAATTTTATATACACCAATAATATTCATTGCAAATCAAAAACGGATTTTTGTTAAGGTAAATCAATTTTATAATTATAAACAATTTATTTTACCATAAACATTATAAAAGAATTATTTTTACTTTCAAAGTTATAAGTATTACATTGTTACACTACATTTTTTTTAATTTATAGTTCTTAACTTTTATTTTATATTTTGAATTACATAAATACACACACTTATCATAGCTTTTAAAATATTTATATTTCTAGTTTGTTTTGAATAAAAAATATTTACTTTATAAGGTGATAAAAAAATCATCGCCTTAGACTCTTAGTTAACTTTGACTTAAGTGTGAGGGAATTATATAAAAAAAAAAAACTGATTTGTTTTGTTATTGAACACAACACTAAAATCGTACATCGACGCTGTAGGAGCTTTCGTTTTCTGTCATGTCTAGAACAAGATTCAATAGTAATTTGCAGATCACTTATCCCCCAATCCCGACTACTCCTCGAACAACCTCGATTCTAATTACATCCCTTTCCTCATCTCCTCGCCGCATCTTCAACCTCGCTTCATTTCAGAACACACAACACAGTTTCCTTGTGCTCGTATCATTCAAAAGATCATACAAATCTCGAAATGGTTTCTAAGGTCCTCTCTTGGCTACCATGGGTAGCGGAGAAGCAGTTGAAGATGATGATACGTTTTACATGAGGAAGTGCGTGGAGCTGGCGCAGAGAGCAATGGGGTGTACTAGTCCTAATCCTATGGTAGGTTGTGTCATTGTTAAAGACGGCGAGATCGTTGGCCAAGGCTTTCATCCCAAAGCTGGTCAGCCCCACGCTGAGGTAACAACAACAACAACAAAAGATACAGTCTTTGCTTTGATGGGTTTCTGTAAATGAGAAAACTTTCAATGGTTTCTTGTGCTTATAATATATTGCACTGTGTTTTACATGCTGAAGTAACAACGAAAGATATAAATTTTCTTAATGGGTGTTTGTAAATGAGAAAACTTTCGATTGTTTCATATGATTCTGATAGAATGCATTGTTTGTTTTCCTGCTAAAGTAACATCTTCTTTTTTTGTAACAACAAAGTTGCAGTCTTGCTTGATGGTGTTGGGTTCCTTCTAGATGGAGGAAACCCAATGGGTTTGGTTGGTGATAACCAAATTTGGTGATGGGCCATTGGTATTAGTCCATGAGATTAGTATTGGGCCTTGAGGTAATTAGGGTTAGTGGGACACTATATAAAGTCTCTTAACCTAATTGTTTGAAGGAGCGGAGATTACACAGCAGACATAATACAAGAAAGAAAGAAGAGTACTCAAGAAGACTCTTGAGACAAAAGAGAGAAAAGGAGAGAAGAAGGCAGATTTCGTCTGGGTTTGTCAAGACAGGTTTGGAGGGTCAAACGGATCCTGATCGGGCTGATATTTTGTGGGAAGCTTCTTCAGTCAGTGGGTTAAAGGTTCACCGAAGGGATTTAGATTCTAACGGTTGGATCTTCTGTTGTCTGGGTTTTGGTGAAGCTGGTCGTCACAGTTCTTCGGCAGTGCTGTCTTGAGTGTTTGGTAAATCCGACGGTGAGATCTTCTCTGATTGAGCTGAGATTTGGCAGAGGTGTTTTTGACTTGTTCATCTTGGATTTGTACGGTGGGATTAGTCTCTGGTTGCCGGAATCCTTGTGAGCTGAGGTCGTTTGGTTGCTGCCGGTTTTGAAGCTTTGTGTTGCTCTCTTGTTGTTGTTGTTCTCGTGTTGGAGAAGCTCTTTGTAGCTTGTGTCTCTGTTCTGTTCAGGTTGTTGAACAGGGAGGACGTGGTTGTACTCACATACATTTATATAGTGGATTGTTGAGTGGACTACGGTCCCGTGGTTTTTCCTTCTCACATCGAGGAGGTTTTCCACGTTAAAATTGCTTGTCTCATTTAGTTATCGCTTATATCATATCCTGCTATCGTCGAAGTATTTTCCTCACAGGTTCTCACAAGGTCAGGGGAAACACGACCGTTGTATTCCGCTGCGCCGTGTCCCGCTCTCTTATTTCCCCAACAGAGTGGTATCAGAGCTTCTGGTTTTAGAGCTTTGGGTTTGATAACTTCAGTTTATTATTGCTTGTGAGAACGATGGAGAATATGGGCAGGATGGAGAATATGGGCAGGATGATAAGCTTGAATGGTGCTAACTATCATCTATGGAAGGGCAAGATGGAGGATTTGCTCTTTGTTAAAGAATTCCATGTTCCAGTCTTCGAGGAGAAGAAACCTGAGAAGAAGACGGATGAAGAGTGGAAGCTGCAGCATCGCCAAGTGTGTGGGTTGATAAGGCAGTGGGTAGATGATAATGTATTGCATCATATTGAGACTGAGACGGATGCTCGTTCTTTGTGGAAGAAGCTGGAGCAGTTGTTTGCTAGGAAGACCGGAAACAACAAGATGTACATGATCAAGAAGTTGATTGAGCTGAGGTATCAGGAGGGGACTCCGATGACAGATCACTTGAACGCGTTTCAGGGATTGCTCAACAAGCTGTCTGATATGGGCATCAGGTTTGATGATGAGATTCACGGTCTATGGCTTCTCGGTACTTTACCGGATTCTTGGGAGGTTTTCAGGATGTCTCTTTGTAACTCCGCGTCGGAAGGTGTTATTTCGATGGATTCAGTGAAGAACAGTGTTCTTAATGAGGAAGCAAGAAGGCAGTCGAATGCTAGCAGTTCGCGTTCAGATGTCTTTGTTACTGAGTCAAGGGGGAGAAGTACAAGTAGAGGTCCCAAGAGTGACAAGAACAGGAGCAGGAGCAAGTCTAATAGATTTGCAAATTTGGAGTGCTATTTCTGTCATAAGAAAGGGCACATGAAGAAGGATTGCTGGAAGTTGAAAAACAAGCAGCAAGGAAATCAAGAAGAAAAGGTGGATCGGGTGACCGTCACCGAAGATCAGTTTCTCATTCTTCTTGAGGGTGATGCCATTAATGTCACATGCCAGGACACCAGTTGGGTGATTGATAGTGGAGCTACTACTCATGCTACATCACAGCGGGATTTGTTTTCTACCTATACTACGGGTAATTATGGTTCCGTGAAGATGGGGAATGATGCGATGGCTCAGGTTGCTGGCATTGGTGATATTTGCTTGGAGACTAGTCTTGGTACTAGGCTGGTGCTTAAGGATGTTAAGCATGTTCCCGACATTCGGATGAATCTGATTTCTACGGGAAGACGTGATGATGAGGGTTATTTCAGTTTGCACGGTGGTGGTAAATGGAAGCTCTCTCGTGGTTCTTTGATTGTGGCTCGAGGTGAGAAGTCTTCATCTTTCTATTGGATGCAAGCTAAGGTCTCCAAAGATGCTGTTAATGCGGTGGAGAATGATAATGCCATGGAGCTATGGCATAAGAGACTCGGTCACATGAGTGAGAAGGGAATGGCTGTGTTGTCTAAGAATGAGGTGATTCCAGGAATCTCTGGTTTGCACCTGCAGAAGTGTTCGCATTGCTTTGCGGGAAAACAACACAGGGTATCTTTCAAGTCTTCTGCGCCTTCTAGGAAACCCGAGGTACTGGATTTGGTACACTCAGATGTGTGTGGTCCAATGAAGACAAGATCTCTTGGCGGCGCATCATACTTTGTGACTTTCATTGATGATCATTCAAGGAAGTTGTGGGTATTTCCTATGAGGACGAAGGATCAGGTGCTGGGATATTTCAAGCATTTTGTGGCGTTGGTTGAGAGACAAACGGGGAAGAAGCTGAAGTGTATCCGCAGTGATAATGGTGGAGAGTATCTTGGACCATTTGATGCTTATTGCAAAGAGCATGGAATAAGACATCAGTTCACGCCACCTTATACTCCACAGTTGAATGGGTTGGCTGAAAGGATGAACCGGACGATTGTCGAGAGGATGAGATGTTTGATCTCACAGTCAGGCTTATCGATGACTTTCTGGGCAGAAGCTTTGAACACGGTGGTTCATGTGCTGAATTTGTCACCAAGTGCTCCATTGGATGGTGATGTTCCAGAGAGAGTTTGGACTGGTAAGGATGTTTCTTACAGTCACTTGAGAGTCTTTGGGTGTAAGGCATTTGTTCATATTCCCAAGACAGATAGATCGAAGCTTGAGATGAAGTCGCGGCAGTGTGTGTTCATCGGTTATGGTCAGGATGAGTTCGGGTACAGGTTTTATGATCCCGTTGAGAAGAAGCTCGTGAGGAGCAGAGATGTTGTGTTCATGGAAGATCAAACAATTAAGGACATTGATAAGTCCAAAATTCCAACTCAGGTTTATGAAGGTTTGATCGATATAGAGGCTACTCCTTCTACATCAGTCCACGGTGAAGTTGAGGTTGAGGTTCAGGATGATACACCCGGTGCAGATGCTCCCGCACATGAAGATGGCAGTGGTGATCATGGTGACGATCATGGTGAGACACCAGCTGCTGAGAACCAACCTACTGTTGTGAGAAGATCCGAGAGGGGTCTTAAACCGTCGACAAGGTATGATCCTAGTGAGTATGTTTTACTTACTGATGGGGGAGAGCCTGAAAGCTATTATGAAGCTTTGGAGGATGAACATAAGGATCTGTGGTTTGGAGCCATGGATGAGGAGATGGATTCTTTTGAAGAGAATCACATTTTTGAGTTGGTGGAATTGCCTAAGGGCAAGAAGGCTTTGCTTAATATGTGGGTGTACAGAATTAAGCATGAAGATGGAAATAAGCCACCCAGATACAGGGCTAGACTGGTTGTGAAAGGCTACAGCCAGAAGAAGGGGATTGATTATGATGAAATCTTTTCTCCTGTTGTGAAGATGTCATCCATTCGGGTTGTTCTTGGATTGGCAGCGAGCCTTGATCTAGAGGTTGAGCAAATGGATGTGAAGACTGCTTTCCTTCATGGTGATTTGGAGGAAGAGATCTACATGGAACAACCGGAAGGCTATGTTAAAGAGGGCAAGGAAAATTTGGTTTGCCGCTTGAAGAAAAGCCTTTATGGATTGAAACAAGCACCGAGGCAGTGGTACATGAAGTTCAAGTCTGTTATGGGGGAGCATGGTTATGCAGAGACTGATTCAGACCAGTGCGTATTTGTGAAGGTGTTTGGTGAGGATGATTTTATCATCTTGTTGTTGTATGTCGATGATATGTTGATTGTGGGCAGGAACATGGACAAAATCAAGGAGCTAAAGGAGCAGCTCGGGATGTCCTTTGCCATGAAAGATATGGGTCCAGCGAAACAGATTCTTGGTATGAGAATTGTTAGAGACAGAGGTGAGAAGCTGATTCACTTGTCTCAGGAGAAGTACATTGAAAAAGTACTTAAAAGGTTTCACATGGACAAGTCTAAAGTGTTGAGTACTCCTCTTGCACCACACTTAAGACTGAGCAGTCAACAAAGTCCGAAGACATATGCGGAGAAGGAAGATATGGAGAAGGTTCCATATGCTTCTGCAGTGGGTAGTTTGATGTATGCCATGGTCTGTACAAGACCGGATTTAGCCTACGCCGTTGGAGTTGTCAGCAGGTTTATCTCCAATCCAGGGAGAGAACATTGGAATGCTGTGAAGTGGATTTTGAGATATCTCAGAGGGACTTCTGATCTGAAGATTACTTTCGGGGGTAAGAAGCCTTTGCTGGTCAGTTTCACTGATTCTGACATGTCTGGAGATGTTGATTCTAGCAAGTCTACTTCGGGTTACTTGGTAACGTTTGCGGGTGGAGCTGTGGCATGGCAGTCAAGGTTGCAAAAGTGTGTTGCATTATCTACCACTGAGGCAGAGTTCATTGCTGCAACTGAAGCTTGTAAAGAGTTGTTGTGGATGAAGAACTTCTGTGAAGAGATCGGTTTCAAGCAAGAAAAGTATGAGTTGCTTTGTGATAGTCAAAGCGCTATTTGTCTCGGGAAGAATTCTACATTTCATTCGAAGTCGAAACACATCCAGAGAAGGTATCATTGGATACGCGATGTGGTTGCTTCTAAGGAAGTGGAACTTGCAAAAGTTCATACGGATGATAATGGAGCTGATATGATGACAAAGTCTTTGCCGAAGGGGAAGCTTGAAGTATGCCGAGGGATAGCCGGAATGGCTGTTTCCTCCACCTAGTCGGAGGGGGAGTTTGTTGGGTTCCTTCTAGATGGAGGAAACCCAATGGGTTTGGTTGGTGATAACCAAACTTGGTGATGGGCCATTGGTATTAGTCCATGAGATTAGTATTGGGCCTTGAGGTAATTAGGGTTAGTGGGACACTATATAAAGTCTCTTAACCTAATTGTTTGAAGGAGCGGAGATTACACAGCAGACATAATACAAGAAAGAAAGAAGAGTACTCAAGAAGACTCTTGAGACAAAAGAGAGAAAAGGAGAGAAGAAGGCAGATTTCGTCTGGGTTTGTCAAGACAGGTTTGGAGGGTCAAACGGATCCTGATCGGGCTGATATTTTGTGGGAAGCTTCTTCAGTCAGTGGGTTAAAGGTTCACCGAAGGGATTTAGATTCTAACGGTTGGATCTTCTGTTGTCTGGGTTTTGGTGAAGCTGGTCGTCACAGTTCTTCGGCAGTGCTGTCTTGAGTGTTTGGTAAATCCGACGGTGAGATCTTCTCTGATTGAGCTGAGATTTGGCAGAGGTGTTTTTGACTTGTTCATCTTGGATTTGTACGGTGGGATTAGTCTCTGGTTGCCGGAATCCTTGTGAGCTGAGGTCGTTTGGTTGCTGCCGGTTTTGAAGCTTTGTGTTGCTCTCTTGTTGTTGTTGTTCTCGTGTTGGAGAAGCTCTTTGTAGCTTGTGTCTCTGTTCTGTTCAGGTTGTTGAACAGGGAGGACGTGGTTGTACTCACATACATTTATATAGTGGATTGTTGAGTGGACTACGGTCCCGTGGTTTTTCCTTCTCACATCGAGGAGGTTTTCCACGTTAAAATTGCTTGTCTCATTTAGTTATCGCTTATATCATATCCTGCTATCGTCGAAGTATTTTCCTCACAGGTTCTCACAAGGTCAGGGGAAACACGACCGTTGTATTCCGCTGCGCCGTGTCCCGCTCTCTTATTTCCCCAACAGATGGGTTTCAGTAAACGAGAACACTTTCAATGTTTTCTTGTTGCTTATAATAGATTGCATTGTGTTTTCTTGATTGAGGTTAGTAGGTGTTATGAGTTTGATTTGATTTCGTGTCGAAAGTTGTTTATGTGGTATTGTTAGGTGTTTGCTCTTCGAGATGCTGTAGAGTTAGCTGAGAATGCCACTGCTTATGTCAGCTTAGAACCGTGAAACCACCACGGTATAACACCGCCCTGCACTGAAGCATTGATCAACGCTAAGGTGAAAAGAGTTGTAGTTGGATGGTTGATCCGAACCCAATCGTTTCTTCCTCCGGTATCAGCCGGTTGAAAGATGCTGGAATCGATGTCACCGTTGGTGTTGAAGAAGAGTTATGCAAGAAGATGAACGAGGGATTTATCCATCGGATGTTAACAGGAAAGCCTTTTCTCACCCTCAGGGGTGTTCTCTATCTGTCAATGGTAGTTTTCTTGACAAGATTGGGGAAAGAGCTTTGGATACTGATGGATACTACTCAAAACTATTACAAGAATATGACGCCATAGTACTTTCCTCCTCGTGGTCTGATCAACTCTCAAGCATTTCCACGCAAGAAGAAGGTGATGTTTTGATGCAACCTATTCAAATCATAGTAGCTAGCAATGCATAACACTCTCCTAAAGTTGGAGACTCAGGAACCAGCATTAGTGGGGTTGAAACCGTGGTGTTGGAGAATATAAGTTTGGATTCCATCTTGGATTACTGTTACGGCCGTGGACTATGCAGTGTCTTGTTGGATTTAAGGGGGAATATCAAAGACCTTGAAGTGCTTCTTAGAGAGGGATTTGAGCAGAAACTGTTGCAGAAGATACTGGTTGAGGTTCTGCCAGAGTGGTGCGGCGAAGATGAGAGTCAGATCTCGTCCAAAAAGTGGTTAAAATCAGTAGCTGTGAGAGATTTGCAGTCTAAACGGTGATGGCGTTTTGCTAGAGTGCTATCTTTGATGTATAAATGTGTTCAGTTCTTTCAAATTTAGATTTTGAAACTATTGTGTTACACTGTTACTGAAGGTCTTACAGATTTTTAACTGCATTATATACGTAAATAAAAAGTTATTACTTCATCCTTACTAAACTCAAGTAATAAAGTGAGTTAATTTGGTGGTTTTGCAACTAATTTTCACATGTTCTTTTTTATATTTTCACATGTGGGTCTACCACCTTCTATGTCCTACCCTACAAGTAATAGGTATCCTATGATCAATTGTCTGTGTAATAGGCTCCTATAAATCAAATCCATATGTGAATTTTAAGGATAATAGTGTGTGAAGTAACAGTAAAAATTTGATTCTTAATGTCGACTGTATTGCATAATGGACTAAAAACATTTGACATTTGGTGGAAATTACTAAATGGATAATAAACACTTCATTAAGCATATTGTCTCCTCTTCTTTGTTGAAAGAAACATATTTGGAGATGTTCCCAAAAAAACAAAATGAAACCATTTTTGAGTTGACGATTCTAAATTTCAATACAATTTCATTAAATTTGAAAGTACGCTACAACTACAACTACACAATTTTAAAACCGTAATACATGCATGATATGATACAAGCGTCCGACATAAAATAGTAGTATAGTATGTACACAATAAAGAGAAACATACTCGATAAAGATTCATTTACAAATTGGTGATGGGAACAAAAAAAATTAGGAACATGTCGATAATGTTCGAGTGGTTCAAAAAAGTCCACGCATTGCCTTAGCGAAAAAGTTGACCATACTATCCCCACCAATTTCCATTTCACAAACCTTTTGTTCCATCTTTCTTCTTTTTACATATATTGACATCAATTTCAAGTGTTTTTTCAGTGATGACGGTATTCAGATAAAAAAACAATTAGCTATATAGCATGAGGAAATTAATATATGTTATAGAATGAGGAGTATGGGTTTAGTTAGGTTACCAACTTCATGATTTCAACAAAAAAATGTCATATCAGTGAAAACAATAATAGCAAGTAAATGTAAGTACGACTAACTCTACCTATACCGTAGGAGCATAGAAACTGCTATAGAACCGAAGTTCGTCGTAAGCAATGTGTTAATATTTTCAGTATACCATGTTAATAGTTTATGAAATTTTAGGTCAAAAGACTCAAAACCAATCATCAACCAATTGATTGACTCATACTATTAATTATAAACTAATGTTGGTCTCTTCTTAGTCGAACTAGAATACATCACAATATTAAATAGAACAAGTCAAGAATTATATATATTTAAAGAGCTTACTTTTTTTTCCTTTGTCTTTGCTTTCGTTATCTTCTATATCGATCTGTATACGACCTTTTCGCCTTTTGGTATATATACTCTTTCTTCCTTTTTTTGGTGAAAGTACTCTTTCTTCCTTTACAAACCCTTTACACTAATTGTTTATTAGCACAAGATAATTATCATTAGGAGAACCAATATGTCACTTACGCCGACTATAACTTCTTTGTTTATATAAGTGTGGTTGATATTGAGTTTCATAGTATATGTGAAACACTTCAAGACTAAAAAGAAAAATATGGATCAGAGCCTTCCAAACACAAGTCAATCAAGATCTGTAGATCGCAAAACGATTGAGAAGAATAGACGGATTCAGATGAAAGCTCTTTATTCAGACCTCAACTCTCTTCTTCCTCAAACTTCTAGGGTTTTCCTCTTCTTCTTTATCCTCTGATATGCATTTCTAATACGTGATTTCATGTCTAATCTATTAATCCATGTATAAAAAAACTTTCTTGTTTATATTTGGTTATAGGCGCCTTTAACACTTCCTGATCAGCTTGATGAAGCTGCAAACTACATCAAGAAGCTACAAGTGAACATGGAGAATATGAGAGAAAGGAAGAGGAAACTTGCTGCGACTGGATCTTCATCCATGTCTTCGAGTGTTGATGTCTCTGTGGCTAGAAGGTTTCCGAAAATCGAGATTCAAGAAACCGGTCCAATTCTTCACATCTTTCTTGTGACAAGCTTGGAACAGAAGTTTATGTTCCATGAGATCATTCGTGTTGTCACTGAGGAATCAGGAGCTGAGATAATTCATGCTGGATCGTCAATTGTTGATGATATCATCTTCCACACTCTTCATTGCAAGGTATACTAGTAAATTCTAGAAAATATTTAAGTTTTTGATCTGGAGATATAGGAAAAATCAAAATTTTCTACTACCACTACTATGTTAACATTAGGTCTAAACTACGCAGTATTCACGCAATGGGAATATGATTAGAGTGCTGTCACTGGACAATATATACTTACCTGCACTCAAAATGCAAAGAAACTACATTGCTCTTATCAATCAGTCATTCGAAACCGACTGATAAGTGGTTGCGTGTAACTTTTTAACTTTTATATTATCTATAAAGATGCACTCAAAACGCAAAGAAATTCCTATCTACTTGGAAGTTATTTTATTAGTTTTTCACCTAAAAATGTTATTTTATTAGTTGACTATTGTATCTATAGATGTCCTTGACTCTCTCTTTTTTTGTTGCTGGTTTTACTTTCTTTCTAAATTTTACATATATAGGTGGAAGATTGTGATTATGGAGCTAGTAGTAGAATTTCTGAGAGCCTGAAGAAGCTTGTGAACAATTTCAACTAATATTCTCTTAAATTATGTGTACCATTTTCCCCTCTTCTTGCAGCTTTCATTTTTGTTTGTTTCCGTTCTATATTATTGTTCCTTTTGTTGAATTTTATCTTGTAATCTGAAAGTGATGTTTCATCGTGAGCATAATATATATCTTTTTATCTCTACTAAAAACTTTGGGGATTTATGTAAATTTTGAAAGTGATGGTTTTCATTTAACTATGTTATCATTAAGTACACTTAGAGCCTAAATAGTTCATTTAATTCGAAATGATCTATTAAGTTTTTGAACAAAGTGAAAACAACAACTCAACAAGACATCATTTTGATTTTTATAAATCCTCCAAAGAAACCTGGAGCTTGATACGGATGTTTTCCGCAGTCTCTAAAGATCCAGCACCTTTATACATCAAGTTAGATAACCCCAAAATAAGTTCAAGATGTTTTCCGCAGTCTCTAAACTATGTATGTAATCTTCTTTTTCAATGAACTTATACATACATAGTTTCTATATATCGTTGGCGTATAACTTGTAGGTCAAATTAAAGCCAGTACGTCTAGACCTCAAAATATCTGAAAACTGCTAATGCTTTCGAAACTCAAATTTTAAATAACGTCCCAAATCTCTATATTTTGACCCCAAAAAATGAACGTTCCAAATCCTCCTTTTGCACTTGTGTAACATATATAATTAGCTGGGGAAAAATGTCATATACCTACCTTTATCCACAAAGATAATCATTTGAGTAAAAATATTTGTTCCACAAAGGTAATTTTTTGTGTATTTCCACTCTTTTTATTATTATTTACAAATAGTTATTTTTAAAAGAATAATTGAGTTTATTAAATTAACATTAATTTAATTTTATCGGAAATTATTAATCACAGAAATTGATGCGTTATAATATAAATTTAATATTTTAATAAAAAAGTATAAACAAATGAAAAGAAATATATTTTAATGGTATCGACGGAGTATTTGTCTAAATGGAGCTCTCTTGTACTTTGCGAAAGTCTGAATCGTTCAGCACCTCTTCTTCATTTTGTCGGAATCACCATTTATGCTTAGGTATCTTGTTTCAACGACTTAATATAGTAATATATCTGTAAATTTATATATAGTTTGGCAGTTAATTCTACTAATCCAGGTAACATTTCTTCTGTCAAAAATTTTACAGATTGATTTAATGTCGAAAAGGAAATTAGAACTCTAACCATATGGATCCAATGAAACTGTTCCACTAAGCATTCAGTTTTTTTATATTAGCTTTTAACAAATCACACCAAATTATTAACTATTTATCGCAGACACTTCAACAAAAAGTATAAACAAATTTTGCAAAGCATCCTTTTAAATAGCTCATCTCTAAAGCCTTCAATGTCATTACAATATCTCAAGGACATAATAAGCAGTAAGCAAAAGCAAAATCTCAAAAGAAAAAAAAAAGAACACTTTAAAAACACAAATGGATCCGAACACAAAAACAATTATGATTTTTGCATTGTTTTTTCTCTATTTATCTTTCCCCAATATTTCAGTCGCTAATGATGCTGAAGCCGGTATGTTATCTATAGTGAAATCAAGTTTTTTCTTGTATCATAACTTTAATACATATTATTTTAATCATGGAAACAGACGATGAAACACCATTTACGTACGAGCGAATTCCAGAGAAGGGACCAGAGGGATGGAGCAAAATAAATCCTCAATGGAAAGTTTGTAACAGTGGAAAATTACAATCTCCGATTGATCTCACTAACACAAGAGTCAGTCTTATTCATGATGAAGCATGGACAAGGCAATACAAACCAGCCCCGGCTGTTATTATGAACAGAGGACATGACGTTATGGTAAAGATCATTTTGCTAGACTATATTTTCATTACACTAACCATATGCAAGCATCGTTATATGATTGTAATAATAACAATGAAAATAAATAAAAGGTATCGTGGAAAGGCGATGCGGGGAAAATAACGATACGTCAAACAGAGTTTAAATTGGTGCAATGTCATTGGCATTCACCGTCTGAGCATACTGTTAATGGAACTCGGTTCGTGTTTTCTTGTCTCTTTGATCACAATGAGCTCACAACAGCATATTTTCCAACAAAATTAAAACATACGATTGTTATTATTTATTTATTTTTGTAAATGTGTTACAGTTACGACATGGAGCTTCACATGGTCCACACGAGTGCTAGAGGAAGAATCGCAGTGATAGGAGTTCTTTATAAATTGGGCAAACCTAATGAATTCCTCACACGGGTATAATAATACCAATTTTTGTTTATATGAAATATTTTGTATTTATAACATTTTGTAAGAGTTTCTTTTTAAAATTTTAAATGCAGCTACTCGATGGAATAAAATCAGTGGGAAAAGAAGAGAAAGATCTAGGAATCGTGGATCCAAGAACCATTAGATTTCAAACCAAGAAATTCTATAGATACATCGGCTCTCTTACTGTTCCTCCATGCACTGAAGGTGTTATTTGGACTGTCGTCAAAAGGGTATAATATTTTTTATTATTATATAATAATATTTTCTATTTATTAGAAATGAAAATTTTGGTAATTTTAGAAAGGGAAATTGTTTATGCAGGTGAACAAAATATCAGCGGAGCAGATTGCAGCTTTGAGGAATGCTGTTGACGATGTAAGTACTCAAAATTGCAAATGTTATTTCATTAGTTGATATTGATTTAGTGATAATCGAATACTAATCATTTAAATAATTCAATAGGGATATAAGACAAATTCAAGACCGGTTCAAGACACAAATGGAAGACCGGTTCGGTTCTACGATCCAAATGTTTGAACTATTGTACTGATTTTTTTTTTAATTTTGCGATTATTCGAGTTTGAATAAAAGATAATGATAAATTGGGTCGAAGCATTTATTTTTTTTTTTAAAAAGAAAATATTTTTTTTAAAAAAAAATGGTAACATGTTAAATATTATAGCATTTAAAATTTAACATAAATAAAAAATCATTTTTGACCCAACCCTTAGTTAAGAGTATATTTTAAGCTCTATAATCACCTGGTGTACCACTATTGTAATTCGAAGTAAACGAGCTGCTGCGTGTAGCTCGTCCTCCCCTCCCCAATTGTAAAGCTATCATGTTTGGGATCCGTCATTCGGTTACGCACAATCTCATAGTAAATCTGAGGATGGTTCTGTAACATTAACATATTTCATTAGCATATTTAAGGAAAAATTATTACCAGCATATAGTTTGCAATTTCTTTACGGTAGATCATGTAATGAGTATACTCAGAGCCATGAAGCTGATGAGAAATGGCACAAAACATACAATTTCCATCACCTTTAACAGCGAAAACATAAAAATCTGATGCCCCATATCTCTCACATATTTATTCCTTCTTAGTAGACTCCTCTCGCCCACGCTTCTCAACTCGACCCATCTTTATCTTTCCGATGGCAAACTTTGGAGACTATTTTATTTATAAAGATAAGATTGTGGCTGTCTCTTAACTTTTTAATGGCCGTGATGTCAAAAAAATGAGTTTATATTTCTTCTATCTGTTTGGGCTTTGACCAACCATTATTTTTTTATGACCTTTCAATTCTTAAATTGATCTCCATTCAATTTAACTATACCAAAACACAAGATTTACATCCGGTTCACGATAAAAACATGCATCTACACCTGGTTAAGATCCTTTGATTTTTTGATTTTTTGATTTGGACATAATATCGGAAAACATCTTCGACAAATTTATGCACAAGATCTGTTACGTCTGATTACATTCAATCGATTTTACAAAATAAAAAGAGAAAAGAAGAACATGAATTTTACTTTATCTCCTTTTTTTGTCAACTTACTTTATCTCCTTAAGAGATCATAATGAAGCATGTTCAAAACAGTTTAAAAGAACAAAGAATAGAGTATTCTTTTTCATACGATACGATTCACAAAACTTTTAAATCTTCTTTGTAGGATTGTATTTTAATTTGTGCTTCAAGATAGAGTTGGCTATCTCACTCTTTAAACTATTTGCATATTTATATTGAGCTTACTAAATAAAACCAATATGAATATATAAAATTTCGAATCTGAAAAATCTTGCTTTGTTTAGTTTCTTGTCTTTTTGATATTGGGTATTGCTATCTATTCTCACATGATCTATCCAAATACGGAAAAAATATCCTAAACATATGCACCAATGAAAACATGCGTGAATGCACATATTCACACACATTATCTTTTCTCTCTTACTAAACCACTACAAATTCCTTAGTTAAGTTTCCTCGCTCAATTAAGCACAATATTACTTTGTAGTATTAGTATTAATAAGGCGGTTTGTCTATTTCAAAAAAAAATCTTTGATATAAAAATCTTTCCTATTAGTGTTCCATGAATTTCTTACTTTGTATTGTATATGAGAGTCAATTCAACACTTTCTAAACATTTTTTTCTATCCAGAAAAATCTTGAAAAACCAATGAGACCGCGCGTGTGCTTACACGCGTGAGCATAATATCTTTCATAATATACACTTAAGATTTATGTTGATTTGCTTAGAATTGGTATTGAACTCTTGTCAATACACTATATAAGAAGACACCCCCACAACAACAACAAAAACAAAAACAAAAACAAAACCAATTAGATCTTGAGAGAAATGGATAAGTTGGTGAGTGTAAGGAAGCCTCTTTGTCGAATGTGTCCAAGGTGTCACTCTCACAATACCAAGCTCTGTTACACCAACGACTCGTCTCAGCGCTACACCTGCAAGCATTGCCGTCGATGTTGGACTCATGGTGGGGCCTTAAGGAACATACGGATTGGTGGAAGAGGCCGTGAAAGCAGGCCTCCAAAGATAGATAAACCATCTGTTTCTCAGGTGAATTCTGTTGAGAACCATTTTGGTTCTTTGCCTGTTGTTTTGGCGCTTCCAGCTCAAAGTGCTCCACCAATGGATCGCATGGAGATATCTGATGGATCATCTTACCAAGGTTGTGACGACGTTGGATCCAATGGCGCAAATCAGGAGGATCCAGACAAGCGAAACCAGAATTTCAACAACACCAACAAGAATCACATGATCAAGAACAACAACAACAACAACAACAACAACAACAACAACAACAACAACAACAACAACAACAACAACAACGTCTGAAACAAATGTGTGTTTATCATGGTCCTTGAATAAAAGTCGTTTTACCCTTTTTTCTTAAGCTAAAAATGTTTCAGTTTTTCTTGTTGGGTCTTTTTGTTTTATGTTATCAGCTCTGTCGAGTCTTTTTTCTTAAATTTAAGTTTTATAAGTTTGCATCTTTGTTTCCGTGAAGATTCAGACATAAGATACAATCATACTTGTCTGGTCTTTTTTAATAATGTATAACTAATCATTACCAGTTCGCTGTGTGTTTCATAACCGATGAGTAAGAGAGATATCTACGTGTTCCCAAGTGTTTTATGTACTGCTCTGTTTTTAGTCTATTCTGTGTTTACGTATAATCACATAATATGAGTGGGGGAGTGATAGGTTCAAGAATTCATATTACCGCAAGAAGAAGGGAAAGGAAGCTAGTGAAGAAGGAAAAGTGAAGCTAAGGAGTATTTGAATAAAGAGAAGCAACGAGAACCTTCTAAACCATTGAGAGTCTTTGCAGTTTCATTAAGTAGTATATAAACTAGTACTCTGATTCATTTACGGTTATGCTTTGATGTTGTTTGTATAAGACGCTATGAGTCTATACTTCACAGTCACCATGAGACTGGTGATTCGAGCTTGAGTTCGCCATGAGAGCTTAAAATTGATCACAATCAAAGCTGTACTTCTTTCATTGATTCTATAAGGAAATTTACAAGTGATTCACGGTTTACATAGATCTATAGTCTATCAGAGAGCAGTAGTGTAAAACTAAATAAGGTAAATCTATGGTTATACCTAAAATATTAAGGTTGTATTTCTTCTATCAATCTAACAGAAGACAGTTGAGGGATTTGTTGTTCGAAGGTCATAAAGTTAAAGAAAGCAGCATGTCGTTGGTTCAGTCAAATTTTGTTTCGCCCTGCAATTTCGGTTTTGTTTTTGTTTTATTCAGACGGGTTAGTTCAGTCGGGCACCGAATTCTTTTTGTTCAAAGGTTTTGTTTAATTTGGTTTTAAAATTTTACCGGAAACCAGAATTTTAGATTTGGGTTAGATTTTTGTTTAAATTCATTAAAATTTCAGATAATATTTGATTAAATTTGGTTATATTTAATTAGTTCAGTTAATTCAATTCGGTTATATTCGTACAATTTCAGTTATTCATTTTAAAACTGAACCAATCAAAACTCAGATGAACTAAACCAAAAACCGAATTATTTTTTTCAAAAGCTTTTCAAAAGGAATCAAATTTAAAACAGAGAATGGAAAACTGATGAAATTTTGGATTGGTTCAGTTTATATTAAAATTTATATGACTGCCATTAGATCTATCATTGAAAACTAGAAAGTTGATTCACATACACAACATTTTATCTTTTTATAAAAAAGACAGTTATCTTATTATAGGTTTAAAATTGAAATGAAAGTCACACATATTATTTTTTGTCAACATAAAAATTAAAATATTTGATATATTGTAGTTAACTGTAACCTTTGGTTTTGATCTTTATTATCTATTATTTCAGTTATTTTAATTTGACTAAAACTGTATTTGTTTATATAAAAATTAAAATATTTCATATATTATAGTTAACTGTAACCTTTGGTTTTGATCTTCATTATCTATTGTTTCAGTTATTTTTATTTGACTAAAACTGTATTTGTTTATATAAATTTTAAAACTTTTTTAATTTATATTTTCATAGAATTTATTGAATACTCAAATAATATCAATTACATGCAGGTACACATGATAAATATATAACTATAACTTAGTATCTATTAAAATTTCCATTAAAATTATTTTCACTGTTTTAATAATTTGATTCCAAAAAAATACATTTAAAGCCTTAAAATATTTTTAACTATTTTTTATTTATTAAATACTTAAATTATATTTAACAATACACATACCACAAAACAAACATCTAACTAAAGTCTATCCTTTTGTCAACAACTAATTAATCATTTATCATTTTAGAGGATTGGCCCTTTTAAAAAAATAGGTTATGTTTATTTATTTATTACTGTGGTTTATTATATTTATATTTTGCATGAGGTAATGCTGTTAATTACCTACAAAGAGAAAGCAATAATTTAATCGCAAACCTGATGCTCGTAAGCTAACATGTTCATATAATTTTTTGTCTTAACAAATTATTATTAAACTAAAGAAAATTAGAAAAATGCTGTTGAGATTATATTTTGAAAACTATTATCATATTTTAAGTTGTTAAAAACTACACTTATAGAAGTGAAGTGACTAAATTAACCTAATTAAGAGTATAATCATTTCAATACTTAAATAAAAATACGATAAATTGGAGAATAAAATTAAATAATTTATTTGTTTTGTTTTAAGTTATAAAACAAGAAATTCTATAATTTGACATTTAATATTTTAAAACTTCTGGGTATTCTTAATTTTTTGATTGCTGTAGTTTTTTTTTGTATATGAGGAAGACACAATAGTGCCAGCATGTAACTTTGGAGTTTGATAAAAAAAATATTTCCTATAAACCTTTTATAATCACCACAGTTAACCTTTTAAAAGTATGAGGAGGAAGACAAAATAGTTTGCCAGCACGTTTTCTTATTTCATTAGAAATAAGGGTTTATCTAAAAAAAATATTACATAATGTGTCCTATAAAGTCAACAAAAACATTAACAGTCTTCTGACATATGCATGTAAAGGATGTGCTCCATATCGCAACTATAGCTGACATAGCATGGAATGCTTGAAAAGCTAACGGAGGTGTATTCAACCGAGAGTTTTAACTGATTTGTATTAAAATGATAAATCCATTGTTATTCAAATAGGGATTTTAAAAACTCATTTAAAATTTACTGTTATTGAACTTGACATTTCGTAAAATACTATTAAATCCACTATTATTGAAAATATTTTAAGTTGTAGAGTTTTAAAGTTATTATGTGATTTTAGAGTGTTTATGTGAAGTTTCTTAGTTAAAAAATTAAAACACAAATCTCATGATTTTAGATGATATTCTAGAGTGGTTTAACAAAAATCAGCTAAATCTCTGCAACTTATTAAGATCACCTAAAACTCCATTAAAAATCAAATCACCTCAAATGTTAATTTGAATACACCCTCTAACAGATTGCCTTCTATTCTATATTCAGTGAAGATATCAGTACTTGTTAAAAAAAACTAATGTGGTGACAAAAAATAGGTCAAATTGTTTGACTCTCTTTAATCTCTCAAAAGTCAAATTTCTTTTTAAGATCATGGCCAAATGCAAAATTGTTAATATTAGTTTCTCAGATATAATAGTTCCTCTTTCTGCTTCTTCGACAACTTTGACTAATATTAAATCTAACACGAGTATAAAGAATTTGGAATGCATATTTTTGTTCCTCGACTAGATTTTTTTATACCCAATTCCCTTAAAATTCATGATTAAACAATATCCCTTATATAATAAAGCACAAGTCACTTGACAAATTAAAATTTGACAACTGGAAAATACAAAATGTTATTAAAAAATCGTTGAAAAAAATTTATATTTGTTTCCTAATTTTCAGCATATATATCCCAATTTTTCTCTCAACATTGCACCCACGTTCACAATCATCAATACGCTTTTCAAACTGTTTTTTTCTTCTATATAATTTTGATTTACTAATTTATTCTTTGGTTTTTTTTCGTCTTTCAACCTTCTTCATCAAAGCAACAGATCTTTTATCTCTTTTAAATTTTTAATTTTTACATCAACTGGTTTCTTCCTGTGTCACGGAATTATGGGATGAGATTAACACCGGTATTGTATTTTTGAAGAAATTCAACTTTAGATCACTGCAGTATATAACTTAGAAACTGTCTATATATCAATTGATTTACAGGCACTCTAGGTCAAAGTTTGGAGAGATGGGCAAGGAGCATAATCAAAAATATTCTCAGTGAAACGGGACTAAAGGGACAAGCGCATCAAGTTTGGGCTTGACTACAGCAATTGAGTTCGAGCCTCCAACCATTCTTGAATGTATCATGAAGTTTGCATATCTGAATCCACAGGTGAGTTTACTTTACATATATCATTGCTAGACAATTCATTATAGTTTAATAAAAAGTAAACCTAAGTTATAAAAGTCAATCTTATAAATTTTTAAAACTATCAAAAGAAGTAATGTGGACTAATTTTAAATGTGTTAGGTAAATTAACATAAAACGTAATGCAACATTTGTTTTAAACAGTAACAAAAAGTGGCAAATTTATTAGCTTTATCGTACTTAAATTTACACTAACTTAACTTAATTATATGTTATTATGAAATAATCAAACAAAATTAATGGATCAAGTAAAGTACTTTTAACTGTATTTTATATTTTGGTATTTTAAAAAGTTTTCCATACATGTATCCATTTTATAAAATATAGTATATTTTATCCTTTCAACTGCTTTGTTTCATGCATGAACCTCCAGTATTATGTGTCACTGTTCATATAATATTTTAAATAATATTTTATTCTAACTGTAAATTATTAAAATGATCAAATAATTTTTAAGCGAATAAATTAACCTATGCGCAGCATAGGTGGTAATACTAGTATTTTATAATTCAAAGGTAATTAATAACAAATATGATAAAAGGATTTTACAAATATTTTTTATATAAGATTATGCTTTAGAGGTACAGTTTAAAATATTTAAATAGTTATCCATATATAATTTTAAAATAATACAATTCACTTAATTTATAAAATAAATTCAATAAAGTTATATTAAAATAATTTCGAGTTTTTTTGTTATTAAAGTGTTGTCCTTACAAATTTAAATAAGGTCAAAATAGTCCTATAACACATAAATAAGTTTAGTTTTCAAAACATTATTAAAATAATATATTTTCAAATTTACAATCTTAAATAGGGTGGTGGTTTACAAATTATCCCATTAAAATATTTTTTTAACACATCCCATTAATATCTAGTTTTTTAACTAAATTAAAATATCCAGTTAAGCTATTTATCAATATATTTGATAATTTCAGAAAATAAGTTAACTGATTTATATAAAAAATCCTGTTATGGCTTAATTTTTTTATAATATATATACTGGCTGTTGTTGTCTAAACCATTTAGATCCTCACCAATTGCGTAAATGTTAAACTAAAAGATATAGTAAATCATATAAATGCATATTTACACATACTCTTCCTCATAGTTTTTTGGTAAAACTCTTCCCCATAGTTAATACCTCGTCGCTGCTCATAGTTCTGCCTTAAATTGTCATTATACTACTCTCAATGTCTCCAGATTTTGTTAATGTTAATACAACTGACTCATTTACCATATTTTCTGGATTCTGCATTAATCATACACAGACAAGAGTTTAGAGTAGGAGAGTCTTGGCTTTTGACTAAGCTTAGCCTAAAGTTTATGGTGTATAGCTAGATCTTCAGATTTTATTAATACACAACTTTTGACACGTTGTTCTCATAATCTCATCACTATTATAAACCCGAACGTATCCCTTCTTCAATTTTCACGCCCTAATAGCCTATATAAGTAGATACCCGCACAACACCAAATATCATAGCAACAACAACAACAAATTAATCCCAGTAAATATCTTGAGAGAAATGGATAACCTGAATGTTTTCGTGAGGGGAGACAATCAAGTGAATGAAGAGAAGCCTCCAGCTCGAGTGTGTCCTCGGTGTGACTCTGACAATACCAAGTTCTGTTACTACAACAACTATAGCTTGTCTCAACCGCGCTACTCATGCAAGAATTGTCGTCGATACTGGACTCATGGTGGAAATTTAAGGAACATACCGATTGGTGGAAGTGGCCGTAAACCCAAGCGCCCAAAGATAGATCAACCATCTGCTGAGAATCAACAGGTTAATCATCACCAACCTTTTTTACATGGTCAAGAAACTAACGAGTTTGTTGGATCTTTTGGTGGTACTTCTACATCTTCTGATGTTGTTGTTGGAAACCATTTCGGTTTGCATGAGATTCATGTTGATATGGTAAACAATGTGCCTCCAGTTCGACGTTTTCCACCGATGGAGGCCTTAAATATCTCTGATGTATCTTTCCGACAATATTGTGACGTTGGATCCCGTGATTTGATTGGTAATCCCTTGATAAACCGCGCAAATGAAGATGAGTTAAACATGTGGAACGAGAACTACAGCAACACTATGAACATGAAACATAATGCCAGTGCCAGCACAAGTGGAAGGAGGGGCTATCATTAAAGCACTCATCACATGAACAGAATGAGAAAGAAGTGTGTGTGTTTCATAAACGCTTTTGTGTCTTTATCTTAAGCTAATAATGTTTCAGTTTTCATTTTATGCATTTTCTCTTCTTTTTTCCCTTTCATGTTTTCAGTTGGATTTCTTTTCGTAGTATTGACAGTTTGCATATTTATTTCCCAAAAGAATCAGAGATAGAATGTTTGTCTGATCTTTCCTTGCTGATAGTAATAAATTAATATTTAGTCGAGACCAGTTCGTTAGTTGATGTTAAGAGTTTTCAAGGCTCATAAATCAAATGATAGTAAAGTGGAAGTAAGTTGTCGAACCAGTTCTGAAGGACTCAAAGTAATGAGAATGCAAGTATTTGCCTAATCTAAGTGCAACCAGTGTTTGATGAATTCTAAACTAATGATTAAAGCTAATGCAAAACAATAAAATGATACTTTCAAGCTATTGAAAAGGAGAACTCATAGGTATAGAGATTTAGACCTTGGGTGATCAGTTTTCGAACTGAGGAATGCAAATGATAAATCAAACTATTAACCTTAAGCCTAGACACAATTCTAAGCAAGCCTTATGTCTAGATGAATGCTCATTTGCTAACATGTCTAAAACATCAAATGTCTTTGATTGAATAACATGCAAGCAATCATTACTAACAAGTCTATTAGCTATCTTAGCATCTTTAACAACAAATATCTTTGGCAAAGTACACTAAAAGCCTAGGAGAGTTGATTCATGCATTTCATCGAACACCTTTTGGGTGGAAATACCTAATGATCACCCTTTGAGTGGCCTACTCAAATGATGCATTAAGATCACTCTACTAGCAAGGAACAAGTATGATCAATACCTAGAACATCATAGAACTAACCTAATCACCCTTAATCACCCTAACCCATGAATCCAAAAGGTGATTACTCACTAATCTCCATGATTCCTCTTAAACCCATGATGGATTTCAGATTAATCATGTAGAGATAGAAGAGATATCACAAGAACAATATCAAATCAAATCAAAAAGAGATATTTTTCTTGAGAGACTTTTTGTTCTTCAATATATAAAAGATAATCTGCCAAAAGGTGGCTAAAGAGTACTTAAACATTAGGTTTTTCAGGCTGCAAGTCGTCCAAATTATTACAAAAAGTTCCTTGAAAATAATAAAAATTGTGCACTGATAACGCGGAGCGACCTCAGGCAGTCGCTCCGAGAGGTCGCTCTGGGCTTCGGGAGCGACCTCGGGTGGTCGCTCTGAGGAGTCGCCCCGGGGTGATTTACGGATGTCCGAAGTGATAAAGAGGCGAGCGACTTCATGGCGTCGCTCTGAGATTGAGCCTTGAGGTCGCTCTGGCTGGAGCGATGTCGCACATCCTAGTCGCTCCGAGGTGGTCGCTCCAGTCGGCTTCGTCCAAAGGTCAACTCTTATTCTTTTTTTGAGCTAAAAATGCATCTATATGTCTCCAATAACCTCACTTGGCACTTCATTACCTAATAGAGACTTATGCATGCAAAATGCAACCTAAACATGTCTAAATCCTATTCTATATGATGAAAATGCATATGAATAAATAGCTAAAACAATGCAAATATGCAAGTTATCATTAGTTTGTGCCAATATATTTTTTCTGCTTGTAACTTGTAAGCAGGGATGACTCTGAAGCCTGAACTAAAGTTCATGAAACATCAATTTTACGCGTCAAATTTTAGATAAAAGTAAACATAATATACAAATTTTGACTATTTTAGTGAGATATTTTGTGGACGGACGGATAAATAATTAATGCTTCACTCATAAAATATAGGTTCGTAAATCGTAAGTGAGATGTTGACCCAAATTACAAATATTTCCGAATTTTTAGCTACCATACCGATTTAGAGTGTAAAGTAAAATACGATAATAATAGAGATCATCGACGTGTAATTTCCTTTTGGTGAATTAACCGACATGTAATCTCGATACAACATATTTGAAACTCATGTATGCCCCTTGGTACTGTAAATGTGGATACTCTTACAACTATGAAAAGCCTATAGCAGATTTATAATAATTTTCAAATACATACATGTTTCAGTTTCTTTTTTTTTTCAAATGAGTTTGTTTGAGATTGGATTTCTATTGCCATTACAAATAGAGTATTCTATATGATAATAGTGATAACCATTATTCAAAACATGGTTAAAATAATAAACGAAACAGATAATTAAAATGTACATCTAATTAAGAAGTCAACTAAAGTCAATAGGTTAGTTCAGATAAACTAGGTGTTGTAAGAAATTTTTCAAATTATAATTTATATTTTAAAACAAAGTTTATTAAATACTATATAATTTAATATTTTTTTACCAATATTTAAATATAGATTTATTTACTCAAATATTAAATTAATATAAAATGATATTTTATTTAAAAATATATCGAAGAATATATATGTATATATTTAAATTATAATCTTAGATAGTATTTTTTATCTATTTATATTGTTAAATGTATTAAATCAATTTGTATAAAACTAACAAAATAATATAAAATTGTATAATTATCAAAAATTTAAAGTAAACAATATTTATAAAAGTTGTCGATATATAAAAAACTAATGATTTTATGATTAGAAACCTAACTTTTTTAAAAAAATATATAACAATTTTTGAAATTTTTAGTAATATAAATTGTATAATTATAAAAAATAAAGAATATTTCAAAATTTGTAATGCAATAAATGAATATATTTATTTTATAGATGTTGTATGAGATATTACCACATTTAAAAAAGTTTACCAAAAATAAATATTAATATTAAATGTAATGTAGTAGTTATTACCATATTGTAAAAAGTTTATCAAAAATATAAATCAACATTAAATGGAATTATCCTTGTCATATTTTTCGGAAGCCATGTCATCAATTTTAATAACCACGTCATAGTTTTTTTGTGAACTGATTGTAGAGAGGACATACGACAAAAACACTTCTCAAATAATATAGAGTATTGTAGTTTTTATAAGTGATGACGTATAAAGAATGTGTATTACATAGTACTCGAAATATTAGTCTTCATGTACCCCTCTTTATAGTCTTTTAGAGCAACTTCAATAGTTAGAGCCCATTAGAAGTTCTAATGAATAATTTAATAATTAATTGTGTGATTATAAAATTTTAGAACTTTTGTTAGTGTAATTCCAATGTGAGAACTTTTTAGAGGTTCTTAATTTTTTTTTTAGAAGTTTAATAATTAGATATAAAACCACAAGAGAAACTGAGTTTTTATGGATACAAGGTGATGTGTCTAAATATTAATTGTCAAAATAATGAATATCTGTATTTTAACATCTTCTTTATTTTTGAAAAGAAACATCTTCACATCTTAATTGGTTCATCAAAAAAATGATTATATGATAATTTATTTTAAGGTAATTATCAGTATATGGTTTCTGGTCGACATGTATATTGTTAAAAGCTAAAATAGAATAAAACAGAATAACTATATCAAATTCTTATAAATTGTTCAAAAAAAACTATATCAAACTCTTATTGTTGGTAAGCAAAAATAGTTGTTCCCTCAGATTTCCTAGAGCCAAACAACCACTTTATATGAAAAAAATCTAATGATATTAAAGAAAAAATCTAACACTATAAATAAGAACTCCAGATTTTGTGATCGACACGTGGATACGACCGAGTACAGACTACCACGAGATTCAGACGCGGAAAAGTTATATTCTGTCAGTGATCGATTCCGACAGAGATAGAGATGACGGCTTCCACAGTAAATTTGACACGTTTACGTTTACTCTTTATTCATTTATTTAGTATTATTTATTATTTTGGCTAACATTTAATATGTTTCTTCTCAGCATAATTGTTTTTAATACTGTGTTTAAAAGTTCGAAAATTCATCATCAATTTCTCTCTAATTTCGATTTTCTTACCGTTTATTATTCTGCTGTGCGTTATTCGTGAGTAAGCAAGCAGCTACGCTTAAATTTACGACCCTAATGGACGTTTTGTTCAACAAGAGACTTTTTTTTGGTAGGTTTTGTTCAACAAGAGATTATAGAGAAATCCAGAGGTCTTAATTAAAAATCTCTTCACATTTTTTGATATTAGTGGCAACAAAACTAATTGAGACGTACAATACACGTGTCCATGCATTCAATTACAAAAGCTAATGACGGTACAAAACGTTAAAAACAAGTGCCCTTAGACGTGGGTAATTACACAAAATCAAATATATATATATAGCATGAGCTTCGTATCTCAAGCATATTCCATAATTAAACCAAGAGATCTGATCATCACCCCTTACATTTCCTTGCATACAATTCTTATTTGATCCCCCAAAAGAAATGGCTACTTCACGTCTAGCAAGGTTTGTATCAGAGGTTGCCCCGCCTCAGTTTGTGACTGTTATGAGGAGGCATAGAGCAGCGAAGCAGAAGCTAGACACGATCAAAGAAGAAGAGTACAAAGAAGATTGTTTCAACGGTGGGATGACGATGAGGTCGTCTAATAAGATGACATCATCTCATCATCATGCTTCCTCTACTTCGGTTTCTAATTCTGGATCTACCTCTAAGAGTTTTTCTCGTTGAGGCTCGAAGCTCTTTTTTCTGTCTTCGAAATTAAGATCCTCTTATAGTACAAGGAAGTTATATTTTGAATCGATCGGGTCCGTATTTTTCTGTGCACCCGTTTCGATATGTAGTTTGCTTAAGATTCGGACCTTTTTTATTATGATCTAAAAGGTCCGATATATATATATTTAAATGTTGTATGATTGAATCTCTTGATGATCAGTCGGATTATTGAGGTTTCTACATGTTGTAGTTTTCGAAACCCCTGCATTAATAAGGATGTTGATTTGTATACATTTAGACGTAAATAAATTTCTAGATTGTTGTTGGAAACAATAGAGACTGATGCCTACCTTTTTTTTTGCTAAACTGTAAATATCATATATGAATAAAAAGATTACATCAAATGTTATCTTAGATTTGAGCCATCTTGGCAAAAAAGAAATTAAAAAACAAGATGGACCATTACACACATTCAAAAGAAGCTCTATCTCAACCACATGGACATGAGATTAGAGAAAGATTTCCTATGTCTTCTAGCTGAGATAATGTTTCTCAGCTGTCTATCAATGTTCAGAAACAACCTTGCAGCCGGGATGGAAACTTGGTTGTGCACAAGGTTATTTCTTTGTTTCCACAAGTGGAAGGTCACCGATTGGACTGCTAGCTTCCTCAGCAGAGTAAGCTCCCTAGAACTTGAAGATCGGATCCAAGATAGTAGCTCTGACCAAGTAGTGATCATCGCTATGGGAGGTTGGCATCTGTTTTGTACCTGCTGCCATACCTCGTTGCTGTACGCACATGATAGCAGCAGATGGTCTCTGGTCTCATCAAAACGGGAACAGAAAGGGCAGGTGATGGGGATCGGGATGCCCCACGACACCAGTCTTGAACGGGTGGGTAGTCTATCATAGTTGGCTACCCACATGGTGAAGGCGAGTTTCGGAATTCCTCCTTTGAACCAGACCACGTCCACCCACTCCTTTTGGCTCTCCCTTGGTCTCAGCAACTCCCATGTGCAGGACGACCTGAAAAAAGAAGCAGAGCAATCACCAGCAACCCAATCATATACATCATTCTTATTTGAGGGAAGTGGCAAGTTTATAGTTGTGAGATAAGCATGAAGATCAACTTCCTTTTGTGATCTAGGGTGAGGCAGCAACCACGATGAATCTCTTATTGCATCAGCCACCTTTGCGTTCTTTGTTAATCTCATTGATCTAGGACCTGAGGCACCAAGGTAGTTGATGAGTTGGCCTAGCGGTGTCCAGGGGTCGAACCAGAAGCTAGTTGTCAACCCGTTCCCCAAATTAATTTTGCAGAATCTAGTCGCTAGCGGTCGGAGCTAGATATACTCGTCAGTAATTGCTATCAGCTCGGTCGAATTATTCGATTTACAAGTATTGGCATTTTTGTAAGCAAGAGTTGGATAGTAGCCTCATGCGTGGAACGTTATGTAAGCCATATAAGTTTAAGTCCAAGTGCATTGTATTTGTCCCAACAGCCAGAATATAAGTTGAAGACCTCGTACTAAATAATCAGGGCCAAAACATTACTTATATTATATAATAAACATTATTTAGCTAAACTAATAAAATAAAGTTGGGTTATCAAAGTTGTTCAGGCTGCCACGTCAGCAAGGAGGATGAGGGGTTTTGAGCCACATGACACGTTCTTAAGTATTTTCTGTTTTCAGATGCCTTTGTTGTTTCTTGCGGACTGGGCCTGTTGTTCTCACGTATTATTCAGGCCCTTTGCAGTTTAGGGCTTCCAACATCATCTTGACGTCAACAAGCAAGTTTAGCAACCTGACGACTGCCTCCGACCATCGTAACATAACGACCTCAGTTTACATTTTTTAATCTCCCATTCTTAAGCAGTCAATCGAACTCTTCATCTCCCAAGTAACCTAAGGGAACTCCGACTATAAATATACAATCTCCCAGCTACTGCCACTGAAGATGTGATGTGAGCAGAGAAGTGAAGATATTGAGACCTTTTGTTAAGCTATTATCAAGTTTTGGCTTCTCCGATGTTGGCTTCTTTATATCAAACAAGTGAGTGAAACTATCGATGCCATTGTTTTCTTTTTTGACAAAAGGGCTTTTATTATTATTATTTTTTTTTAACTCAACATCAACTATTCATTCACCGATAAATTGGTACAAACGATTTGACCACACCAGTTTAACCTCACATACAGCAATGCATCTTAGTAACACCCTGGAACACTCACTAGGTGATTTCTCACTCGGATCCAGCGCAACCTAGAGCACATTGCTGCATTTTTCACCACTGCGAGAACGAGATCATCCCACGACCCGGAATGAACCGTCTCTTACACCACCTAATTCTACCACTAAAAACCAGATTACAAAACTTAACCTATACACCCAAACAAATTAAAGTAAGACTTCAAATAAACGCTTTGCAACTGGAGCTAAATGATCGGAAGTATTAGCCCGGCCAGATGCTCCTTCACCCAATAGGTGCATAGTCCACTCCAATTATCCAGGTGATCAAGGCAGCGGTTTTGAATCTGGGAAAAGACGGGTTGAGGCCATGACTCCATCAGCGATAACACACAATCTGAGAACCAGAAGAAGACACACGGCTACCGGATATGACACATCAAACGGTACTGCGAATGCCGTGTCTCTAACCGTGACCATCCTTGAGCCTAAAAACTCTCCCGCAGACCATTCGGAAAAGCTTGAGGCCCGTCACAGTTCGTCTCCAAGAACCAGAGAAAACGACTTCACTAAACAAATCGCCACACTGACGTCGAGGCTCTGCTTGAACTAAGAAGAAGCACCTTCCTTCCTTTCTCCGACAGAACCATAGACGATTCCTCACGGCCTCCAGAAGTTACAGTACACGCATCACAAAGCTAGACCGGCGAACACACGTCCTCCACACCGAACTTCAGTGCGCCTCCAGATGGTTTCTCTGAAGTTCACTTGAGCCAGAAGAGACGAAGAACAGCAGTTAACGCTCCGAGACTGTTCCTATCATCACCAAGCTCGCTCCCCTACTCGTAGATCTGAGACTCAAGCCAGCAAGGAGGACCAGCTTCCAAATAGTAAGGTAAGGAGTCAAACAAACAGCCCCGCGCCATCACCTCGAAGCTGGAAATCGATGAGACCAAAGGTAAAACGGCTCGACCAACTTCGACAGCAAACCCTAAAATCCGACCCGACCCGAGTCTTCCACTTCACAAAACTCGCCGCCACTCCAGATCCGCCTGTAGCCGTCTAGATCCTGCTCCGCCGCGGACAGAGAATTCACCAGGAGCTGTCGATTTCACCAGAGACAGCGAGCATCTCGTTGGGAAGAGAGGAGAGACCCGGGAGGGCAAAGAAAAACGAGAGGAAAGGGTAAGAAGGAGCCTCCGACGCCGCTAGGGACTCTGACGTCGGGGGAGCGGCCGCCGCGCTAGGGTTTCTGCAAGGGGAGGAAGGTTTCGAGAGAGAAAGGGTTTCACTCGGTTGTCGTTTTGCGTTTTTTTCTTTTCAATGTTTTCATACAAAAGGGCTTTTATTGATGCCATTGTTAACGCAGGGTATATTAACATGTGACAATTTCTTTTTTCTTTCTGCGACTCTGTTTTTTTCTAAAAGCTAATTTTCAGACTCCATTTCACCATGCAGCTCACATCTGTTGTCGATTGTTTTAATTAGTGTTGGAGACGGGCCATGGGAAGACATGAGTAATTTTGATGCCAATATCATATTTTGGATTTTTCACAACTGTAGAAGGCACTGGTAAAAATCAAACCTTCTTTTTTTTTTTTTTTTAAGATTAAAGCTTTCTTCTGTTTGTTTTGGTATTATAGTTATCATACTTTTTTCTTCTTCCCCTTTACAAAAGAAATAGTGTAGATTTATTTTGTAGGATCATGTTCTCTGTTTGTTCATCTTTTCTTTTCTCTATTGATTTTCTATGTTTTCTGAGATGAAGTTTTTTTTTTGGATGTGTTGTTGTTCTGTTTCAGCCTAAGGAGAGCGAAGAAGTTGTAGCAAAAATGATACAACACCTGGCCCTGGAGATCCTGAGAACAAGAAGCTTTACGAAGCGAAATTGTGGGTGAAGCCATTGTTGAACTTCAAGGAATTGCAGAATTCAAGCTCGATGGTGATGATGCCTACCATTACTCCCTCTGATCTTCGATGCAAAAGGTATGACTACAGAATACATATGCTACATATATGTATGCAACACAAAAGAGATCAATCTTAAGAAAGATTTTGATCATGAAAATTTGGTTTTGTGGATCAGATGACAATGCATCTGGATGGAGGAAACTTTGAGGAGATGGTCTAGAACACACCTCTCAGTTGAAGGCGGATTTTGGCTTCTCAGGTTACAATGATTGTGTAACATCAACTCTCCAATTATGGCTAGAAATTAATATGAATACATGCAACGTTAATCCGAGGTTCCATCAATACGAAAAGCCTGAACCCCTTGGGAGACCTGCTTAAGGAAGTTTCTATTTACTTAATAAGTGGGTTTGATGGAGCACCACCACCTTCAAGCACTGTGATTCACCGCTTTCCAAACGCTTTAGTCACCTTACTACGTTCACTGACATAACTCATCCGGCCACTGTAGACAAAGCCATACCATCAAATCCGATGGAGTCACACCATATAAAGGTACACATGTTTTTTGTTGGAGACCGATCTGGTGGGAGATTCTTGTCAGTAAGAATTTTTGGAGCTTATAACTAATGGATTTGTCTGTATAATGACTGATATGGTGATGTTTTTTTTACGTGTTGATGATGTACTTTCTACTGAATCAGGCGATGACAATAGCTCATAATTGTTTTAATGGGAAGACTCTTTAGGTTAATAACCGTGTCAAGTAGATAAAGCCTATACTCCGACTATGATTGATGTATGATGTGCAGTAATATGTAATTTTTGTTTGTTTTTTTTTTCTTTTATGGAAGAATGATTATATGTTCTTAGGAAAAAAAAACCTCAAAAAGACGCAATCATGGTACATGGAGAAGAAACCACAACTTGCTCTTGTCAAAGAAGAAGAATCTAAGAACATTATTGGCTTCAATGGTGAAAACTTGGGTCCAAAATATCAGCCAGCTCGAGTAAGTTCTTACCGAAGCATAACCATGATCATTAATCATGTTTATTTGTTCTTTTCTTTTTGGGACATGCTAATTTCTACTGCTTCTGGAGAATAACACAACTTCCAGGTCTATCCACAACACTTGATAGACATGATGCATATATGAAGATATGCTGAACTGCAAGAGGTAGAGAACTGCTTTATCTGAAAACAAATTGCTCTCTCCAATATGAGAGAACCATTTCACCTGTCAATAACAGTTACATCAGCATGTAATCTGAAAATTTTGTGCATTTCCTCAGGGTTGCATCAGGTACAAAAAAGCAAGTGGAAAGCAAAAGAATTATAACCATGGAGGAAACCTCAACGACGAATGGTGAATCTCAGGAAGCTACACAGCCTACACTCATCTACAAAACTTCTGTTTGTGTTGTTTTTTCAGGGGAGAAAAAACCTTTAACTGTCCCAATGGGACCAAACTTCCATTGCATTCATGTACCTAAGAGCTGTTATGCAAATAGAAAGGCATTACTTGTCTAAAATCTCTGGTTTACTTCACACGAGAGTTTTGTAATCTAACCTATTTCACACGAGAATTTTGTATTTTGGTTTGATCTTTGAGAAGTAACAGAAGTGAGTTTTTATTGTGTGTATAAAAAACACTAGCTCATCGTTAGTATTAGTGAGCTCAAAGAAAAACTTATAGAGTTGAGAGGTAAGGAAAACTTGAGAGATTCAAAGTCTGGGAAAAGAACCTTGATCTTTGTGCATCCTATTACGAGTAATCCCATCAGCTTAGTGTTTCTTAGTTGTCTAAAATCTCTGGTTTACTTCACACGAGAGTTTTGTAATCTAACCTATTTCACACGAGAATTTTGTATTTTGGTTTGATCTTTGAGAAGTAACAGAAGTGAGTTTTTATTGTGTGTATAAAAAACACTAGCTCATCGTTAGTATTAGTGAGCTCAAAGAAAAACTTATAGAGTTGAGAGGTAAGGAAAACTTGAGAGATTCAAAGTCTGGGAAAAGAACCTTGATCTTTGTGCATCCTATTACGAGTAATCCCATCAGCTTAGTGTTTCTTAGTTGAAGACGTGGTGATGTTAATCATAGATAAATACCACAAGGGCTTTAAATTTCGTTAATAATAATGTATTGATAAAACTATTGTAAAATTATTACTCCTTCACGAAAATCAATTTGTTGTTTTTAAATGAGTCGACATATATTTAATTATTATCTAAAATTGATGAACTTGTCATGTTACTTTTCATATATTTTTTTATACCCAAGTTTTTTTTGGAAGCTTTTACTATCCAAGTTCTGAGGTACGAACCAATACAACAACCTATAGAATAATCATGTTCAATTCAAGTAAGGTCGTAACGTCATATTGTGCTAGAGAAATAAATTAATTTTAAATAATTAAGATAATGCAAATTAACAAAGAAATCGGTTAAAATAAAATAAAATATAATCATTTTTCTACAGTGGTGATGATTGGTTCAATTGTATCTGTAAAAATTTAGTTGTAGGTAAGTTAGCTGTAGCTGTTGCAGAGACTTTTGATGTAGTTAAATTTGTTGTAGCTGTACACTATATGTTGTAGATATTTTAAAATAAAATATGTGGTGTGTATATATAATTAGTTTTATCAACTAAAATATTGTATATTAATAATTTTATAAACTATCAAAGTTTACTATTATTTAAAGTGTGATACGTAAATAATATTTTATGTATTTAAAATATTTTAATAGTTTTGAGAACACCCATAATTAAATTTAAAATTTATAGATGTTTTTATTATGATTAACTAATTTTATTGAGACTATAAATAGTGTTTTTCGTTTTACAGTTTCTACAGCTTATTGAGGATTTAGATTTTTTGGCTAAAATACATAAAAAACAAAACTTCTTTATTTTTTTTTGTTGTAGCTTCAAAATAAAGCTAAAACATGATTAGTAAAAATTAATAGAAATTTGTTGTAGGTTTTGACTAACAAAAATAAAGCTACAACATGACTGATAAAACTTAGTGCTTTAAAAATAAATAAAGCTAAAGTAATGAGATAAAGTTCAACCAATCACCCCCGTTCCAATTTGTCTATATTTGCTTTCTCCAACATATATGTTTTGTAATGCACACATTTACCTTATACGCTATGAAACACAACAAGTTAACTACAAGCCAAACACATGTCAAATACTAAATTTTCTTTGAAACTCATCGAAAATTACATGATCTGCATTTCAAATTATATAACAACCCGACAAAGAAATATACAAACCTGATAATCTCAATGCAGATATTCTGCGCGTGCGGACACACCACTAGTTTATATATAACAAGATATGGATATGTGCGTTGCACGGGTTTTATTTGATATTTTAATTTCAAGAACATATAAGAAGAATGAAATATTTTTAAACATTAGTTCTTGTATTTTAAGTATATATTGGTGACATTTTAATAACAATAATCTGTTTATAAATTTTGATTTGTATTTCTATTTCAATATTCATGGTGTTTTAAATAGTATATTTATATTTTATTTTAATATATACTTCACTTTTAATTTTTTCAAAATAATATTATTTATAGTCAAATTGAAATATATAGAACTATGAACGCTCTATATTGTTTATATTGTGGAAGACAAATAAAAAACAACACAATTCAAAATATTGTATTAATGTTCTACAACACCAATCAGTATGTTTTATTGATAGTCAGCTAAATATCGAATATATTGCTAAAGAAAACATCAAATTTGTTTACATTAGCATTTATTGTGTGACTTTATAACCTCTATATAATATTTTGTGAAACATTATTGTCGCAATGTTTTAAAAATATGAAGCTCTTTAGTTGTAGTGACTCTCGATAGTTCGACATATAATTGTAAGACTGGACTTGGCAAATAGACTAACTTTTTAAGCTTGACATTAACTCTTGTTGATAGTCATTATATAGCTCTTATAGAAAATTGAAGTCTTTTCAGTTTGAAAGGTTTTTTGCATTTGTTGTTATGAAACTTATTTTAGGAATAAAAATTTGTTTTTTCACATAACTTCCGATTAGAATTCCAACTTCAATAATCATATTGCCTAAGCGAGTTATCAGTACCATTGTTCTATTATAAAGTCTTTCTCTTTGATTTAAACTCCTTATTAGCATAACCTACTACATTTTATTTTATAGTCGATCTCTTTGATTTAAATTTCATAATAGCATGATCTATATATAACAGCAAAACCAATTTTATATGTCGATAAAAACAAACACACATAAGTATAATAGTCATATTAACCTAGTCACAACAACATAACATCTATATAAAGCTGGACAGAATAACCGTAAATTTTGACTCGATTCATTATTCGTTTCTATTTGAAATGAAATTCTGAATATCTGTAACTCTACGTAGCAAAGTAAATACTTCTATAAAATTAATATGAAATAATGCTTTACAATTATCTTTTGTTGTGGATATTAGAAAAGAAAAATTAGTATTAAATAAGTTATTTTACAAATCTATTTTTTCTTTAGGATTTTGAAAAGCAAATTTTCTAGAAAATTACTATTAAATAATATTTAAATTAAATTTACTATTAAATAGTTTTGAAATATAATTTTTCAAAATTCGTTTGTTAATTTCTTAGTATATATATTTTTAATCAAATAAAATTTTGAAGTTATATATTTAAAGATTTTTAAATGGAAAATTATTATTTAATTATTTTTTTAATAAAAATTAATTTTATTACCTAGTATGTTTATTTTTAGTTATGAGATAGTTTAAAATAGTCTTTTACAATTTTTTTTATTCAGGATTTTGAAGGAAATTTTCTAAAAGAATATTACTAAATCATTCTTTTTTACTATTAAATAAATTTCAAAATTCGTTTTTTTTGTTATCTCGTTATATATATTTTTTATATCGTTATAAATTTTAACCTATTTCATAATATTAAAAGGAAATTTACTATTAAATAATCCTTTTCAATTATTTTTCTTAGGATTTTAAAATAAAAATTACTATTAGTTAATACTTACAATTAATTTTAACAAATTGTTTTTTGTTATTATCTTATTATTATATTTTTAGTTATAAGATAGATTAATAGATGTTGCAATCTTAAAAATTTATTGATACATGTCACGATCATGTTAGTTAATAACTTTGAAGATCTATGTTTTATATAATAAGAAGAGAACTAAAATCATTTATTACTATTGTAGTATATATATATATATATATATATATCAATTATAAGATAGTTTAACACACATCATAATTTAAAATAATGACTGCCATGTGTCACAGTCATGTTAATTAACAATTGTGAAAAAAAAAACTCTATATAATTTTAAATGTAAATATTTTTTTGTTTAGGATTCTCAAAAAGGAAAAATTCTGAAAAATTATATTAAATAATTTTTACAATTAGGTTATTCAAAATTCGCTTTACTATATAAGTACATATATTTTTAATCATTATATATTTAAACACATGTAAAAATATTAGAAGGAAAATTACTATCGAATAATCTTTTACAATTATCTTTTGTTTAGATTTTTTTAATGAAAAATTACTTTTAATAATACTTATAATTAAATTTTTAATTTGATACTTATAATAATATTAGATTATGATATATTACGTTTTTAATAATTTTATCTTTTATTTATATAATAAGATAGGAAAATAGGAAAATCAATGTAAAAAGATAATTATTAAAATAATTATTTTAATAAGATTGAGTAGGGTTATAAGAAAACTATCTTTACCTTTATATAATATATGAAAATAAGAAAATCAATCTTAGTATATAAATGTGAAATATATTCCACACATGTCACAATCTAAAATATATAACCGCCATGTGTCGCAATCGTGTTAATTAGTAACTTTGAAAATTAAGTTTTATATAATAAGATATATCTCAACATAACGTAAAAACTGATTATCGGGTCAAATTGGGCCTTTTGATATAAGTCCGGCCCAATGATAAGAATCACTAAACCCAACCCTAAGACGACGATTCAACGCCATTTTGTTCATTTCCTCTTCGTCATTCTCCCATCTGCGAACCGAGATCTCCCATCGAACTCCCTTATCTTGTCGATTAAATCCTCTCAGGTAAGCTCCTTCGAATCTTCTCTTACATCAATCGCGATTTCACATCCTCGCGGTGGAATCGCTTCTAATCGCAAAGTTTCATAATTTCCTAAATATTTTAATCGATCTCAAATTGGTCCCGTTCTATCATTCAGATTTCACCTATATTCATCTGGGTTTACTCGGAAAGCTTTAAATGTTAACCTTTTGATGAAAAAGTATCGAACTTTAGCTTTTATTATCTAATGGTTTGTTTTTAATCTGAATGTTTTTTTTTTCTGGATTAATGTGTATTTGTTGTCTTATGTGTGAATATTGGTGAATTGCAGAATCATCATGTTGACGGAAACACCGTTTAGGCCAAGAGAGAAGCTTCTGGAGAAGCAGAGGTTGTTCCAGAGCATCCAGAGGCACACTTACCTCAAAGGGCCAATGGACAAGGTCACCTCCGTTGCCATCCCTCTTGCCTTGGCTGCTTCTTCTCTCTACATGATTGTAAGTTTTCTTTTTTCTCCCGTTCAATTCTTTTTTTTTTCTTCAGAACTACGTGTTCATGCTTGAGTGTGTGTTTTGATGGTTTGAAGCTGAGCACTTTAAAAACATGTCACTCCCAATCTATTGTTATTTGCTAGAATCCGAATGCGCTAGTTAAGTTGATTTTTTTAATACCAATATCGTCTCAGCTTTTATTAACAATGGAAGATTTGTGGGTGGGTGGATACAGGGAACAGGAATCTACAACATGTCCAATGGAATCGGGAAGAAGGAATAAGCAAAACAACAGTTTCTTCTTCTTTTCCTTTTTATTTACGCTTTTGGATGGTTTTTTCTATGTGTATCCAGTGGCTAGCATATGCGGTTGCAGACTAAAGGTTGCACTGGTCTTTTCCTTGCATTTTTTTGCCAAATAATTGCAGACAATGTCGAAAGATGAAAAGATGTTTGATGGTATAAAGTTCCAGTGTTTGAAAAGTTCTTTATTTACTAATGACAATGTTGGATTCTTATTCTTCCGCGTTCTCGTTTTATCTCTGTGCTCTTCACAGTATTTTGAGTTGTGGTTTTAGGTTTAGTTATGATGTGGTTGTTGTGCCTACTTACCAGAAAAACCAAAAGAAGAATCTCATATAACATTTAAGTTTCTTTCTATTTTTCCCAAAAAAAAAAACTCATTCAAATACAGAGACCATAACTTGAAGTGTTATAGCTTTTTGAAGTTCAAAAACTCATCAGCCTTATTCGTACTAAGGTTTACTTCCAAAATCTTATTCAAATACAGACCAACGAGACCATTAAAAACTTAAAAATGCTTAATTCTTTCGGAAACCTTGATTACTTATTTCGGAAAAAACGTGATAAAAAGTTAAAAACCTTGAAAAACGGAAACTCATTATCGAATTATATAGTTTAAAGATATCAGTAAGACCCCGGCCCAGTTGATTCAACACTCTCCAACCGAGTCCAAACCCAAACCTAACAAGACAAGAGGCTTCTACGGCGGACGTTGGTTCTATCATTCCTTCGTCTCCGTGACTCCGTCATTTAGTTTCTCTAATCTCCAAAGGTAAGATTTTTTTTCGATTTCCCTCTTATACTACTAATCTTGCTTCGCATGATCTTTCCCAGTCACCTCATTTCGTTTCTAAAACGTTTCTCCCTTTGCCAAAAACAAAAAAAAAAAACTCATGTCGATCTCAAAAACTCATGATAAACCTTAATTGCTGCTGAAACTGTACCTAGACTGTTCTGAAGATCGATTCCTTGCGTCTCTGAGTTGATGTTAGCTTTATTACCTTTGTTGATGCTTAATTGAGACTTTCTTGAAATGAACTATGAGAGCACATTAGAATCACGCTTGTAAAACAATAATTTTGAACTCGTTTTGGAAAACTGTAGAAAAGATATGCCAAAGGTGAAGACAAACAGAGTCAAGTACCCTGAGGGTTGGGAGTTGATCGAGCCTACTCTTCGTGAGCTCGATGCCAAGATGAGAGAAGGTTTCGTTGCTTCAGATGCTTTTTGCTTATTTTTAACTTTTGATTTTGCTCTTAAAACTATTTTAATTTATATTTTGTTTTGCAGCGGAGATGGATACACATGATGGCAAGCGAAAGTGTGAAGCCTTGTGGCCTATCTTCAAACTCTCTCATCAGAGGAGTCGCTACGTTTATGACCTTTATTACCGCAGGGAGGAGATATCTAAAGAGCTTTATGAGTTCTGCTTGGACCAGGGCTATGCTGATCGTAACCTCATTGCCAAATGGAAAAAGGTAGATGCCTTCTTGTTTTCTCTCCTGGCTTCAATTTTATTGTTTGTGCAACTTTTTGTAGTTACTAGTTTGTTTGAGGCCAACCAAACTAAAGCGAGTGGGAGATTGTGTAGCAATTTTGGCATAAGAGATTCAATTGAGGATATTTGAAGTATTGTTGAATTAGTTTAGAGGGATTAGTATTACTATTGCACAATGGGTCTTGAAGCTGTTGTTTGTTGTTTTGTTTGGTAGGGAACTAATATTTTGCCACCCACAATCTTTTTGAATGATGGAATCTCTTGAATCTTATCTCAGTCACTGCCCAGTGTTTTCAGTTCAGATGCATACTTTTGTAGCCTTGTAGGTTTCGATCATCCGGATATGGATCTACATTTTGCCTTTGCTTACTTTCAGTGAACATTGATTTTGTCAATGTATATATATGTTTCTTTTTTTTTTGGTCAAAGTATATATATATGTTTCTTTGTTTGTTACTAAACACTCTGTCTTTTTTTGTGAATTGCAGTCAGGGTATGAACGTTTATGCTGCTTGCGATGCATACAGCCAAGAGACCACAACTATGGAACTACATGTGTGTGTCGTGTTCCAAAACACTTGCGTGAAGAGAAAGTGGTTGAATGCGTTCACTGCGGTTGTCAAGGATGCGCCAGTGGGGATTAATCTCTCACTGTTTACCATTGACAAGCCCTCACTGTTGTTAATTCTGGATTATGTACACCCTTCAAACCCTGTCTAAATTTCATTTGCAAAACCTTTATCAACTCCTTTGTTGTTGATATCAGAAAGACGTTCCCGGTTTCGTTTATAAATGATTTAAGAGAATGATTTGGGTTTAGTATTGACCAAATCAATCAGAATGAGTGTGCTATATGCTGAAAGCCTGAAACTATCAATCGAGATATTTAAAAAAAAAAAAATTAGTACACACTACACAAAGAGGTATGAATTATTGTTGACCAAGACAAATCTCGATCCTTGGAAAGTGGACCAACTTCAAATTCTATTGGTCCCTACAGTTGACTTCAATTAATACTGTCCATATATCGTCTGCATACGTTTACTTTCACGTAGTTTTTTTTTTCTTGTGCCGTATATGCTTGTATACTCTAAAATAAGAAAATTCCTATCGTATAACACATGATCTCTTATTATTGCTTATATCATCACGCAATAATATACAAATATATTAATTATGGCTGATAACTTGGTACACATGATTTCTTTTTCTTTTGTTTTCTTTGATATATTTTTCTTTTTTCCCCCACTATTGTTTGTTTAGTTTTCAGTTTCTAAGGTCAAAGAATACAGCTACTGACCAACAAGCGACCAGCTAACAAAACTCATCGATAATTTTTCAGGATTCCATACTTTAATTTTTCGTTTCGTTTTTTTTTCCAGCTATTTTACATAATTAATGAAAAATATCAAAGAACTAATTACAGAAGAATTTTCAAATGATAATAATGGCGATATGTAAGCCATACTTTAAGGTCCAATGATTGATGATTCTCAAGATTCCGTTTCCATTTCACTCTCTTCCTCTTTCTATATTTCTGTACTTTCTCACTTTATTGTCCGCATTCGCATCCAAACTTTTCTTTATATATGAAACTGATCTCTGACTCTTTAATGAGAATCCGAATCTAAATCAACTATATTTTTTTCCAAAAAAATGGGACCGGAAAATGGTGACGACGGGCTACGTCGGCGAGGCTGCTCATGCACGAAAGATGATTTTCTCCCGGAGGAATCGTTCAAAAGCATGGGGAACTACTTTAAAGCCCTTAAAGAAACACCGAGTCGGTTCATAGACCGTGTAATGACTCGGTCTGACGACTCTGCGGAGATTCATGACATGAAGGCACGTAGTGGTAACGAGATGAAGAAATCGTTGACGTGGTGGGATCTTATGTGGTTTGGGGTCGGTGCAGTTATCGGCTCAGGAATATTCGTTCTCACCGGACAACAAGCAAGGGACCAGTCCGGTCCAGCCGTCGTGCTGTCCTTCGTTGTCTCGGGTGTCTCCGCCATGCTCTCCGTCTTTTGTTACACCGAGTTCGCCGTCGAGATTCCCGTCGCAGGTAAAAAAAAGTGTTCTTTTTAAACTCAAAAAAGTAATTACCAAAATATTCTCAATACTAGGTTTAGTGTGACTTTTGTAGGGTATAAAGATCTGTGGTCTTGAGAATCACGTGAAATATCTTTCTTTTGAACTTAAAATTTATGTGATTTTTCTTGCAAAATCAGCTAATAGCCTAAAAATCATGTCACTTTGTTAATTGCGATTTTCATCTTTAAACCAAAACTCGTATATTTCTTATTCAGGAACCTCATTTATTGGAAAGAAATATCTTCTACATGAAGTGTCATAATCAGAGAATAACTATAGGGATTGCTTATTTATCAAGATCGAGTAAATTTATTTTATTAATCGCTTAGGCTTAAGCTTTAAATTGCGCTAGATAGGTTCTCCGAGGTCAACAAGTTGAATTCTGAGACTGAACCGTTCACACTTCACGCAATATCTGTTCACACCCAACAGTTAGCTAATTAATTGTCCGAACAACATGTTCTTTGGCATGTACAATTAAATGACATTGTTATTTTCGATATTATTGTTATTGTTGTTTGGCATCAATGGTATGATTGTTAGGCGGTTGACCAACAAAAAGATTGTTTTCTTTTGGTTAAATCGTTCGAAAAAGAAAGCAACTAACGAACTATCAATTTACCTCAACCATATAATAAGTCAAATTTGTACAACTTTACGACTTCACGTTTTGGACTTAATTAAATAAAGTAGTCTTAAAAAGAAATTAATTTGAAAAAAAATTAGTTTGAAAAAATCGTTGATAAATCCCACTAGCTAGAGATTGCATTATAATATCTTTTGAATCAGAAAATTGTTATTTTGTTTCCTTTTGATTTAAACATATTTTCTGCAATTATGTTGACGTTAACTTCCTTTTGATTTAAACATATTTTCTGCAATTATGTTGGCGTTAACTTAAAAAAGACCACAATAAAAATTCAGGAGTGAATTTTTTTGTAAAGTACAAATTAATGCAAATATAAAGTTTTTTTTATCCATTTCCATATGACGTATAGATTTGACTAAAATTCTAAAGGATGTGGACTAAATAACATACATAATCTCTTTCATGTTTACTTTGCATAACACTTACGAATGTGTGTAGGCGGTTCTTTTGCCTACTTGAGAGTGGAGCTCGGCGACTTCATGGCTTTCATCGCTGCCGGAAATATAATCCTCGAGTACGTAGTCGGTGGAGCAGCCGTGGCTCGGTCATGGACCTCTTACTTCGCTACTCTCTTAAACCACAAACCTGACGACTTCCGCATTATAGCTCACAGTCTCGGCGAAGACTATAGCCACTTAGATCCAATAGCGGTCGGCGTTTGCGCTATCATTTGCGTTTTAGCCGTTGTTGGCACAAAAGGGTCATCAGTCTTTAACTACATCGCTTCTATGATCCATATGGTCGTCATCGCGTTCGTGATCATCGCTGGATTAACCAGAGCTGACCTCAAGAACTACTCAGACTTCGCTCCCTTTGGAGTTAGAGGAGTGTTTAAATCCGCGTCGGTTCTTTTCTTTGCGTACATTGGATTCGATGCGGTTTCAACGATGGCTGAGGAGACAAAGAACCCTGGGAAAGATATTCCCATTGGTCTTGTCGGCTCAATGGTAGTTACCACGGTGTGTTATTGTCTCATGGCGGTTACGTTGTGTCTCATGCAACCATATAGGCAGATTGATCCTGACGCGCCGTTTTCTGTCGCGTTCTCTGCGGTTGGATGGGATTGGGCTAAGTACATTGTCGCGTTTGGTGCTCTTAAAGGTATGCCAAGTTAACAACGATTTTGACGTCATTTTAATTACATTTTCTCGGTTTCAACACATGTTACGTAGTAAAACATAATATAATAAAAAAAAACATAATATAATATTTTCTATATTTAAAAGTACATATTCTATATTTTCTATACAATTTTTAGTAATTAATAATGGTAGTTTTTGAAAAAAATATATTTATTCAAATACTAATCGACTTCAAACTATAGGAAATTGCTCACCTCAGAAAATAATACATTCGTAATTAGTTTTAATATATTTTTCCTTAATATTTTTGAAACACAAAACATTTATTTTAGAAAAAGTGTATTTGATTAGGTCTGATAACAACTCAAAATCTTTGAAATGTGCAGGTATGACAACCGTTTTGTTAGTTGGAGCCATTGGTCAAGCTAGGTACATGACACACATCGCCCGTGCCCACATGATGCCCCCATGGCTAGCTCATGTCAACGCAAAGACAGGAACACCGATCAACGCGACAGTGGTCATGCTTGCAGCTACAGCTCTCATCGCATTTTTCACAAAACTTGAAATATTAGCCGACCTCTTGTCCGTTTCCACACTTTTCATCTTCATGTTCGTCGCGGTGGCTCTTCTCGTCAGGAGATATTACGTCACGGGAGAAACATCTTCACGTGACCGGAACAAGTTCTTAATGTTCTTAGGTTTGATTCTCGCGTCCTCCATCGCGACTGCTGTGTACTGGGCTATGGAAAGAGACGGTTGGATTGTATATGCGGTTACGGTTTCTGTTTGGTTCTTGTCTACCGTTGGGATGAAGTTTCTTGTGCCGCAAGCTAGGGCTCCGAAACTTTGGGGTGTTCCTTTGGTTCCGTGGTTGCCTTCTGCTTCGATAGCTATTAATATCTTTCTTCTTGGTTCGATCGATGAGAAGTCGTTCGTTAGGTTTGGGATCTGGACGGGTGCGCTTCTTGTTTACTACTTCTTGTTTGGGTTGCACGCAACTTACGATACTGCGAAGGCGACTCTGAAGGAGAAAGAGATGTTGAAGAATGCTGAGGAAGGTAGTGTTGCTGCAGATAAGACTCTTCGTGCAACATAAGATCATTATCTAGCTGGTTTTAATAATATAAAGATTTGTCTTAGACTTTCGATTTTACTAGTTGTTGGTTTCTTCTGCTGTTTTTTATTTGGAAGTTTCAAGTAATGCTTCAAAAACAAGAAAGGGTTAAAGCTTTTGTGTATTCAATCTTTCGGCTTACATCTCTACTATGTAAAAGGTACTAATTTGAAGACTTCTAAAGCATGTCACATCATCTAAAATATTCCCAACCAATTAAAGTGACATGTCACTAAAAATAGCCAGATCACCAAACAACTCATCTCTCCGCAACCCAAATCTTCTTTTTGAGAAGAAGAAAAGAAGTCGTGGAGTTAATGGTTGACGCTTAATATTCAGATCATCTCCACTTCTTCGATCTACCACCTGCTGATGTTTTGTGAAACTCCTTCCACAAACCGATTCGACTACACACCTCCGAAGAAGAAGAAAAATTAAGATTGTTGACGAAGAGCAGCACACTCACTGCTGATGTAGTACCTGTTCATTCTTACCTCCCCAGGTATCTGATACTTACTCTTTACAAAGAGTTTATTGCTATGGTGTTGACATTATATAAAAGAAAGCTCTTTTGAAGATGAAGCTAAGTACCCAACAATGTTATCTCTGAAGAAGGCTGTGGAAAAATTCAGGGTCATGCTGCCAAGATTGAAGATAATCTCAAGGTATTGCAGCGTTGAGACTCATCTCTCCGACAATTTTTGCATCTTCTCTTCTACGGTTTGTTTCTTTCTTATGATTGATTATAAGATTCAAGTCTGATATAGCTTTGATTATGGTGATTCAGAGTTTTATTTCCCTAATGGAGTTTTATTTTCACCATTTGTCTAATGTTTTGTGATGCAGATGAATCCTTCATACAGGCCGAACTTGGTGGAAAGACACCGTTCGGATACTCAATTCCTACCACCCTCTGATTCTTACTTAGTCTTTGATTAGTGGTAATGTTTGAAAAAATAGTTCGTTCTGACTTGGAATCTGAAGATGAGGTTTGTGCGAATGGATTCGCAAACCTCACTGAATCAAGATATAGCCTGCTCTACACATCTCTACTTACAAGTGCTTAGGAATCTATAAACTTACTTTATGCACTCTTTCGGCTCTTTGCAAGATTCTTTTCTGCTTCTGATATTCGATACTTATGGATGAAATCTTTCCTGCTAATGTTTGTTATTTTCAGCAGGCTTGACTTCTTTTTATCCTAAAGTGACCTCAGATACTTCAATGAGTATCCTGCTATTTAAGCACACCTCTCTTATTTTCCACAGAGCACCATTGTGGGATGAATTCTTTTGATATTAGAGAGCAGCGTCACTAGCTAATTTGAAACTGAACGCCTGCACAAAGACTTAGCTGAGAAAGGTTTTGATTAGTTTTCTGAAGGTATCCACCACCTATGTTTAAAGTCTTGATTTAGAGTTTTGTTAGTCCTTATGAATGTATTTCAAACAAGCCTAAAGTACGAGATGAAGTAGTACCAGAACAATGTAGTGAAGAAGCTGAGGAAGATCACTGAGGATAATCAGATACACTAGATTTAAAACAAGCTTACAAGACAGAACAAGCCTAGCAGGAGCGTACTTAAGTTGTTGATCTGCGAAATAAGTATGAATACATATTTACAGAAATCATGTGTTTCTAGTGAAACACAAGAGTAACTAAATTCTTCTGATCTGATTCTTCTGCAGGGCTGAGGACGTCTGCAGCTTCATAGAGTATGGAGAGAAAGATATGAAAGAGTTTGTGGAGGAGAGGGAGAAGCTGACAGAGAGCAAGAGAAAGAAGATGGCGAGATGAAGAATAATAGATATTTTGGAGGAGATGCTTGCTCTGGATATGTAATTTGATAAGTCTTTGGAGCTGCTCATTGACAAGCACGACTTTCATGATGAAGATGACGCAGACTACTAGCTTTCATGTTGTGATTATGACCTGTTGGTAAATATAAAGAGATTTGAAAAAGACTATCGTTCTTAATCTAAGTAGGGATAATAATCTAAGGGAGACTTAGGACTGTTAATCTAAGGGATAATAATTTTGTGACCAGCTGGCAACATCAAGTTTAGACACCAAACTTGAATCATTTTGTTGTAGATTAACCAGAGAGGTTTAATTTTTTAAAATATGTGGAGAAAATTAACATTTTTAACACGTTTGAATATCTAAAAAGATTTTACATACATTTAATGTTTTTCTTTAATCTTGGGTATCCCAGAAGCATGAAGACATCCAGACTAATATCCAAAAGGGTGAGTGGTTCAAAAAGCATGAGCGGCTCTAGGGTTTCGGCGACAAGCGATGTGAGGGTTTTGACGGCTGATGACCAAGATGCGACCATGTTAGACGCGGGGGAGAGAGCGAGACCACCAGGGGATCCGCCGGATAAGGGGGTTTCATGGGTCTCAAAGGTAGTGGGAACGAGCGAGGGTGGTATGCCGGTGCCGGAGAATTTGATTGATGATGAGTTTGTTTCGGAGAGACTACGAGTGGAATTTCCGAATGGGGAGGATGGTGAACCCTCTATTACGATTGGGACAGAGGTGCTAGAGGCAATGAATGGGATGTGGAAACAGTGTATGGTGGTTAGGGTTTTGGGGCGGAACGTTATGATCACTGCCTTGCGAAAGAAGTTAAAGGAGTTATGGAGTCCGACAGGAGCAATGTATGTGATGGATTTGCCGCGTCAGTTCTTCATGATTCGTTTCGAGAAGGAGAGTGAGTACTTGGCGGCGCTGACCGGTGGTCCATGGAGAGTGTTTGGGAGTTATCTTATGGTGAGAGCTTGGTCGCCGGAGTTTGACCCGTTGAGAGATGATATTGTTACAACTCCGGTCTGGATCAGACTTACTAACATACCTGTGAACTTCTATCACAGATCGATTCTCTTGGGAATAGCTAAAGGTTTGGGGAAGCCAATACGAGTGGATCTGACTACTCTGAACTTTGAAAGGGCTAGATTCGCAAGGGTCTGTGTTGAAGTCAACCTTGCGAAGCCCTTGAAAGGGACAGTTTTAATTAACGGAGAGAGGTATTTTGTTGCATATGAAGGTCTATCAGATATATGCTCAAAGTGTGGGATTTACGGACACCTAGTTCATGGATGCCCAAAGACTATTGCTGAGAGAATGGCTAACCAGACAACCCAAACGGAGGCGCCAATAGTGGCTCAGCCCCCACCACGTCAGAATCCCATAATACAGGAGGACGGGTTTACTCAGGCAAGGGCCTCGAGACGGGGAACGCAAACCCAACCTCAAATGTTAGACGTCACGACACGTGTATTATCAGGGGAGGCGATTCGTAAGAATAGAGAGCCGGTTGCATTGTCAAATAAGTTTGGAAGTTTGGAGATGGTGACGAGGGTGGGTGAATCAAGGGAGGGTGAAGTTAATGGAGAAGAGAACAAAGAGAACCATGTTATGAATATCCAAGAAGATAAGAAAGGGAAGGGAGTCTTGCATGAGAAGCAAACCTTGACTTTTGGCAGCAATGCGGGTGCACCAACGAGTTTAAAAGTGGGGCCCAAAGGGAAAGGGACAGGGAATAACAGAATGTTGGGGGAAGGAAGAGGCAGAGGGAAGAAGATAAATAATAGACCTGTCCGTGGCTTGGTGTTTGGTCTTACCAAGGGAGAGGTTAGTCTTTCTGAGTCCGGGAAGAGATTGAGAGTGGAGAACGCTGATATTGGGAGATCGGGTGGAGTTTTCAGGGAAAGGGTGGATGAAGCTCGAGCTGAGGCTCGGTTGCAGCTAAGAGATGAAGTAGTGGAGAACCCAATGGATAGCACTCTTACTGAGATGGAGCAGCGAGAGACTGATACATTGGATAACCTGGTGGGGGATGAGAGGGTGTTGTCCCTCGCATAACAGGGTGCCCCGGTAGTTCGTGCGGATCTATTCATATTAAAGATGTTAAATTGCTTATTCTGGAATTGCCGGGGGGCAAATAAACCCAATTTCAGACGTTCGATTCGATATATTTTGAAGAAATATAATACTGATTGTCTCGCGCTTTTTGAAACCCATGCGGGTGGAGATAAAGCAATGAGAATCTGTCGAAACTTGGGTTTTGATAACTCATTTCGTGTTGACGCTACGGGTCAGAGTGGAGGTATCTGGCTACTGTGGAGGGACCAAGCTGGAGTGCTTACGATTTTGGAATCATCGGAGCAGTTTATTCATGCTAAGGTGACGATGGGAACTGAGGTTATTCACCTCATTGCTGTGTATGCTGCGCCAACTGTTGGTCGGCGAAGTGGACTTTGGGGGCAGTTAAAAAGGGTGCTGGAAAGTATCGATGAGCCGGTGTTGGTGGGGGGTGACTTCAATACTATTTTAAGACTTGATGAAAGAACCGGAGGAAATGGAAGACTTTCTACAGATTCGATAGCCTTTGGGGAGTGGATAAACGAAACAGCCATGGTGGACATGGGGTTTAGAGGTAACACATTCACATGGAGAAGAGGAAAGGATACGCGAAACTTTGTGGCTAAGCGTCTGGACAGGGTGTTGTGCAATGCTCAAACGAGGGTTAGGTGGCAGGAGGCGGTGGTCTCTCATCTTCCTTTTTTAGCATCTGATCATGCACCAATCTATGTGCAACTTGCGCCGGTACAAAGAGGCAACCCAAGGAGAAGGCCTTTTAGGTTTGAAGCTGCATGGCTAAAACATGACGGTTTCAAAGAGTTGTTACTCGCATCCTGGAATAGGGAGATGAGTACTCCGGAGGCATTGGCTATACTGAAAGGGAAACTTAAGAAATGGAACAGAGAGGTCTTTGGGGACGTTCACAAGAGGAAAGAAAAGTTACTTGGAGATATCACAACGGTTCAGGAGGAGCTGGACAGGAACCCGAATGATGATTTACTAGTGAGAGAGGCGGCTCTACTAAAGGATTTGGATGTTGTTCTAGAACAGGAAGAGGTCCTTTGGTATCAAAAATCGCGGGATAAATGGATAGTCTTTGGTGACAGGAACACAAAGTATTACCACACGAGTACGATAGTGCGTAGGAAGAGAAATAAAATTGAGATGCTAAAGGATGAGAATGGAAGTTGGATAGACAAGCCAGAGGAGTTGGAGAAGCTAGCCATTACCTATTATAAGAGATTATACTCTACGGATGATATCAATCTTGATACAGACAGGCTACCACAGGAGGGTTTTACCGAGTTCACCCGAGAGGAAATGGAGCTGTTGAACAAACCGTTCTCGGCATTGGATGTGGAGGAATCAGCTCGCTCTATGTGTAAGTTTAAAGCCCCGGGGCCTGATGGTTTCCAACCGGTCTTTTACCATGAGTCATGGGATGTAGTAGGTGATTCAGTGACAAGGCTCGGATTAGAATTTTTTCAGTCAGGGATTCTTCCGCAAGGAATGAATGACGCAATGGTGGTACTTATACCGAAGGTCCTCAAACCTGAGAGAATTATGCAGTTCAGACCTATTAGTTTATGCAATGTGCTATTCAAGATAGTAACTAAGGCGATGGTATTGAGATTAAAAAAGCTAATGCCGAAGATGATAGGTCCATCGCAAGCCAGTTTCATACCGGGTCGGCTGAGTACAGATAATATTGTCATAGTTCAAGAAGCGGTGCACTCAATGAGAAGGAAGAAAGGGCGTAAAGGTTGGATGCTTCTCAAACTTGATCTCGAGAAGGCTTAAGACCGAATTAGATGGGATTTTCTTGAGGAAACTCTCCATGCGGCAAAGCTTCCACAGATGTGGGTCACATGGATTATGGAATGTGTTAAGAATCCTGGCATGAGTTTATTGTGGAATGGAGAAAGAACAGAATCGTTTACGCCCCAGCGTGGACTCCGACAAGGGGATCCGTTATCCCCGTATCTTTTTGTTCTATGCATGGAGAGACTTTGTCATCAAGTTGGATTATCTGTGGCCGCTAAGGAATGGAAACCAATTCGTTTATCAAGAGGAGGACCGGAGTTATCACATATATGCTTTGCCGACGACCTGATCTTGTTTGCAGAAGCTTCTATTACGCAGATTCGGATAATACGCAGATTGTTGGAGAAATTCTGTGAGGCTTCAGGGCAGAAAGTGAGTCTGGAGAAATCACTAATTTTTTTCTCTGAGAATGTTCACCGGGACTTAGCCAACTCTATCAGTAATGAGAGCGGTATCAGAGGCACAAAGGAGTTGGGGAAGTATCTAGGCATGCCGGTACTGCAAAAGAGGATCAATAAAGAAACATTTGGGGAAGTGATCGAGAAGGTCTCCTCAAAACTTGCTGGATGGAAGAGGAAGTTCCTAAGTCTAGCGGGGAGGATAACCCTAACGAAGTCTGTCTTATGCTCTATCCCTGTCCATACGATGAGTACGATAGCCCTTCCAAAATCGACTTTGGACCAAATTGATAAGATTGCTAGGTCCTTTATATGGGGGAGTAGTGAGGGTAACCGCAAGCAACATTTGGTTTCATGGGAGACTGCTTGTAAACCAAAGAGAGAGGGTGGGCTTGGTGTGAGATCTGCGAAAGAGATGAATGTTGCGCTCTTAGCGAAACTTGGGTGGAGATTACTAAAGTCTCAAGATGGATTATGGGTGAAGATTTTGCGCAAGAAATTCAGAGTGGGAGATATACATGATCTAACATGGCTGGAAGTTAAAGGTGCATGGTCACCGACTTGGAGAAGTCTGATATTGGGAATTCGAGAAGCGGTATTGCCGGGGGTAAGCTGGGTTCTTGGTGATGGACGAGAGGTCCGTTTCTGGAAGGATAAGTGGTTACTAAACGAACCCCTATACGAATCAAGCATGGTAGACGTACCGATGGAGATGAGGGAGGCAAGAGCCCGAGACTTATGGCAAAGTGGAACAGGTTGGTTAACGCAGCTCCTGGAGGGGTATATGTCAGTGGAGATGCGATTGAGGTTAGCTTCAATAGTAGTAGATGACATTACTGGGGCTCGGGACAGAATGACATGGGGTGAGAGTCAAGATGGAAGCTTCTCCGTAAAATCTGCGTACGCCTTCTTGACTAGAGATGGTGTCCCACGACCTAACATGGAAGCATTATACAAGAGGATATGGAGTGTTGGTGCACCAGAACGAGTGCGCGTATTCTTATGGTTGGTATCTCGGCAAGTAATCATGACGAATATGGAGCGTTAACGTAGACACTTGAGTGATAATGGAGTGTGTCCATTATGTAAGAATGGTGATGAAACTATCCTTCATGTTCTTAGGGATTGCTCGGCAGCTGAGGGATTATGGGTGAGGATGGTACCCACGAGTAAAAGGCAACGTTTCTTTAGCCTCCCGCTTCTAGAATGGTTATATGAGAATCTCACTAAAAGCTCATCAAATTATGAAGATCCTTGGGAAATCCTCTTTGCACTAACTGTGTGGTGGTGCTGGAAATGGAGATGTGGTTATGTTTTTGGTGAAAGAGGGACATGTCGAGATAGAATACAGTTTGTTAAAGATAAAGCTCATGAAGTGATTTTGGCAAATAAGAAATTGAGCAACTACTCGGCTGTGAGGGTACGTGTGGAGAAGCAAATATCATGGCTTCGACCTGCAACTGGCTGGTGCAAGTTGAATACAGATGGAGCTTCCAGAGGTAACCCTGGTTTGGCGGCTGCTGGAGGAGTTTTAAGGGACGAGTACGGAGAGTGGAAAGGGGGCTTTGCAGTGAATATTGGAATTTGCTCGGCTCCCTTAGCGGAATTGTGGGGAGTGTACTATGGCTTGTGTATTGCATGGGACTGTGGTGTTAGGAGACTGGAGGTGGAGGTTGACTCGGAGAGTGTGGTGGATTTTCTTAGGACAGGGATTCAGGATTCTCATCCTCTGTCGTTCCTAGTACGTTTGTGCTATGGCTTCATATCAAGAGACTGGCTAGTCAAGTTTTCTCATGTGTATAGGGAGGCTAATCATCTTGCCGATGGATTAGCGGCCTATGCGTTTTCTTTACCTTTTGGTTTGCATTATTTTGAGACTATTCCGGAAGTTGTTGTTTCGATGTTGTTGGAGGACTCGAGTGGGGTTTCTAGATCTCGCCAAGTCTATTTGTAGTAATTTTTTGAGTTTTGAATAAAGAGTAGGAGACCATTGTCTCCTGCAGTCTACCAAAAAAAAAAAATATCCAAAAGGGTGGTGCAGTCCATAGATGGACCTTCACTCTGGGTATTTAAATGGCCCCTAAGATAGGCTCATATCTGTATGATCCTAAGGTAAGATGTAGTGAGATGTCTTCGAATCCGAGTTGCTTAACAATTCCAAAGTCTGCCTACCACTAGACCACCACTTTATAGTTCTATACAATTAATGTTGGCAACAAACTCTTGGATTTATTACATTAGAAGAACATCATCACACGATTCATCTCTTGGATTTGTTTTTTTCCATAAACTAACTTATGTCATGTTAGATCAAATCTATTAACAACACCTAATAAAATCTACATCTAACTGTCAGCTCTATAAAAATTTTATTTTTGTTCCCGTACCTACACTTCAATTTCTTTTCTTTGATTTATTTCATATTAAAATATAAATAACAAGATGAGAATAATAAATTAAAATAAAAATATATGATAATTTCTCTAAATAAAATAAGAAAAAATTAAAAATATGAAAACTATTTTCTCGCAAAAAACTTTGTCAATAGAAAAGTATGTTTTTAAGTTATTTCAATAGAATGAAAAATAAAAGTAAAATTTTAAATTTAAACAAAATAATAATTTAAAACTAAAGTTCTAAATATTATGATCATATCTATAAAATTACTTATGTATATATTATCATTTATAGCATATAGTTTACATATAACTATAGTATTCCATTTTAATTAATTAATTTTTGGTTTATTGTACTTATTTGGTTTACAATCAAACCATATATATTAACCATAGTTTCTTAAAAAATAGCATCCATATGATTTATACGATATTATCAAAATTAGCCTATTTTTCTATGAGGAAATGTCACCTTTTCTAATTTTTGGTAACATTATTCATGTTAACCTTGATTAAATGGACATTTTCATAAATATATTTTTATTAAAAAATCATTCTAAATTTTCTAATATATAAATATAAATAATTATATAAAAAATAGTAAAAATAAATTTTCGAATAATGTTTTCAAATTCAATTTTAAACTTTTATTTTTGCTTTTTTCAAATTTTTATTTTGAAATTCTAAAATTCTTTTTAAAACTGTTTAAAATATTATTTTAAATATGTATTTATATTTTATTAAATCGTAAACCCAACTTTCTAAAATCCTGTCCCTCAAATGTAAACCATAAGTTTATATTAATTAACTATACATTTATAAGTGTCTATTCACCTCTTAAAACTAATGGTAAATATAGTTAATATAAACATAAAAAGCTGTATTAAAAAGTGGTAGTTTAAACAATTTATATTTTGTTATCCAGTTTAGTTCTGATCAGTTTGGTTTTACCAGAATATTTATCTATGCAACATAGACAAATTAGTTCACACAAAATATCCAATCAGATAATTTAGACTAAACATAGTTGAAATAATTTTATTAATAAAATGAATTTAACAACATCACATTTCTTTTATATCTCATAAATTTTATCCATTTAATTATTTATTGAGTCCAAACTTATCTCTTGACAAAGGTAGTTTTCTTCAAATTATTTACATGATATAAATATAGCTTAACACTCTTTTTGAATGATATATATATATATATATATATATATATATATATATATATATATATATATATATATATATATATATATATATGTTGTTTATCTAAACGTTATATAATACAATTTACATTCGAACATCATTTAAATTAAAATATATAAAAAAACATAATCTGCGCGTAGCGCGGACACGAACCTAGTTCTTATAAGTTCAACTAATTGACTACGAGAGATGGCAAAATTTGTCTGAACCTAATGTTTTTGGCTTGGCTCGTTTTTACGCTTCCCCGTACAAAGAATTTGCAAAACAACATTGTCTTATTGTTATACCCTCCTCTGTTTTTGGCTTGTTAGAGAGGAGGGTATTAATAACTATAGCGTTGTACAGTTGGACTTGGCCGTTTGAACATAAGTGGGCTACATGAGCTTGCTGAGGCATATTGGTGGTTTGCCCAATATTGAGGCAAAATCCACACCAAGTTTGAATCGTAAAATTGGATAATGCTTCATGAGGCAAAGACTTAATAGTGAATAATGTATGCGATCTGTTGTTGTCCTGGAACATTTTTTACCACAAGTATTAAGGCTATGATTAGTGATTTACACAATGTCTCATTGTTAACCTTGTTAAAGTCTCGTTTTTACTGATTAAACACCATATACAATTCTTCGTTGGATTAAGAAACGTGTAGTCTTGGTATAGATTTCATCCATGTTAATCCGGAGTTGTTTATTGATAACTAGGATTGTGGCCCATGCTATGCATGTGCATAGTAATATTTAATACTTTTTTTGTAATATTTAATACTATTCCATTCTAAACTCAAAACACTATTTTGAATCAAATTTTAATTAAGAATATTAAATGTGAATATAGATATAAATAGTTATGAATGAAAATAAATTTAAATAAACATAAATGGTTATGAATGAAAATCCACACTTTAATAAACGTATTTCTTCTACTAAAAGCCATAAACTATAGATATAGGACCAAGGGAATTATAACAACAACAAAAAAGAAATAAAAAAGAAAAAAAACAACAAAAAAAATTATAACAACTTTCATTATTCATAAACTTAATTCAAAAATTGACCTTAAGCTGGTTCGGTAGTTCCCACCGCAGAACCTATAAACCATCTTCACCTTCCTCATTGGTAAGATGGCCTTGCTTTCCTTTTTCTCTATAACCATAAGAAAACTAATATTATGAAGAAGAGGCTTTAATTAAAACAAAAAAAAAATTATGGTTAACTGGAAGAAAAATGTCAAATACTCACGTTTGTTGAGTCAAGGTCTGGTGTTTGAAATCTCTATATACACATCCAAATCTTTTGTGCATTGGTCTTCTTAAGAATAAGCCAATGAAAGAAACATATGTTTGTAGATAGTCAAATTCGTTTTGTTCGCCGAAAGAAAAAAGAGTAATCTACCTCAAATATACATTACAAAATATAGTCATATATACTTATATTACCTTGACAATGCTTTTGATTTCCACTGTTTTCGGAAGAACTAAGTTCGATTTAGGAGAAAACTCAAAAAAAGTATCAAGTTGAGAAGAAGAGAACATTGAATATTTTGTCAAAAAGAACATTGAATCTGGACTGAAAAAATATGTACATGTATCTGTTTTCTTTTGCTACATTTAAAACTAAAAAAAAAAAAAACTAATCGATGAAGAAGATGAGACTGTAGAGAAAAAGGAGAACAAATATGTAAAAAAAAAACAAATCAGTTGATTGAGAGTAATACATAGAGGAAAAACAGTTTGAACGTGATATGTTCACTTTTGAACGTGGTGATTCAGAAAATCCAGGGATTAATGCAAGAGGTTTTGCGGTTATAGCTTTCTATTTTTTTACGTTTAGGCAGTTCCAGAATATTTTGAATATTTTTAATTAACTATTTCAAAAACAAAAACAGAATTTGACTACTTTTTAGAAACTGTAAATGACACATGTCACTCACAGAAATGCCAATTGACTTCTGCTTTATAATATAAAAGATTCATTTTTGATTGAAAATGGAGGGGTTTTATGTTTCTTGATAGTGGTTCCGAGTGCAATTTAAGTTGAAAGCCGAGGGTAAATCGGTCATATCAGCTAATGTCATCAAACCACCACACTCACTTTTAAAGCCTTTTACGGTTGGTTCTCCTGCACCTCCTTGAAAGCCAATATTAGATCGATCCGACGCGGACGAGGACGCTCTCCCAAACCTCAGTCTCCGTTGACTACTGACACTCTCCCCTCTCCTGATCCGTTTCCTGTACGTATCTACTCCCGATCTGTAAAATGCGTCTTTTATCTTCAACTGTTTCTTCGATCTGCTCCGTCGTAGATTGTTTTGGATTCTGATATTTTGTTGAATTGCAGTGATGATGGCGGAAGGTCTATTACGAATCCTAGTTTCGCTACTCGCCGTAGCAGTTTGCAGTGCGGCTTCGGTTCCTCACCCGATTTCAGACTCTCACCGATCCGCTGCTCTCGATGTCTTCGTACCAGTCGATGGATCCTACAAAAGGTTTGGTTCTCTACCACATTGTACTCATGATCACTCGTGAAAAAGCTCATGGCTTTGTTATGATCAGCTTGGAGGAGGCGTATGAAGCATTGAAGGCTTTGGAGATTCTTGGAATCGATAAGAAGTCTGATCTGAGCTCAGCGGCTTGCGAGAATGTGGTTAAAGTTCTAGCCTCGCCTTCTTCTTCTTCCCTGAAGGATGTGTTCTATGCTTTGACCGTTAATGGAATTCTCAAATGCAAATCTGGAGAAGATGTTCCTAAGGTTAACAGTTTGTTCTCCTCCCTATTAACCTTTTAAGCAGCTAGAGTGTAGCTCCATAACTTCATGTGCTCTTTGTTTTCGTCTTTTGAAGGACATTGTCTCTAGACTTCAAGCTGGCGCTAAAGATGCCAAGTTGTTGCTTGACTTTTACTATTCTGTCAGAGGCTTGGTCCTTGTTAAGGTATTACACTTGTGGTGGATATCTTGAGTAAAGGGTTTACTTCTCCTTTTTTTTTTTACATAGAGAGTGATTCTAAGAGAGTTTTCTTAGTTTTCGCTCTTTAATTGGAAGCTTGAAAATATTATTTTCTTGGCAGAATATACATGTCTTCGGGATCATTTGTTTTTTTTTCCAACTACATAGCTTTGTTTTTTTCGTTTTTGTTAGCTTCATGTTTGACCACGCCTTTTCATATATGCAGGAGCAGTTTTCTGGAACTGATCTAATTCTGGGAGATGCCGAAGTTATTTTCCGTTCCGTAAAGGTTTGAACTTGTTTAGCTCACTTTCTATTTGTTGTTATTGAGTTATCAGATGTTCCATTGTAGATTGTTTTTCTGAACTATCATATATAGTGTTGACATGTTACAGATATTCAGCTTCTAAGTTACATACTGCTTAGGTTGTTTTTTTTTTACTCATTTGGCTCATTTGGTATCAGGCTCTTAGCCATAGTGATGGAAAATGGCGCTACAGCTCCAACAATCCGGAATCAAGCACCTTTGCTGCTGGTAAGTATTTCTTACTGGATAAACCCGTCATAACTTCACAATGCTAAAGTTAAAGTTTAATCTTTTAGATTATTTTCCCCTTTCTAACGTTCTTCTAAACATAAGACTCTTTTTTTTTTTCCTTCAGGCTTAGCCTTCGAAACTCTTGCTGGAGTGATTTCACTAGCGCCTTCAGAGATTGATCAGTCATTGGTAAGTGAGATCTTTGGTGCACTAGATTACTGATTTTCTGAGAATATGTTTTCGGTCAGAGTGAGACATCACTACGGTATTTTGGGTTTAGTGCTGATTAACTTTTGATTCTGGAATCTCTTAGCAACTAAATAAACGATTGTGTTTTGATGATTATTATGTCTACCCTACTTTTTTAAAAATCTGGTTATGCTATTTTGCCTTTTTATTGGTAGTTTGGTTGATATTACTTGGTCATGCGATCATTCTTGTTTGTCATCTTGTAGATCCAGACACTGAAGACGGGTATCCTGAAGCTTTTTGACAGTATCCAAAAATATGGTATGCAGTAAGCTACTCGCTATATTATGTATATGCATAGGAAATTTTCTTCAGTCACTTCATAGTTTTTATTTTTAATTTCTTTTGGCCTATCAGACGATGGGACATTTTACTTCGATGGAAGTGAAGGCCCGATCTCAACAACTGCATCAGTAATTAGAGGGCTCAAGTCATTTGCAGCTTCAGAATCCACAGGATTGAACGTATGTACTAACCGTATTTCTTTGTATCCTGTATTCTGCAAGATGTGTTGATAAGTCACCTTCGATTTTCCATTCTCTCATGCAGCTTCCAGGTGATAAGATAGTTGGCTTGGCCAAGTTCTTTCTTGGTGTTGGAATTCCTGGAGATGCCAAAGATTTCTTCAACCAAATAGATGCACTAGCTTGTTTGGAAGACAACAGGCAAGTCTACTTTCATGCCCCCTTTATACAATTTCTCTTTGTTTTTTTTCGGTACACTTTTCAGATGAGATTTCAGTAACCTTAAATTGAGTTGACTGATACTAGGACTTACTGTTACTTCCGTTCTTCCGTATTAGCAATTGCTTTTGATAGAGGAAAACTGCTTCTCTTTACATATAAAAATGTTCTGAAGGGCGCGTGGTCCTCCATCCTAGAATTTTGAAAAAATGATATGCGGCAGAAATGATATCTGTAGAGAAGAGTAGAAGCTTAAAAGCTCGAACACTTGTGAAATTTCAATCAGATGCTCATTTGTCATGCTTTCGCTCTAATTTGTTATTTTATAGGAGCAATAATATGTGCTACGGTTGTTGTCTATGATTTCAGGTTCTCTGTTCCACTCATTTTGTCTCTTCCATCTACTATCATTTCATTGACAAAGAAAGAGCCTCTGAAGGTATCCCATCAAAACTTTCATCAAGATAGTACTAGGGTAGTTTGAGATGTTATTTTCCTTTATACAATTCCTTCAGAGTTCTCGGGGGTAATGCTTTTATTAAGGAAAATCTTCTTAACTTTGATAGTGGTACTTTTGGCAGAAGTAATGTTAACTGATAAGTCGAGCTTTTCCGGTTGGATGTTGAATTTTTAGTCGGTAGAGATTGCTCAGTTTCATAGGACCGCATGTTATTTGTAGAGTTCTCTCATTTCGATAACGACTCAATCTAGTCGACCCTTGGTCCACCTTCGTGTTTTGGATATTATATTAATATTTTATTCTCTTTATTCTGGAACTAGGTTAAAGTTAGCACTGCTCTCGGTTCGAAGGCACCAGCTCTTAGTGTGAAGCTCGCAGAAGCTCTAAATTCAAAGGGTTCTACTGTAATTAACAACCAGGTAAATAATTGAGCTACTCTGACTAATTGACCTCGCATTAGTGAGTATTCCCTTTTCTCTACATTAAGCCGGTTAACATGTTTCCATTACATTTTTGGGACACAGGAGCTGAAATTTGACGCCGACAGTGCAACGTACTTCTTGGACTCCTTTCCCAAGAACTTCGACATCGGGAAATATACATTTGTATTTGAGGTATTCCTCTTGTTAATATACATTACATACAAACTTCAAATACAATGCATGTTAAGAACATGATATAAGCTTCGTTTTCTGCAGGTTTTGCTAGATGAGTCGGCAAATGAAAAAGCTTACATAACCGAAGCTCAAACAAAAGTGCCTATAGCCGCCACAGGAGCTATTAGCATTGAGAACGCAGAAATTGCTGTACTTGACAGTGACGTTGGGAGCGTTGTTGAATCTCAGAAAAAGTATGTGACATGAATCTTTGTACCCTATGTTACGTACAAAACATTTTTTTAGCAACTTTCTTCATTTGCGTATCATAATCTTGTTTCTTGGTTTCCTTTTTGCAACTTTTGTAGGCTAGATTTAACTAAAGATGGAGCAGTATCATTATCAGCCAACCATCTCCAAAAGCTACGTCTGTCATTCCAGTTAACTACTCCACTTGGCCTTGTGTTTAAGCCACACCAGGTTTGTTCATCCTCGATTTTGCTATATTAATTGTTGTGCTGTGTACACTTTCTTGACTTGCTTGCTTTCGTGCAGGCATTTCTCAAACTGAAACATGAGTCACAGGTCGAGCACATCTTTCTGGTGAAAACTTCTGGAAAGAAGGCTGAATTAGTTCTAGTTAAGTTCCTTAAACTACGTCTTGAATGGCTTTTGTTAAATATATTCTTCGACCTGTTTTCATCTTGCTACGGGTGAAACGTTCTTAATGCAATATTAATGGTTAATGTTATTATCCCCCATTCAGGATTTTCTTGGATTGGTTGAGAAGCTCTACTACCTTTCTGGTAAATATGAGATCCAGCTAACTATTGGAGATGCTTCTATGGTAAATACTGTTCTTTCAGGTCCAATGCAGTTGATTTACGTTCTCAGATATTTGAACAATGTTATTTATTCCTTTCATTTCAACAGGAGAATTCTCTATTGAGTAATATTGGCCATATCGAACTAGAACTACCAGAACGTCCAGAGAAGGCGGCTCTTCCTCCTCTACAGCCAACTGACCCTTACGCAAGATATGGGCCTAAAGCTGAGATATCACACATCTTCCGTGTTCCTGAAAAGCTACCTGCGAAGCAGCTTTCACTTGTCTTCTTGGGTCTTATAGTTCTCCCATTCATCGGTTTCCTGATTGGGGTCAGTCTTCTTTCGCTTGCAAATGGTTTTATAAACTTAATTGGGAGAAACATCACTACGGTTGTTTCACAACTCTCATACAAACTCTTTTTTATGTCTGTTTCAGCTTACACGGTTGGGAGTGAACATAAAGAGCTTCCCATCATCGGTTGGCGCTGCAACATCCGCTTTACTTTTCCATGGTGGCATCGGAGCTGTTCTGCTTCTCTACGTGTTATTCTGGGTGAAGGCAAGTTCTCAAAACCGGTTCTTGTATTAAGATTACAAAGACTAGCATAAATAATCTGATGCTCATCGTAATAATGATCTTTGAATCCTGCAGTTGGATCTGTTCACGACTCTAAAGGCATTATCATTATTGGGAGTGTTTCTGCTGTTCGTTGGACACAGAACACTCTCTGGCCTCGCAGCAGCATCGAACAAGCTGAAATCTGCTTGAAGAATGTGCTTTACTCGCTATGATGGATTCTGTGTGTTCCGTGGACCGTTTTTTATTTGCAGTTTTGTAGCATTACTTTTTATAGATTAAGGGTGATAGACAAGTCCAAAGTATTTGAGAGTTTACCAACTCTCAGTTTAGTCTTAAAAGTTATCAACAAGAAGAGTTGCTTCCTTTACCTTGTCCGTTGAACCATTTCTGAGAAACAAGTCATCCAAACTCCAATTATACACAAGATTAGTGAAAATATAAAATGTAATAATTGTTATGAACAGATTTGTGATCGACCACTAGCAGGCCCGTGCAGCAGTCCGGCCCAAGCCCATCCGGAGAGAATAACGACAACCTGATATACTTAGTCTAATCTTTATCTGATTAGGATAACTACTAGATCATGTATATATATAGCCTATTGGCGATGAGTAATAATATACACACAGAAGTATTTCCCCAAAACTTCATTCACAACACGTTATCAGCACGACATTGTTCTCATAAACCCTAACCCTAAAAACTAGAAATAAATCCGAGACAGAAAAACCCTAATTCCCGACGATATTCAAACAACTCTATCTCTCAAACCATAATGATCCAGACGATGTGTAAGATATCAAATCGAATCTATTGACGAGTCGATTCCAGCGCCGCAGACAGCACATCGATCTGATCCCAGACGCGCCCTCACGCTCAGCTACAATACGCTCGGTCGATTTTGTTTTGAAAACTAAATCCGACTCCAACAAAGATTTTTCTATAAACTCAACTCCTTATAGTTTCATGAATTTATTTTATCTTGATTAGTTTATGTGTTCATGACATCTAATACTCCATGATTATTTTTCTTATTTGTTTCATGAACCGACGAGAAGCAACAGAAATAATAAATCCAAGCAGTCAATTAGCTACCAGCAAACAGTCTCTCGAAGATCTCTAACTGATAGAACGATCAACGACTTTGGTAATCCAATAAACTGAGAACATAGAAATCAAATCTTATATATGACCTTGAAACCATAAAACTAGAATCCTACTGTGTTCTTGATGTTTGATCTGAAATTAAATTGATTTGATTGTCTGATTGAGTGATTTAAAATTTTCCTGAAGCATTAGAAAAGCTTAGGATTGATAATCACACGAACTTAAATTTTTTTAAGAGAATCAAACTGTAAAAATTGAATAAATCCAACTGCAATATCTGAAAGAAACCAATTGTTTGCTTGCTTGAGTTTTCTGTTCCTGATTTTTTTTTTATGTTCTTCTATCATAATGAAATCGACTAGAACTGAATTAGGACTGCAACTTACATAATTTTCCTGAAAATCTGATCACAATTGATGAAATAAATTCGAATTTTTGCTTGATGTTCTTGTCTGTTAAAACTTGATTTCCTGCTGTTGAAGTCGACTAGAACATGGATTAGGATTGGATTTTTTTTTTTAATTCTTAAAATTCAAAAAACAGAGATAAATCTGAGAAAATATATTATTCTTAAAATATAAAAGGAAAAAGTATATATTTTAAATATTTCTATTTTATATATATGATATATTCGACTAAAATAAAATAGAAAGTATATTTTCAAATCTGAGATTACTATTTTCCGATTTTTTAAAAAAAAAAATCATAATCCTATTTAAATTTGGATTTAATATAAGTAAGAAGTAATTATCAGAAAATAGAATCATAATCCTCTTTGAAATTGGATTTAATAATTATTATTAGATAATATAATCATAATCCTAATTGAATTAGGATTTATCTAATATAGATCAGAAAAATAAATCATAATCCCAATTGAATTAGGATTTAATAATGTTTATCAGATGAATAGTCGAAAATATTTTGAAAATATTTGCTTGAATTATCTGATTTATTTTTGAGAAGCATATCATCTTTTTTAATTATCTGAAAGTCGAGAAAAAAATTGCTTAAATTAATCAAATCTTCCTGATTTTTTTAAGTCAAATAGTTTCTGATTTGATTATTTTTCGAAAAAAATATATTTGATAAATATGACCTATTTTCTCACACGAACTTAATTTTTTTAAGAGAATCAAACTGTAAAAATTGAATAAATCCAACTGCAATATCTGAAAGAAACCAATTGTTTGCTTGCTTGAATTTTCTGTTCCTGATTTTTTTTATGTTCTTTTCTCATAATGAAATCGACTAGAACTGAATTAGGACTGCAACTTATATAATTTTCCTGAAAATCTGATCACAATTCCTGAAATAAATTCAAATTTTTGCTTGATGTTCTTGTCTGTTAAAACTTGATTTCCTGCTGTTGAAGTCGACTAGAACATGGATTAGGATTGATTTTTTTTTTTTAATTCTTAAAATTCGAAAAAGAGATAAATCTGAGAAAATATATTATTCTTAAAATATAAAAGGAAAAAGTATATATTTTAAATATTTCTATTTTATATATATGATATATTCGACTAAAATAAAATAGAAAGTGTATTTTCAAATCTGAGATTACTATTTTCCGATTTTTTTTTAAAAAAAAAAATCATAATCCTATTTAAATCTGGATTTAATATAAGTAAGAAGTAATTATCAGAAAATAGAATCATAATCCTCTTTGAAATTGGATTTAATAATTATTATTAGATAATATAATCATAATCCTAATAGAATTAGGATTTATCTAATATAGATCAGAAAAATAAATCATAATCCCAATTGAATTAGGATTTAATAATGTTTATCAGATGAATAGTCGAAAATATTTTGAAAATATTTGCTTGAATTATCTGATTTATTTTTGAGAAGCATTATCATTTTTTTAATTATCTGAAAGTCGAGAAAAAAAATTGCTTAAATTAATCAAATCTTCCTGATTTTTTTAAGTCAAATAGTTTCTGATTTGATTATTTTTCGAAAAAATATATTTGATAAATATGACCTATTTTTTTTTTTCGAAAACCCTAACCTGATATGATTTCATGATTGAATTGGTTTGCTTGATTGCATATTGTTTGCAAAATGATATTGCATACTGAACATGAAATCTCGACTGTTAGGGATATAGATCATTCATATTTTTCAAGCAATCTGATCTGATCATGAATGCATTATTACTTGTTTGCTTGGTTGATCCGAACTGAAAAAATTATATATTATACTGAATGATCCGATCTAATGGGATGGAAAAATATTATGGAATTCTTTCCTGATCATCTAGAAATATTTTCTAAGATAGAATCCCTACAGGCCTTGAAACCTTGTGTTTGAAAAAAAAGAGGACCTTGAATCTGAAAGTATATTGATCCACACCTTAAGCCGTAGGGCTTTAATTAAAATTGCTTGAAATGCATTATTTAGATTTTTTTTTTCTTTGGTCCGTTTTGTGGTATTGATATGAAGTATGAAAAATTTCTAAAAGATTAATTGATCTAAATAAAGACCTGTTTTGAATAATGATTTCAGATGTCAAGATTCATACCCTCAGATTACAAAGCCCTTAATCTCTCTGGAGATAATTATCTTGATTGGGCTATAAACACTTCAGCCGTCTTGAAGTCTAGAGGACTCGGAAGTGCATCGACTATGGCAATGACACCCTTGCGTGTGAAAGATATAGAGCCGAATTATTATGCGACACCATCTCACTGAGGATCTAAGAGACGAGTATGAATACATTAAGGATCCTCATGATCTCTGGTCAATGTTGAATTGTAAATTCTATGAGCCATTGTTGCACGAATCCATGAAAAATATGGAAAGCTCTAAGGTTCCATGATTATGAATCCATGGACAATTTCACTCTAATTTTATGAGAATCACCTATAGTCTTAGACTATGTGGTAAAGTGGTAACAAACGAAGATATGTTAAACAAAATTTGTGACACATTCCATTCAAAGGAAGTGTTGTTATCACACAAGGCTAAAGGTTTCACCACCTATTACGACATGTTCTCATATCTATTAGTCATTCAGCAAAAGAACCAGAAAAGGATAGATAACATCAGACGATTTAATGAATTCATGAAAATATATTATGAGCAACTAAACAGTGAGATGAAAATCTCTGAAACTGATGAAGCTACAATTGATAAGGAGAGATCTGAGGAGGATTCCGAGTGGACACTCATGGATCATGAGGCCGGTTTATATATTGAATAATTTTCGACATTCTGACTTTATGTTTTCATATTTGATTTGATTTACTTGTTATTTATATATTTTATTGCAATAATAAAATGATTTTGGTCTTATATATTGTCTTGCTTGATCTTGCTTGATGATTCTTGATTAAATGACAAATACAATCTTGATAAAAGGATAGTCAGTCCACTGATAATTGATTTCCTGCATGGTTTAACTTTACCTTGATTGTATTGGTTTAACTTTACCTTTGCAATCACATGAAATCAATTGTTAGGTGTAGACTAAGGCGTCAGTTCACTGATGGTTGATTTCTTGAATGGATTTAACTTTATCTTGATTGTATAGGTTCAATTTTACATTCCTGCAATCAATTGAACTCAATTGATTGGTATTGACAATGGCCAAAGGCACAACATTATTCACCATGCACAACATTATTCACCTAATAAAGATCCATTGAGTTATAAAGACTTGAAAAATTTAATGGTTTCCACATTGAACCAATGGACAAAGCAAAGAGAATTCATTTAATGAAAAAAAGAGAAAAAAATATCGCCTAAAGCCATATAAAATAAACACTATACCTATAAAAAATCTGCCAAAGATCAGTATGATAAAGGCAAAAGAGCCATGGTAACCAGTAAGGTTCACCACGAAACAAACACTTATGGCATGATCAGATTAGTCATCTTAGTCCAAAACATGATGTAAAATTAATAAAGGCACAAAGAGTGATCCCATAAAATCTCACATTGTGTTACATGTACACAAAAGGGAAAATCACTAAAATAATTAAGACTTTACTATCCTAAACATCCTGAAATTATGAGTATGTTCATGAGGGGAAGAGAGGACTAAAACCCACAGTCCATGACCATACTATAAATTCGGATTCCATGGTTTACAACCATGATATAAACGGCACAAAAAGCTTTAAAGCTCTCATTGGTGGCACATCATCCACTACCATGCCTAAAGCTTAGGGACATGTCGTACATGTATATAAAGATTGATTTACATCAGGCCATACAAGTAAGCATAGATATTCCCATCTCTGAATCATTAAGGGTCATAAACCAGACATATACATAAACCATCTTAAGAAAATACGAATATACCACCCTATATATGTGTGTCATTTAAGATGGAACCTCAGATGAGGATTGAAAATATATGTTGGATAAATATGACTTCCTCCATGAAATTATAATGTATCTTGTGCCAAACATGGTGATTTAATCAATGGCTAAGAACACAGATTGCAAGAGATAGTAATCTGATTATCCAACATCATAAGGAGAAAGTTATAAGCTGGTAAAGAGTAAAGAGTAAAAGAGAAATATCATGGCATCAACCATAGTTGTCTTGGCAAGATCCTCAGAACAAAGATTATGATCTATACGTCTAAATAGAATAAGATTTGAAGATATAAAAGCTAGCAGAAATATATGCCAGACACACTTACCCAAAGAAAAGAAAAATAATGACTAAGTTATACCAGCTTAGCACCACGAAATTTGATGCCCTAATAGACACAATCAAGTTGCTACAATGTCTATACAAAATAGACCAATAAGTTCCAAATGATAAGGAACCTCGGAAAATAATGAAAAGTGCACATAATCATACAGATACGTGTTCAAAGAGAAACCAGTCCAGACAGAGAAATAAGGCTGGCCAGCCACACATCTAAGGGACCAGACCATGTAGTTTGGGACGCCAAACTGCAAGGTATAAAGATCCTTGATAATAAGATCTCAAATCTAATTTGATCATGTCTGGAATAGTATGAAATTATATACAAAAGAGTGTTAACACCAATGATGTATTTACATACATGAGAGCTCATAAAAGATTATAGCACTTGAATCTGAAAAATATAATGTGAGGATCATGAACCCACATAAGAGTACTCATAAAAGAATAAAGGGACGTGGGGGTTTCAAAGAATTCAAAGTAATTATAGACAGATGGGCGTATTGACCATGTACATACAAAAATGCCATCTAAGAATGAAACCAGTGAATGGATCTTGTGAAATAATAAATTCCGTGAGATTAAAGGACATGAACATATGGTCTAGTGTGTCCATGTTCCTTCTAAATAACGTTCAAGTATAGCTTGATTACATAAGGATACTCACAAAGACCAAGGAACAATTTATAAGGAGATATGCTCCTATATGGTGGATGCTACTACAGAAAATCAAGATTGATTTTGTCTGGAAATAAATAGTGTAGTAGGCAGTATATGAATCACTGGATAATGAGAATAAAGGTACCCTAAAAATGTGAGAAAGAAATTCTCAAAGAACAAGCTTTGTTCCTAAGCTGTTCATGGACTGAAAAAAATACAGCAGCTGCATATAGTATGAGAGACTAAGTAATACTTCGTAATGGAATTATCTAAGGACGATTTCAGTTCAGTCCATACATACATAAGATACTCTTATGTCCGGAATTAACCTAAGAAAGGTTCGGTGGTTTAATGGTTCAGTAGTTTCAATGATACAAAATATCAATTGATTAAACAAGCTTACATATGGTAAAACTGCAGAAAAATCATAGCCGTGTGAATATGTGTATGATTAAGATCAACACGCCTAAAGTGAGAACCATAATCTAAGAGAGTGACCAGAAGCATATCTGGTCGTGGCTTAACCAATATAACTATTGCCTAAGGGAAGAAAATATCGATAACCATGTATAAAGGACATGAGTGTATTTTGACTGCGAATTCATAGTGTGGTGAGTTTCATTGCAGCAAATAATTATTAATGGTATGACTTTAGACACTCATGGTGATGGACGTGTATATGCAATGTCTATAACTTAACATGGATCGACAAAAGAAAATAAAGATTGGTTACAATTGATAAAGCCATTAGCACATACGAAGTGATAAAAATCCAAATGAACAAAAGATATAAAGAAAAGTGGTTCATATGTGTTTGGTTCAGAAGACACAATAAATATTGAATGTCCACGGTTTAATAAAGCCATATAACCAAAGAGAACCCGTGGGACATGAAAAGGACCTGCAAGTAATGTTTTATTGCAGATTATAGTCCATCCGAGCACCGTTCAAATTACCATCAATCCGACCAAGACATGGAGTGATCAGCATCAAAGATGTACATCCTGACCACATCATTATGGAGTTCCAAAAGGCATACCAACATCCAAGATTTACAATTTCATTCAAGGAGAATCCAACTGATCATCTACACCAAGTCATAGACAACTTCATGGAAGACTCGGATACCAGATGTGAATGCGTCTAATACAGTGATGCATTTATCAGGGGGAGTTCATGTGTTGTACTCTTTTTCCTGTCCTTTGTTTCCTATTTTGCCACATTGGTTTTGGGTTTTCCAGAAGGAATTTTAATGAGGCAAAATTAAGCATGTAACAAACCTATACCGGATATATCGATCAAGAGAGAATGTTATGAACAGATTTGTGATCGACCACTAGCAAGCCCGTGCAGCAGCTCGGCCCAAACCCATCCGAAAAGAGTAATGACGACCTGATATACTTAGTCATTGTCTCCTTTGTATTTAGTTTTTATCTCATGTATTCCTAATCATTATTTGATTAAGATAACTACTAGATCATGTATATAGATAGCCTATTGGCGATGAGTAATATACACACAGAAGTATTTCTCCAACAGTTCATTCACAACAATAATAATATTTATAGATATCTGTGATGAATCAATCGATCCGCCTCTCAGGAATTGAATCTGACCTAAATAGACGAGACCAGGTACATGCTGAACCAACCGACTGACTCCAATAGCCTTACCGGTTATCACCAATTGCTTCTTGTACCAATTCCATTAAACTTAACCACTCCGGTCTAAGCTTAATGAAAACCAACTGATTAATGTCACAGATTATAACAATATCTAATGAGAAGAGGAAATAATAAATCCGTCAACGACAGCTAAAAGGAAATGTATCTGGGGGATTTGACCCTTGACATAGCCATACGTTACACAACTTTCAAACTTTTACAGTTCAGAGAAAAAAAAAGAGGAAAAATTAAAAAGTAAGAGAGAGCGGGCACGTAGTGGTCAATATACTGTAGATAAATAATAAATTATTTGGTTCATCTGAATAGTTTGTGTAAGAAAGAAGAACATATCTATCTCTCTGTATCTCCTATTATTTGGTAAGAAGGTTCAAATCCAATCTATATCTCCTTGTTCTATTTCCGTATGTGTTCTTATTCCTCTGATAAAAAAGTCTCATCTTTTCTCCATAGGCTTATTCACTGTAAGCCTTGCTTTTTTTTTTTCTTGTCGGTCGTCCATTTCTTCTTCGTTGAAATGGTTTCAGGAATGGATAAAGGTCCATATTTTCGAATTCTTTTTGGGACATGTCAACAAAAAGATTCGAACTCTTTTTGGTGCTTTCTCAACTATTTTTGAATTCTTTGGGTTTATCCCTTTGTCCTATCTGTGTATTGAAAACCACATGTGTTCTTGGTGATTATGTGGCCTTGGGTTCCAAAACATGTTTGGTCTTAGAAATTTTCAAAGCAGAGTTTGATGATTTATTAAAAAATAGAAGATAATTTTAACTTTTTGATATTTTCTAACATGATTATGTTTGATGATTGCTAGCTTTTTTAGAAGAGCAATGAGTTATTCTGCAGCCGGACATAGAAAGCCGAGTTCAGGTATTATTACTTACTCTTCTTTATTATTTTCTTAACCATTTCTCTAAAGAAGATTAGTTTTTGTGTCTGCTCCTATAAATCATATGATTTTTGTACTTCTGGCTGTTGTGGTGTAGCATTTATATGAATCTTCATTGTTGCCTTCACAGGTAAAAGGAGAATTAGGGAGCTTTTAACTCAATCTGATAACCGATTCTGCGCTGATTGTGGTGCCTCTGATCCTAAGTGGGCGTAAGTCATCCCTTTTTAAGAAATGAGTATTATCTTTTTTTTTTAACCGTTGTGTTGTGTAATCTTGGTACCACTTATACCAAATCTTGGTTTGTTGTGTAATCAGTAACTGACTTTATTAACAGATCAGCAAATATAGGAGTGTTCATATGCTTAAAATGTTGCGGTGTCCACAGAAGCCTCGGCACTCATATCTCCAAGGTGAGATGGATCACTCTTTGCTCCTCCTTCTATTGTTCTCTTGTACTATTATATTTGCTTCTTGACAGAATCTTTTTCCAAGTTTATTGATAGTGTGAGAGGTTTGTTTCCAGGTCTTATCTGTGACATTAGATGAATGGTCAGATGAAGAAGTCGATTCTATGATCGAAATTGGAGGCAATGCCTCTGCCAATTCAATCTACGAGGCATTTATACCTGATGGTTTCTCTAAGCCTGGACCTGATGCTACTCATGACCAACGTCTGAGGTTTATTAGGTAAGGTTCTCCTAAACAACCCTGTCAAAAACAGTGTTGTTTTATACCAAAACATCGTTATTGTTTTACTGTCAGGTCAAAATATGAGCTCCAAGAGTTTTTGAAACCAAGCTTGCGGATCACATCAGTGAAGGGCCCTCCTAGTACAAAGAGTTCATCATCATCATCATATCTTTCATCAAGCCTATCTAAAAAGTTTATCGACAGCTTTCGTACAAACTCAGCAGCACAACAGCCGGTATAGTATAATACTCTTTTGAACTTGGACATGGCTCTCAGTTCTTTTTGGTATTGAAAAAACTTTAAAAAATGACAGAAACTTGAAGGCATGGTTGAGTTCATTGGATTGTTGAAGGTTACTCTCAAGAAGGGTACTAATTTAGCTGTGCGAGATATGATGACAAGTGATCCCTATGTTAAGTTGACTCTAGGCCAACAGGTAAAAACTAATTTAAATACTTTGGATTCTTGAAAGGTATGATTATCTCATTGTTGATCTTTTTCATCTGATTACCAGACTGTACAATCAACTGTAAAGAAGAGCAACTTAAACCCTGTCTGGAACGAGGAACTCATGCTCTCTGTCCCTCATGACTATGGCTCGGTGAAGTTGGTAAAAAAGTTACATCCCAAATCACTTTTTACTTTCTGTGAATCATTTTTGATAGAAGTTTTTCTTACTTAAGGGTGTTTGGTGGTGTGATTGTGCAGCAAGTGTTTGATTATGACAGATTTTCTGCTGACGACATAATGGGCGAAGCTGGGATTGATATCCAACCACTGATTACATCTGCAATGGCTTTTGGGGACCCTGAAATGTTTGGAGATATGCAGATTGGTAAATGGCTGAAATCGCATGACAATGCTCTTATAGAGGACAGCATCATCAACATTGCAGATGGGAAAGTGAAACAAGAGGTTAAGATCAAGCTTCAGAATGTTGAGTCTGGTGAATTAGAACTAGAAGTGGAGTGGCTGTCTCTTGAGTCTTGACCAATAATATACAACAAACTGTTATAGACTCATTCATAATATATATGAAAAAAAAAATGTTATTGTTTGAGAAAATTTGAAACTTCAATCTTGAAAACTCTCATTTGGTGTTGTGTTGAAATGCTTTTTTTTTACAGGTTAGACCATTTTATAACTCAAATGGATGCATATGTTTTAATCCTTTTCTACACGAAGAACCATGACACAACAAACACAAAGCCATTCTTAAACTGATTCTTCTTCTTCATCTTCACTGAGATCCTCACCAACCTTGTTTGGTTCCTTATCTGACAACAACAACAATTCAGATTTACTCTCAATCTCGTTATCAATACCATCATCCTCGCTGCTGAAGCCTCCTTCACCTTCACTTAGCTCACTCAGCTGCTTCGCCTTGACCTTAATGCGTCTTCCTTTAATATACCTGAACTCCCACTGCGGTGGAGGATACTTCTTCATCAACTTCTCATACTTATCCTTCATCCCAAGCTTCAAAAACACTTTCCCAACCATATTCACAATCGCAACGTTCGGTTTCACTCCAAGCTCCTCCATGTCAGCAAACACCTTGAGACCAAAAACAGACAATCAGCTAGTTTGTATGAAAAGAATGCCTCTGCAACTTTACAATTTACCTCGAAGAGCTTGTGGTGCAAATCTCTCTTGTAATAGATAGAGATCATTTTGTTAAAGAACTTTCTCGGAGTTCCTTCTAAATGCTCCATGAACAGCTTGTTCCAAAGCTCTTCAGCTTCGTCGAGACGGTTGTCTTCAGCTAATGCGTTGAGTAGTGAGAAGTAAGTCCCCATTGTTCTCCCTTGGCCTTTGCTCAGCATCCACTTCGTCACCTGGATGATCTTCTTCCACTCTCTCTCGTCTTCAAGAATAGCTAAAGCCTTCTTGACTATAACAAGAGGGAACTCTAACTCCCAGGCAATGAAGGAATCAAGTGCTCCGTAAACTTCTTCTTTAACATTTGACAAATCTTTTATCTGCAGATCACAAGATTCATCACCTCCAGTTAAAAAGCTAATAATATTCAACAGCATGATGAGTGAGAGGTGAGAGTGTGAAAGAGTATTACACAAGCAATCATTTTGGCAGACTTGGAGATAGTTCCGATTCTCTTTCTTGTTTTCCATACACGTGGGGATCGAGGCCTTGGACCTCTCGCAGCACAAACCTTGAAGAAGTAAATTAAATTTGTCTGAAATATAAGCTTAAAGAACATAACTCTTGAAAGAGAAAGGTACGAACCACAACATTGATGGGCCTCTTGGAGAAGAGTTTGGTTGATTCCTTTGTTTGAGGAAGATAAGGTAATGAATATCTCAAGCTAAGCATCCTTCTGAGGAATCAATTCACTGAAGAAGACCAAAGAAGGACACGTAAAGTTTAAAGCTTTATCCCTTTTTTAGCTTACAATTTCATGAACGTTGTATTCACATAACAGATTGAAAACACCAGAAACTCTTAAAGAAATGAAAATCAACCACAGGAGTGATATTCAAAAGTAGTAAAATATGATATTAGTGAATTTTTCTAGGGAATCAAAGCGCTTACATATATTTTTTTCTAAGTTAAGCAAAAAAGCTAATATGATTTGATTACCCTTCTTCTTCGATGCTTATCTCTCTCTCTGTAACTGTGTTCTCCAAGTTCCCCCTCTACTGTCTGATTTTCTCATCCAGAGAAAAACATATGAAACGCTGCGTTTTAGAACTAATGGATAAGGCCCATTAACTTTAAAAAGGTTAGTAAGGCCCATCAACCTGAAAACTTTGACACGTCTCTGTTCTCGTACCAACTCCCATCGACTCTCTGTTTCGCCCATTTCAGCGATTCTGAGTTGTATAGCTCAAAAAATCCAATCTCTTTCAAAGTCTCAGGTCATCGGCTACCAGATCAAGGTAATTAAAACTCTTTCGTTCTTCGTGACTCGTCTTCAATTAGGTCGTAAACTGGGGTGAATTGAAACCTTGATCGTCTAACTCGTGACGCTGATTGAGATCAGAAATGTCAGATTTTGGCTTCAAATCTTCGTTTCTGCTCTTGTTTTCCTTCTGGGTTTTCACCAGATAATTGAAAGATCTGATTTTTACAATTGCTCTCAAAGGATTCAGGGTTTTGTGTTTTTTTGTGTTCTTACAGAACTAAAAAAAAGATGCATCCTCCACTTACACCACACAGACATCCAATGTGTGTCGAGGTGAGTTCTTCTCTCACTTCATTCATACTCAGTTGTATTATCTGAATTCCTCGGTTAGTTGTATAACCTCTGTGTGATTGTCTCTTTGAGGATAAGATCCTAGTTTTTGTTTTTGGTACCAATCATGTGACACAGTGTATCATATGATAACAGTTGGATTCAAGCTACATAGCTTCATTTTTGCAAGATAACATATCTTTTTCCATGTGTGTGACATGTTTTTCCAGATAATTGAGGAATTCCAAAAGTGTCATTTAGATCATCCGATTGGAAAGTTCTTTGGAGACTGTACAGAGCTGAAAGTAAAGCTTCTGAGCTGTTTCCGCCAAGAGGTAACTTACTCACATTGTCTAAGAGGAAGTACGTTTTCAATGGCTCTGGTGTAACTTGTTAGATATAATCTTAAAATGTTTGTGCAGAAAGCTGTGAAACGGAAGGTGAATTTCGAACAAAGCAAGAAACTTCAAGAACGACTGAAAGCTATAAGGAAAGAAGAAAATGCTGAGACTTGAGAGAGCATTGTTGGATCCTCATCCTCAGATATGTATTTGTCTATTTCAAAACAGAAAGTTTCTAAATCGATTATATTGAGTAGGGCTTAGGGTTTGAAATGAAATGAGGTATTTATTGGAGTGTAAAGACCACTTAGCTTGGTCTGCAACAACAGACTTGTTCTTTTTACACGGTTTCCTTTATTTACAAAATAATATTTTCATTCCAACTCCAAAGTATTCTTTTGGAGACTGGTACTTGTCAATCTTTTATTTGATCTCCAGGACCATTTCAGTGACCGTTGAGTCTGTATGTATGACATATCTCTGAACTTCTATACAAGTCTTACTACGAGACTCATTCACCTTCTATTTACTTGTCCGGTAAGATATAGCAAAAGAATTTCCAGTTTTGTTTTGAAAGTAAACTAATATACGAACATGCAAACTTCCCTCATACAGTGTTTGACGGGATCTTTACGTTTGAGAGTGTTCTGTTATCAAGCTCGTTGGGTTGATTCTCATGGGTGGTCCATCCACCATTCCATGAAATATATAACCCTTCTTAGGGGTGGGCGTTCGGGTACCCATTCGGGTTCGGTTCAGGTCCAATCGGGTTTCGGGTTTTCGGGTTCAAAAATTTCAGCTCCATTCGGATATTTCTAAATTTCGGTTCGGGTTCGGTTCGGATCTTTGCGGGTTCGGTTCGGGTTCGGATAACCCATTTAAATAATTTTTAAAATTTTAAAATTTATTATATACTTTAAATTTCTCAAAATCTATAAACAAAATACATATTACATATAAATTTGAATAGCATATGTCAAAATATATAAAATTAACCTATAAATTGGTTTATTTTGAAAATTTCGATTGAGAATCAATAGATATATTTTAAATATTTTTGGTGTTTTGAGTATATTTTAGCTATTTTAGACATGTATGTTTAACTATTTGTATATTTTTTAAGTATTTTGGATTACTAAAAAGTATTAATATACTATGAATGTTTTTAATATACAATAAATCTAAAAAATAATTAATATATATAGGTATATGAATCTATTTCGGATATATTCGGGTACCCGAAATACTTCGGTTCGGGTCGGGTTCGGTTTCGGTTTTTTAAATACCTAAAATTTGAACCCATTCGGATATTTAATCAATTTCGGTTCGGATTCGGTACTACTTTTTCGGTTCGGGTTCGGTTCGGTTCTTCGGATCCGGGTTTTTTGCCCAGCCCTAACCCTTCTGTATAAACAGATCACAAACACAGCAAACAATTTTTTTTGAACATAACACAGCAAACAATGTTACCTACTGACATACCCTTTAGCTTCTCTGTCACGGCTGTTGTAGAAGAGGTTAATCTTTAGGTGATTGACATCAGCTGTCTGATCGATTGAGCCGACAAGGAGTATACAAAAGAAAATCGATCATGGTCTTAAATAAATGTGTCAGGCCGGATTCTTGACATCAAGATTTTTTCACAAAACAATGCTCTGTTCTCTTCTGATTCACACAGGTGGAATATAGGCAGCGTCTCGAGGGAAGGATCAGTAACATATACTCTTTCGGATCAAAGATTAAAGTTTATTTTAGTTCAAAAAAAAAAGATTAAATGTTTTAGAAATACAAATTTTTATTCTCCCTCTGTGCAAAATAGAAGATGTTTAAAAAGGAGTTTTTGATGTTCATAATAAATAATGTTTTTTATATATTTTAATATAATTTTATACTTAATCAAAAGCGGTGTGACCAATAATTTTTTCTACTATTTTTGTAGTTGAATAAGTTGCAGATTATAATTTAGGGGTGAATGTTCAGGTATCTATTCGGCTTTGATTCAGATCTATTCAGGTTTTGAATTTTCGAGGTCAAGTATCTCAGCTCCATTCATGTATTTTTAAATTTTCGTTCGGATTCATTTCGGATCTTTGTGGGTTCGTTTCGAGTTCGAATAACCCATTTAAATTAGTTTTAAAATTTTAAAATTTATTATATATTTCAAATTTCTCAAAATCTATAAGCAAAATAATATATTACATATAATTTGAATAACATATGTCAAAATACATAAACTTTCCATCCTTAAATTGGGTTGGTTTGAATATTAGGATAGATAATCAATATAAGTATTTTTGGTGTTTTGAGTATACTTTAAATATTTTAGAAATTTATTTTTAACTATTTGTATATATTTTCAAGTATTTTGGAAAAATAAAAATATCTTATATGTTTTGGATTTTTTAATATACGTTAAATCTAAAAATAATTAATATATTTAGGTATATAATCTGTTTTGGATACATTCGAGAATCTGAAATACTTCGGTTTAGGTTAGATTCAGTTTTAATTCTCTAAATACCAAAATTTGGAATCTGTTCGGATATTTAATCAATTTTGATGTGGGTTCGATACTATTTTATCAGATCAGATTGGTTTGATTTTCAGATATGGATTATTTATATTTTAAAGATAATTTTAAAATAAAAATCAAATTTTTAATAGTGTCACTGTAACTAGTTGAAAACTTCATGTATTTTGGGATATAGCGAGTATTCTCAATGCAGTTTGATTGTGTATAAATGATAAAATGAAAAATATAAATTTTTGGAATAGAAATGCGTACTTAATATATAATTAATAGTAGGCTTGGGCACGGATCGGATATCCGGGTTTTTGGAGGTATTTATGATTTGCTTCGTATGTTACGGATATCTAATTTTTTTATTTGCTTCGATTCGGAGAAAAATAGATATTCGGAAAAACGGATATATAGATATTTGCGGATATTTACAAATACTTATGGATATCTCATATATTTTGTTTAATACAAATAATCTTAAAAGTTCAATACAAATTTGTTTTGTAAAATATACTTTTTACTTTACATAAATGTTTACTCTTCCTAAATGTTTACTCTTCTTTTTATGTAATACTTTTATACATGTAATAATGTGATTAGAATTTGTTAAATCATGTGTTAGAATAATAATTATATAATTTTATACATTTTAAACTGTAAATGTAATCAAAATATACATGTATTTATATATTTCCGGATCGGATCGCATATCCTCTTTCCGAAATTTTAGTATTTGTGATTTGCTTCGATTTTAGCGAATATTAATATTTAGTATTTGCTTTGTTTCGAAGGTTTACGGATATCTGAAAATTTCAGATCGAATCGAAACGAATAACGAATCGAATCAAATTTAACGGATAAAATGCTCATCTAATGAATAGAGTAACATTTTGATTCAAATATCATCAGTTTGTTAGTTGCTGTTAAATCTGCATATTGGCACGTGGTCCAGAACATTGAACTTACTCTAAAAGTCAACATAAGCAGAGGCTACTAACCATTTGATTGATCATTTTGTTGCACAAGTACCAAGAAGACTTTTCTTTCTAGGAGCAAAACAACAATTGTCATTGACTGATTGTTCTGTGCAAACTATTTGATGGAAATAAATGCATGTGCTTAAGGTAGTCGCCACGTATGAGCCGACAAAAGCCTTCAGGGTAACGGTTAGTCTTGTTGGACCTTGTTCTATTCATCACATGCTTTGTTTTTATTTTCTAATTTTATTGTCTATGGTTTGCTTGACCAATCCGGGACCAGAAACCACCTCCATATTTTTTTGAGTCACTTGTACCACAGAATTAAATTGATGCAAAGTCAAAGTCATGGTCGACATGGTGTCACTGATGAATTAAGTTATTCTATCAGTTTCATAAAAGAAAATGTTTTAACGGTTCCCGATCGTGTCAACCCTCCTCATGATCTATTCTTGAAGGCGTCGTGAAACCAAAATACTGATTCATCGCTAAAGAACAGCTTCATAATGGTTACCCATTGCCACATGATATGTTGATGTTCTGTGATTGACTCATCATTTGGGTCATGTAAAGATATATGATTCGTCTCGAAATTCTTTTAGTAATGCTCTATGAGCAAGATGTGAAAAGAAAATTAACTGATTGGAGATCAACAGTATTACTCCAATTACTTCAATTCTCAAGACAATTATAACCGAGTAACTCCTAGCGTAGGTCGACTGTATTATTTGGAAGATCATATGGTTTTCTAGGCTCTGATAGAATGAAAACTTAGTAGTCTTCATGATTTTTTTTTTTGTTTATATGTTTCAGGGTTGGACAACCACGACTTGGAGAAGCAAGACTACTATCTCTACATTTTCTAATATTATTAGCTGCATGAGCTTGTTTAGGAACTCTTGCGAAGGTGAACGATGAAACAACTAATTGATTTAGTTGGCTGGACATACACGACTATAGCTGTTTGTAGGTTGTAGAGGTACACATTTATCAACCTTATATTCATGAGAGCTTGCAATTTCTTTTAGAATATTAACTAGCTTTATTTGTATATATATATATATATATATATATATATATATATATATCTTTGTTGCTCCTTTGTTTAAAGGGTGTTAGCATTGATATCGTTCTTTGTATATACAGATAAACTACATATTGGGGAAAATGTGGGATCAGCATTTTGAGATTTTCTTTTTTTGGCCAAAGACACTTTAATTTCATTTCAGTTATTAATAAAATGATATAAATAATTAAAATCAATTAATTTAATTGATGTTAATAATAACATCATTTTGAAAAATTGATGTAAATGTTAGCATCATTTTGAAAAAATGATATATATGTTAGCATCATTTTTTATAAGTGATATATATTGACATCACTTATATCAATTGATGAAAATATTTTATATTTTTACATCATTTATAACTAATACAAATATATAAAATAAATGATGCTAAACGATCTTTTTTTTGTAGTGGAATAATTTACTCATCAAACTTTTGAATTAGTGTTGTTTTGAATTTTTTTTTCTCATTGTGTGATATTTTGTGATTTCGTTTGTGCTATCTAGGGATTTTCCAATGAAAACATGTCCAAATCTTGATTATCAGCAGTATATGTTATGACATATGGGATTAATCCTATATGTATTAAATAATTATATAAAGTCCATAAACAAATAAAATGTAGGATTAGGATAAACCGCTAAAACTAAAGTCATGAAGCGATTATAGCTGAAAATGATATGTGGACTAGTCAGCAAAGTGCCTTCGTAGGCTTTACTTAATTAAATCATCTGTTTCTTGAATTTCTATTTTTCTTTACTTATCCATGTGTATGTAATGTATATATTGATAAATAAAAGTGTCCAAAAAATAAGCAGGAAAAAAACGTCGGTAATCCCACAGCCGCGCCTGCTTTTGCCTTTCAGTGGATGCAAGCAACCAATTCCGCACCTTTATTTTATCATGCTTAACCACGAATTACAAAATAGGAAAGTGCTATGTGAGAACTATGATAGAAGAAACAAAATGCCGTGAAAAAGTTATTGGATGAGAACTATATATACTGTATAAAAGAATAACTTAATGAACCAGATATATATACACATGTTGGTGTGAGAGAACTGAGAAGTTAATTTATACACTGAAAGTAAACAAGTGAATTTATATTTTCAAATTGTGTTGCGGCTGACCGGTTCTCATTGACATCATCATCAATGTATTCCACTTTTTCTTTCAAAGTTGAAGAATTGTAAAATACATATTTTTCTCCAATGTACTATTATTTTTAAATATTTTAAACATATTTTATCTTTAATTAATGGCATAATTCATTTATAAAAATTACAAAGTACTTATTTTATCTTAATTTTACAATTCTTCATAAACTATTATTATTATGAAATTAAAATTTAATGTAGAAAAAACACATTGCATCATTAAAACATAATAATTTGGGTTAAGCCATTGATATTGATCTACCTTTTATCTCACAACTGATCAAAACATTTATCGCGAAACTATAAATTTTGACCTCTTTGACTAAGTAACCAACTGTCTACAACTTTTGACTAACTTTAGATTCTCTGATTTCTTGGAGGGGAAGAGATTGGTTCCTGGAAGCATGTCAGACACCAGGATTAAAAATAGATAATAATTTCATATTATCGTTGGGATATAAATAATAGTTGTTTCAACCAAACGTACAAAATAATAATTCGAATTAAATAATGAATTAGATCTGTTAAAAGGATAACTAAATATGTAACCATTACCATATAGCAAGAAAGCAAAGTAAAAGTCGTCTTTCTTTTTCCCTTGGTCCCCAAGCTTCTCTAGCTTCCATAAGATTCGGCTGATGAGTTTTTTTTTTTTTTGTCAGCGAACACAGATTCATATAGAGTCTGTAACCAAATCGAAAATTTCGCATTTACGTAAATTATGAACGTCGGTGATTTTTGCACTGCGTGCAAGGTTATCCGTTATTATGTTCTATGTCCTAAGTACGTGGATGATCTCTGAAAGAGTGAAATTTTTTTTTCAAGATTTTCATGTTTTCCAGATATCTTGCAAACTACATTTTCTAGATTAATGCATGTTAAATATGTGTAATAATGTTTTAAATTAGTTGGTCTTATCCAGTGAAGCGAAACTTACTGATTAATCTTCTGATTGATAATTGAGTATGCTAAAACAATAAATAAAGATTTGAAGAAGAAAAGAAAAGAGAAAAAGAATAAAAAACAACAGTACAACATAGAAGGAAGTGAAAACATGAGAAACCAAAGACGGTGTTCAGACAATCAAATATTCAAACCTTTGAATGTGAAACAACATCATGTTCTTCAAGACAGCCCCAACTTAATTTATTCTCATAAATATCAAATTTATGGATCTCCATTATCGTATCTTGTCCACCATATGTTATACAAATATAGACATTAAATCCACATCGTATATATTTTCCTTTAATTGCTTTCAAATTATCCATCTCATGCCAATATTGACAGAGCAATTTTCAATCTCAAAAGTATTTTTTTTTTTACTTTGAGAAGTTTCCAAATTTCAAATATAAATTAATTGTTACCAAAAATCGTCATACTCATCTAGACGTTGCAAAAGGATGTGCTTACTATATATTTGTCTTCATATTTGGAACAACTAATTTAAAACATTATTATGGAATTTTAAGTCATTAACAAACAACAACTCATGTTAAGTAATTAGGGTCGATGGGAGGCAAGCAATATTTATTTTCCGTTTCAAAAAAACATTTTTATAATCAATATGGTATCATCCAAATATCAAAATATGAACAAAATTGCACTCATACATACAATATATGCATATAGGTGGACGTGTATATAAAAGTTAGGATTGTGTCTCTCATCACAACACATATTTGATAACTTTCACTTCCAATATTTCTCTCTAACTTTCACTCTTCTTAATAGATCTCTCTTGATACTCATGGATCCACCATTCAACGAAATATACAAAAATCTTTTGTTTAAACAAATCACAAACACAGAAAAGAATGTTCCCCAAATACCCTTTAGCTTCTCTGTCACGGCTGTAGTTGAAGAGGTGGAGCTTCCAGTGATTGACGTCAGCCATCTGATCGATGGAGCCGAGAAGGAGAGGGAGAAATGTAAGGAAGAGATTGCTAGAGCCTCGAGGGATTGGGGGTTTTTCCAAGTGATAAACCATGGAATATCAATGGATGTGTTGGAGAAGATGAGACAAGAGCAAATTAGGGTATTTAGGGAACCCTTTGACAAGAAAAGTAAGTCTGAGAGGTTCTCCGCTGGGACTTACCGGTGGGGAACGCCGTCAGCCACTTGTCTCCGGCAGCTTTCTTGGTCGGAAGCATTTCATGTTCCCATGACAGATATTTCTGACAACAAGGATTTCACTACCCTCAGGTAAACAGATTTTTTTTGTAACTACGGTAAACAGGTTTTACTGATAAAAGTTTTCGATAATTAATTTAAGTATTTTGAACAATGTCAAAACTATTTTGAAATTTTTTTATGGACAGTATTTTTCAATTCCAAGATAGAAACAAAAATACACTTGCACTTAATTTTTTAATAACGTAATAATTAACTAGCTCTCAGAGCTAGAAGCTCCCTAGCTCTGGTGGTAATTTAGCTCTGGTGGTAAAAGGCTCACGGCTGTGAGTACTGTCATTTGGATTCGAATTCTGACCATTGGAAAATTAATATTTTGGCATATCCAGAGACAAAAGACTGACACGTGACAACACATAACTAGTCTAGACCACTTCTGTAGAGCCATTATACCTCTGTATAATTCAAAAAAAAAATTGTTAATAACTTGAGTTTTAGTTAGCTTATTTTTTTCTTTTGTCAAAATTTTTAGTTAGCTTCTAATTACACAACGTCAGCTATAGACTAGCTAGTGTTTCTTAGATTGATATGATAAATTGTTTGATTAATGTAAGTGTTTGACTATTAGTAACATAATCTTTAGAGAAATTTATTAAATAGTCAAATAGTCGGAACATGGGAGACAAACGCAATTTTTAATTCAATATTTGGCGGTTTTGAAGCATATAATAGAGTGTTGTCATTTATAATTAATTAGTATTGTTTGGTACCCATTAATAAAATAAAGCTGTTGGGCATTCGGTCAAAGATTTATTCTCCACCCCTCATGACTCATGCGTTTCTATGTTCTCACATTTTAGTTTTATTTTTATGTCTAATTTCTATATAGCAAGTTGGCATGTGAAATACTGTGTGTAAATAAATGTTAGTACTTCATAAAATATAAAAGAAAATATAGACGCAATCTTAGCATAGTTAAGTAATTAAGCCCTAGCTAGGTATTATGTTGGTATCTATCCTTTGACTCCTCGTATGCCTAAAAATTTCATCAACTTGAAATTATGTAACATGTGCTATATCATTTCTTATTTAGAAAAGCCTGCTATATTGCTGCACCAACAACTCGGATTTATTTTTCTAAACATTAACTCATTTTATTTCATATGCAAAAACAAAAAGTTATACATCTATGACTACTAAATTGTCATACTTTTGTTTTTATAGAAAATTAGATTCTGCGTCTTTGTAGAAGCGGGTATTTTTCTATGTTATTTCTTTTATTATTTTTTTTGTAAAGTTTGTTGACATTTTATTTTAATTTAAATATATTATAGAAAATTTATACATTTATCACTAGAAAATTAGATTATGGGTCTTTGTAGAAGCGGATTTTTCTATGTTATTTCTTTTATTAATTTTTTTGTAAAGATTGTTGACATTTTATTTTAATTTAAATATATTATATAATCTATTAAATTTTTATCTGTTCTAAAGATGGATGTTTTTTCTTAACTTATTTTGTTTTTATTTTAAGGGAAATATAGATATGTACAAATAGACTTTGAAATGTTTAGATAGTTTTACGTACTTCACTAAATGAATTTACAGTTGCTATGTGATAAATATATAATTATTTAGTGACAGATATTTAGTGAGAAATTCATCTAAATATATTTTGTTATTATAACTTTTTCATAGGTTTTCAGTCTGTCTTTTTATCGTTTAACAATTATGCGGTAGAAAAATTAACAATACATGGTTTTCGCAAATGTTTTACTTTTATGATTTTCCATTTTGAAATCTTCCAAAAAATTAAACATGGTTTTATATGACTCTAATATATATATATATATATATATATATATATAGCCCTATTTTAATATATGGATCATGTCATAATGTTATCTTTTTATATCACAGCTCAGCAATGGAGAAATTTGCTTCGGAATCGGAGGCTCTAGCATATACTTTGGCAGCGGTTCTTGCAGAGAAATCAGGAAGAAACTCAAATTTCTTCAAAGAAAAATGTGTGAGAAACACATGTTATCTAAGGATGAACCGTTATCCACCTTGTCCAAAACCATCAGAGGTGTACGGTTTAATGCCTCACACGGACAGTGATTTCCTCACAATCTTGTATCAAGATCAAGTCGGAGGACTCCAACTCATTAAAGACAATAAATGGATTGCAGTTAAACCTAACCCTCGTGCCCTCATTATCAATATTGGTGACTTATTTCAGGTAATTAAGGTTTAAGAGTCCTTAGTCACGTTTGGTTACATTATGGTTCAATACTTTAAGAGTTTTTAATCACGTTTGATGACTATATGTGCTTTTGGTAGGCATGGAGCAATGGGATGTACAAAAGCGTGGAACACCGTGTGATGACAAATCCAACAGTGGAAAGATTTTCAACGGCGTATTTTCTATGTCCATCTTATGACGCCGTTATAGAATGTTCAGGTGATTGTCCTGCTTATAGAAATTTTAGCTTCAGAGAATTTAGACAACAAGTTCAAGAAGATGTTAAGAAGCTTGGTTATAAAGTTGGTCTCCCTAGGTTCATTAATCATCTCTACTGATTTATACACTCAGTTTTAATTTACTTTTAGATGTTTTATGATTTATTGTAACTGTTAAAGTTTTGATTTTTTTTCTTTATAATTATTTTGTTGATTTTTCTTAATTTTTATTGTCACATATTTTCTTAATAACTATCATATTCTAGATAAATTGATTATCTTAATTCGATAAAGACCAATAAAAATCAGAAGCTTCACTCGGTTGATTGTGTATTGAAGTAATGAAAAAGAATTAATAAAATTGAACTTGAATTGTAACAAAACATCAATCCGACATTGAAGAAAAAAATCATATATATATATATATATATATATATATATATATATATATATATATCGAATACATAATTTTAAAAATTTACATGTGCACAATAACTGGTCCTCAACAGGGGAGCAACCATGAGATGCAAAGCTATGGAGTATCTTTTCACTAGACATCCTAGGACTAATGACAAACGCAATCTCCTCTCACTTAGGAGCTAATCCTTCCGGTCTTTCACGTGGTATTACAAACTCATCTCTCAAGAGACTTCTTTAAAAGAATCGAAGCAATGAGTTCATGTAATCAAACACGAGGGTACCTTGCCCGACAATCTTGAAAAGGCAGACATTGTTCTTGTAGGTGTCTCAAGGACAGGGAAGATACCACTCTCGACATACTTAGCTTAAAAGGTTTACAAATTTATGAAACGTACCGGTCGTGAACGGTGTGGAACTTCCCAACACTCTGTTCAAGATCGATTCAAGAGAGGTTTTTTGTCTGATGATTAATCCGGTCGTGTTGCAAGGGATAAGGAGGCTAGAGCAGAGTGTTTTGGTCTTGGATCGAGTTTTGTACTAATTAAGTAGTCCTATCAGTTGAGTTATGTTAAGGAAGAGCATGAGTGCTACGAGAATCCGACTTGGCCAGTGATCCGGCGATGCCTCGCATCTCTAAATGTATTGAATGAATATGGGTAGAGAAAACTGTAGTTTATAAAGTTACTCACATTAGTATATTTTTAAGTGATCAATATTGGGTCTAAACACATATGAAAGCCCAAGTTGAAGAGATATGAGTGATTTTTTTTTTTTTGTTTTAATACATATCATGTTTTTGTTTGTTAAAGTTATATATCATGTTGTATTACTTATATTTTGTTTTAGCCACTACTTTTACATTCAGTGATATGTAATACATATCTTATCTAACATGATGAAACAGTAAAAACTATCTTATCTATGCATATTAGTTATATGAATACTAATGTAGTTTGAGGTCTGGTTCGTCAACAAAACTTAGGTGTCGTTTGACCAATGATACAATCACAGTTAAAACAACTCAACAACAAATATTATAGGAAACAACTAATTAAGTAGCTTTGAGTGTATTTACCCCCATTTCATACACCAAAACCCACGTCACAACTTGTGTAGGTGTTTTGGACATGTTTGGCGAATTCAACATCAAAATTTTAAAAAACCACGTTTCAACTTTGGTTGTCATCAACAGAATTCAAAATGTGTTGTATACTTGTAATTTAGTTTATGAAAGGGAGATCTTACTTTATGATCCGAATACTTGAAGATATCTAAATATGGTAGTAGCTTAGGTGAATAGCATGTGGTGACATATAAATGCTCCACGCTTGTGTAGCTTCTATTTGGTAAGATGGTCCATATATACCTAAAGTCATTATTTTTCAAAAAGTAATAGCTGAAAGAATTTTTTTTTAACTCCAATGGAAAGTTGATATATATATATATATATATATAGATATATATAAGAAATACACCAAAATGAAAAAAAAAAACATAAATTAGACCAAGTGAATACAAAAAACAGAGAACATGAATTAAAAGGAACAGAGGAGACGATTCTCTGTATTTGTCACAACAGTCATAAACTCTTCTCTTAAAGCTTTCCTCTCCACTCTTCATATGATCTCGTGCGTGCCCACTTCCCACTTTCTCTCTCTTTTTGTTTCTTTTTCCATTTTTACTAATAAAAAGAATATACAAAATAACTAGGGTTATCACAGCCTTACGCTCTTTGTTTTGTAATGTTCTTCCGATTGATCATCTCCTCAGATGTAAGTTTGTGAGAATGCGGCATGTTCTATATCCACAAACTGAAGTCGGGTTGCATCCTCTTCATGTTTTGTTACTATTAGTCTAGGGCATATCTCCGGGATTAGACTTGCTGATCGAGAGAGTGAATATGATTAACAAGATTGATCCCATGCTTGACCTGTCATAAAAAAATTGAACATTCCATCAATATACATATATTCGTCAAAAACAACTTTACTTGTTAATTTGTGATAGATACTTCAATTTTCAGTAGCGTGCCACACAACTCATAATTATAATATATATATATGTATTATATTATCTCACCAGTAAATTCAAATAAATGCCTAACCTCAATTACTTCTATGCAATTTGAGTTATATATTTTGTATTCTATAAATTAATATATCTTTTGAATTAATAAAATATATAAATTATATTGGGAAGTGATAAATTACTTACAAAGTTGCAAAGAAGATAAGGATTTTTTTCGGATCAAGCATCCAAGAAGCGCGAGGACGTTTAAAACTCGACTTCCTTGCAAATCCAAATCTTCTTTCTCTATTTTGCTCGGAAATCATATTTCCGGCGGTGGCTGCAGGCGTAGTAACCGTGATCTGATGAAGAGGCGAGGCTGAAACAACGGTGGCCGCGGTTGTGTCCGTGCCTACATGATCTTTGGGCCCCACAATGCTTGCCTTTTCCGGCGTGCATGACCCTGCAACTCATCAAATGCCATACGACAAGCTTTAATTAATGACAATGAATAATTGATTCTTTTTTCTTTATTTGACAAAACCAAATAAACTGAATCATAACGTATTCATTGTATGCCGAGTTTAATAATAGTAAGAGTGAGCATGCGGCGCCAGGAGAATAAAAACTTTTAAAATAACGCTACGGTTTTGCGTTGTGGTCTGCATAAAGCTAGCGCATACAAATATTCAAATTGAGAAGTCGAGATAAAAGTAAAACAGTAGGGGTGTTTCTTTTTTTTTTTTTTTTTTTTCAGTAGGGGTGTTTCCTATTAGTTGATCGTATGAATTATGCATTTTGTTGCAGAAAAAGTTAGTAAGATGTATCAGAAATGTTTATAAACAAAAAGGATAAGTGGTGAACTGTTTTTTTATTTAAAAAATTAAAGATAAAACTGTTACGGTCTACAGCCGAAAACGCATGGTTTGGTCACGTTATCCCACCTAACATTTTGTAATTTTATACCTAAAAGAGGAAAATAGCCAGTGGATTAATATTTAACTTTATGTTAGATTAGGCAAACCGAACCTTTTGCATTAGATTAAAATTTATTAAAAGTATTATAAGGATTGGCATTTCTCAGGAAAATATCTAACCACAAAAAACAATATAACTCGAATTGTATTATCAAAAGGCCAAAATATATTTGTTTCCATCCCAAAACTCCAGCACATTATTTTTGTCAAATTTAAAATCTTTTTAAATGACCCACAGTGGCAGATATCCCCAAACATAATAGTATATTACAAGAATCTGCTAGGTCCATTTGATACTACTAAGTAATATTCTTCTATCAGATGGTAACAAAAGAATCAGGAAAGAAACAAAATGTCATTGAGCTGTAGAAAAATGCATTTGTCCATATACGTGTAGTTAGACGTTCGTTTTATGCCTACGTTATTTGAAAACTAATCGATGCATCATGCATTAAAGGAAATGATATACTATATACACATCACATTCTTGATACATCATTTCTCTGCAGCTTGAGAAATTATTTCTTAAAGCAGATTCTTTCTTGAGAAATTTTAGCAATAAATAAATTATTGAATTCGATTTTATTTACCTCTGAGAAGAGACCGAGGGGATGAGGTCTCTTTGTCATTACCATTTGCGTTAGAATGGAGTTTCCTCTCGTTGTTGTTTCTTGGAGACTCTTTCCTGGAAACACTTCTCTGCAGCTTGAGAAAAAAAAATCAATTTTATAAATCATAATAAAATACTCAATCATTGAGGTTCACTAGAATTATTTCGAAAGAGGAATTAATATAAAATTAGCCAGGCCCTTTCTCAGAAAAAAGGCCAACTACAATAAAAAGAAAGAGCTTACTGTAACTCTGGGACTCGAAGAAGAGAAGTCTTTGTGGATAACATGAGAGAAACTTTCGACATCGATTGTCACGTAGCCATCAGGATTAACGGGTTGTTGAAACCCGGGTCCGAGTTCTTGACCCGTAACTGCTACACCAGTTTCCATCGATCTTCTAACAAAACAATTAAGAAACATAGAGGATGAGAGACGATCATCATGTTCATTTAAGAAACAGAGTCAATTATCAAAAAAAATAATCATCTTTTCGTTACTGGAAACTGTAACCGTAAGTCCGTAACTACAGAAGAAATTTAACATGGAGTCAACTTACTTATGGGAATTGAAGCAGATGATTTAGAGAGAGATTAAGACAGAGAGTCTAGCGTCTGTTGTGCTCTGTTACACGGTGAAGAAAGGTCGTTAAGGTTTCTGGTTGGAGACAAAAAAAAAGTGGAAAGAGATTCTGGGGAATGTCGAAACTGAAAGAGATGAGAAGCCTTTTACTTTTATTTATGTAAATGGGTTGGTGCCTTTCTCTCTCTTTTATATTTTATTTTACTTATTTTCAAAGATTAGTCACCACCACCATGAGAGATAAGCGATAGACTAATGAGTAATTAATTATTCATAGTCATGATTCTAATCTCTAAACAAAGCTTAGTTGATCTCAGTGGGATGAAATATGCAAGAATATGTTTTTGCAATTTGTGGGAGGTTTTAAATATTACATTATCAGAAGTCCATTGTAGATTCTATATTATGTATTATGTGCACTGAATTATCCACGTATAGATAGAACTTTCTTTTGTTTATTATTTTTATAATCATTTATGAGAAATTCTTTAGGATTGACTTTTAAAATGTTTTTTCTTAATCACCAAATACAGCTTTCAAAAATTAAGATTTCAAAAGAAGTTTTATTAACGGGTACTTATATCCATAAAGTTAATTTATCTATACTTAGAGTTTATCTTTGAAGGATGAAGTTTTTGAATGTGGTTTAGATTTTTTTTTATAAATAAATACATACTAAAATGTAAAATGAAAAACTTCAAAATATTTTAAATAAGATTTTTTTTCGGATTTGAAAATAAAACTTGAAAAGTAAATCTGGAAAATTTGATTTTTTAAAGTTCAGATTTAAAAATTATTATTTTAAAACATAATAATTAAATTATTTTTTATTTAAAGAATATGCATATTTAAAATATCTATAAAGTAAGAATAGAAAAATCTTTTACCTATTTAATGAAACTTTTTATATCATTTTTCCATTAGAGTTCTTTTGGTGAAAAAACAAAAAAAAAAAGAAGTAATCCGAGAGATTTGCCTATTATTTATCGCAAATCCCAGTTATCATATGGCGTTATTTAATTATATAACATCATAAATACTGTTGTCTTTATAAAATATTTTTTTTGCCAACCTAAAAAAGGGTTGTTATCACTTGAGGAATATGCGATGGACAATCATGGTGAACAACTAACTTCTCTGTTTATGATCTGCTCGCTTGCTTCAGAAGGCACTCTTTCTTTTCTTTTGTGTTCATTTGACTCTGCCTATCTGCCAAATTGCCAAATCATTAAACAGTTTATATGAATTTCATATGTATTTAGGTGCGTATAACTTAAATTAATAATAAGTCAACCACAAATATTTTATGCTAAAGTTAAAATAACATTTAGAAAATACAGCAAGTAGCATATCCCCATGCGGCCATGCCCCAGTAAATTACTACAAAATATCAGTTCTAAGGTGTTTCTTAAGTGTGGAAGTCTCTTTGATTATGTGGTTTGTTTGATTATGTGGTTTGAATAGGAGTTCGTTAATATTTTTACACTAAAAAAATTTATATTTTATTTTCAAAAATACGAAATTATGCGAATTAAAAGAGAAACGACTTACAAAAAATTTACAACATGACACACAAGAATGAATTAAAACGGTTCAACTAATACAATCAAACACGCGTCTTCATAAGTTAGTATAAATTGTCGGTTTTAGAATGGTTTGTAATATTTCTTTTAGTTTAGTATTTCTTCTAGTTTATAGTTTGTAATAGTATAATACCTGAAAAATGCAAAAAAAGATGTTTCCTGATACGTATTAACCGATTTTTTTTTCGAAGAAAACTTTTGCGCTTTGAAACGCTTCCTTATCCTAGAATTTGCGTTTTCCGACCCACCAAATTAAATTAAGATGGGCTGAAAGGCCCAATTCAAAACAGGCTTCAGACAAAGCTAGCCACGTGTCGTACGACAAAAGAGTTAACAGGTTCTTGCGGTGACGACGTGGCACTTCTCTAGAAGCAGCTCCACACTTCTTTCGACGGCATCATTTTCCTTTTAAATGTTTTCGAGAAAGAACGAAGATCGGCCGGAGAATCGTCGAGGTGAACAGAGAAGATGGCGGGTCACTACTACAGATGGAAGAGCTTCGAGGAGAACGAGGACCGTCCGGAGAAGCCTCGCCGCTACGGTGTAACGGAGATGCGAGGTCCTCGTTACTCCGTTCTCAGCCAGAACGTTCTTCAGGTATCATTTCTATTTTAAACAAAAAGATCCTTAGAAAGTGTTCACCAGTTTCTGATCAGCCTCTCACGGTTGATCTTGCGGTTAGGAAATATTTGAATCCATGGGGCAGTTTGTTGACGGATTAAAGTTCTCGGGAGGATCCAACAGTTTGATTCCCAAGTCATTCATCAAGCAAGCCATTGAAATGGCTCATGAACACGATGTATATGTTAGTACTGGTGATTGGGCTGAACATGTTCTTCGTAGTGGTGGTCCTTCAGCTTTCAAAGAGTATGTAGAGGTAAGTAAACCTATTATAGAATATAACCAGGGCTGGTTCTAAAGAGTTATAAGATTAGCTTAAAAATGTTTATGACTTCTAAATTTCAGATCCAGCCATGAAGATCATAGTAAGTTTAATTTTTATGTTATTCTTGTAGGAGTGTAAGCAGTTAGGGTTCGACACTATTGAGCTGAATGCAAATTTGCTTGAGGTTCCTGAGGACACTCTTCTACGATATGTACGTATGATCAAGAGCGGTGGTCTTAGAGCCAAGCCAATCTTTGCTGTGAAGTTCAATAAGTCTGATATTCCTGGGAGGAATAGGGCTTTTGGTTCCTATGTTGTTCCGGAGCCTCGATCAAGCGGTAGGAACACACACACACACACGTGTTCTTCGTTGATAGTTTTTAGATTTAATTGGTTACTAAGAGAATATTGTTTTTCAGAGTTTGTTGAAGACATTGATCTCTTGATAAGAAAGGCAGAAAGGTGTTTAGAAGCAGGGGCAGACACCATTATGATTGATGCAGATGATGTATGCAAATACGCAGATTCTCTCCGTGCAGACATAATCGCCAGAGTCATAGGACGTTTGGGAGTAGAGAAGACTATGTTTGAAGCATCTGATGCCAAGTTAGCTGAATGGTTCATCAAACGTTACGGTCCAAATGTATCTACTACCCATTCTCCTCTATACCATTCCTCACTTTCTTTTTAAATGTTTGGGCTCACAAGATTCCTGTCTCTTTGTTTCTTGATTTTTTTTTCAGGTGAATCTCTATGTGGATCATTCTCAGGTAATGGATCTGGAGTGCCTTCGTGGTCGTCATCTGGGGAAAGATCACAAGTCCGTTCTCAGTTCCTCCTACTTCTTGTTTTGAAAACAATAGCTCTCCCAACATCTAAACCTTTCTTATGTATTATGTCGTATATGTCTTATGTTATGTGCTTTGTTGATGCTGTAAAGTAATGCACTTAAGCCCTGTTTGTCTTGAGAGTCACTGACTGAAACACCTTGAACAATAATGATAGCAAGTTTCATCACCTTTCAACTCTCAATGAAAGCATCTGACTAGATACTTTTCAATTTAGTTCCACAAAAAAAAGTTTATCAGTTCTGCAACTATGCCATTTACTAATTTTGTAAAAAGTTGCAATATTTTTGATAAATACAGAAGAGACACTTAAAAAATAAATATAGAAAATACATAAGAGCACTATTGCAGGTTTAAGGTGAAATTTTTAGCTTAATATAAAAAATATCTCTTAACTCTTAACTAAGAAAAATTAAGAAGGGCAATTGTCCATAATAGTACTTTTAAAGTTTTTTGTCTCCAAAATGACACTAGAAGGAGAAAGTCACATAAATGACATTCATTAATGAGTAAAATGTCTTTCCTACCCTCACTTAATAATAAAGCTAACAAAAAAAGACTTGTCGTCTTCTCTCCTCGTCTACTCTCGTAGTCTTCTCCTCCTTACGACGACAGAGACAGAGACGCCGGAGACTAATCACGCCGGAGACAAATCATCATCGATCGCAAGAATGATAGCCACATACATATTGACGACGGATCCGTCATCGAGACGAAGCGAATTGAAATGAAGAGTTTAAAAAACTCAGATTCCCTTATAACTCCTCTGAGTGGACTCGCCAGCCTTAGCTCAGCACGTGCATCCACTGCAGATCGATCGCCGTCAGCTTCACTCTCGTCAAATCCGCTGCCTCGTGCTTTTTCTCCCTTCGCCAATCAGATGCTCAAACTGTGGCAAATGTTGCCCAAAGGTACTACCTTTATTATCAATCACAACATTTTCTCTATAGGGATTGACGGGGGCTTTTATCTTACTGCTGGCTTTCAGGGATTGTTTTGTGTCTGGTATAAATGTGAATTCAACCATGGTCTGCTGGATCAAAGGCAGAGGTGAGCTTGACACTATACTATTATATTTTATCTTCTAAGGGTAATGAGTTCTTGTTGGATTTCGATGAAGTTTAACTGATGCTGTTTTTAAAATTTTAATGATAGGTGTAAGAATATTTTTCCTTGCCATGATATATGCGTTGATGGGATGCCCACTTTCTTATGTTATATGTTACAGGCCTCTCTACCGAGCCATGAGGTAATGCTCCTTTTAACTACCAGTGGTTTTAGTACAGCTCCATATTAAGAAGACAGTTTATATAATTGTTATACTTTTTACGACCTTTTAGGACTGACACGGCTTTGAAGTTTGGTTGGTTTTTTCTTCACCTACTTGGTGAGTCATGAAAGATCGATTGGTAAAACGATATTACTGTGTTCAGATTTAGGATTTTGTAAAATGTTTAGGCTTTCTGAGGTAATGATAAAGTTGTCATCGAAAATGCATAAGTGTGAAACATGAGCTTTTCGTGAAGTTAAATTGATTTGTTTCCTTGATTGATTATGCTTGTTCCCGAGTGTGTTTTGCAGGAACATTAGTGTTTTCAAAAATTTCAGGAACCATTTGTGTAGTTTCCGGAAAACCTTCCAGAAAATCGGATAGTAATAATTTTTTTAAAAAAAATTTGCTTGGTGTCTTATTCTGCTTAGGCATGTTGATATCTTTGGCAGGATCTTGAATTTATTTATGACATTGTTAGTCTCTTGTTGCTTGTGCGTGTAAACTGTCTAGTGTTTAGAAAAAAATTAGGAACTATTTGTGTAGTTTTAGGAAAGTCTTTCAGAAAATTGGATGGTAACATTTTGTTTTTAAAAAATTGCTTGGTGTCATGTTCTGTTTAGGCATGGTGATATCTTTAGTAGGCTCTTGAATTTTCTTATGACATTATTAGTCTTTTGTTGCTTGTGCTTGTGAAACTATCTAGTGTTTAGAAAAATTTCAGGAACTATTTGTATAGTTTCAGGAAAGTCTTCCAGAAAATCGGATGGTAACAAATTTTGATTTTTTTTTTGCTTGGTGATCTTTGGTAGGCCCTTGAATTTTCTTATGACATTATTAATCTTTTGTTGCTTGTGCTTTGAAACTATCTAGTGTTTAAAAAAATCAGAACCATTTGTGTAGTTTCAGGAAAGTCTTCCAGAAAATTGGATGACAACAAATTTTATAACTTTTTTGCTTGGTGTCTTATTCTGCTTAGGCATGTTGATATCTTTGGTAGGATCTTGAATTTTATTTATGACATTGTTAGTCTCTTGTTGCTTGTGCGTGTGAAACTGTCTAGTGTTTAGAAAAAAATTAGGAACTATTTGTGTAGTTTTAAGAAAGTCTTTTAGAAAATTGGATGGTAACATTTTGTTTTTAAAAAATTGCTTGGTGTCATGTTCTGTTTAGGCATGGTGATATCTTTAGTAGGCTCTTGAATTTTCTTATGATATTATTAGTTTTTTGTTGCTTGTGCTTGTGAAACTGTCTAGTGTTTAGAAAAATTTCAGGAACTATTTGTATAGTTTCAGGAAAGCCTTCCAGAAAATCGGATGGTAACAAATTTTGATTTTTTTTTTGCTTGGTGATCTTTGGTAGGCCCTTGAATTTTCTTATGACATTATTAATCTTTTGTTGCTTGTGCTTTGAAACTATCTAGTGTTTAAAAAAAATCAGAAACCATTTGTGTAGTTTCAGGAAAGCCTTCCAGAAAATTGGATGACAACAAATTTTAAAACTTTTTTGCTTGGTGTCTTATTCTGCTTAGGCATGTTGATATCTTTGGTAGGATCTTGAATTTATTTATGACATTATTAGTCTCTTGTTGCTTGTGCGTGTGAAACTGTCTAGTGTTTAGAAAAAAATTAGGAACTATTTGTGTAGTTTTAGGAAAGTCTTTCAGAAAATTGGATGGTAACATTTTGTTTTTAAAAAATTGCTTGGTGTCATGTTCTGTTTAGGCATGGTGATATCTTTAGTAGGCTCTTGAATTTTCTTATGACATTATTAGTCTTTTGTTGCTTGTGCTTGTGAAACTGTCTAGTGCTTTAAAAAATTTCAGGAACTATTTGTATAGTTTCAGGAAAGCCTTCCAGAAAATCGGATGGTAACAAATTTTGATTTTTTTTGCTTGGTGATCTTTGGTAGGCCCTTGAATTTTCTTATGACATTATTAATCTTTTGTTGCTTGTGCTTTGAAACTATCTAGTGTTTAAAAAAAAATCAGAAACCATTTGTGTAGTTTCAGGAAAGCCTTCCAGAAAATTGGATGACAACAAATTTTAAAACTTTTTTGCTTGGTGTCTTATTCTGCTTAGGCATGTTGATATTGTTGGTAGGCTCTTGAATTTTTTTATGAGTCTCTTGTTTCTTTTGTTTGTGAAGTTTTCTAGTGTTTAGAAAAACATTCAGGAAAGACTTGTGTAGTTTCGGGAAAGCCTTCCAGAAAATCCGATATTAACAAATTTGAAAAGCTTTTTTCTCGGTTACTTGTTTGGTTTACGCATATTGATATCTTTGGTATGCTCATGAATTTGTTTTTACATTTATAGACGATTGCTTGTGCTTGCGAAACTATGTAGCTTTGTTAATTTTAGGAAGAGCATGGCCAATATAAATGATGATACTGCGATGGACGTACGAAGCAAGCTATGTTGTGAGATCTTCAACCAGTTTATGAATATATATTTCCAGGAAGGTTACATGAAGTGAACATGTAACACTCGTTCTGTTTTATCCTATATTTTTGAACTTTAATGTTACTTGAACAAGTAGAAGTTTGTAATGAATGATCACAACATTTTTTTTTTCATTTATATTGTTATTGAAAAAATTGCAGGATGTCTAAATGCATAGTCAGTAATTTTGTCAAGAAAAGTGTTAAAATGTGTTATTATTGTAAAACAAAAATGCTATCTATCATAGCTTATGGTACTTTTAGGATGAGTTTCCAGAAAATAAAATGAGCAAGCAAAATCTTTTATAAAAAGATGAAATACATTGAAAAAGTCTTTCATTCAGGTTGTTATTGAAGAAGTTTCAAGTTGTCTAGGATAACATGTGGCACTTTGAGGATGGATTTCCAAAAAAAAAAAAAGTGTGTTTTCTTGCATAAGTATGTTTCAGAAGAGAATCAAAAGCATGTAAGGAATGTTCTAAAATAGCTTGTGGAAATTTCAGGATGAGTTTCCAAAAAAATAAAACAAGTGTATTTTCTTGTATAAGTATGTTTTTGAGGAAAATCAAAAACGTGTAAAGAGTGTTAGACAGTTTTGTTCAGGATGGTTATCCTGAATTGAAACTTAATCTTCCAAAACAACCAAAGCAAAACAGTTGGAGATATATGTTGATTACTGAAACTTTTCAGATTTCTAAATGTGACAATAAAACATTGTGCATTTTCTAGATGACTTTACAAAAAACAAAAAAAAATAGAAAACATTTTATGGAGATTGAAAAGCATTTGATAATTTTTGGATGGGTTTCCAGAATTAATATATTAGTGTTTCTATTTAGCAAAATTTAAACTAGAAATGAAATGGTATCAAAAACTAAAGATGTCAAATTGTGATTTAGAATTTTTGAGGAAGAAAATGGAATTATAACTGTGTGTTGATGTAAGTAAAACAATATAACCAAAAGCTTTTTATTCAACTAAAAAAAATAAGATATGATCAGACTCCATGAGGAATCGAACGAGGTGGGCATATGTGACTTTTAAGTTTAGTAAGAGTAGTAGTTTAGCCGCTAAACTGAGGAGAGTCATCTGTTATAATCAAACACATAGATTTATTTAAACCTAAATGATATATTACAAAGTTGGAAAGCATTTGGCAATTTCTGGATGGGCTTCCAGAAATGTATATATTGACAAACTTACTTATATATATATCATATTTATGATAAAATGTAAAATGTTTAGGAAGAGATATGAATTCATGAAAATTTAATATTTAGTTAAAAAAAAAAAATGTTATGATAGCAACTAAAATGTTTAGGAAAGTCTTCCTGAAAATTTAATATTTAATTAAAAAGAAAATATATTAGGATAGCTAGTAAAGTATTAGGAAGAACTTCCTGAAAATTTAATTTTAAAAAAGGTAAAATGTTAGGATAGCAAGTGAAAAATGTATATATTAACAAACTTACATATATATATATATATATATATATATATATATATCATATCTATGATAAAAAAATAAAATGTTTAGGAAGGGATATGAATTCATGAAAATTTAATATTTAGTTAAAAAAAATGTTAGGATAGCAACTAAAATGTTTAGAAAATGCTTCCTGAAATTTAATATTTAATTAAAAATAAAACATATTAGGATAGCAAGTAAAGTATTTAGGAAAGATTTCCTGAAAAAATAATATTAAAAAAGGAAAAATGTTAGGATAGCAAGTTAAAATGTATATATTGACAAACTTATGATAAAGGTAATTTTTTTAGGAAGTGATAGAAATTCATGAAAAAATTAATATTTAGTTAAAAAAGAAAAATGTTTGGATAGCAACTAAAATGTTTAGGAAAGGCTTTCTGAAAATTTAATATTTAATTAAAAAGAAAACATATTAGGATAGCAAGTAAAGTATTTAGGAAGGGCTTCCTAAAATTTTAATATTTAAAAAAGGAAAAATGTTGGGATAGTAAGTGAAAAATGTATATATTGACAAACTTATGATAAATGTAAAATGTTTAGGAAATGATAGAAATTCATGAAATTTTAATATGTAGTTAAAAAAGAAAAAAATTAGGATAGCAACTATAATGTTTAGGAATGACTTCCTGAAAATTTAATATTTAATTAAAAAAAATTATTAGGATAGCAACTTTTGTTCTTTCTTCTTTTGTCTCTTTTTTTTAGTATTCTACTTTAAATCCTTAAAATATTCATCCTCTACATACATCTCAGCATTCAAAATTCTTTTACCTTTCATGAACAGTTGTACAACCTTTTAAACATTACCTAAATCAATATTCTTTATCATCCAATGGCAAATAGCTATAACTGACCTGAAAGAAAAGGTAATCCAGTTGCTATTATCAAAGCCAGAACCCTTACCCACAGAGCCATTTCACTTTCTGCTTCAACAGCTATACGATCATCCTCCCAACACCAACACAACAAAACTACGAAATCTTATGGATTCCAATACCAACGTCCCAAAAATGGACAGAAAAAGAGAAAGAAACCTTTAAATTCTCCTCCAATTCCCTACCATGTATCTCAGTAAAGCGGCCATGGTTGATGAGCTCCACAGTACTGAACTTCTTAAGAACAGAGTGAACGTCTTAATCCCTTGCCCTTGTTCTGTTCCAGGATGAAGAAGAGTAACATGGTTGAAGGGAGGACGTGCTTTGCTCAGCTGAATGCTTATCATGCTGTATTCAAGATCTCTTAGAAGCCCTGATGCCAACAATATCTCCGAGATGTACGTGTGGTCGCCGCTTTCGAAGTCTGCATCTTCTTCAGAGAAGCATTTGAGGAGATCAGAGTCCGGCTGCGTTGGATTCCGGGTATTCTCAGGCAATATTATCGATCTACAAACTTCCGCATGCTTCTTTATCCACACAGATTCGTCAGAACGTAGAGCATCGTCCTCTGGTAAGAGAACAAAGAAAGTATGAGAATTTCACTCAAACCAAAACCTAGTTAATCCATGTGAGATTGATGAATTTGTAATTGCTAGTTCTTTTGCAATTTTCTCACCTTTAAAACTAAGTGAAATCTTCCTCATAGGAGACGGTGAATCCTCTTCGTCGAAGGCTGCATCAAGAACTGAAACAGGGCTCGGTTGTTCAACGGTAACTTTCAGAGGTTTAAGAGATGGCCTGTATTGTTTGATTCCAAAGTCTGGACTCTACATTAGTCTGTGACCAACAGTGAAAGTTTCTGCCAAAGGAAAAACACATACATGAGAAACCATTCTGATTAACACAAGGCAGGAGGAGGTGGTTCACTAACCTCAGAGCCTAGCTCCATTGCTGCCTCTGTTATATCAGTACGGATTGGTTGCTGGTTACCTGATAACATAACCTGCAACAAGGCTTCAGGACATCAGAATTTAGTAACAGAAACAAGCTTGGTAATAGAGAAAGAGTTAACTTCTTGTCTATAAATGATCTATTAGGAAAAACAGCAAGTCTTATCTTATGGATTTAGGACAAAAGAAAAATCTACTCTCATTATATTTTGTGAACTGATCTAGTGGGGCAAGACTAGCACTACTGACCTTGACAAGCTCGCCTTCACAATAACCATCAAACTCTGCGCTGGGAGATTGAAAGGAAAACAGGAGAAGGTAAACACTTAAACCCCAATTATTTGATGAAAGTCCCAACACATCTTAACATTTTCATAAACGCATAAGAATGTAAACACTTAACCCCAATTTATATCTCTCTACACAGGTAGGCAATAAAAATCTGAACTTTGCACATCCAAATCAACAAATGTATCCACAAGAATTGCATATTAAGTTATTTACCTTAACACCATGTATATTAATTGTATTGGTCTAACAAGGAGGAGGAAGAGTCACCGGAGAATCTGAGAAGTAAACTCGAAGATGTAGAGATGCCAAGACACCAAATTGAAGGAAGATGATATGATGTGATGACTGCAGCGACAACAACGATGCGAGACGACGGTGGAGAAGATGGCCGAGACGATGACAGATACGATGTGGAGACAGCCACGACGACGGATACGATGGCGGAGAAAACGACGAAGACGACGAAACTCTCTGTGAAAACTTTATTTTTTTATTAATAATATAAGTTATATAACAATGGGGTAATATTGTCTTTTACATCTTAAATGAAACTTATTTTTGTGACTTTGTGACTTGAGTGCTAGTTTGAGAACAAAAACTTGATTTAGTGTTATCTATGTCATTTTCTCAATTAAGAAACATCTTGTAAATAAAAAAATATAAAAATACCTCTTAAATAAGATATATAATAAATGTTTTTTAGTTTTTCTTAATTAAAAGTTAAAATAGACATTTTTTATATTATGTTAAGAACTCTATTCTAAACTAACCTAAAAAGACCGAAAATAATCATACTCTTATCTACATGCCATCATCGGTAACCTAATTTAACCAGATGCCATTGTTGTCCATAACCAACAATTTGCATCTCATCAAGAATAGAATGATTAGATCTTGTTATAATATTGTAACCACAATTGTCAATATTCTAATTATAGCTTGTGCATAACCATCACATGCATCTTTCATGCTTTGTTTATTTTTGTTGTTAGTAGTTACAAGTTACAACATTTATTTTCCTCAAGGTACAAACCAGTATACCTCGCCAGATTTTGGAACCACAAAGTTGGTTAATCAAATTTAGAAGGAAAGAGGGTTTGGGGCCTTGGAGGATGTTCTCAAAGCCGGTTCAGCCTGAATAACGAAAGAAAAATAAACATTTGCAGAGGAGAGTTCGAAGAACAACCTCTGAAAATGTTTCTTTCTTTAAGAGTGTGTTTTGTTGCCATAGCATTTGCTTTTCTTGCAAACGCAAATGGTCAGACATCACCTGGCAGCAGAGGTTCTGACGATCCACCTCCCGGCGAACCCGAGTTTAGCATTCCCGGGTATGGAGGAGGAGGAGGCGTATGTAGTATAATTTCTTTTTTTGAAAATGAAAAAAAAAATGTAAATAAGAGAGAATAATACTTTTCAGTTTCTGTGCAAAGCCAGAAAATCCATATTGATAGTTATAGATCAATGACTTTTTGGCTGCTTCTTCGCTATAACATTAAAAAAGAAAAAATCTATAATAACCAACCTCAGAAGTTATAAACACATGCAACGACTCTTTTACCTTCCAAGAACTGATTTCAAGATTTCAAGATGCGATTGAGTCACCAACTTAGGATCATCGTGTTTCGTTGCACCCAAGTAAATGATATAAACCTATGTTTAGATCAGAAGATTAACGAACACATCAGATAAATTCGAAGATAAAGTAAAGAAGATTTTTTAGGCGTCGGCATTATAATCAAATTTATGTTTCTTTAGGTATATTATATGATTAATTCACACATGTATTTAATTGATTTTATGGATTTGGATCCGATGTACATATATTATTATTTTGTTTATTTTTTGAAAAAGGGTTTGGTTCAGATATTTAGCGTCGCCATTAGATAGTTGTTTTTTTTAAGGGAAAATTACCAGAAACAGAAAAATAGGATGGTTGTTTCTTTAGTATAAAACTATTTTTTCCATTTCTCTCTCTTTTACCCTTTGTATTTCTGAAAATTAATAAAATAAATAATTTTGTGAATTAAAAAATTATAAAAATTATAAATAATTAATAAAACACTCATATACCCAAATATGTATTTTTATTTTGTTAAAAACTTAATAAATAAAAAATTTAAATTACATTCCACTAACGAAAAATGAGTTAGTAGAAGACGAATTATAAATTAAACATGTTCATCTACTCTTTTTAGAATGAACAATCTACTATTTATGAAGTTTCTAAATAAGAGGAATGTGAATTCTACTATTCGTAAAGATATCCACTTTCATGTAAAATGCATCTTCTATTTTTATGAAATATTCTAAAGTTTCGGAAATGTGAAATCTGAAATCTACTCATACGTCTACCTGAAGTAGAAATTGCATTCATGATTTTTGTCATTGTTCTAGAAAAGTAGAAAGTGTCTTCTACGGATAGAAAATACATTTATTGCAAAAGATAAGGAAATTTCAGTTAAGTAAATATTATTAAAATATCCTAAAAATATTACAACTTCCTAAAACGTGTTTTGATCAATTTATTTTGTCAAAATATATAAAAAATGATTTTGCATTTTCTTCTTCATCAATCTATGTTTTCTCTATAGTTTGTCTCTTGTGACTTTCACAAACTCTTGTTCTATTTCTTTTTAATTAATAAAACTAAAAAAAAAATTACAAATGTTTTAAACTTTTTATAAAAACAACACTTAGTAAAACGCTTTTCATAAAGTTTATTTAACTTTTTTACTAAAATGTTTTTGCAAAGTTTTATTTTATAAAGTTTACAAAGTTCATTTTTATTAAATTTTTATTACAAAAAGTTTTAATAAGTTTTATTTTTATTTAAAATTTTAATAAGACTAAAAAGTTTACAAAAAATTTGTCAAGTTTTATTTTTACATTTATAAAGTTTACAAAGTTTATTTTATTAAAGTTTATTAAAAATGGATTAAACTTTTTTATAAAGGTATACTTTGTTAAAAAAAAATTATAAATTTTATTTAACATGTTTAATAAAAAAATTGGAAATTATTTTTATTTTTAGAAAGGTTACAAATTTTATTTTTACTAAAGTTTTTTAAGAACATTAATTTATTTTCCCTATTTAACACGTTTTTAATTTAAAATTTTAAAATTGTATTAGTTTAATGTGTTTTGTTAAATTAATCAAGGGTTAGTTTTGGTATTATGAAAAAAAATTATACTAAAAGGACAACTAAATGATAGTTTTATACTATAAGGACAATCATGCTGATTTTTTGTTCTCTTTTAGCATTTTTTTCTTTTTTAATGTAGACTGTAGACATTTAGATAGTTTTTTCTTTTTGCTAAAAGTCATATTTAGATAGTTGCCTCTCATATCCGGATTTTCTCGATATCATAGTAAGATCCGCGTCTTATTTAAAGAGATAGAGCTAAACAAGATCAGCAGCAGCCAGTTTAACATAAAGGTCTTGACCACCGACTGCGTAAGTCCGTAGATCAACAAGCTCTCCTGTCCAAACCACACAACCCATTCCACCATTTCGAACATCCGCACTCGCGAACGACGTACAGTTACAATCACTACGGCACCTCTCTTCACATTTCTTCAAGTCTATTCTCCGATCCACTATAGCCATCTTAGTATCTGGCAACTTCATCTTCTCTAGCCTCAAAAACCCATCTCCGCTATAACTAAGCCGCGTCCTCCTCACACACCCAGATGACCCGTCTCTCAAGTCCCACTCCGTCTGGTTCTTGGGAACGAACCCTCTAATACAGTTACAGTACGGTGAAGTGTTTATGTCACAGTAAGCATTAGGCCCACAGAGGTAAAGATAATCGCACCCGTCTGATGGTAAAGTCCAGAAAGAGATCCATCCCAATGATGGTGAGATCCACGTGAACCTATCGAGTGTCCCTAAGTGACTGATTGTCAATCTTGAGTTGATGCTGTGGTTGGTCATATGGAATGAGTAAGCGACCTCCTCACTGTTCTCTGTGAAACCGTAAACCATGTAATTTAATCCAAGCACCTCCGGTATGCCACTAAACCGGATTCCATTCCACGGACCGCTTCTTTGCATTTCAAAATCTTGATTCTTTAGAAAAAACTCAGGCAAGCCCCTTAGAATGTCGAGTTTGTACGTTGAATTTCCGGTTGACGGATCATCTGAACTTCTCCATGATGTAAGGAACCTGTTGCGCCCTGATTTGAGATTGTAACCTAGTTTCATCTCTGGAAGCAAAGTATCTGTCGGAAAATCGAAACTCTGCCATAAGAATCCACTGGCGTCTTTGTTGTTGGTGTATCTTAGAACAAAATTTCCGTTAGCGAGAAGCTCTGCCACCACTGGAGATCTCGCATTTACTCTAGTAAGATTCGTCGACCAAACACAGTTATTAGACTGACCTAGCAGGACAAGGTTCATGTCGAAGATTTTGAGTGTTCCACTGGAAGCTGAGAGAGGGTTGTCTCTGTTGGCGACCCATATGTAGGTTTTCTGGGAGACTTTCTTATACCATATTCCTAGATACCAACGCGAGCGTGCGGTGGATGGTTTGAAGAAACCAAGCTCGAATACTCCACCGGGAGATACAAGCGTTCTGTTGCTTGATATTGTGAGAGATTCTGTACACGACAACGTGTTTGTCGAAGACGCATGACGAAATAGAATCAGAACGAGATAGACAAACAAGAAGGATAAGGTGTTTCTTATTCCTTTCATCTCTCCCCACTTTTTTTTCTTCCTTTCTGTTCCACTTGTGTATTTTATAATCTATCACGAACCGAGCAGACATGCAAAATGTAGTGTTTTATATTCCATGACTTTTTCATCCCATCGATTAATTCATTTCCACAAACTTGTATCATTCATCAACTACTTCTATATCTACATGTGATTAATTTCTCACACTGCCAACATAACATATGGCATTCCGCAAGTGTGGTGTTAGCAAGTGTACCCTTCCATACGTTACATATCGTTTTTTTATTAATAAAAATTATTTTAAAAAATTTGTACCTTATGCCAGGTAAACATGGAGTTGTAAACGGAAGACAACCTATTTCTCCACAAGATGTATCATATATTACTAGATGTCCACCAAAACATGATTCCGTACTATTTTTCTCTGAAATAAAAGTTTCGAAATCTATTTTCTCACGAATATAAAGTTCTATTAGAATTTTCTCATAGTTATGAAGATTGAAATCTAAAATTCCATAAAATCGATTTATGATGGTTTAGGATTCTAAGACTTCATACTCGAACCATTTGACATTTTCTTTTCCAAGCTTTGATTGCTGACCAGATTTCGTTTAAAGTTCTTCACTAGTTCAATCAATCCGTCCGTTTCAGTCGTCCATTCTAATTCCTATCTACCAAGCTACTGAGCTACTTGGTAACTAACTAAGGACGAGTTTGAACGTCCAACCGCCTCAAACCACATTACTAATCAAACCCTCTAATATATTTTTGTAAAATAGATATCTCAGTAATTCGACTCTGTTTTTTAAATGTTCACAAAATTATCCTCCTGAGGTTTTAGGAGAAACACCCAGTTTAGGCATAAGATAAAAGTAGTCATTACTGTTTTCTGTGATTCTCAAGTGTTTCTTCATACAAAACAACTCTAATCAATCTCTGGCTTTATTATGTTTTGCAATTTTCATTCCCTTTCCCTTCAACTCAATCCAGGATGCAAGGATCATTTCACTTGCAAGGGTAATGGAACCTTATTCGAACCTTTTTGCTCGACTTGGATTATTGGATCCTAGTTAAATGCTTAGGCGTAAAGATTCCAAAGGATTGTTTCTTTCCTGATTTAGGCACCTCACATGATTCTCATAATATAAGCTTTCGAAATGAGGATTTTTATGGATTAGTTCGAGATTTATATGATTCTACAAACATCAACTAAGAAACCAAGAAACTTAACCCATCAATAACTTGAGGTTTCTTAAATTATTTATGAAGAATGTATGAAAACCTATGACGAATACGATAGTTTTTCGCATTAAAAGGCTTAAAGAGTACAATAAAAAAACATTTACAGATTGCATCATTTTTCTAAGAATATTTCCAATGTAAAACTCCATTTTTTGTTTTCAAAATAAAGTAATGTGGTTTTAGAGTAAAGATGTTCCAACCTTGCTCTACTTTTTATTTCATAATGGTGTAATGACAAAAAAAATCTTTTATTTTATAGAGTAAATTATATTAGAGTGAGATATGAAGTTGGGTTAGAACACTTTTACTCTATTTTAGAAGAAAAAATGGAGTAGGATTGAAGATACCTTAACCAGAAGATAATTCAGAAACAGTGACATCATTCGACGACATTTGTAACTCTTCAGTCGAGGAAGAAGAAACATTCGGAGGCATCACATTCTCCAACACAAACGCAGGCCTTGAAGGTGTCGGGAGAGTAACCGAATCGCTGTTGAGCATTAGAGCAACCGAAGCCATTGTTGGTCTAGTCACTGCACTCTCTTGAACACATAACAGACCAAGGTGTATGCACCTCAAGATCTCGTTTATTGATCCCGTGGTTAAGCTTGGATCGATCACGCTTTGTATAATGTCTTCTCTCCAACTTCTCCATACCTGTTAAGAAAAAAAATAGAATACAAATAAAAGGATTCATGAAACAAGACTAAGAAAATAGTGAAAACCAGGTAATACCAGCTTGGTTATGTATACTTACACACGCAAGAAGATTTTCCGCATCTGCAGATCCACCATTGTTGTTTCTCTTACCTGTAATGATCTCGATCACCAATACACCAAAGCTGAAAACGTCTGTTTTAACTGAGAATTGTCCGTACATGGCGTATTCCGGAGCCATATACCCGCTACAAGATAAAATTTAACAAACCAATTTTTATACCGGTTTGTTCTTGGACTTAATCAAGTTATATCTAGTAGAGCTTTTGCAAAACCACTATACTATTTATTATATAACCAACTATTGTTATTAATTAAAGCATTCTAAAAACCATTTTAAAATGCAAATGCTCTTTAAATATTCTTTGCTTAATGCTTTTAGTAAGGAGAGTTTACTTACTAAGTTCCTGCAATTCTGTTTGTGAATCGCTGTGTCATGGTTTGGCCAGTGTCAAAGAGTTTAGCTAATCCGAAATCAGCAATTTTTGGATTCAATTCTTGGTCCAAAAGGATGTTGCTAGCTTTAAGATCACGGTGAATGGTCCGGAAACAAGAGTCTTCATGTAGATAAAGAAGTGCTCTAGCAACTCCGCTAATCATTTTGTATCGTATTCCCCAATCCAAAACTTGACGCTTTTCAGGATCTGCAATGGCGCAAAGATCAACACAGAGCAGAGAAAAAATGGTAAGGATCATGTATTGCAAAAGGAGGAGAAAAATTACCAAAGATGAAATGGTCAAGACTAGCGTTCTTGATCAACTCATAAACAAGGAGTCTTTCTTGTCCATGTATGCAGAAACCTAAAAGCCTAACCAAGTTCCTATGTTGAAGCTTTGCAAGTACTAAGATTTCGTTCTTGAATTCAGCGTCTCCTTGTCCAGAAGTACCTGACAATCTTTTCACCGCGATTTCTTGGCCATGAGAGAACACACCCTGGGGGGTATACATAATCCCAAAGTTCATAAATCTCTCAAGCAGCCTAACCAAAGTTACCGGTAAGAAGTTTGGTCAAAGAAACTTACCTTATAAACTGAACCAAACCCACCACGTCCAAGTTCGTTTTCAGAAGAAAAGTTATTTGTTGCGACCTTTAAATCTTCAAAGTCAACCATTAACGAATCTGTTTTCCAGAACTCATCATCGGCAACTGATCCCGACAAAGGCGGATTCCCAAGAACTGAATATGCAGACAGAAGTTATTAGGAATAACATTTTTACTTTTCAACAGCATAACCGTAACAAGAAGAAAGAACATTGACGTTGTGTTTACCGTCGATTGTATCTCCAGACTTGTTTTTCTTCCACTTCAAGACCAAGCATAGCCAAATTGCAAACGAAGCAACAAGAACTATTGGAACAACTATCGCAATAACAACTTTAAATCCTGCAATATAATATTCATTGTCTTAGAGATCTCTAATGGATTACTCTGTTTTTTCTTTTAAAATCGAGTAATTTCATAATGGAAGACTTTTATTCGTTTTTTCGTTCAAAATAGAGTGAACGTGGAGTACTGAGTAAAAATTAAGTCCATTGCTTCATTAGTCTCCTTTTTTACCTTCTTAAAGATCGGAAAATATAACAGATTTTACTTCAAGTCTTCTCTATTAAAAGAGAAATGCAATTTTTATCTACCATAAAAAGTCATAGTAGATTCATTTTATCAATTACATATATTTGATTATTTACATTATCCATTAATTATATAACATTTCTAAAAAAATCTTAATAATTATGAGGATATTAAAAATAAATCAATTTTAATTTTAGTTATAACAAAATTTTGTTGAGAAAGATCACACAAAATCGAACCAAATATTTTAAATATTTTTAAATGAATGCATTAATTAATTTTTTAATTAGTACTATAATACATTATTATAAATTATTTTTCAATATAATTTTATTATGAAACATAAAGAAATAAACACTATGCTATTTTTATAAATTTTATAACTATAGTCTATAATATATTTAAATATAATTAATATATGAATAAAATATGGAAATTTATTAAATTGATAAATTAACATATTTAAAAATACTTTCATTTAATAAATAAATAAAATATCATGCACTATTTAAATATATAAAACAAATCATTTTATATTAATAATGTCAAATAAAAACCTAACCAATAAAATTACAAAATATATAACTAAAATTTAAATTATATATCTAAAACATTTGCGATAAGATTAAAATTATATATTTACAAAATGAAAAATGATCCAAACATAAAAAAAAATGATCCAAACATGCATGTCAAAGTGTAGTTCCATTTTAAAATGAACATTGGAGTAAGCTTGAAGGTGCTCTTAATCATAAAGAACAAAACCACTGGCAACTAGGGACAAAGATCGGCAGCAGAGAATACACAAGAGACACCCAAGAATTTGTATATACCTGTTCTCTCAGTTTTCCTAGCAGGTGGATCAGGCTCTAGGTCAGCGTCAAGCTCATAGAATCTCCAGGTCTCAAACCGGAAGTTACAACTAGGACAATACCACTTACGCCCGATCTTATCATCACAACAAACTTGGAGAAGCTCAAACCCAAAATCTAAACAGTTAGCACAATCCTGTTCAGACAAATCAGGCGAACACTGCGCACTTCCATAGAATTTACTACTGTACCCTGTTGAAGCAGGACTGTTCCCTTGAGCGTATTTCCTATTTGGCCCACCAGCCGCTGCTAACCCTTTGAGCCTATTCAGTAGCTCTCTCCGCGAACGCTTAAACTCATCTTTGTTTGATGATATCGTTTGATTGACAATAAAACCCAGAGTTGGGTGCGTCTCTTTTCGTCCATAGATTGTCACGTTCGAGTAACGAAACATACAGTGCGTGTACCACATAACAGCTAGTTTTTCCTGAGGACACTGTTTGGTGAGATTTAGTGCTGCTGTCTGAATGCAGCTGAGACAATCATCTTTTAGTATATCTCTTCTGCACAGACCAATTGCATAAGCTACTTCTCCAGATACGCTTCCAGAGGAGAGGTTGTAGAAGCCATAAGCTTCGGATGTTCGTGATGAGAGAGAGGAGACAAGGCGGTTGAGGTTTCCGGCAAAAGTGCTGTTGGCCGTGAAGTTACCTCTACCTAGACAGTTGAAACTTGGAGCAAACTCATAGGTATCCGCCTGAGCTAAGGCGTGAAATGGAACAAACATTAGGACACAAGCAAAGAAGACGATAATTCTGACATGTTCCATGAAAGGACGATTAAGGTTTTTTTATCTGTAGTCTAAGAGAAAACCCCAGAACGTATGGTAAAGGTTGAAACTCATATATTATCCATTTTTTGCTATGTTTTCTCTGACCTATTTCAGAATCTGACAAAACCTGACAGCTGAAAGAACACAAACTGCTAATCCAAAACAACGAGAAAATTCAGCAGTAGACACAAGTGGCACCTTGGTGAGATTGTCTGGTCCCTGCATGATGATAGTTCATCTAATACAAATAAAACTCACACTTAGAACATACTCCTTTTTGTCCAAAAAAAAAGAACATACTCCTTAATTTAATTTTAAAATAGAGTAATTCCATAATATATTTGAGTAATTACAAAGTTTCACTTCAATCTTATTTTAGTTAAAGTAAAACTAGCTTTTGATCCGCGCTAAATTATTTTAGTTTAGCATTTTTTTATGTTTCTGGTATCTGGATGCCTTCGAAATAGATCCGATTAGCACATAATGACCGTCCACCAGAACTTCTGCCGAAAACATCCAGGGAGGACAGATGATCACTCCATTAGAATCCACCAGTGGCCATGCATTGCTTGGACCAGAATTTCTCTATATTGGGTCCGGAAATCCCTCAAAATAAATAAAATATTTGTTTTTATTATATATTATAATTTAAATATTCTTAGATATTTTATGAATTTATGAAAGAAAATTATGACCCATCCTTTATAATATTTTAACTAAAATAATTGAAAAAAATATTTTATTAAAATTGTAATTTTAATTTTGCTATAACAGCAAAATTTAGTCTTCTATCTTAAATATATAAATATAATTAGATGCAACTTTATTTTGTGACATCCATTTGTGTTTGTGAAAAATAATTTGAAATATGTACTACAAAGCTATTATTATATTTTTGGTAGGTTCCAACTTTTTTTGACATGTGACTGGGGAAATTTACAATATATTTTAACCCGTTTTGCATTGATTACACTTTTATAATAATATTATAAAAATTGATTTAATATTTTTGTTTCAATCATTGTATTTCATTAATATTCTACATATTTAATAGAATAACCGTAAAATATGAAATTATAGAAACATCAAACACAACTTGATTCATTCTATTAACTAAATACAAAATATCAGCTAATTTTTATATTCTATTTCTATTAAGTACAAATATAATAATCTAATTTAATAAATAAATAATGTTAAAAAGAAGTATTTAAAATTAAAAAGTGGGTGCATGGTTAGGAGTTTTGGAGTTTATTCCAAAACTCATAAACACAACCTCGAGAAAAATAATGAGTTACCATAAAGTATATTATTTTAAAAATTTATAGATATATCTCCGAATTTACTGGAAAAATATTTGTTATTTTTTTGTTAATGAATTCCTAAAATTATGGAGATTTGATTCTTATGCAATTATAAGTTAGGGCAAATTTGGATAAATACACTCCTATTAGATTTTAATTTGAAAACTACACCACAATTTAAAGGTTTTTGAAAAATACACTTTGATATATGTAAATTTACTAAAGTATCCAATCTGAATATTCAATATTATTATCAAAAACTTTAATCAGCATTGTTTATTTAATATTTAAATTAACAGTTTAAACAAGAAATTTTTTTAATCTTAATAATATCTGTATAGTATCTTTTGAATATATCTTAATTTTTTTTGCTATTTAAAAATCCAAAATAGTAAAATAACACATTTATTTTCAACATAGATTAATCTTAAGCATAAATATTTTAAAGATATTATTAATTTCGAATTTATATTTTATTTATTCAAATATTTATCATGGACAAAAATGTATTTTCACATTTAATTAAGTGTATTTTTCAAAAACTAAAAAAGAAAGTGTAATTTTCAAATTTGAAACTGTTAATAGATTATTTTTCAAATTATCCCTCTAAGTTAACATATATGAATTATTTGTTCTAAATTTTTCGCAATATTGTCTGAAAGAGAAAATTGTAATGGAAATCATTATTTGAGATAAATATTGATGTAAATGGTCTAAACTTAAAAGTCTTGTTCTGAATTATTGTAGAACAGAATATATGTTCATTGTGTACATAAGAATTATGATTAAAAAATTCATACAAATATCATGTACATGCATGTTACCAATTAAAGCTTATTTTGTTATTGTTGCATCGTTTATCGGCTGTGAACCGTTTATACATATATTGTGTGGAGTGAGATCAAATGACTTTAAGAATCGTGAAATTATCTATAAAAACTAGATTTTGACCCGCCCTAAGAGGGCGGGTATATGTTTTATTTTGTATGTTTTTTTGAAATTGCATTTTTAAGCGTATGCTTTTTTATTATTATATATATATATTTTTGTATCAGATATGTGTGTTTTGGGCAAATCTTTAATTTTATTTCTAATTTTACTTGTGTATATTTTTTTTCAAAATGATTAGACTTCTTATTTTGAACATTGAAATGAAATTATTATTGGACGAAAGTTTACAAAGAAATAAAAAAAAACTCCTAAAGAAAAAATTGTAGTTCAAAATCTGACCCGCCCTTCAGAGGGCAGATATATTTTTTATTGAAAAAAATAATTTTATGTCATGAAAATTTTTATCCTTGATAAATTATATTTTGTTAAGAATTTTATGAAATTTATCTAAAATTATTGTATGAATTATTTTTGTTATTTTAAATATGACCAAAATTTTGAAGATTTCAAATAATTCTGACCCGTATTATGATTTTTTTTTATTAACCTGCTGTTAAACTTGTGAATTATTTCACAGTGATTTTATTTTTAGTATTTTAATTTAAATAAAAAGTTTAATATTTTTAAACTATTGTTTTTTTGACATAGACCCGTTATGTATTGATAAAATATGCTTTTGTGTATTTTAAAAAGTTTATATGATTTTTTTATTTTAAATGAAACTATTTTTTTTAATATTTGAGAACATTCGGGTCTTCAGAATCTAGATTCTGATCCGCCCTTTCAAAAAGACATGTATATTTTTTGTTTAACTTTTTCTAGATATTTAATTGTAATACTTGTGTTTTTTTCTTAATCATATTTTTTGTAGTCATATATATGTATAAATCTTAATCAAAATGTATTTGATTTACTATAGAAATAATAATAATTTAAAGTTGGCTGGCATACACTCGTTTTTTATAAATATAAATCCATTTTTTCAATCGTATTTATCTATTCAGATTAGGCTTAGGCATGAGGTCTTCGGATCAGAGTTTATTGGGTCTGCATCCTTTGGTTCCTGAAACTTTAGATCCTTTTAGATATCTTAGTTTTTCAGGTTTGTTCGGCTCAGATCTTGTCGAACTGTTGTCAGTTCAGGTATATAATTCTAATATCTATAAAACACTCGTAATTTCAGTTTTATTTCGGATTCGGGTTGAATTGAGTATATAGGACCCGAAAATGACCTGATATATCCAAACTGAATTTGAAAACTCGAAAAGTACCCGCAAATCCTAAAAATACATGGAGAAAATATATCTGAAACTTACCTAAAATCAGATCCGAAACCTGAAGGTATCTCAAATTTTATCCGAACACCCAAATTATATTTTTTGGAAATCTAAAATTTACCCGAAACCTGAAATTATACCTAAAAACCTGAACCCAAAACTTAAAAAAATATCTGAAATATCCAAAATACACACAATCATCCAAATTTACCTAATATATAATAATTTTTGAGTATTTCGAATGCTCGATTGGGTCTCTTATAGAACGTAGATCTAAACCGAGACTCATGGGTCCCCATAAAAAAGATCCAATAAATATTTTAGCATAGACTCAGACTTTTACCTGTATTTTCGGATCCGTTCTAGTTTGGTTCTTCGGGTCCGGTAAAATGTTAGAGCTATATTAGATCTTGATATGTGCTTGAAGCGCATATATAGTGTTGTTTTGTATTTTTTTTTTCTAAATACTAAGTCTGAAATTAATTATTACTATTTTATTATTAACTTTTGTTATTTAAACCTCATTTTCAAAAATTTCAAAAAAAAAAAATAGTTGTCTGCTTGTAATATTGCAGTTCTAATAATAATCTATGAGATGTAATTCTTCTCTAAAAATACATTGACCCATTGTAGTTTCTTTTTTTACCGTGTTGATATTTAATATAGTACGTGAATTAATGGTAGAAGTCAACCTACTATAATTTTTTCCTATGATATATCTAATATATGTTCCTTTAATGTAGGGTTAGTGGATTAGTTTACAAAAGAGATATGTATATAATTAGAAGGCAGTCATAATTTTTTTTTTTTTTTTTTTTTTTGTCGGCCTCATAATTTTTCTATTTTGTGTGTTATTAATATAAATGTTGTTGACTAATAGTTTATATAGAGTAGTGGGTTCCGAAATATTTGGGTGGGTTTAAGGTAGAAGTTACATATAGATATGCCATATGTATATTAGAAGATAGTTATATATTTACTAAGATGCAGATATAAAATAATTAATTGGACCTAACATTTATCAATTGAACATGTTGGAAAATTAATAGAATAGATGGTGGAATAACAAAAGGAAGAAGAAAAGGAAAAAGAACCATACACATAAAAACTAAGATGGTTTGATTTTATGTCATTAGTAATGTTAGTAAATGATGTTGCCGTGATTAGAAAATAACTCCTGCCTTCTGATTGGTTAAATCTATTGGCAAAATTTATTTAAAAAATTCTCAAAATTAAGGATTGTCGTATGATTGTAATTATTCAACAAAACTAAGAGCAAAATCTTAGACTTTGATTGGTAGATGATTAGCATTAGCATTATGTTTTACATAATCTAATCAACATTTGTTAGAAAATCATTTAGAAAAATATTTAGTAAATGTTAATATTCTCTAAATGCTATTTGACAAATGATCTCATATAAAGTTTTTGGAAATGTATTTACATTTATAATTTATAATTTTTTTAAAAAATATTTAATTAGTTTATTTATTTGATTTAATAATATCATAAAACTATTTTTATATCCATAAAATGAAATTTTGATTTCTAAAATAAATCTACAATATAAATATTTTTAAGAAACTATTATTTCACATTTAAAATATAATTTAATTATATAAATTATATTTTAAATTAATTATATACATTACATTATATAATTATTTCTATAAATTTAATATTTATATTTTAAATTAATTCTATAAATAACATTATATTATAAAATATTATTAAATTAAATTAATTATATAAATTAAACTATATTTTAAATACGAAATATTATTTTTAAAAGTAGATATTTTAATTTTAATTTTTTTTAAAATAACATTTTTGATATAAACATAATTTTTGAAATTAGTAAATAAAATAAATTAATTTATATCCTAATATATATATTATAAATATTATAATTTATATCTTAATAAATTAATTTTATATCTTAATATAATATATATATATATATATATATATATATATATATATATATATATATATTATATCTAATTTATTTACATATTATAAATATATTTATTATAAATAAATATATTATACATTATATATTAACTTTAATTATAATTTTAAATAGCATGTTCATACTATTTTACCAGTCAATTGATTAAACAATTTAGAAAAATCATACAGGTTCTACAATATACTCTGCTTTCTCATTTTTTTTTGCCAATCAGGACTTTATTAGGGATTTTGTTCTAATCGTGTATATATATATATATATTAATTCATTTTTGGAATAGTCCTATTTTAATGGTGTTAAAAACGGTGTGGGTTGAAAATGCTTTTTGTGAGCAAATCATGCCAACCGTGTGAAAAACGTTACTTTAAATAAGAAGTGTCTATTGCCGACTTCTTTCTTATCAAGTACCGACTACTGGAACTGACAAGGACTGAAACTTCGAATGCTTTTCAAACCATGTCGAAGTTCAAACTAATCTTGATGTATATTTGGTTTGTTGAAATTTCGGCACATGGTTTGTAATGCGCAAACCAGAAACCACCAAATTTTCATCACACTGATGTATATTGGCTTGTTGAAAATTAGTGTAAAACCAACTGGGTTTAGTTAGTGGTACTTAAGGAAAAATATCCAATATACAGTAACCTACGTTAGTCACCGGGATTAAAAAATAGTTAGAAGGGGGAGGAAGTATGCATCCAACAATTAAAATGACACTTATTGGAAAAAATCTCAACCATCGCAACAATTACTGGAATAAAAGAAGTACAAGAACAAATAAAACCTACCTTTGAAAAATTTATCGAAAATTTCGAAGAAATAAACACCTACCTAGAAAACACTAAATATAAACACAGCTACCCACAAAACCATCAAAACCTAGGCCCAAAGGCTATTGTCCTACCCGAAGCAAGCTCAATAACCATCATAAATTTGCATAGTTTCGGACTTATCGAAACACTTTATATCCATAACCCTGACCAACAACTAAAATATTTCCCTCAAGGCCTTAAACCGCCGTTTCTAGGTACTTCACCAGATACGCAAAAAACAAAGAAGTGTTCATGCAGTACTACAGAAACTACCCAGAGTTCCAGATGACCAAAACAGGAGAAACATGAGTCAGCTGTCCAGCTTCAAAAATAATTATTATGGGAATACGCAACGGACAATATCCAACAAAAGACGACCCAGCCAATACTGAATACACCAATGAAGCCAGGATTCGAGTAAACGCCGAGTTAACAATCGGGATGCTCAGAAAGATCCTTTACTTAAGTAACAATCATCGTCTCAACTACAAAAGCGATTCTACGGTGCTACTCACAAAACAGCCGAAGAAACGTCAATTAAAGAGGAAATAAGCCCATCTATTTTCAGAAAATGGGATAACACATTCATCAAATGCCCAAGGTATCATCAATTAATGTGTGAATTATTCAGAAAAACACAGTTTGAAGTCAAGATCGGAGAACCACATTTATGCCTAATTTGCGGAGCCAGAGACAAAGGATCGGAATACGAAGTGATTGAAGAGACTGAAGAAACAATAATGGAGTACTCCAGCAAGGATTGAAGAGACTGAAGAGGCAATAATGGAGAAATCAAATCAATAAATGTAGACTCCAACAAAAATCACGTGAAGATGTAGCTCATTATAGCTATCTATATTAACAAAGTGGGAAGAATAAGATTCCCCACTATCTTTGTAAAAGAGTGGACGATAAATGAGCCACGCGTCTATAAAATAGTTCTGTTTTTGCTTCGCTTGTAATATAAATATGTATGTAAGCCTCATTATTAGAATCAGAGTGAAATAAGAATTTGAACGAGTTTTCGTTTCAAAAGAGTTGGGAAAAATCTTTCTCTGAAAATACTCTAACTGTTGAAGGCAATAATCCTTCTGAATAGCAGTTTACACTCGGCAAAGTTAACAAACACAAATCAAAAACGTGCAGGAATCAAAGGAGCTCAATAAAATCCAGGCGACTCTTCTAACCAACAAAGATTCAACTATAATTTATTTCAGGTATGTCTGATAACTAAGAAACTCAAAACATCGAACAAAATAATTTATTAGCTTACATTAGTAGTAATTATACAAATAACTTTTTTGAAAAAGATATATTAATCCAAGGATCAAAAAATCAAAACTCTTGAAAAGGAAGCAAGAATAAAATTAAAGAATGATCAAGATATACATAGAAATAGATTCTCAGAAATATTAAAAAGTAAAAATTTATTATATTTTGGAAAATTTATAAGAGAATTTCCTCTACCAATTGAATCAACTCGTGGTGAATTTACGTTACCAGTAATTTCTTCTGAAGCTATAAACGAAAAGATAAGCAAAATGAAACAAAGTCATCAAGAACAAATATTGTATATACACATAGGAAAAATTCAAATAATAGTTAGGTCAACATTCAAAAAGAATATTGATTCCCCAATTAGACTAGTAGTAACTGATAATAGAATTCAAGACGAAAATGACAAGATAATCGGAATAGTAGATAGTAATTTAAAACACTCAGTTGTTAAATTTAATGTGGTTTGTCAATATGGCATACCACTAGCAACAAAAAACCTTAATAGTTCAATTGGAATTATATACGACTTTCAGCGACATGATCTAATGGAAGACGAAGATCATCCGTTATCAATTACATACGCGGTTGGATACGCTTTATCTTCATCCGCCCATAGTATTGAATTTGCTAACAATAATGATATTTATCTTGAAAATCTGTTTACAGAAACAACAAGTGTCAAATTTATACCAAAGAAAAATATAAGTAATCAAATAAATAAGATAAATGCTCCACAAATAAAATTTCTGGAACCTAGTTCTAGTGCATCATGAGTAACTAGAAGTAGAACTATCAATGAAAGAAGAAAATCAATTAGTAGTTCATATGAGTTACAACAAATTAATCATAAACAAAATAAGCTAGAGCGGACTATAACGACACTAGATAATAAGTTATGAAAAAACAAAGTAAAAATTATAGGGAAAAACTAGAGAGAAAACCAGAGAAAAAATTGATGCGGACTATAACGACACTAGATAATAAGCTATGAAAAAACAAAGTCAAAATTATAGGAAAAAAAATAGAGAAAAAAATGGTATCAAAGCTAGCAAAAACCAAAAAAGAAAGTAACAAATTTGGAAAAAAAATAAAGACTAAAAGTGAGAACACCTAAAATTGCTATGCACAGTTGTAAATAAAAATAAAGGAAGGGCATTAGAATACTCGGAAGAGGAAGGAAAATTGATAAACAAAAAGATTGAAGAAATTAAAATAATAGAAGGTTTAATAAATTTATAAAAATAGATGAATTTGTAGACCAAACGATCGAATATCACCCATAATTATATTCTATATTCGAAATACCTTATAAAGAAAAAAAATATACCCTTAGAAAGAAATATGATGGAAAATACTAAGTATACAATGGGAGCAAATAAAAGGGAAGATCATAAAATGAGTCATTCGTTAAGAATAATATGTGGAATATTGAATAATCAAACCAAATTAATAATCAGTAGAATAGCCCAATAAACCAAATTAGAATGAATAGAATAGTGCAAGAAAATTTAGATAAAATTATATATTCAGTTGAAAATCTTGAAAAAATACAAAGAGATATATCTAAAATAAAAAATGATATAAAGATATTAGATGAACTTGATAAATTACAAAGACTCGATGATGTATTAATAACAGTAAAAAACCTAACGGAAACTATAAAGAAATTAACTGAAAAATTATGAGGGTAAAACTTGGAGACCAGATAAAAATAATACTAGAAAAAATGCAAAAAAATAGAAGAAAAACAAGATTACGATTTGGAACAACTAAAACAATATAATAAAGAACTTGAGGAAAAAATTAAAGATTACGAACAGTCACAAAAAACAAATAGAAAAAATAAAAGAATTAAACAAGAAAACAATAAAACTAGAAAACAACAGGTGCATAACAATAAAAGATCTAGAAAATCATTTCAGAAAAAGAATTAAAGGATTTAATGATGGACAATCAACAAACATAATAAGAGTTGTGTTACAACTGAACACTGAACACAATTCCTTTTTTTTTTGCACCACGAAAAAATGGATGAACACATGGAAGGGGGATTGTGTGTGTGATTGTGTTCAGTTGTAACAAAAGTGAGAAACAAGTGAAAGTTATCTTTTTTTTTTCTTTTTTTGAGAGTTATTTAGACTTCACCGGAGAGAAATAGCTTAGTTAAGATTTTAGCGGCCTAGTCAGCAATTTCACACTATAGGAAATAATATTTTAAGCAATTTCAGACTATAGGGAATAATATTTGGGCTTATTTGCCTACTATCCATATTTGGAATAGAAATTAGGTGTATAACAATGATTTTGATATAATAAAGAAACTAGCATTTGTATCCTAATTCATCCGGTTATACCTTTCTTCTTTTTCATTATCTGGTAAAAATGTATTTTATGTGTCCAAGTAAATTAAGTAACATATGGTCAAAGATGTTTATAAACGAAAAACAGAAGGAATCATCCACGTCACACTTTATTAACCACATACACATACACTGAATATTCTATTCCACTTGGATTGAAATAGTACATAATTATACTTCATTCACAACCTTATCAACAAATCATACTAAACATTATCTTAAACCCTAAATACAAAATCTCAAACGTACACACTTTAACCTTATCAACAAATCACTAAACCAAACACGGAAATATAAAAATCATCTTAACATATTTTTCAAATATTGATATTGATATGCCTTCATTGAAGATGCAGTTTTATATCAAGTAGAATATAGTTTGTCGACCTATTCCATCTTAAATAGAATAGTTTAAAGATATAATTTTTTCTATTCTATTTCAAATATAATATGCATAAAATATCTCACACAAACAAATTGTCTTGACTAAATCCTAAACTCTACACGCAAAACTCTAAACCATAAATCCAAAACTCTAAACTCTAAACCCAAAACCCTAAATCCTAAACCCTTAACCCTAAACCCAAATGAAATGAAACATGATAAATAATATAGTAATATAATAATTTGAAAGAAATGATGTGATTCTTAAAACTCCACGAGTTATTTTACACAATTTATAATTATATTTTTTTTTTCTGACAGGTTTAACCGGTTGTTTCTAGAGACAAAACAACAATATTATATAAAGTGAAATGTTTGTATAGAAAAAATAAGGTATTTGGTTACTTCCCTAATTATGGTTTTTTTTCCAAGCTATACATCCCAATATTATTAGGTTGTTCAAAAAAAAGAGAATAATATTTTAAGCAAAAAAAAACTAAAGATCGCATCATCTCTCTAACGGGGAGATAACTCAGAAACAGTAACATCATCCAACGATGTTTGTAACTCTACAGTCGAAGAAGAAACATTTGGAGGCATCACATTCTCTAACACAAGCGCAGGCCCTGAAGGTGTCGGGAGATTAAATGAATCGCTGTTGAGCATTAGAGCAACGGAAACCATTGTTGGTCTAGTCGCAGCACTCTCTTGAACACATAGCAGACCAATGTGTATGCACCTCAAGATCTCGTTTCTTGATCCTGTGGTTAAACTTGGATCGATCACGCTTTGAATATTGTCTTCTCTCCAACATCTCCATACCTGAGACGCAAAAAAAATAGAATAAAAAAGGTTCATTCATGTAACAAGACTAAGAAAATATATAGGAAAACTAGGTAATACCAGTTTGGTTTTGTATACTTACCCATGCAAGAAGATTTTCCTCTTCTTCAGATCCACCACTGTTGTTTCTCTTACCTGTAATGATCTCAGTCACCAATACACCAAACCTGAAGACGTCTGTTTTAACAGAGAATTGTCCGTACATGGCGTATTCTGGAGCCATATACCCGCTACCAAAAAAACAAAAAAAAACCATTGATACCGGTTTGTTCTTGAATTTAATCAAGTTATGTCTAGTAGAGCTTTTGCAAAACCATTATTCTGTTTATTATATATTGTTACTAAAACATTCTAAAAGTAAAAACCATTTAAAAGTGCAAATATGCTCTCTCAATATTCTTTGCTCAATGTTTTTAGTAAAAACTATTTTACTTACTAAGTTCCGGCAATTCTGTTTGTGAATCGCTGTGTCATGGTTTGGCCTGTGTCAAAGAGTTTAGCTAATCCAAAATCAGCAATTTTAGGATTCAATTCTTGGTCCAAAAGAATGTTGCTAGCTTTGAGATCACGGTGGATGGTCCGGAAACGAGAGTCTTGATGAAGATAAAGAAGTCCTCTAGCAACTCCGCTAATCATTTTGTATCGCATTCCCCAATCCAAAAGTTGACGCTTCTCAGGATCTGTAACGAGGCAAAGATCAATACAGAGCAGAAAAAGTGTAAGGATCATATATAGGAAAAAGAGGAGAAAAATTACCAAAGATGAAATGGTCAAGACTAGCATTCTTGATCAACTCATAAACAAGGAGTCTTTCTTGTCCATGTATGCAGAAACCTAAAAGCCTAACCAAGTTCCTATGTTGAAGTTTTGCAAGTACTAAGATTTCGTTCTTGAATTCAGTGTCTCCTTGTCCAGAAGTATCTGACAATCTTTTCACCGCGATTTCTTGCCCATGTGAGAACACACCCTGGGGGCATAAGAATCCCAAAGTTAAATCTCTCAAATAACCAAACCATAAGTTACCAAAATGAAGTTTGGTCGAAGATACTTACCTTATAAACTGAACCAAAGCCACCACGTCCAAGTTCATTTTCAGAAGAAAAGTTATTTGTTGCGACCTTTAGATCTTCAAAGTCAACTACCAGAGAATCTGTATTCAAGACCTCATCCTCAGCACCTGACAAAGGCGGATTCCCACGAACTAAATATGCAGACAGAAGTTATCATGAACAATATTTTTACTTTTAAAGACCGGGCAACATGAACATATCCACACCCAAAAGGCTGATCCGAAACCAACAAGAAAATGAGGGTCCCAAATCCGATTAGACTTGGGGTAAATATTCTTACAAATCAGACATAAATATTTGTTTTCATTCGAAAAGTCTATGAATAATATATTCATTATTAATAAATAAATCTTGTAAATCAATTAATATTATCTTTTCAGTTATATAAAATTAATTATTTTATTTGATTAATATTTAGTTATGTGTTTCTGTTTTTTTTTTAATTTTTAACCTTTTGTTAAAAATATTTCTTGGTAACTACACAATATTATAAGAATTATATATATTTTTTTTTATTTTAAGATTTAGTTTTAGATTTAGGATAGTTCTTATTATTATTATTAATTTTAATTACTTATATAATCAAAATAATCTATTTTTGATTAATTTATATGTTTTATCCATTAAGGGTATAAGCAATATTATCCGTTTAAAAATTAATATGATTAATATAAATTCATTTTTAATAATATATAAAAATTTATTAAGTGTAATAAATATTTTAGCCATTTCAACTCTTAACGTGAAAGCTCTGTTGCGAAAATCACTTTGCAAATAATATATATATATATATATATATATTTAATTTATGTTAATTTTTTTTGGATAATTACACAATATTATAAGAATTATATTTTATTTTGAGATATATTTTTTAGATTTTAGAGAATTTGTATTATAACTAATTTTAATTATGTATCTAATCCAAATAATTTTAAATTTGTTATTTATTATGACTAATTTATATGTTTTATTCATTAATATATAAACGAGACTAACCGTTCTAACTTTAATATGAGAGTACCCTTACAAAAAACCACTTTGCAAATAATATTATATATATACTAATATATATATATATATATATATATATATATGTTATAATTATATTTATAATAATTTAGTGCTTAAAATTAAAATCACTAATCAAATATATTAGTTATTTTGAGTATATTTGGATAAAATTGGATAGTTTGAATACAATATATCCAAATCATTATATCCATGGTTATTTTTGGACAAAAACTGACTTGAACATTATATATAATGAATATTTTATATATATTTAGATTAATTTGGGTAGTTTAGATTCAAAATATGTGAACCATATAAGATAATATGGCTATTTCAAGAATATATATCTGAACCCATATCAGATGTACAAGTTATTCGATTATTTTCTGGCTCCTATATATCATAACCAAACCCATCCGGACTTAAGAGGACCTGCCTCGAACTGACCCAAGAATTTGTAATACCTGAATGGGTCTATTTTCAAAACTGATACCTGTATTGGTATTCGGATACTCATGCCTATTAAACATCATAACCGTAACAAGCAGAATATTGACGTTGTGTGTTACCTTCGGCTCTATCTCTAGACTTGTTCTTCTTCCACTTCAAGACAAAGCATAGCCAAATCGCAAATGAAGCAGCAAGGACTATTGGAACGACTATCGCAATAACGACTTTATATCCTACAATAAAAATTCATTGCCTTAATCATAGAGAACAAAAACATTCACAACTAGGGACAAAGATCTGAAGCAGAACACATAAGAGACACTCAAGTATTTCTATGTACCTGTTCTCTCAGTTTTTGTAGCAGGTGGATCAGGCTCTAGATCGGCGTCAAGCTCATAGAATCGCGACTTCTCAAACCGGAAGTTACAACTAGGACAAAACCACCTAAGACCAATCTGATCATCACAACAAAGTGGCATTCTCCCAAACCCAAAAACAAGACAGTCATCACAATCCTTTTCAGACAAATCCGGCGAACACTGCGCACTTCCGTAGAATCTCCTGTAATCTGAAGTACCCGAACCGTTCCCTTGAGCGTATTTCCTATTCGGCCCACCAGCAGCTGCTATCCCTTTGAGCCTGTACAGTAGTTCTCTCCGCAGACGCTTAAACTCATCTTTGTTCGATGGTATCGTTTGACCGGCAATAAAATGCAGTGTTGGGTACGTCTCTTTCTTTCCATAAAGTGACATGTTCGAGTAACGAAACATACAGCGCGTGTACCACACAACAGCTTGTTTTCTCTGAGGACACTGCTCGGTGAGATTTCGTGCTGCTCTCTGAATACAGCTGAGACAATCATCTCTTCTGACTTCTCTTCTACACAGACCAATTGCATAACCTCTCTCTCCAGGTGAGACTCCAGAGGAGAGGTTGTAGAAGCCATAAGCTGCGGATGTTACTGAGGAGAGAGAGGAGACAAGGCGGTTGAGGTTTCCGGCAAAAGTACTGTTGGCCGTGAAGTTGCCTCGGTCTAAACAGTTAAATCTTGGAGAAAACTCATAGGTATCTGCCTGAGCTAAGGCTTTTAATGGAACAAACATTAGGACACATGCAAAGAAGACGATAAGTCTGACATGTTCCATGGACGCTTTACGTTATTTTTTTTTCGTTGTCTGTAGTATAAAAGAAACCCTCACAACGTATATATAATAAAGGTAGATCTCTTTTTTCTTTTTAACTATTTCAGGATCTGACAAAACCTGACAGCTGAAAAAACACAAGTTGCTGATCAAGAACAAGGAGAAAATTCAGTAGTAGACACAAGTGGGCAGCCCTGGCCAGGCGATGATGTCTGGTCCTGCACGGTAATAGCTTCATTCATCGAATACAATATAAAACTAGGTTTAGAGCATTTCTAATGCATTACTCCTTTTTTTCAAATTGGAATAACTCCATAATACATTTGAGTTTTATTTGAACCCTATTTTAATTTTAACAAAAAAAATCATTATTCAGTTTTAGAATAATTATATATTTTACTTATATTAGAAAAGATTGTATTTTCAAATTTATTTTGGAGTAAAGTGGTGTAAGTTAAATGCTCTTAGTGCAGGAAATCATGTCAACCGTGTGAAAAAAAAAGTTATAAGAAGTGTCTATTGCTCACTTCTTTCCTCTCAATTTCCTATAAGAACCGAAAAGGACTTGAAACTTTGAATGCTTTGCTAACTAGAAACTAATCTTGACGTGTATATTGGTTTGTTGAAATTTCAGCACATTACTGATTTGGAATACGCAAACCAGAAACCACCAAAATGTTCAGTACATTGATGTATACTTATTCACACCACTTACTCTTGGAAATAGCAAACATGAGGAATATAACACAATTCAACCAACCAACTATCAGGCCCGTACACAGATTGAAACGCACAATAAATCGGGATAAACAAAACCGAAACCTTACTCGTTCGATCCGTTTCTTGGGATACACGAAATGTTTCGATCTTATTGGTGTCTTCTGAAATAACTCGCTTCTTATTTCGTTATGTCGTGTTATGTGAAGGAAGGCTATGGCTCTATTTGTAAGAAGAACGGAATCTGATCATTAATATACTAGGTATTTTTCTTACTGGTTCGATCTGCTATGAGCCTCTTAGTATGTGTAAACAAGACCAATATGAATCATACTACTTATATATGTCTCGAAGGAGACGCCAAGATCATAGTCGATATCATCGCCAAGAGAGGGAGATTAAAATGTGAAGCAAAAAAACAAAGCATGTGAACTACATCAACATTGTTATGCCTAGAGTCTTAGGAACTGTGTTTTGAGCCATGTTTACAGAGAAGGGAATGGAGCTGCTGATAAGTTGGCTAAGTTAGGACATCAGTTTCATGATCCTAAAGTCTGGATGACAATCACATTGATGCATGAAGATGAACAAGGTAAAGATTGTTCTGCAAGAAAAATGAATCTAAACGAGTAAACTTTTGTAATATATCACATTGATGCATGAAGATGAACAAGGTAAAGATTGTTCTGCAAGAAAAATGAATCTAAACGAGTAAACTTTTGTAATATATCAATGCTTTTATTATTCATCCCCTAACAACAATCTGAATGACAAAATCAATTCCCCCCCCCCCCCCCCCCCCCCTTCCCCCCCAATTGCTTCTCTTCTTGTTTCTTTATTTCAATATATATCTCTACATTCTGCTAGTCCTTGAAACTATAACTCAACTGCTTGAATCTTTCCTCCAAGAATGGTATAGTTCTCAATGGTCAAGAATCAAAGATTTGGTACCTCTCCTTCTAGTTATAACCTCGATGCAGCGGTTGGCTCTGAAGATGTGAGCTCCCGGATCTCCTTTACAGCTTCCCTAACTTTATAGATAGCCATTTTCTTCACCTGGATTGAGCGGTAATACATCTATACTATTAAAACAACACTATTTTTCTATATTCAATCTTGTTTTAAAACCAAGGCAAGTTACCTCAATCTTGTTTGCATTCGTTTTGACGTTCTGAGGAAGTTGATTAAGCTCGTCCACTAGTTTGATAGATTCGGTTACGTGCTCAGGTGAAAGAAAACTCAAGACCGCATTCACGCATGACTAGCAAAACATGCCAAAGCTATGTCAAAAAGAGTTATAGCTATGTGATTATACACAAGGTAAGAGTGTGTTGAGTGCTAAGAAAAGATACCTTGTTCTTTCTATTTTGGTATGGACATCCAGCAGGGATGATGACTGCTTCCCCAACATATTGATCAAAACTCCATGGTTCAACGTCTGAAGCAACAGAACAAGCGGCATGAAGCTGAGTATGCGACTTGAATAACGCATGGTAAGGTAAATAATAGAAAAAGTGAGGATATGATACTTACCAAACTCTTCCTTAAGCCTTGCTTTGTGATACTCATCAAGATAGCAACTCTGCTCAAGTAATGGATGACTCACCTGCAACAATGATACAAAATGAACAAGGAAACACAATCAATGATTGTTCTCTTGTAGATGTGTTTAACTTACCAAACCAAAACTCACTTGTTCTTTGCTGGAATCCGTGGGCACTAGCTCCAGACAGTGGTTCTTAATATACTCAACAAGTTTAGAAACATCTTGAATCTGGAATACATCCCATTGCGCACCACGGGAGTTGCTTAGGCTTCCTTCTTCACAGGAGTCATTGCAACTTTCTCTTTCCTCTACCTTAAACTCACTGCCTAAACGGTGTTTTAAAGATTCTGAGTCAGAACTGGAAGAATCATCCGACCTATCCCTTTGAGCATATGAGGTATCAATCCTATGTTGTTTCTTTCTACTACTAACTATGCTCTCCTTCCCCTTTTCTGAGTTTTCAGATCTTACTTTTCCAATATTTTGCATTAGCTTTCTTATTCTGCAAATCTGTTTTGTTGTCACTACTGTTTCAGTGACTTGCAACAAGATATCAACCTGCAGATCAAATCAAAAGCTTAAGCAAAATACAACTAGAAGTTAAACAGAGAAAATGTAGCTGGCCACAGTTTTACTACTTTAGCTAACAATCAATGTCATTCTTTAATAAGTAAAACTAGGTATTTTGAAATGGAATGACTCAGAAAGCTTACCATGTCACAAGTTTCGAAACCTAACTTCTTCACAGAATCAGACTTTGCATATTCATCACCACTCCTGTAAGAGATATTGAGGCATGGACCTAGGTTGGGAGCTTGGATAACATCAGGGAGGCCAGCAGCTATATTTAGTAAACCACACTTCGGATCCATGTAATAAGGAATTGGCAAACTTCTCAGTATTTCAGCATAATGATTTGGGAACTCTTCTTTAAACAAAGAAGACGAAAGCCATCCCTCCAGCTTCAGCCTCTCTTGACAAGTATTAGTCTCAGCCTCTCCTCTCAAAGACCCCAAAAAAACTTGTTTCACCCCAATGTCCACCTGTCATTGAATAAGATATATTCCAGTTAAAGACCAAAAGGGTATTAAAATACGTAAAGAGAGCACAAGTCACTAACCTCAAACCAATCTATGCTGTCGACTGTATTACCGGTTTTGCTATTGCTCTTCTTAAGATGGCTACAAAATAACGCTATTGGATCCCAATTCAGGTTTGAACCTCCCTCTAGCACACTACGAACTATAACAGGATGACCTTTGCTCCAGTGTGTCTGAAAGTGTTCGAGATTATTTTGTTGAAGATCCTTCACGGTGGGGTAGTATAAGAAGTTATCAGATGCGTTTCCTCTTCTCCTGGATGATTCTTTTAAACAGCTGTCACTACTAGTAGATGGCTTTTCCTTTCCAAGGCAAAAAGGACATCGCAAGTGTTTATCTAAAGTTTCAGGCAACTCATAGCAACTGACTATTTCTTCTGCACTGATCTCTAGCTTGCTTGTAAACTCCAGAGAGAACAGAGTTCTCAAAGAAAGGTTATTGCTGCAATCTTTGACTTCTTCACGCTTACAATCTATCAGACCATTCCTTTGAGACTGGTCGCAGGCATTAGATAAAAGCGGCTTACAAGATTCTATAATACCATTCGAGCATTTGACTAACCCAGACTTTTTAGATAAACTCCCTTGACTCCGGTCTTTATCAGAACTCAGCCTGAGAACAGAGGAGCTGCGTGTGCTCATTTTCACAACGGCAGGGTCACGACTGCTGCAATTTAAACAAATGTTGGATGAACATGCAGGAGAAAAATAAAAACCAAAGAAGAGTACATAATATGACAAACTTAACAGAAGAAGAGAGAAAGGGAAAAGAGTGAGCACCAGAGCTGATGATCATCAGAGGTTAAGTCAGAGCAAAGGATGTGCGGTTCAGCTATACATAGACCTATCACAAATGAGAAGAAGGAAGTTCAAAAGACGTAGATACTTAAAACAAGAAAACTGTCTTAAGATAGAAAGATATTATCAAATGAAAAGCTAGAAAAAAGAAAAGGATTTATCAGACTATCTACACACCTTTCTTCGGTGTGTCGTTTTCGACCTCTACTTTGTCTTCAGCGTTGATTTGTTTTAATACAGGAAGAAGCATGCACACAGCATAATGTAGATGCAAAACCCTGTCAATACCACTCCTTACATTCCGAGAATCCTGCAACATGTGATACAAGTAAACAACTTCGTGTTACAAAGTATCTAAAGAAAGAAAGAAACGAACTCATGTAAAGTCTTTAGGCTCAGAAACTATCAGATAGTCAGACCTTACATTCAGTGACTTCAGACATAGTGGCTGAGCAAGCCTTGCACCTACATGATCCACAGCATACAGGGCATTTCTTCTCAACTTCTTCTTTAGATCCCTTGTTCCTAGTTCATTCCAATTCACAATTAAATAAGATGACTGTTTCTAGTAAAACTAGAGTCAAGGAGATTCCAGAAACAAACTCAAGTGAAGTTATTAAAGCTGAGAAGTTGTAGATCCTAACATTTTACCATAGGTGAATGATTAACCCTCTCTACATCATAAGTCCACAACACTTATTGAATCTAGTGGGATTACTTCTAATTACAACTATTCTCTGATGGAACCTACTAATCTAGATGCTGATTCTAAACTCCATTTGACAGAGACCAAGGCTTTCTGTAAACAAGACAATTAAGAGAGCAAACATAATAGCTCAAGATACCTTTTCTCTATACAGTCAACGCAATAGAACTCTCTTCCACAACTCAGACAGCTAATCAAATCCTCAAAACCTCTGGTTCCACACCAATGGCACCTCTTCTTAGCCTTAACCAGTTTTCCCTTTAAAGGAACCACCTTTACAAAAAACCACACAAAAGCAAAAAATTAAGAAACTAAAAAGTGTAAACCTTTAACCTTTTTTTTTTTTTCTGAAATTACCTGCATCTTCCCAAAAGGTAAAGGCTCAATATTCTTAGACCGGAATCTTCTCTTAGTCAAAGAAACAGGTTCTTCACCTACTTTAACATCATCACAAGGAGAAGGAGAAGGAGATGAAGACACATTGCTTGTAGTCGGAGAAGGTGGAGAGATAGCCATAATCCCATAAGGAAGAACCTTTGTTAACTCCTCCCCAACGAAATCACCAAACCCTTTATTAACACTAATCTCTTTCCTCTTCTTCTTTGGCTCCTTTGTCTTCTTCCTCACAGCTTCATCAACAGCAGCCTCTGCTCTCTTCCTCTTCTTCTTCTTCTTCGATCTCATCCCCTTGGTCTCTTCAGCAGCAGCAGCAGAAGCAGCAGCCTTCTTCTTATGCTTGGTCCGCTTCAGAGTGAGGAGCTGGGAGGTGTGAGTCTCGCACATCTTCTTCCCTTCCAGAGCCCGTCTCTTGCACCGCCATTGCTTCCCGTCGGACCGGTTGCAACGAAACTCGTCGGGGACAGCCTCGTTCTCCGACATTCTCCTCCAATTAACACCCACCAAAGAAATTGTCTGAATTCAGACAGTGATCTGGAACCAGAGAAGAAGAATAGTGAGAGAGATATACAGAATAAAGGAAGAGGCTTTATGGAGGAGGAGGAGAAGAAGAAGTGGCGGAGTTGTAATTAAAAGTGGAGAGTCTTAGCTTTGGTAACGTAATAAGATCGAGAGGATCTTTAGTTGTTCAGTTTACCTCTCTGGTCTTTTTCTTTCCTAATTTTTCTATTTTTATTTTTTGTGTTTGATATCCTAATTTATTATCTTTATTATCTATTGGTTTAACTAAACACTCAAAAATGCTTTTGCTAATGGTTTTTGGTTATCTACTGCATATGATTAAAGTTTCTAATTTCAATAGTTTACTTTTCTTCTTCATTTTTTTTTGACATCTTTTTACTTTTCTTCTACTGCTTACAATTTCAACAGTTTAGTTTGTACTTTTTATCCATACATTAACTTTCAGGTTGATTGCATATAGATTTTATTAGTAAGCGAGAAATATATTTAATTTGTAATCCCTTATATATTATTTGCGAAGTTATTTTGCCATATGTATTCTCCAGAATCAATTTCACAAATAAATGATGATATGACACATGAAAAATATGACATGGCATAATCCATACTAATTTATGATAATTGTGACTATGATCTTGCCATGTCACGCTTATTGATTTACATATTTAATTTCGAATACAAATAGAAATATAAAATTTAAATAAATTTACATATTTTTAATCAAACACGTTTAAAAGAAGAGCTAATTAATAATTTAAGTAAATTTTCATATATGATATTTATTGTAAAAATAACAAAATGTAAGAAATAACAATAGAGAATATATGTCGGCAAAAAAAACTATAAAGAATATATGAATCTCACGTTTGCCCTATTCTTTTTCATATATGACATTTATTGTAGAATAACAAAATATAAAAAATAGCTATAGAGAATATACGTCGGCGAAAAAAGCTATAGAGAATATATGACATTTATTGTAGAATAACAAAATGTACGAAATAGCTATAGATTACAAAAGCTATAGTATATGACATTTATTTTATTTTGAAAGCTTTTGATTACAAAAGCTTTCAAAATTGCTACAATTTCAAAAAATAGATTTCCAATCGTAAAAATTATTAGTTTCTTATATATCTAAATTTTTTATAAATATGTTTTAGTTTATATTTTTATAATTATACAATTTTATATCATTTTGTTAGTTTCATAACATTGATTTAATTTGTGAATAATATAAATTGATTTAATATATTTAAACAATATAAATAGATAAAAATACTATCTAAGATTACAATATATATATATATATATATATTCTTCAATATATTTGAAAAAAAAATCATTTAATCTTAATTTAATATTTAATTATATATATATTCTTCAATATATTTGAAAAATTCATTTTATCTTAATTTAAGATTTGACTAAATCAAATCTATAACAAAATATTGGTACAAAATTAATAAATATATAGTATTTAATAAAATTTATTTTTAAATATAAATTAAATTTGAAAATTTTCTTACTGCACATGGTGCAGGAAAACACCTAGTATTCTGTAACGTATGTGATTTTTCTATAATGTGTTCAAGTGTTATTTCGTTTTATATCAAGGATTTTTGTTCAGTATAGTAGTAATCATGAATCGTAATGGAGATCAAGCTTCACATTTGTTAATTTTCATCAAAACAAAATTTCTTTAATTAGTTGTTTTTCTTTCTGAACAAAAAAAAACAATATTTCTTTAATAAGTTGTTTTCTATGATAGAGCTAAATTTGGGGATATCCAAATACTTTATTAAAAATGTTATTAAAATCATTTGTAAATATGATAGTCTATTTTTGAAAAAGAAAAAGATAATAATACAATTATTCAATATATTTATTATTAAAATTTTCAAGTATCATATTAGAAAATCTTACATTTATTACTATTAGAAAAATATAAATTTTGTTTACCTATGAGCATAAAAATAAATGAATGCTCTATTAAACAATAGTATGTCTTAATCTATGGCTTGGATTGATTGTTCTCTAGGCATAGAATGGAACTAATCATATGATTTCATTTTATTTTGCGAAACAGAAGAAAAGTTCAGCATGATTGTCTCTTTGGTATAAAATCATTTTTGTTCATTTTGATTTTTTACCTTTTCCATTTCTGAAACTTAAATAAGTAAATAATTTTGTGAATAAAAAATATTAAAAATATAAACAATAAATAAAACACTCATATACACAAACTGGTATTTTTTCTTGGTTGAAAAACTTGATAAATAAATTTTTATTGACGCTCTATAAAAAATTAAATTTTGTCTTCTACCAAAAATGAGTTAGTAGAAAACGATTCCTAGATTTAAAAAGTTCATCTATTTTTTTATAATGAACTATCTACTTATGATTAAAACTAGAGTTGGATATGCGCGTCCGCACGGATATCATTTTTATGAAAATAAACTAGTGGTATTCCGGCGCATATTTTTTATTCTTTAATGATTTTAAAATTATTTGTTTTGATCCATTTGATAATGGTTCGTGAGAATAGTATATTATCTTGTTTTGAAGTTGTTGAGATCAGCCAGTTACAAAAAAAAGTTGTTGAGATCAAAGAAAAATAACAGAAGCAATTTTCAATTTTTCATAGATCAATGCAATAAAAATAAAATAAATACTGATAGAAGTTTTTTTTTTTGACTTAAGGCTTGCATATTTATAACAAATGTTTACAACCCATGCATATATTCATGGGTTTAGTCCCACCCATAGTTATAACCCATAAACTTAGAAACCCATATTAAAAGATCAGAAAGCCCATATTAACCCCAAGTAAATAAGAAGCCTTCTGGGATTTCAGATGCAATCGATCTAGAAGTTGAACTTATAACATAAAGTAAAGTCGGTATTCCAAAAGAAACATGTACATATATGTAGTTGTTTTGTGATTATCTTGTCTGAATGAAAATAAGAAATTCGTTTATCAAATAACTTTTCTTCAAAGTGATATTGAATCCAGTAAGTAAATTCTGATTCTAGCATTTCTCTTAGCATCAGTGATCTCTCCCCGGCTCCCATGCCCGATCTAACCTAGACGTCACGTATCAAGGTGTTCCAGGAGCTTACTCACAGGAAGCCGCTGTTAAGGCTTACCCTGACTGTCAACCTGTCCTTGTGATCAGTTTGAAGTTGCGTCTCAAGCGGTAGAGCTCTGGTCCTCTGGATCGTTGACCGTGCGGTTCTACTGGTTGAGAACTCTCCAAGTGGAATGTTTATTGTATTATTTTAGCTGGGTTAAAATATTATTTTACTATATATTAAGTAATAACATTTAATCGTCAAATATCTCTCTTAAATAAATAACAGTTAAAATTTTATAAATATATTTTAATATCTCTATTATTTTAATATATTATAATGTTTTTATATAAAAATGAAAAATAACTTAATGTGTGGGGTATATGTTAGGTGATATGATAAGGGTTTTTTTCCATATCTGAGAGTTTTAGTATTTTTTCATGAAAAATATGAAAATAGTTTTTAAAGTATATTTATCGATTCAATTTACAAAATAAAATTTCATGTTATTTTATTCGACTATTTGATGTATTGAAAATATGTACGTTAAATGCAGATGCAATTTTACATGGAAATAATAAAATAACATCTAAACATGTTGAGGTTTTTAGAAAAACTAAAAATTGACTAATTTATGTGCATTTATGTAAATTTTGTATGCATTAATTACTAATTTATGTTTATATTTTGAACATATATTTTTAAGAGGTTTTTTGAAAAAAAAATATTTATTTTACATAATTTAGTCATATTTTACAATGATCTAATTTTATTCTCGTCTTCATCTTTTTTCAAGTAGCCTCACTTGTTCATCACCTTTTAAAGCTAGTTTTACCAGTTTAATAATGAAAGTAAACATACAAGTAGCATTGAGTATGTATTTTGTGCTAGAGAAACGGTCCTATGGTAAAGCCAGTGGCTTTAACCAAACTAATATTGAGGTAAAGTTCACAAATTGACCTGGTTAGTATGTGTTTGTGTTCGCTAGTAACATCATCTCATCGTAATTGCGGATCATGAAGGCCTCTGTTGGTTAAGGATGAATGGTTTCTGTAATCTTGACCATGTTGGTATGTTGCGTGATTCAATTAGAGACGGGTGTGTGTGAGCTTGAAGTACTGATTAGTCCTTGTCACATCGAATCCACTCAGCGCATACATCCCTCCCTCTCTTGAGGAGGTGTTGGAAGATGCTAATAGAGCTCTGGATCAGAGTAGTCTTCATTCCATAAAACACAGTCGCACATTAGCATGAATTTTGGAATGATGATCTTTAAATAAACAGATTTAGTGAAGATAACATACCTGCTCATCTACCAGAAAAATATAAATCCCGCATAAGCTCTCTACCTTTCTTTAAATTCCTTGCTTCCTTGCTTCCTAGAAACGGAGGAGACGGATATATACAGTTTCCTTGCACAGACAAATATTCAACCGATTGCTGTGGAAAACGAAGAGGTTGATTGATTGCTTCAAGTGGGTGGAGTGGATTGATAACGGAAAACTCGGAGTAAAGAAATGATTTATGGATTGGTGAGACGTTACAGATTTCGGATCGATCACTAACAACTTCTTGCTACACTATATTAATTCTTTCAAGGCCTAAAAGTTACATGTAGTGTTATTAATTAGATGCTATCGCTACAAGAAAACATATTTATTACAAGGGTCATATTCCTTGTTATTTCGTTGTAATGGAAGGATTACAACGAATTAACAAGGAATACCGTTTCGTAGTTAAACGCTCGTCGTAATGCAGGATTCGTCGTAACTTCCATGTAACATTTACGACGAAACAAATTCGTTGTAAAAGCGAAAGAGAGTATTTCGTTGTAAAGTCGTCTTTAAATACTTGTACAATTTACTACGAATTTACAAGTCTTTCAATGTAAAGTCGTTGTAATGTTTACAACGAATTTACTAGTACTTCCTTGTAAAATCCATGTATATTATACATTAATTCATAAAAGTCACATCTATAATTATTAATTTGCATAACTGTAGTAGTAAAATGTTTTATTAATTTTGGTAATAAAAGTTGTCTAGTTATATCAAAAATTATAAAACAATGATTTTAACTTTAATAACATTTTGTAATTTTAACCAAATATTCGATCGGTTTCAAAACTTCTCAACTATAAATATAAAGTTTATAAGTTAGCAATTTGATTATATATAATTACCTTTATAATAATCATCCTAAACAAATAAAAAACTACTACACATATGCATGAAATACATTTTATAATTTGTGAGAAAAAAACACATTATATAATTTTCTAAAATATAATATTCAAAACAAGACATATTTAACCAATCAGAAGTCATTTTTTTGCCAATCAATTACATTTAAGCAGCATTTAGTAACATTCTAAAAATAAAAATTTCTCAGTCTTATTTTCAACCAATCAGAAGTCACATATTATGTTAACAGTTTACATTCAACAACTCTTTGCTACACTATATAAATATTACTTTACGGCCAGAAATTACATGTAGAGTTATTAATTAGATGTCATATTACATTATTTCATAAAAAATACATATATAATTATTAAAAACTTAGAGTATTGTAGTGGTAAATTATTTTATTAATTTTTGTAATAAAATCTGTCTAGTCATATCAGAAAATTAAACAAAAATTATAAAACAATAATTTTAACTTCAATGTCATTGTCGTAATTTTAACAAAATATTCGATCGGTTTCAAAACTTCTCAACTATATATTAAATATTATAAATTTGCAATCAGATTATATATTTTTACCATTATTGATCATCCTAACCATACCAAAAAACTACTACACGTATGCCAAAAATACGTTATAATTTGTTAGAAAAAACGCATTATATAATCTTCTAAAATATAATACACAAAACAAAAAATCTCATTCTTTGTAACGTAAATCAAAATCTAGTAAGAACTCAAAGCAATATCAAACACAAGGATAATTACGACTCATCCAAATGTTGTTTTCAGTACGTATCTTATACTATGGGTTGTTGAAAACGGGGTATCAAAACTACTTTTTTGCCATCTAATTTTATTTATAAAAAGGCAGAGACCCATAGGACAAAGCCCATACATACATTATACAGACCAGTCTATAAACCCAGGACCATAAGTGCAATTTTTTAAAACTACATGGGCCATAAGCCCAGAGACTGACAAACAGTAGTCCACACTACCTCGTCGAAACCACGTGTTGATACATGAGAAATGGTGGAACGCGTGTTGAATACCTCGCCAATGAGGAGACACACGTCCATCGACACCGCCATATCATCTCTGCTTCTGAAGGCGCCGCCGAGGAGACTAAGACGGTGCTTCACCGTATCCCGCCGGTCCAGATACCACTCTACAATCCCCTCCATCTCTCGGTCACCATTGCCGGAATCCACCGGCTTGAGTACCACCACCAGAAGCTGAACCGGCCATTCACCGAGACCTGACCACCATCTACGGAAACCCAAACCGGTTTCACCGCAGACTTCTCCATCGCTTGGGAAGCAACCTTCGAAGAGCGTTAAATGACCCACTGTCGAGATCTCATTCGATACAAAGCCGCCAAAAATGAAGATAGAACAGCCACACCAGACAGAAGGCGTAGCACGGAAACCACGTCGGCCGCCCATCACCTGAGAAGAAAGTAAGGACGCCGAGAGACAAAAGCCGGACGACCACCGCATGGAAGGCACGACGCCGGAGTCAGCGGCAAGAAATCCGCCGAACCTAACAAACCCGACCTAACTAATCTAGATCCACTAATCTAAAAAAGTAAAACTAACTTAATTATACAAACTATAAACGAAAGTACAAGCAAAACCGGACCGACGGTGGTTAACGGAGCCCACCCCGTCGGTCGTGGAACCGTAAAACGTTGCTCTTTTTTGTCCAAAGAAGGGAGAGAGGAGATAGATTGAGAATTCTAAGGTTATCAAAACTACGTTCATAGTTTGTTATGTATTAAATTTTGATTTGTCAAAACATAATATTCTAGAAATAATTCTTTGGGCCTATACGGCTATACATATTTTAATTTTTTACTATTTACACATAAAATAAGAAATCAGAATATAAAATTATTCACAAATTATTTCTGGGCTTTTTAACTTTTTTGTTTTTGTAGCATCCCCGATCCTAGCTAAGGATCGTGGAACAGACCATGGGACGAGGGAACGTGCAAGCCGGTCGTAAGACACAAAGGCAAGCGTTCCATGGTCTGAACAAAAGGGTTGAGTCCGAATATTAATTGGACTTAGCCTAGGAAAGGGAGGAAAAGGAGCTGGACCGAGCTAAAGAAGAGTGTACCGAGCTGGACGAGCTGGAACACTGGCTGTACTGTGTGCTGGTCGAGCTCACTGAAGTTAACCAGCTCAGACAGCTAGTGTACTGAGTTCAACCAGCTGGACTAACTGTCCGGGAGCTCAGCTCAGCTGAAGGGAGTGTTCGACGGTTGGGCCGGTTGGATGGATCCGGAGCGGTTACGAGTCGATGGTCGGATCATCTGCGGAGCTGGACTGATCCGACTGAGCCTTGCGCGTGTGGGAACGTGCGAAACGGTTGGAATCGGTTTCTGGTCGAAGGGGCGCGTACTGATAACCGTCCAAGCGGTTGGAAAACTTACCCCTTCGTCCCATAACCGTTTCTTCCCGAGTTTCTATAAAAATGGGGCTTTGGGATCGATTTTGGACACGGATTTTTCCTAAGGAAACATCAAAAACTCGATCAGAACCAAAAGCATCCAAAGAGAAGAAAAGAAGGCGATTCAGAGGAGACTCGCCGGATAATCAAGTCCAGAAGGCGGTCCATCTGGGATTGCTTGAAGAACGATCCGACTATGGCGGATCCGAGGGAAAAAGAGAAGCGCGCCGCGACTGGAACTCCGAAGCGCACGCCAAAGGTCAGTGGAGTAACCGGTTAAGCCATCAACCTAACCGTCGGGTGAATCCGAATGTGTTATGGAAGATCGGACTGGGCGGTTACATCCTTCTCTCTTGCTTGAACGTTTCTTCTTTCTTCTGCATGAACGTTCGAGTAATTCTGGTCTTAGGACTGGAACGGAACCATGGCTTAGAGCCGGTTCGATCATGCGATCCGATGCTTAAGTATTGGATCCGATAGATCACGGATCATAGCCGTTTGGTTTGATCGTATTAACTCCTGTTCGGCTGGTTCAGGAAGTAAGACGGGTTGGTCTAGATCCGCGAACTGAACTTGCACGATTGGATAGTAAGACTGGATAAGTCGAATTACTAAGGGAAAGTTGGGTTGAACTTAGAAAGAACCGTATTACATTGTTGCATGCATTGAAACCGGATTAAATAAGTTATATGTTGGGTCGCTTATATTACTTTGGTTTCAGGAACTGAACGTGATCGTGGGAAGGATTTGGCTTAGCCGTGAAGACTCGAAGCCAAGGATGGATGGGTGGTTTGATAAACTAGTTTAGGATCGTTGTACTTTGTAATAGCTTATATGCAAACTCTCATTGTAAACGAATCCTTTGTCTCATAAATAAAGAAATCAGTTTATCCTATTGCATATTGACTCTAAATAAATCGCAGACTGACTCTAACTAATGAATCTCAGAATTGAGCGAACTGAATTGTTAAAGGAAAAAGGTTTTAAAAACTGGCAGGACGTCCTGATTAAGACCAGGTCGATCCTTAGAACCTCACCGGACTTAAGATCCGGGTTAGGGCGCTTTAAGTTGGTATCAGAGCATGCTTGATTCTAGGATTAGTTGGGTTATGGGGAAACCACTCATCCGGCTCGGGTCTCACGGTAAGATTTGCTAGTCTAGGATGTTCTTATGTTGCGGTGGTTCGCTAACATGTTATATCCCTCAGGCTGGAAGAAGCAAATCAAGGAAAAAAGACAAGGGAACGGCTGAAACCATCGTGGCAACAGTGGATGGTGATACTCCGCTGAATACTACCCCAATCAGACATGAGATTGGGGAGAATGCTGGTGAGACGTTGGCGGTTCAGACCAACCTTGTCGATGTTGGGACTCAGCGGGAGGATGACCCCTTTGACCGCAACCTAGAGCAGCACAATGAGGAAGTCGTCGAGTCCTCTAATGCAGGACATCACTCGGCCCCGGCTGGGGGAGCGAGGGATGAGCAGGCAAGACGCAGACGTCGTCGTGCCGCGGAGCCGTCCATGAGAGAAGTGCTTACTGCACTAAATTCTATGGTGACTCAGATGACGGCACTTACACAAGCGGTTACACCACTTGTAAACTCGTCTGTGGGGCAATCGACTCGGATCCCGACGGCTATACCTATAGTCGGAACGGAACCAGTTAGAGTGGCGGCTGAAGTAGTGGAACTCGATCCAGAGCCGGTCCAGGCTGTGAAGAAAGTGGACTACCTGAGTGTTTTACAACACATTACCCGTATGGGAACCAAACATTTCAAAGGTAGTACTGATCCGATCGAGGCAGACGAGTGGAGGAGCCGTCTGATCCGGAACTTCAAGTCCAGTCGGTGCCCAGACGACTATAAAAAGGATATTGCGGTCCACTTCTTGGAAGGGGATGCACATAACTGGCGGATGGCTGTTGATAAGCGTACTGCTGGAACAATCGAGAGGATTGAGGACTTCGAGTACGAGTTCAACAAAAAGTACTTCCCAGCCGAAGCATGGGATCGGCTTGAAGCAAAATTTTTGTACCTTACCCAAGGTCGCAGAACTGTCCGTGGGTACGAAGAAGAATTCAACCGACTCAGGCGGTATGTTGGGAAGGAATTGGAAGACGAGACGGTGCAAGTACGTCGGTTCTTCCGCGGTCTAAGGGTGGAACTGCGTACACACTGTTCCGTCCTCACGTTCCGTACTGTCTCGGAACTAGTCGAAAAAGTTGTCTTGCTAGAGACAACTCCTGCTGAGGAAAGCCGGGTGAAGTCGCATACCCATCAAGCTTCGGGAAGCAAGTCAAACGACAGGAAGAGAAAGAGGGATCAGGACGATGAAGGCGCCAAGTCTTCAGGAAGTCGTCCTAAGTGCACCGAGTGCGGTAGGAGGCACGAGGGGGAATGCTGGAAGGCGATGGGAGCTTGTACCCGGTGCGGTAGCAAGGACCACGCCATTCAGAATTGTCCAAAAATGGACCAAGGGCAAGGAAAAAGTGATGACGGTAGATCCTGCTTCCATTGCGGAAAGACAGGGCACTACAAGAGAGAGTGCCCAAAGTTGCAAGGAGAGCAGAAGAGGAGCCGTGCGGATGCGGAAAGGTCGACCCATGGCAAAGGAAAGACCACTGCACCGCGGGTGTATGAGCTTTCGAAGGAGACCGGCGAGTCTAGCACCTTCCAAGCGATCACTGGTATGTCACTTCGCCCTGACTTCATTCTATTATTGCATTGCATTGCATGGAACATAGAATGGGTAGAAACTCAGCCTGAATGATTGTAGGGACTTTGAGTATTGGCGGTGTAGATACACACACACTTTTCGATTCAGGGGCGACACATAGCTTTGTTAGCCCGAGTATGATCGGAAAGGGAATGTTCCAAAAGGAACGGGAGGGATGTTTTGGCATAGTGAATGCAGCCGGTGGGCAGGTTATGCAATCACTAGGGCTGGTTAAGAACATTCCGGTGGTAATCCAAGGCAAGAGTATGCCTGTGGACTTGGTTATAGTTCCTCTTAAGCATCACGAAGTGATCTTGGGTATGGACTGGCTTGGAAAGTATCGGGCCACTCTGGATTGCCATCGAGGGCGAGTCCGGTTTAAGAGTGGAACGGAAGCGATTGCTTTCCAAGGAATCAGGCCGACTTCGGGTAGTTTAGTGGTCTCGGCTATCCAAGCAGAACGGATGCTCGAGAAAGGTTGTGAGGCATATTTGGCCACGATCTCCACAACCGAAGTTGGTAAGGATGTAGACTTTGGAAAAATTCCAGTAGTCAATGAGTTTGAGGATGTGTTCCAGACCTTAACAGGTTTACCACCTGACCGGTCTGATCCATTCACAATCGAGCTTGAACCTGGAACAACTCCATTGTCCAAAGCGCCATATAGGATGGCTCCTGCTGAAATGTCCGAACTGAAGAAGCAATTGGAGGAATTGCTGCACAAGGGATTTATACGGCCAAGTAGCTCGCCGTGGGGTGCGCTGGTCCTCTTTGTTAAGAAGAAGGATGGGAGTTTTCGTCTATGCATTGACTATCGAGGATTGAATCGGATTACTGTGAAAAACAAGTACCCATTGCCTCGGATAGATGAACTGCTAGATCAACTTAGAGGTGCGACTTGGTTCTCCAAGATCTATTTGGCCTCAGGTTATCACCAGATCCCGATCGAGCCAACAGACGTTCGGAAGACAACATTCAGAACGAGATACGGTCATTACGAGTTTGTGGTTATGCCCTTTGGCCTAACCAACGCCCCAGCCGCGTTCATGAAGATGATGAATGGGATCTTTCGGGAATTTTTGGATGAGTTTGTAATCATCTTTATTGATGATATACTTGTTTATTCCAAAGATCGGGAATCCCATCAAAGGCACCTTCGGGATGTCTTGAACCGGCTAAGGGAACAGAAGCTGTTTGCAAAACTCAGCAAGTGTTCCTTTTGGCAAAGGAGTATCGGATTCCTTGGGCACATTGTGTCGGATAAAGGAGTCTCGGTGGATCCAGAGAAGATTAAGTCCATCAAGGACTGGCCAAGACCAAAGAACGCTACCGAAGTGCGGAGTTTTCTTGGACTGGCTGGTTATTACCGAAAGTTCGTCAAAGGGTTTGCAAGTCTTGCTCAACCCATGACGCGGTTAACCGGCAAGGAAACAAAATTCGCATGGTCGGAGGAGTGTGAAAGGTGTTTTCACGCACTGAAGGAAATGCTAACAAGTGCCCCGGTTCTGGTCTTGCCTGAAGATGGTGAACCTTACGTGGTGTACACGGATGCATCCATATCTGGGCTTGGCTGTGTTCTGATGCAAAAGGGCAAGGTGATCGCCTATGCATCAAGACAGCTTAGGAAGCACGAAGTAAACTATCCGACCCATGACCTGGAAATGGGTGCGGTAGTGTTTGCATTGAAGATATGGCGATCATATTTGTATGGAGCCAAGGTACAGATCTTCACAGATCATAAAAGTCTCCAATACATTTTCACCCAGCCGGAGCTGAATCTGAGGCAAAGGCGTTGGATGGAATTTGTAGCGGATTATGATTTGGATATTGCTTATCATCCGGGTAAGGCCAACTTGGTCGCGGATGCTCTAAGCAGAAGAAGAGCTGATGTCTCGGCCGAGAAGGAGTCTGAAGAGCTTGAGGGAATGATCCGGACTTTGCATCTCAATTCATTGTCTACGGATCAGGAACCTTTGGGAAGAGGTGCAGCGGACCAAGCGGATCTCCTCACAAGGATCTGGGTGGCTCAAGAGAAGGATGAGAACCTGAACAAAGTTTCTCAAAATGACAAGACTGAGTACCAAACATCAAGTAATGGTACGATCCTTGTCAATGGTCGTGTTAGTGTTCCAGATGATAAGGAACTTAAGGACGAGTTATTGAAGCAAGCCCACTCGTCCAAGCTTTCCATCCATCCCGGGCAGACAAAGATGTACCGTGATATTAAAAGGTACTATCATTGGGTTGGTTTGAAGCGGGATGTGGCTAAGTGGGTCGAGAAGTGTTCCACTTGCCAACTGGTCAAGGCCGAGCACCAATTTCCGAGTGGCTTGTTGCAAAACTTGCCCATTCCGGAGTATAAGTGGGATCACATCGCAATGGACTTCGTAACAGGTTTTCCAACAACCCGGAGCAAGAAGGATGCAGTATGGGTGGTCGTGGATCGATTGACTAAGTCAGCCCACTTCATACCCATAAAGAAATCCGATGGTGTTGGAGAGATAGTCCAGAAGTACATAGATGAGATAGTCCGGTTACATGGCGTACCGGCTAGCATTGTCTCGGACAGAAACCCGCGTTTTACATCGCATTTCTGGAAGTCATTCCAGAAGGCCTTGGGAACTCGAGTGAACATGAGTACCACCTATCACCCGCAAACTGATGGTCAATCTGAACGGACCATCAGAACGTTGGAAGATATGTTGCGGGCCTGTGCATTGGATTGGAGCGATTCATGGGAAAGGCATTTGCCTTTGGTGGAGTTCTCTTACAATAACAACTTTCATAGGAGCATCGGGATGTCTCCTTATGAAGCTTTGTATGGGAGGCCATGTCGGACCCCTTTATGCTGGACCCAAGTGGGGGAACGCAGCATAATCGGACCAGAGATAGTGGAAGAAACAACCGAGAAGATCAAGTTCATAAAGGATAAGCTGAAAGAAGCTCAAGATAGACAGAAAAGCTATGCAGACAAGCATAGGAAGGATCTTGAGTTCGCAGTTGATGATCTGGTCTATTTGAAGATGATAACCTTTAAAGGCCGAGCAAGAACTTCGGGAAGGGGGAAGCTTGATCCGAGGTACTTGGGTCCGTTTAAAATAACAGAACGAGTTGGTCTGGTTGCGTACAAGTTGAACTTACCAACTGCCATGGATGCGTTTCACAACGTTTTTCATGTATCCCAACTCCGGAAGTGTCTTACGGAACAGGACGTGATAGTGCCTGAACTGCCTTCGGAGTTAGGCAAGAACCTTACCTTAGAGACAAAGCCGGTTCGTATTGTTGATAGGATGGAAAAAGCCACAAGGAAGAAAGTGATCCCTGTTATGATATTTTTGTGTAGGGTCGTTTTAATACTACGGAACACTGGAAGACTATCAAGTTTTATGTTTATGTATGTGTTTAGAGAAGAGAAATTGAGGCAAAGAGATGTATTATTGAGTGTGTTTGGCGTTACAACGTATTGGGTGTATAAACCCTAGTTTTCTAGCCTAACTCTATAATCTCTAAGCCCCAAAGTGTCGATCCCTTGTTCTAGGGTTTGGGTTCCCCTTTTATAGTTGATGTAAGTCGGTCAATCTTGGGCGGCTTCTCTAACATTCGGGAATATATTAGTTTCCCCTTGATTTGGGAAACTTTCATATTCATGCGGAGGATTGGTTCCTTGGTCCTCACGGCAAGGGCTAGGCCTTGGTTCCTCGATACAGGGACTGGACCCCGGGTACTTGTCGAATGGAGATCGGGCCCTAGTGCCACCTGGTGGAAATGGGTCCTTTAAGTTGAGGAGGGACCCTGGGTCCTTTCCAAACGAGGGCCCGGAAGTCGAGACCCCTTCGGAGGCTGGAGAAAACTCTAGCCTTGGATATTTTTCCCCAACAGTTTGCCCCTTATTCCTTGATTGCTTCGTAGGGATCAAGGGATAATATGTAGCCTCGAGTCTTGATGCCATTTCTTCCAGCAGGAGAAGGGTTTCATATTATAATCAGATTCCGGAATCCGAGACATAAGAATTCGGCTGGTACGGTGATCTGAAATACTTTTGATTTGAAACTTCCAAAAATCGATCTGAACGAGTCCTGCTGATCTGGATTCTCTTTCCTTTTTAGGAGCTGATATCTCGGGAGATCCGGGGAGCGGGCTGATTTGAATTTTAAATCCTGCGTAGGATTTTTGAATTCGGCGGCTTTCCCGAGGTAGTGTTCAACGGCTCTTTCCTTTTCTTGATAAATATGCGCTTCGGATTTTTGACTGCCTTCATCGCTTCTTCTTCCTCTTAGCCCTCTAGGATTGTGTCCAGATTTTTCTTCTTCTCTTTTATTATAATGGCAGAGACGAGAGATTCGGGGAAGAGGATAAAATCAAGATCATCTAGATCTGGCAGCCCTCAAGATCTTCGAGCGTCTACACCGTTCATACCACTTGGATCTCCGCTGGTGGGCCCTGCTTCGTTAATCGGCGAAGATGAAGCACGCGACCTTCGGAGAAAGTACACGCTCCCTTCTTCTGTTACTCTCCGCGTTCCTGAACCTTCAAAACGTGCGTCTGGCGGTATGCCCGAAGAGATCGCTGTTTATGAAGCTTTTTTTGAGTCGGGTTTTAGAGGCGACGTACCGTCGTTGGTTGTGAGTTTATGCGACTATTTCCATATTTCGCCGTCCCAACTTAATCCTCCTGCTTGGCGCATTCTCACGGCGATCCAGAATCTGGGCGATGAAGAGAATTTGACTTTGGGGGTCAATGAGGTTCTCTTTGCTTATCACTTAGCTCCAATAAATGGCAATGAGGGATGCTTCCATCTTCGCCCTCACGCGGGTCTTCCTATAGTTGAGGAGCTGCCAAAGACCGATCGCAAGGGACTAGCCTTTGAGAAAAGGTGGCCCGAGAAGTATGTTTTCATGACCCTCCCTGGATCCTACTATCGATGGAATTTTACGGGTAAGGATTGCTTCTGTTATCTGCAGTCGAATTTTGCTTATTTCTTTTTGGCTGTTTTGTAGAGGGGACTCGTCCTGCTCCGGCCGATGGGAAGAATAACGTTTTTCGTGCGAGGCAGATTCCTGTGGAGCGGCGCCTGGTACCTTATCTTCTTAGCCCAGAGGTGTTGCGCCGTAGTAAGCTGTGGGGTGAGTCCTTCTTTCTATCGTTGGACGGGTCTTTTATTATCATATTGATCGCGTGAGTTTTGTGATCAGTGAGTGTGATGGAAGAGGATTCAGAGGATCCGGTGGCTTCTTTCAGGAGGGCCACTGATGCGATTTCGGCCAAGAAAGGTTTATCTGTGCAGGAGGTGGCCGGGAAGGCGAGTACGACTGGGGGTAAGCGCAGGATGATAGACGTCGAGGATTCTTCCTCGGGTCGGGACCATGAATCGAGGGAGGATTCGACTCCGGTGAGTCGACAGCCACCGACGAGCGGACATTCGCATGGAGGGCTAACGTCGGTTTTGAATAACTTGAATGAGAACGTATTTCCCAAGATGCAGGTTCTGTTTTCGGACAGAAGTTCTTCAGGGGCAATGCGGCAGATTCAGAGTGGGCTTCTTCAGGTGGATAACAGTTTTTTGCTTCTTATTTCGAATTCTTGGTTCACATCTCCTTTTTGATATAGGTTCTTTCGCAACTACACCATTTGAGCGACTGGTTGGCGAAAGAGGGCGCTAAACGGGACAAGGTGGTGGAAATATCCAAGCGGCTGTCCCGTGAGGAGGACAGGCGAGTTGCTGCGGAATTGGAGCTTCGGGACCTGAAGGACAAGGTTCGTGCCATTGAGGGCTCGGTAGAGACTGCTTCGGCTGAATCCCTTCGATTGAGTCGAGAGAAGCAAGAGCTAGAAGAGGCCGTCGCAGGACTTCGATCGGAGGTAGAGATTTTGAGGAATGAGAAGATCATGGCCGTGAGTGGGGCAAGAATGGTTGCTCGTTGGGAGGTAATGAGGGAGTGGCTCCGAGGACAGACCTCCCAATGGGATCTGCTCAAGGAGTTTTCTCAGTTTAAGACGGTGATTTTGGCTGAGGCGGCGCTTAAGGGTGTCGAGCCTCCTACGTTTGAAGACAAGCCAGCTATCCCTTCATCTAGACGTGGTAGATCTTAGGGATTTGTAATGATTATCCTTTAGGACTTGTTGTCGGACGGGGATATTCTCTCTCTCTTTTTTAAATTTGTATCCTGGTTTGTCTTGGGATTTGAAGCCTGTTTCTGGCCTGAAAATAAAGCCGTATTAGATCTCGTAATCCTGTTAAAACATAAGTTTTCGAGGATGTGAAATCGTTGCCGCGAGCTGATGGGTTCCGATCTGATTTGAACCCTTAGGTTCTTGTTGCTTCGAACTTGGAAATTTCCAAGGTCTAGGTCCTTTGAGTTTCTTTATTTGGGCCCTGAGGCCTTACCCATTAAATCTTGGAGGAGTAGGAGCTTTTAGGCTCTCTGGACCCTTAGGTCTCAGGAACCTTGAGGTTCTTCGGACCCTTAGGTCTTTGGAACCTTGAGGTTCTTTGGGCCCTTAGGCCTTGGGAACCTAGAGGTTCTTCGGACCCTTAGGTCTTTGGAACCTTGAGGTTCTTTGGACCCTTAGGTCTTGGGAACCTAGAGGTTCTTCGGATCCTTAGGTCTTTGGAACCTAGAGGATCTTTGGATCCTTAGGTCTTTGGAACCTTGAGATTCTTTGGACCCTTAGGTCTTGGGAACCTAGAGGTTCTTCGGACCCTTAGGTCTTTGGAACCTAGAAGTTCTTTGGACCCTTAGGTCTTGGGAACCTAGAGGTTCTTCGGACCCTTAGGTCTTTGGAACCTTGAGGTTCTTTGGGCCCTTAGGTCTTGGGAACCTAGAGGTTCTTCGGACCCTTAGGTCTTTGGAACCTAGAGGTTCTTCGGACCCTTAGGTCTTTGGAACCTAGAGGTTCTTTGGACCCTTAAGTCTTTGGAACCTAGAGGTTCTTCGGACCCTTAGGTTTTTGGAACCTAGAGGTTCTTGGGACCCTTGGATCTTTGGAACCTAGAGGTTCTTTGGACCCGAAGGTCTTTGGACCCGAAGGTCTTTGGACCCGTAGGTCTTTGGACCCGAAGGTCTTTGGACCCGAAGGTCTTTGGACCCGAAGGTCTTTGGACTCGAAGGTCTCTGGACCCGAAGGTCTTTGGACCCGAAGGTCTTTGGGCCCGAAGGTCTTTGGACCCGAAGGTCTTTGGACTCGAAGGTCTCTGGACTCGAAGGTCTTTGGACCCGAAGGTCTTTGGACCCGAAGGTCTTTGGACTCGAAGGTCTCTGGACTCGAAGGTCTTTGGACCCGAAGATCTTTGGACCCGAAGGTCTCTGGACTTTTATGCTTTTGGGGAGTCTTTTTGATCGCTCTCTGCTGCCCGGAAGCGAGCCACTCTCGATCTAAATTGAGAATTCGCACTGTGCTACCCGTGGGCATAGGCCATTCTCGAAATTCTCAATGCTGCACTCTACCTTTCTGCAGAAAGGTCACTCTCAGACTTATTGTGGTCTGGGGTGGGTCCCCCCGCAAGGTTCTGTCAACCCAGACACACTACCTTCCACGTCTGGATAGGTATTAAATTGTTTGTGCTTAACCGGTTATTTGCACTTTGCTCCCTGCATATCAGCCTCCAAAATCTGATTACAGTACTTGGCTGTGTACGTCATGCCCTTAGCGTGCGTTTAGCTTACAGCGTATTTCACGAGGGTTTGAATGGCACTAGTACGTGGTCCCCGCATAACTCTTGGCTATAGGCCTTTACGCGGGGCCCTATCGCACAGACATCGGCTCAGGGCTGATCAGACCCCTTCCATATCTGTCTGTACCTATGGTGAGTAGCCTCACCAGCTAGGGGGCTAGCTAAGATTTGAGGTCACGAAGGTCTCTGATCCAGCTAATATGCCCCTTTAAGTATATTGGTGTTTCCTTAACTCCCTTTAGCCGAAACCAAATGTATTTTATAAGCCTAGTCCGAGGACGTTCTCGTTATACATAGGAGTAGGAAAACCAAAATACTTAAATATATAATAGTATATATAGAGCTCGACCCGAAGATCTTGCCTTTAGAAATGATAGAATTTGAGGTGCAAGGCGTTCCAGCAGTTGGGTTGTACCTTGCCTGTGCTGTCTTGCAGCTTGTAGGCTCCTGCCCCTTGCACCCCTATTACCTGATAGGGCCCCTCCCATCCGGGGGCGAGTTTTCCGGCTGATTTGTCTTTTGTATGGTTACAGACTCGCCTTAGGACCCAGTCCCCTTCTTGGAAGGTTCTGGATCTCACCTTCTTGTTGTAACTCTTGGCTACCTTTATTTGGTACGACGCATTCCTCAGGCGGGCTGCTTCCCTTTTTTCTTCTAGGAGGTCTAAGCTTAGGTACATCAGCTCGTCATTTTCCTTGGGGGTTAGGATGTTGGAGATTGTGGTCTTGACATGTACCTCGGTTGGTATTGCTGACTCGGTGCCGTAGACGAGTGAGAAAGGGGTTTCTTGGGTAGCTGTCTTTGGAGTTGTCCGGTAGGCCCAGAGGACTTCGTGTAACTCTTCTGCCCATCGCCCGTGAGCCTTTTCCAAGCGCTTCTTGAGCATGTTCACCACCGTTTTGTTGGTTGACTCTGCTTGTCCGTTTGATTGCGGGTGCCTTGGTGCTGAATATGAGAGTTTGATATCCCAATCTTTACAGAAGTCCTTGAAGTCGCTGCTGGTGAATTGGGGTCCATTGTCTGTGACAATTTCCTGAGGTGCTCCGAAGCGGGTTATTATGTTTGTCCAGATGAATTTCCTGATCTGGAGGTCCGTTATTTTTGCTAAGGCTTTGGCTTCTACCCACTTCGTGAAGTAATCGGTCATTACAAGGAGGAAGACCTTCTGCCCCGGCGCCATTGGGAATTTCCCCACAATGTCCATGCCCCATTTACGGAAGGGCCATGGGGAACTTAAGGATTTCAGGTTCTCTGGTGGTAAGTTAGAAATTGGGGCGTGCTTCTGGCATTGGCTACAGGTTTTGGCCTGTTTGAGGGAGTCCTTCGCCATGGTGGGCCAGTAATAACCAGCCCTTCTCGCCCTGAGAACCAGGCTCCGTCCGCTGGAGTGTGAACCGCATTCCCCATCGTGGAGTTCCTCTAATATTCGTGTGGCTTCTCTAGGGGATAGACATCGCAGGTAGGGTCCTGAGAAGGACCTTCTATATAGTTTTCCCTCCGAAATGCAGTATCTGGCCGCTTGTCTCTTGATCTTCCGGCTCTCCTCTCGGTTTTCGGGTAGGACGTCGTCTCTTAGGTAGTCGGTGATAGGGGTCATCCAGGTTTCTCCTTCGTCAACTACCGTCACTTCTCCCGGTTCAACCTCCTTCTGGGTTGCTGGCCATTGCAGGACCAACAACGGAATACTCATATGTTCCTTGGTTTCTAATGCGGAACCCAGGTTTGCTAGAGCATCGGCTTGGGAGTTCTGTTCCCTAGGTATTTGGGTAAGCTTATAGCTTGTGAATTGGTCTAGGAGACGTTTGGCCACAGATAGATACCTGATCATGCTAGGGTCCTTGGCTTGATAATCCCCTTGAGCTTGACTGATGATGAGCTGCGAATCACTGAAAATCTGGATGTCTTTTACTCCCATTTCCTTGGCTAGTTCTAGGCCTGCTATTAAAGCTTCGTATTCTGCCTCGTTGTTCGTTGCTTTGAAGTTACAGCGTACAGCCCTTGAGGCCGATTCTCCCGTAGGGGAGGTCAGGACCAGTCCTACCCCTGCGCCTCTTATATTGCTGGAGCCATCCACGTGCAGGGTCCATTGACCTTCTTCCGCTTCTTTTCCCTGGAGCGTAGTTTCTAGGCCTGGGTCTGGAAGCATAGAGGGAGAGAACTCAGCCACGAAATCAGCTAGGACTTGGGACTTGATAGCGGCGGCTGGGCTGAAGATCACGTCGTATTCTCCTAATTCCACGGCCCATTTCGCCAATCGTCCTGATACCTCGGGTTTATGAAGGACTGCTTTGATAGGGAAGGAGGTGACTACCACGACTTGGTGGGACTGGAAGTAGGGACGTAACTTCCGGGCCGCGACCACTAGGGCGAGGGCTAGTTTCTCTAACTGGCTGTAGCGAGTTTCTGCGTCTAGCATGGATTTGCTGACGTAGTATATGGGATGCTGCCTTCTTTCCTCCTCCCTTACGAGGACTGCGCTAACTGCGTGTTCGGACACGGCTAGGTAAAGCAGTAGGGTTTCCCCTTCTAGAGGTTTGGACAGGAGTGGTGGAGTAGTGAGATAGGCCTTGAGGTCGGACAGTGCGGTTTCGCACTTCTCTGTCCATTGAAAGTCCTTAGGGTTCTTTAGTGTTTCGAAAAAGGCATGGGACTTGTCAGAAAGCCTGGAGATGAATCTGCTGAGGGCTGCCATTCTTCCCGTAAGTTTTTGAATCTCTTTGACGTTCCGTGGGGGAGGAATCGCCTGGATGGCCATTATCTGCTCCGGATTTGCTTCTATGCCCCTGTGGGTGACTATGTATCCCAGGAATTTCCCGGAGCTTACTCCAAAGGAACATTTAGAGGGGTTGAGCTTCATATTGTATTTCCTCAGGGTGGTGAACGCTTGCTGGAGATGTGAGATATGGTCCTCCGAGTCAAGAGATTTCACCAACATGTCGTCGATGTAGACTTCCATGGTTTGGCCTATCTGATCGGCAAACATCGTGTTGACTAACCTCTGATAGGTGGATCCAACATTCTTCAGACCAAACGGCATGACCTTGTAGCAGTAGATGCCCCTAGAAGTCATAAAGGACGTCTTTTCTTGGTCGTCGGGATGCATCAGGATTTGGTTGTATCCCGAGAAGGCGTCCATGAAGCTCATTAGTTGGTGTCCAGCGGTGGCATCTGTTAGCTTGTCTATGTGAGGCAAGGGGAATGGATCCTTTGGGCAGGACTTGTTGAGGTCCGTGAAATCGATGCAGACTCTCCATTTTCCATTTTTCTTTTTCACCACCACCACATTGGCGAGCCAGTCGGGATATTGCACTTCTCTTATGAACCCTGCGTCGAGTAGGTTCTTGACCTCTTCGTTAATGATCTCATCCCTTTCGGGAGCGAACTTCCTTCTCTTTTGTCTAACAGGAGGATGCTCGGGATTCACTTGGAGCTGATGCATGATGACGCTGGGGTCGATTCCGGGCATGTCTTCGTGGGACCATGCGAAGCAATCGGAGTTAGATCTCAGGAAATCGATCAGCCTCCGCCTCAGATCCCTAGGCAGCTTGGAGCCTATCTTGAGATTCCGCTCCGGGTTTCCTTCTATCAGGGGGACTTCGTCCATGTCTTCAACCTCGGGTTCTTCGGCGTGAGGAACGAGAGGCTGCTTCTGTAATTGCTATAAAACCTGGGTCCTTCCCTTCAGGGTAGTTTGATAGCAGGATCTAGAGTTTTCTTGATCCCCTCTAATGAACTTCACGCCCCAGGGGGTAGGAAATTTTACCAATTGGTGGAGGGTTGATGGTACGGCTCCCATGTCGTGGATCCAGGGCCTCCCTAGTATTACGTTGTAAGACGACGGACAGTCGACGACCAAGAACTTGGTGGTTTGGTTTATTCCCTCGGTGTAGACTGGGAGAAGGACTTCTCCCTCGGTTTGCTTCACCTCTCCGCTAAATCCCACGAGTGGGACCGCTTTCCTTGTTAATGTTTTAGGGTCTAGCCCTAAATCCATATAGGTTGAGTGGAAGATAATGTTGCTGGAGCTGCCATTGTCCACCAATATTCGTTTAACTAGGCAGTTGGCTATAACAAGCGAGATAACGAGGGCGTCATGATGGGGAGCAAGGACTTGTTCCTGCTCCCTCGCAGTAAAGCTGATTTCATCCCTTCCCAAGAGTGGGCGCTTGGGAGTCTCGGTCTCTTGACCGTTCCTAGCATTGCGAGTACTTCGTTTGGCTGCGGCGCTGCTGATCCCGCTTACTTCTGATCCTCCAAAGATGACGTGGATCACTCGTTCTTGTGATGGAGGTAGCGCAGGGACCGCTTCATTGGGGAGAGCAGGGCCCTCTCTGTTAAGGAGATCCTTGGCCTTATCCGAGAGGAATTCCCTTAGGTAACCCTTCTTGAGAAGCTCGGCTACTTCCAATCTTAAGGCTACACAATCCTCCGTGATATGGCCATGATCGTTGTGGAACCCACACCATCTCTTAGGGTTCCGGGTAGCATCAGGGGACCTCATTTTAGATGGCCACTTGACTTGTGGACCCATCTGCCTCAGGACTCCAATGAGCTCCGGTTTGGATATCGCTAGGTGGGAAATGCTGGGCCAAGTCGAAACCATCATTCCTTCGGACCGAGGTAAGGGGCGATGTTGGTATCTGCCCCTGCTCTGATTGGTGGATTCCCGGGAAGGTCGGGATCGGATGGTCTCCTCACGCTCGTCTTTCGATGGTTTGGAGGACTTCTGATCGTACTTGGAGGAAACCTTGGCCCTGCTCACGACGTCTTCTTCCCACCTTACTTGGGCGCAGGCACGGGATAGTACATCCGCCATGTCTCCACATATGTACTTGGTTAGCTCCTTGTAGAGCTCTCCCTCCGGGAGTAGGCCCTTCTTGAAGGCTGAGATTGCTGTATCGGCATTACACTCGGGTATGGAGACCTTTTCTTGGTTGAAACGAGCTATGTAGGAGCGTAGGGATTCGTTTATGTATTGTTGGATCTCGTAGAGGTCATCTGATCTCTTCTCCAGGTGGCGGCTACTAGCGAACTGTTCCACGAACTTGTCGCTGAGGGCGGCGAAGGATGCTATGGACCCCGTGGGGAGGTTGATGTACCACTGGAGGGCAGGACCGGTTAGAGTTGACCCGAAGCCCTTGCACATGGTGGCTTCCCTTGCGTCTTTCGGAATAGCCACGGCTACCATGCGTTGCTTGTACTGGGCGATGTGGTTGTCGGGATCTCCAGTTCCTTCGTACATCTTGATGCTCGGGAAAGAGAACTTTCGAGGCATCTCGATCGAGGCAATCTCCTTCACGAAAGGCGTGTCGGAGTACGACCTTGGATCACTTCTACGGATGGGGGGAGCTACTCCGGGGAGCCTTTCCACCATGGATTGGATGGTGCCGAATTTTTCGGATACCACCTTCTCTAGGTAAGCGGCTAAAGCTGGATCCGAGATCTCGGGATGATCAGGTGAGTACTCTTCGTCCTCTGTATCAGATTCGTCTTCTTCTTCTCGGGTTACGCCTCGAACGTTTTCTTGACCGCTGGGTTCGTCTCCGGGCTGCTGAGGCGTTTCCTCGTCGTCGTGCGGGGTGTTGAGCGAAGCCATAGGTCGAACTTTGGTTCTGAACCGTTTTCGTTTGTTCCCTACTGCCCCGAGGGATTGATTTTCTCGTCTGAGAGCGATGTTCTCGGCTTCCATGGCGTCTAGCTTCTCGGCGCTTTGCTGGAGTTGCTTGGAGTGTTCTCCAAGTTGGTCTTTTAGGTATTGAACTTCCTAGACGAGTTCCAGACCTGCAGGTGCGGTTTCCTGAGCCTTGTGAAGGTCGGTAATTTGACTCTGAAGGGTTTCGAATCGTCTCAGAAGCTCCTTCTCCTTCGGGGTCAGATTGGCTTGATTGGACTAGTCTTCTGATGCCATCGTCACGTAGTTGAGTTACTCCCCTCCTTCTAGCGCCAAACTGTTATGATATTTTTGTGTAGGGTTGTTTTAGTACTACGGAACACTGGAAGACTATCAAGTTTTATGTTTATGTATGTGTTTAGAGAAGAGAAATTGAGGCAAAGAGATGTATTATTGAGTGTGTTTGGCGTTACAACGTATTGGGTGTATAAACCCTAGTTTTCTAGCCTAACTCTATAATCTCTAAGCCCCAAAGTGTCGATCCCTTGTTCTAGGGTTTGGGTTCCCCTTTTATAGTTGATGTAAGTCGGTCAATCTTGGGCGGCTTCTCTAACATTCGGGAATATATTAGTTTCTCCTTGATTTGGGAAACTTCCATATTCATGCGGAGGATTGGTTCCTTGGTCCTCACGGCAAGGGCTGGGCCTTGGTTCCTCGATACAGGGACTGGACCCCGGGTACTTGTCGAATGGAGATCGGGCCCTGGTGCCACCTGGTGGAAATGGGTCCTTTAAGTTGAGGAGGGACCCTGGGTCCTTTCCAAACGAGGGCCCGGAAGTCGAGACCCCTTCGGAGGCTGGAGAAAACTCTAGCCTTGGATATTTTTCCCCAACAATCCCGATGGTTAAGATCGTTTGGGATTGCAATGGAAAAGAAGAAGCGACTTGGGAAACAGAAGCAAAAACAGAAGCAAAAATGAAGCAAAAATGATCGGTTGGGCCGGTTGGATGGATCCGGAGCGGTTACGAGTCGATGGTCGGATCAGCTGCGGAGCTGGACTGATCCGACTGAGCCTTGCGCGTGTGGGAACGTGCGACACGGTTGGAATCGGTTTCTGGTCGAAGGGGCGCGTACTGATAACCGTCCAAGCGGTTGGAAAACTTACCCCTTCGTCCCATAACCGTTTCTTCCCGAGTTTCTATAAAAATGGGGCTTTGGGATCGATTTTGGACACGGATTTTTCCTAAGGAAACATCAAAAACTCGATCAGAACCAAAAGCATCCAAAGAGAAGAAAAGAAGGCGATTCGGAGGAGACTCGCCGGATAATCAAGTCCAGAAGGCGGTCCATCTGGGATTGCTTGAAGAACGATCCGACTATGGCGGATCCGAGGGAAAAAGAGAAGCGCGCCGCGACTGGAACTCCGGAGCGCACGCCAAAGGTCAGTGGAGTAACCGGTTAAGCCATCAACCTAACCGTCGGGTGAATCCGAATGTGTTATGGAAGATCGGACTGGGCGGTTACATCCTTCTCTCTTGCTTGAACGCTTCTTCTTTCTTCTGCATGAACGTTCGAGTAATTCTGGTTATAGGACTGGAACGGAACCATGGCTTAGAGCCGGTTCGATCATGCGATCCGATGCTTAAGTATTGGATCCGATAGATCACGGATCATAGCCGTTTGGCTTGATCGTATTAACTCTTGTTCGACTGGTTCAGGAAGTAAGACGGGTTGGTCTAGATCCGCGAACTGAACTTGCACGATTGGATAGTAAGACTGGATAAGTCGAATTACTAAGGGAAAGTTGGGTTGAACTTAGAAAGAACCGCATTACATTGTTGCATGCATTGAAACCGGATTAAATAAGTTATCTGTTGGGTCGCTTATATTACTTTGGTTTCAGGAACTGAACGTGATCGTGGGAAGGATTTGGCTTAGCCGTGAAGACTCGAAGCCAAGGATGGATGGGTGGTTTGATAAACTGGTTTAGGATCGTTGTAATTTGTAATAGCTTATATGCAAACTCTCATTGTAAACGAATCCTTTGACTCATAAATAAGGAAATCAGTTTATCCTATTGCATATTGACTCTAAATAAATCGCAGACTAACTCTAACTAATGAATCTCAGAATTGAACGAACTGAATTGTTAAAGGAAAAAGGTTTTAAAAACTGGCAGGACGTCCTGATTAAGACCGGGTAGATCCTTAGAAACTCACCGGACTTAAGATCCGGGTTAGGGCGCTTTAGTTTTGGTCAAGGCTTTTTAATTTTTAAACAATTAATTGATAAGCTTTTTAACATAATTGAGCCATTAACTATTGAGTTTATATTTGGGAAATCGGCCAAAAAAACACTGATTTTTTCAAGAATTGCCAAAAAAACTTGTACACTTGTCTGGCCAATAAAATTCTGAACTTTTGTTGACTTATTTAGATTATTAAGAAACTTACGATTGACTGACCAAATTAGCACACCGTTAAACGAGAGTTAAGACAGCGTTAACCCAACATTAACTGTTGGGGCTAAGTGAAACGACGTCATTTCGTTTTACACGATTTGAAAATAAAAATAGGTAGACACCGCAATTCGAACCAAGATTGTTTTGTAAAAAATGGCACTGTATTTTACCAGTATGCTAGTGGCACATTCAATGAAGAAACAAACGCGGTTACTTTTATTTGGTATTGATTTTGAATATAAAAAGAATCTCTAAAAATTTAAAAGGTCCTTAAAATTCCAAAAATTTGAAAAATAAAGATTTTTTTATATAATTAATTTTGAAACTGAAATTAAAAAATTAAATTTTATTTTTCCTGTAAAAAATAAAAAAAAATTCCAAAATTTTCATTTTAAAAAAAAAGTCCAAAAAAATAAATTTTCATTTTAGGATTAAAAAAATTGAAAATAAAAAAAAAATCGAAAAATAACAAAAAAAATGTTAAAAAAATCGATTCTGAAAATAATCAGAATCTATAAAAATATATATATATTTTTTTTTATAAAAAAATACCAGAAAGAAAATTTTCATTTTAAAAATTATTAAAATAAAAATTGAAAAAAATAAAATAATTCAAAAAAATTAAAAAAAAAGTGATAAAAAATTTCAAATCTGAAAACATATAATCAGAGACTATAAAAATTAATAAAAATAATAATAATAAATTATTTGTTATAGTTTCTGATTAAATGTTTTGAGATTCTAAATATTTATAACTTTTTGGATTTTTCTCGATTTTTTTTTCAATTTTTTTATAATTCGAAAAATAAAATTTTCTTTTTTTGGAATTAGTTTTTCAGTTTCTAGAAATTTTAAAGATCTTTTTAAGTTTTTAGATAATTTTTTTTATATTCAATCAGTACCAAATATAGTTAAATGTGTTAAGAACTTCATTGATTGAGCCACTAGCCCAGTAGTAATGTACCTTGCAATTGGATCCAAACAACCTGGGTTCGAGCCCAGTGGTCGACTTGATTTTATTTTCAAATCATGTAAAACGACGTCGTTTCACTTAACACCAACATTTAACGATGTCATTTTTTCTGTTAAATTTGCTAACGGCGTGCTAAATTGGCAAGCCAACGAAAACATTGTTAATTAATTTTAAAGTCAACTAGATTTTGACCCGCGCTTTGAGCTTATTTCCTTTGTCAAAATATTTTTTCTAACGAATGTATTTCAACATAAAATATGTATCAACTATTTTAATGGTTTTTTAAAAATTGTATTTTTTTAGGTTTATCGGTAGTTAGGATTGAAACCGGAGTTTGACTGATTGATTTGGTGTTATTATATATAAATATGATAATTATATTGCTTTCTACAACGTAAAACTTTTCCTGAAGTTCTATTTTCATGTTAGAAATAATAAGGAAAAATATATTTTAAACAACAAACATAACAGGAAAACTGAAAACAGGTTGAAAAGACCTGACCTATAATCTCCAAATATATTTTAAATTTTGATTTACAAATTTATGTTAAAAATTGATATTCCGTGTTTTTATATCCGACCTATATCTGCGGTTAAACTGGTAAACAATATATAATTCCGTTTATATTTAATGAAAATTCATTAATTAAAAAATTGATAAATCTAAAATATTATCATTAACCTATGATCTAACCATGATTGACCCGTTAAAAACCCGTAGAAACCTGATAATATTTATAAAATTAATTTTTATATACATTTGAATTATACAAAAAATTTAAAAGACTATTACATTTGTAAATTTTGTAATCTGCAAAATAACATAAAGACATTGAGATTCAGATGATTAAAAATAAAACTGAAAAACGAAACATACATATAATATTATTGTTTACCAGATTTAGGAACGAAAATGCTAGAGTTATTAAAATGATATAGGAGTGGTATATGATCTGCAAACCATTAAATTTTCCTCGTTACAGCGTTTAAACCATCGTCTCCGTCCAAAATCTAAGAAAACAAATAGAAAAAAGAAAAAAAAAACATGGATCATAAGCATAACAAAACCGTATAAATTAATTTTATAGAGATTTACCAAAAAAAAGGATTGTGAATGCATCCTACAAAACATTGTCCAAAATCTGTGAGCTAAATAATATGTAACTTACTGGAAATTCACACTCAAGTATTAGTATCAATCTCCAAATATACATGTATTTACACAAATAAATTAAGTATTTAAACCACAAAACCTTTGAACATTGAATCAAACCACAATTATTTACCGGATTCATTGCAGAAAATATTAGTCTTATGGATACCATATAAAAGAAGAGGTATATGATCTGCAAAATAACATAAAGACATTGAGATTCAGATGATTAAAAAGAAAACTGAAAATGAAACATACATAAAATATTATTGTTTACCAGATTTAAGAGCAAAAATGCTAGAGTTATTAAAATGATATAGGAGTGGTATATGATCTGCGAAATAATATTAAAACAGTGAGATTCAAACAATTAAGAAGACAAATGAAAACTGATCAAATTTAATACAAAACTATTTACCAGATTTAAAAGCAAAAAACGTTGGTGTTACTGAAACGATATAGAAAAAGAGTATATATGATCTGCAAAATAACATAAAATAGTGAGATCCAATTGATTAAGAAAATATGAAAGCTTAACATACTCGAACGAAAATGTTAACTGCTTACGATGGTTTGGTTCCTTTATATAATGAAAGAGTAGTGCTCAAGAAGTTTTGATAATATCGTTCATAATTGAGAAAGATTCTCGGAGATATATATTAGGAAAATTGAAATACTTATAATTGTTTGATATGGTGGATAGATTACATTAGACATATTTGATTGTCAATCAAAGAAGATTCACAATAAAGTTGTTACCAAAAAATATGAGAAGCTATTTATTTGAAATATTTGCTGATTTGTTATGCTTAAGATATTTTTTAATAGTAAATATCTTAAAATATATATTTTGTTGTAGTTTTGTTTTTTGTTCCAAGATTTTATGCATATATAACAAATATAGAAAATAAAATATATTATCTATTTGAATAGATAATAGCTTTAAGAATTTGCGTGATCAAAGGTCAAATTCATGTATATTTTTAATGTTTTGTAATTTATATATAGTGTTGAATATTTTTTATAATACATATGCTTGATAATACTTTTTTATAACTTGATGCAATTTGATGTACGTGCACTATTTATATATTAACCTATTAGTTTTTGTTAATTTATTTTATTATGAAGTAACACATTGATTTTTTTTCATTAGTGTTCTATAAATTAAAGATATTGAAAGCCCATTCAGTGTGTAAATAAAAAACAATGTTTTTCTTGGGTCTGCGAATTTTTTTGTTACTAAATGAAAAGTTATGTTTTGTATTGAAAACCCATTCAGTGTGTAAATAAGAAAGCAATGTTTTTCTTGGGCCTACGATTGTTTTTGCTACTAAATGAAAAGCAATGTATTGTAATTAACTTAAAAATGTTAATAAAAATTCATGTTTTGTAAATAATTTTGAGAACGTTTTCTAATTCCGCCAAAATTTCAGGGACAAGTTCACAAACAGTCAGCTGTTTTAATAGTATATATGAAAAATTTGTGTTTCGTTTGGCCAGCCCATATATCCAAGTTTCTTTTGGCAATTCTTGAAAGTTCGATGTTTTTTTGACTGATTTCCCGTTTATATTTTTACTTCTCATTACTTTCCTTTTTCCTTTGTCGTTTACCATCTTTTGTTCTTCATCACCTCAAAAATCTCTCCGAGGTTTTTCAAATCCAAACTAAAAAAACAGCTGCGTTTAAAATGTAGATCGGCTGGCGACTTGAGACCTCTAAAGCGGGTCTCTACAGAATACATCTTGAATGCTGAAGATCTCTGTCTCAGATCGTGACATAGAAGAGGAAAAGGAGAAACTTTGAAGTTCGGTAATTAAGAATCAGAGGTAAAAATCTTGCATGTTTTCTATTGGATGCTTAAGAAAGATGACTAATAGAAGAAAACAAACAAAAGAAAGATGACTAATAGCTGTAGACTAGATTTATCGTTGTGTAATCGCTATACCTTTTCTTTCATAGGTGGTTGATCATTTTAAAGCGCCATTTTCTCATACAGAAGGGAAAAAATCAGAGGCTCTTGTTTCTTCGACTTCTTGCCCTAAACCAATTCAAAAAATTATGCATATATATTTTTATAATATTATTTGAAAAGTTAGTTTCTTACGTGTAATTCTCATGTTAATTTTAAAGTAGTCAATTACAAAAGTATTCTTAATGAATTGAAAATATTATACATAATGTCATTATTGTAATTTTTTATTTTATTTTCCGTTTTGTTTCATAAATTTTTGCTTTTAGTTTCCTTTTTTATCATCATGTTTTCTTAAACTACTAAAATATGGAAATTATATATATAATTATATATATATACATATAATTTCGATATTTTATTTAATAACTAATAATGAATACAGTTTTTAAAAAAAAAAAAAATTTATAATATTTTTTCTTAAATAATATAATAAATAATAAAATAAATCAACCAAAAATATTTTCTATATATATGTTTAGATCAAAAGATTAAAAGTGGAAAAGTTATGAAACAAAAGACTATTAATATAAATCAACCATCTGCTTTATATATTGATCATCATTAAATATCTTCTTAATGTTACAACTAACTTTACTAACTAACTAATATGAATTAATAAATTATGTTTGTCAATAGATTCAAAAATAATAGTTGCTATGATAATACAATTAATAATACAATTTAAATTTATTTTTAATATTTTATCTAAAGGATACATAATAAATGACAAAAATTACAAAGATATATTTACAAATCTAAAAAATAAAATTTTCATAACATTTAATATGATTTTAGCTATTTAAAATTTTAAAAAAAAAGAACTTGGACTCAATGACCTAGAGGAAAAAAAAGACTTGGGTCATTGAGTCCAAGTTCCTTTTTTTCTTCTTTTGAGTCATTGAGTGCAAGTTCTTTTTTTTTGCACAAAAAAGCTGTTTAGAATTCAAATAGCTGTAGTAAAAATTCAACTCAGTAAACACCAATAATAATTTAGTAAATCAATGAAATTTATAAACCTAGATTGCATATATAATCAAAATAAAATATATTATTTAAACATACATATGATATATATATATATATATATATATATATATATATATATATATATATATATATATATATATATATTTTTTTCGAATAAGATAAAATTTCTAAATAAATGTAAATAACTAATAATTGTTATAATGATATATATATATATATATATATACTCCTTTCATTTCTGAATAAGTGTCACTCCAGCACTTTTCACACATATTACGAAAGTTATTGAATTTAATTACACTTCTTTGACCAATAGTCTTTGAGATAAATAAAATTATTTATAAAAGTAATGTAGTTTGCAATTAATTTTTAGCTGAAAATAAGTATAATTTGTATTGTAATTGTAAAGTGACAATTTTTGTGTAACAATAAAAAACAGCTAAAATGACACTTATTATAAAACCGAGGGAGTATTAATTAAAAATGAATTAATTATTAATTATTTTGTATATATATATATATATAATCTAAAATCATATAACAGCAGTAATAAAAAAATAAACTTCCATTAAACAATCAAGTTTCACAAAAGGCTTGTAAAGAACCAAAAAAGAATATAATAGAAAATACTTATTCACGAAATATCAATCTTTTTGTATTTTTTCCTTCAGATCACTACTTAGACTTATCTAGTCAAGTTTTTCAAAAATAACAGTCTCAACTTACTATCATTAAGATTAGTGAACATAAAAGAAGAGCAAACTCGTAACGACTCAAAATAATGTCAACACGTGGGTCATTGAGTCCAAGTTTTTTTTTTGAATTTTAAATAGCTAAAATCATATTAAATGTTATTAAAATTTCATTTTTTAGATTTGTAAATATATCTTTGTAATTTTTGTCATTTATTATGTATCCTTTTCATAAAATATTAAAAATAAATTAAAATTGTATTATCATAGCAAATATTTTTTTTGAATCCATTGACAAACATAATTTATTAATTCATATTAGTTAGTTAGTTTAAAGTTAGTTGTAACATTAAGAAGATATTAAATGATCAATATATGAAGCAGATGGTTGATAGTTGATTTATATTATTAATCTTTTGTTTCATAAGTTTTCCACTTTTAATATTTTGATTAAACATATATATAGAAAATATTTTTGGTTGATTTATTTTATTATTTAAGGTAAAATATTATAAAAATTATTTTCTTTAAAAACTGTATTCCTTATTAGTTATTAAATAAAATGTCGAAATTATATATATAATTTCCATATTTTAGTAGTAACATTATGATAAAAAAAGGAAATCAAAAGCAAAAATTTATGAAACAAAACGGAAAATAAAATAAAAAATTACAATAATGACATTATGTATAATATTTTCAACTAAGTGATTTTCCCGTGCTCATGCACGGATATAGTAATATTTATATATTAAACATATTATAATAATTGAATGACAGTTACTTTTATTTTAATATTAATTTGTTTGTATAGTTTATATTAATAATATTATATCAATTTAATTATACATATGATTTTATATATTTTATATCTTAATAGGTTCTAATGTTTTCATAGTCGATATTTATCATTTTGATATATTAATTTCTTTCTATTTTTTTGAATTCAACTATAATATTTTTTATTCTAAATATATTATTTTTTTATTAGTTTTCTAATTTCCATTTAGCTTGATTGTTGTCTTAGATATGTAGTAAAAACATGCATTTATTTGAATATGTCTTAAAATATGAAGTAAAAATGTGTTTGTTTTTGAGAAATTATATTATATAAGTAAAATATAATTTATATAAAATATAATTTATATTTTTTCTGTAATTTTAAGATATTATAGTCAACTAAATATATGAAAATTATATATATATATATTTCAAATACTAATTATAAATTATTTTTTTGTCAATTAAACATATATCAGTTTATGTTACTTAGTTATTTTATGTAATCATCTAATAAAATAAATAGATATATAAAAACCAATTCTATTACTTTGAAAATATATATTCACACTGTGTAAAATTATGTTTTAAAAGAAAAATACTTATTTTTTTCTAATACCAAGAGTATATGTGCGAACCTTTTTTTATGAAATCACATCGTATACAAATATTTTTTTCATCTAAGAATATATAGATATATGAAAAGTATTTTATTACTTCAAAAATACATTTTATGTTTTTTAAAATATCTTTTAAAGAAAATATTACTATTTGTGAACTTTCCTTATTTATGAAATCATATTATATATACATATATTTTCGTTTTAATTTTTTTTTAAACTTTACAAATATTTATTTTTTACTTATATTTTTATTTTCATCTAAGAATATATAGATATAAGAAAATTATTTTATTACTTCAAATATACATTTTATGTTTTTTAAAATATCTTTTAAAGAAAATATTACTATTTTGGGAACTTTCCTTTTTTATGAAATCATATAATATATACATATATTTTCGTTTTGAAATTTTTTTTATACTTAACAAATATTTATTTTTTATTTATATTTTTATTTGGAAAATTTTAAAAAGAAAATAATAGTATTTAAATGTTTTTAGTTCATTAAGAGTATCAATGTAATCAACCATCGTGAGAGTTAACGTGAGCGCGACACATAGAAAACTGACTTCTCAAATAATATTATAGAGATTCTTTAAGAGTATTTTTGTAATTGACTACTCTAAAATTAACATGAAAATTACACGTAAGAAATTAATTTCTAAAATATTATTATAAATATATATATGCATAATTTTTTAAATTGGCTTATGACATTATAATATGTTAGACCGGTACTGTCTACGTATGCTTCAAGCGTCGTCGCTAAACCTTAGCGCGAGTCACCCCCGTTGGGGAACTCGAATTGGCTAATGCAGCAGTTCCTTAACTATGTGTATGGTTTATGGCATCGCGTGTCATTACATATAGATGTGATAAATAATTTTGTTTTCTCTACGAAAGGTGAAAAGTTTCTTTTCACGAACATACCCATACTCTATAAGGATACAATAGATAAGAACTTTATTGTAATTAATGATTGTCTAAACCCTATGGCACACTGTCTATTTATTGTAAATCTCTGTCTATAATGAATCATTATATTACAATCGAGTCCTTAGTCAATAGTCATTACAATCTCTGCCTAGGCATTCGGGGTCCCAATCAGGTTTCGGTTATATCCAATCGGATTTCAGTTTTTCAAGTTTATCAAACACAGCCCCATTCGAATTATATGGGTGAATGAGTGACGCGTGTCGTAAAGCGACGTCCCCTCCTTTTGCTTAATTAAGCAACGTAGTTTAGGTTAAAAAGTATTTTTTTTATTTATTTTTAATCACAATTACCTTTAGCAACCGGCATTAGCAACCCGGATAAAGATGCTCTAATGGTTTTATGCGAATATTTCGGTCTGAGAAATTAAAGACAATTAGCATTAGTTAAGGAATGATTTATTTAATTTTATAATGGCATTTGGTTGAAAATATTGTGCAAGTTCAAGGATGAAATTTATTTTTTACTTTAATTTTAATAGATTAGATAGATTAAAATCTAATGATAAAGAATATGAATTCTACTAATTGTAAAGATAACTACTTTCCGGCCGAATGCAGTTTCTACTTGTATGAAGTATTCAAAAATTTCCAAAATACGAATTCTATACACTACTCAAACATCTACATGAGGTAGAAACTGCATTCGGGATTTTTGTCATGGTTTTACGCAGCGTAGAAGATGTCTTTTACGGATAAGAAATTATGTTTGTTGCAAAAATTTAGAACGTTTTATTTAAGAAGATATTCTAAAAATATTACAACTTTCTAAAATGTGTTTATTGCAAAAATTAAAGAATTTCCAGTCAAAAATATTTTTAAAATATTATAACTTCTTAAAATGTGTTTTGATCAATTTGGCTTGTCAAAATATTTAAAAAAATATTTTATTTTTCCTTTTCACTAAAAAATATTTTATTTTTCCTTTTTCATTTTACAAAATTAAACAGTTTACAAAGTTTTAAGAAAATAGAACTTTGTAAAACGTCTTTGATAAAAATTTAATAAAAATAAAATTTGTAAACTTTATAACATAAAAATTAAATTTTATAAAAAATTTAGGAAAAGTACTAAATAAACTTTTTTGAAAAACATTTAAAAAAATTTATTTATTTTAATTTTAACGTTTTGAAAACATTTTTTTATTTCTATTAAAAAAAATTTAACATTGAATTAAACTTTTAAATTTTATTTAACTTGATTAATAAAAGGTTAGTTTTGAAATTATGAAAAAAAAATATTAAACTAAATAGACAACTCAGATATGGTATTATAGACAATCATGCTGTTTTTTGTTCGGTTTTGGAAAATTTCCTTTTAATTTCTGTTTGCTGTGGAAGATTTCCAAAAGTGGTATCCTTATTTTTCACAAAATAAATTTACTAAGTAACGTAATTATTAGAAAGATCTGCAAGATTTACCAAATTATTAGAAATTACTAAGTAGCATAATTGCCGCTCTCATCAGTTACAAAAAAAAATAAAAATAATTGCCGCTCTCATCCCCTGTATCTCTCCGAGCGATTCAATCCAAATCATGGCGAATCCAGGCGTAGATACCTGGAGGACTGGTACTCGACGAAATCCTAGGAGGGTTGCGAGGTGATATTTTTTTTATTGGCTCTCTCTTTCATGGTCTTTTTTATTTTCAACGTATATGTATATGTGCTGTGGTTTTTTGAACAACTGTTCCTGTATTTATAGCAAAGCTGGATCTAGTCGATCCCATGAGCAATCATACATCCAGACGGAGGGCTCCTACTTGAAGTTTATCAAGATCGAAACCAAAGTAGGCTCAAGATCTTTGTTTCTAATTCGTTCAATTATGTGTGGAGTAAGAAACAATTATCTTTTGACAATCTACGTTGTGTTCCTGTGCAGAATTATCACCCTAGTATTCCATGCTCTTCTTCTCTGACCAAGAGGTTTTTTGGTAGCACCATGGACTCCAAGGTGCGTCACTGTCCTTTTTTTTTCATCTGCATATCACGTCTAGGTTAGGATCCTAACCAAATATTATTTGTCTTTGCAGTGCTTTAACCCAGGACGCAAGGATGAATTATTTGTCCGTGTTGGCATACTTAACAAGCTTATGGTCAATAGTGATTGGTCTGCTCGATATCCGGTATCTTTTTTCAATTTTCCTGCTGCTGCGAAGTGGCCTTGTCGTTGGTCTCCTCTTGGTTCATTCTTTGTCACAGCCCACGGCAACGTGGTCATTTTTTGGGGCTCAAGACGTTATACGGACTTTCTTCGCCTCATTGGTGTTAATCATTTTCAGGTTTTCTTCGTATTTATTTTTGAAATGATCAATCATGATTTAATTCTCCCTTTTTGTCAAAATATAATTTTTGACTCTTTTTGTTATTGAAATTTGAAGGTAGAAGAGTTTGATATTTCCCCACGTGAGAAGTACCTTGTAACCTATAACAAACCAGACCCAAGTGACCCGAAAGTGAGTGCATCTTTCTTTTTTTTTCCCACAATTCCTCTGTGCTGAAAAATTGTTCTAACCTGTGCCGTGTGCCGTTTGCAGGGACTATGGCTAAAGATTTTCGATGTGAGAACTGGGACAGGAATCTTCGGACTATATAATGGTGATGTTGCTGACTCGCCCGAGTGGCCTGTGATAAGGTATCTTCCTTAACTGCATTTCAGTTTTATTATTATGCAAATTCATTGATATGGTAAATGTTTTTCCATGCAGATGGGCTGGGGGTAAAGATGATGAATTCTTTGCCATTCTTGGCAAAAACAAGACTGTATCTGTCTACGAGACCAAAACTTTCAACCCGTTGGGCAATGCACCACTGCTCCTTGATGATGTTATAGATATTTCCTGGTCTCCTACCGAAGCTGTACTTGCAATAATACTGTTGAAAACGGGTGGCAAGCAGCCTGTCAAGGCTCTTCTTTTGCAAATCCCCGACAACGTTAAGCTGGCAAAGAAGGATCTTACCGCTATTGCTGGCGACTGCAAGATGTACTGGCAGAGCAATGGTGAGTACCTCGCTGTCAGTACTTACGGGGGATTTGAGTTTTTCCGCATCAAAGAGGAAGGCATACCCACAGATTTTCTCAAGGTGGACAAGAAGATCCTGGATTTTGCGTGGGAGCCTAGCGGTCACAGGTTTGCTGTGATTTACAGAGACGAACCAAATCCATCTGTCAGTTTCTACTCGATGAAGAAGACACCTGGAAAGGTCACAGAGCTTACTACTTTGAGCAACAAGCAAGCAGATGCCCTCTTCTGGTCGCCCAGAGGCAATCTCATAGTTCTTGCTGGATTGAAAGAGGGCAAGCTTGAGTTTTTTGATGTGGATCGACTTGTTCAAACTTCCTCAGTTGATAACGTGAAGGCCAACAAGGTAGTTTGGGATCCCCTTGGAAAGTATGTAGCAACAGTGTTTACAAGACCAGAAGAGAAGTTCAATGACCCAGAGGACCCTCTTAATAGGTTTACTATCTGGTCCTCCGGTGGAGATTGTCTTCATGTTGAGCAGTATAATTCTGAAATATTGCAGGTAATGTACAATTATGACATAGTTTCTCTTGGTAGAATACAGAACTTGCTTACTCGTGATACTTTATTTTATCTGATTGGTTGCAGTTGGATTGGCGCCCCTACGGAGGAATCATAGATGAGGACATGCTTAAGGCGCAGTTAAGAAGGAATGCCAAGATCTTTCGTTATTAAAACTTTTTATGTTATTTGTCAACTTCTCTGCTATGTTTGGTTTTGATCTTTCGTTTCCAAGATCTCCAGTAACTTGTTGTCAGCACTCCAGTAACTTATTTGTTATAAAGCTACTATTTGGTCCAATATTGGTAGGAAGATTATGCCTTAGCACATGAACGCTGCTTTTGGTTTAGTATTTGATTACGATTCAAACATGCTATCATTGTTGTTTCGCAGAGAGCATATTTGTTCAACTCATCATATGATGTAGCTAGTTTTCTTTATTTTTGGTTCTTATATTACAAAGTAAGAACACTTGAGATAGCAGATGCATTATTAACGGTTATATTTGATCAAAAAGCTAAAGTTCAATTGATTAACATCACCGCCTCCAACTGATCTGTCCCTTATCTATATCGTTGTTCGAATTTGATTCTAGGAACGGTAACTTGGCTGGTTTTAAGGAATGTGTGGGTAATAACCGATCGAGTTGAGGAATATACTAAATGGTGCTGTTGTGTGGAGTGGGAACGATGATCAGTGCCATGATTCTAGATGGGATCATGGAGCTACTAGAGTTATATCGGTTACTAGCAATTTGGTTTCAGTTTTGATGAGGAATTTAATGTTTGAAGGGAGAAACTCGGCCTTGAACTCAAAGCTTCTGTCTTTAGTAGATTGGGTGTTCCTAGAACCGAATCTCATTGTTGTTCACACAGCTTTGGCTCAGCTGGGAGTTGCGAGGCCGGTGTTTAGGCTACCTTATGTGCCGTTGCCTTTGTCCAAAAGGGTTGAGTTTGTTAAACTGGTGAAGAAGATTGGAAGGGAGCATTTTGTAGGAGAGAGAGATGTTCATGTGCTTCATGATGATGACATCATTTTAATCGGTCGGTGTAATTAGATTACGTCTTCCTTGAAGATTGGTTATGTTCATTTTAGCTTACGGATCATATAGTTGCTCTAGTCTGTTGCATTTTGTAATGAATCTGGTTATATTATATTTTATTAGTGATGCTATGCGTCTACTGAAAGAGTATCAGTAACAACGACGATGACGATTCTCCGAAGCCGGAGACCTCTACTTCCGACGGAGTTGTCTCCCGATCAGCTCGGACGTTGTCTGACTACCTTCGTACGATTTCTTTTGGTGCTTCCACAGTCGCTCGCACGCTGCATCTGCCGCCTCTTCCGTCGAGCGTCTCTTCGCAACCAGGTAAAGAACACTTCTTTACGAAACCAAATCGAGGAGCTTTCTTGCTTAAGAGCTTAGTATAATGGGGTGTAGATTCTTGCTTGTGTTCATTTGGGTTTTGCTTCCTTTGAAATGGGTGACAAGAAAGTTGAGAATTTGATATAATGGGTGACGATTATATCTGATCGCTGTAGGTGCAAGATTCATTAGGGTTTTGCTTGTGTTTTGGTTGATAACTTTAAGAAGATCGAATCTTTAGCTTGTGTAGTTGCTCTGTTTAAGAAAAAGTTTGATTCTTTTGTGATGCAAGATTACTTCATTACGGAACCAAATGGAGGAACTCTCTTGCTTGGGATTGGTTAATATCTTTAAAAAGATTGGACTTTTATCCTCTGTCATTTTCTAAAGTTGGATGTTTTGATGCAAAAAGATGCTATGGGCTGGGTTTGATAAGCTAGAGAAAGGGGATGGTGATACTCGGAGAGTCCTCCGTGTGTGATTTTACAGTTCTTGACCTTTCTCATGTTCTTGAATGTCAAAAGTGTGTGGTTTTACAGTCCTGTTTCACGTGTGTGATTTTACAGTCCCGGAAGTGTTAATCAAATCTTTTTGTTTTTTGTCTTTTGCTCTGTGTTGAGCTTTTGAGAAACTTGTGAAATTTGCAGGCAAGACGTTGGTATGGTTAACCAACCCAAGACATTGGCTGTGGAAGCAGGAAGTAAACAAGAATACAAGTAATGCAACAAAAATGAGAAGTTCGATGCTATGCTTGTGAAGGTGACGTTCTTTTATATTTCTTTAGAGACGTTTGTTGGTCTTGACTTGGACTGCGAAATGACGAATGTTTCTGCAAATCAATATCAAGCACACAAGAAACAGATGGTCACTTGGAAACAAAGCTAGAACAGAAAATTAAGTTCATAGAACATCATTTTTATGTCTTCTTCTAATACCATGTATCTTAAACACATCTTTTCTATGTTACTAGTTATTAAAATAAAAAAAATTAACTTAAGAGATTACAAAATGTCCCACCAATAATCATCATCAAACTAATACTAAAAGGTGAATATAATCAAAGGAGAGGGTGTCCACGTAGGCAGATTAATTCCAGCCAATAATATTGGAGCTTTTGTCCACGTGTTTCATCTGCTGGGTTTCAACCAGTTTCGTCTGAATTTTATAAAAAATATCAAACTGGCCCATCCAGCCCATTTATAGAAACGTTCTTCGTCTTCAAGCTTGGCTACTTTTACCGACGCCTCCACTTCGTCTTCCTTAAAGTCTGTTTCTTTTACTGTTACATTCCCCATCAATGACGATGTTAAAGAGATTCTTAAAATTTTTGCTTCACCTCCCCTTGATAATCCTCCTATATAAAGCTCTATCTATAAACCTAAATCGATCTTAAACTAAAAAACTAACTCTGATAAACCTAAGTTTCGGCTTACCACCGGAAGATCTCCTATCGCCATGTATTTCAACGACATTTCACCGTGATCTGAATCACAGCTTTGATTCCGGCTAATTCATTTTTTGGAGGCCAAAAACATAGCCAGCCAAAGTTGGGGCCTTTTTTTGCTTAGAGCTTCTGCTCATCAATGACAGGTATGAGTTTTAATCCCCAACTTTCATTCCATTGTATTATAAATCAGCATCCTTAAACCTGAAATTATTTCAACTCCTGCAGGGGACTGTGATTCAAGGTTTCATATCCTCTAATTGCGCTGATACATGCCGACCACATCTGAACGCATGAGAAACTTACACCCTTCAGATTTTTTTTGCTACCAGAAGCAAGGAGATTTATCTTTTTGTTTTGTTCTGCTGAAACAGTCAACTGCTTATCCAAGAAACAGTCAAAGGTATGAGCTCATTGTTTCGTTGTTCTTAATACTTCGTATACTCTCCACTCCTAATATCTTCAATACTTTCAATGATTTGATCTCTCTGGTAGAGAAAAAAACAGAGATAACAAGAAGATTTCTGTTGATATATTGAATTATATATTTGCTATATAACTGTTTATAATGTACCTGCAGGGTCCAAAGTACCAAGAGATTGTTAAGATTCGCTTAGTCATGGATCTATGAAACGTGGTCAGGTCTTGGAGGTTGATGGCGAGACAGCTGTTGTCCAGTTACTCTAGATTAGATTATGTTGGTCTCAGAAACATTATAAGCACTCAACAATTCACTAGAGAGGTATATACTATGCGTGTTTACTCTTTTAAGCGCTCCTGAGAACCAGTGAATGCTTATACTGTTTTGTTTAACCTTTTATTTCATTGTACGATTTCAGGTACTGAAAATTCATGTATCACAAGACATGCCTGGGCGCATCTTTAACGGCTCAGGAAAGCCAATTGATAATGGCCCTCCTATTATCCCAAAGATATACATTGATATTTCTGGTGGTTTAGGCTTTGTCTGTAATACTTATCGGAAGTTCAACCAACCCCAATGAAAGAACTTAAAGGATATATCAATCTGTATAGTCGGATATACCAGCTGTGCGAAATCACCATTCCTAAGGTACTAGTTATCATTGGATATTAATTGCTACTGTTTTATAATTTCTAATACATGTCCGCCCCCAGTGACGTTGATGATGCATGTAAGCAGGCATAATGGCAAGATCTTTGTATACATCTAGAAAGTCATCTTCTGCAGCTCGGTTGACTGCAACTGTGGCTAAAGAGCCTTAAACTGGTGAGTTTTGCATTGTTATTTTTGAATTGATGAATAGTTCCTCGCAATGAAAATTACAAGTAATCTAGACTCTGTAGTTCGCAATGAACATTGTCGACCTCTTTTAACAATGTTATTTGTCTGTTTTGGCTATGACTAATGCCATATTGCTCTTTAACAGGCTTGGTGCTTTAATGCTTGATAATTGAATAGGTTGCGTTCACGAGTTTGACAGAATGGATATCAAAAATAAGGCTGTGGTAATTAATTACTTAGTAAAGAGGATTAGTTTTCCTGTACTGTTGCTAACTTGAGATTAATGTTACATTTGGGGACTAAGGCTGCTATTCGAGAAGCCATGTAGCAGTCACACTAAGCACTCTTTTTCTGTTTGTAGAACCGTCTACTTCCATGCTCGAGGAGTATGACATACACAGGCATGAAAAGAGAGGAAGAACATTGATGCCAATGGTACGTACTTATCTTATTTCTAACAGTAAGTTTTGGCTAATCTTCCTATTCTAAATTTGTGTTATACTACTGGTTTCTGCAAGCTAAAATATCTGATGAAGCTCCACGAACATCTCATAGCGGAACATGAGGCGCTTTCCGGGGCATAGCCGATCTCATCAAAACCAATTGGTGGTAAAAAAGGCTTCTGGAATGACATCCGGTGCTGGTGGTGCTGCAACCAACCGAAGGCTTTCCTTAATATAAGAGGGACTTATATCAACTGGTAATGTTAAGTCTTACAATAGACAATAACTAATTTATCATCATATGATGAGTATATTCTCTTTATTGCATTAATGAATGTATATTTTTCAAATTCTCTTGCAGGAGTAAGAGGGAATCATGTTGAGCGCACTGATTATCTCTCTGGGTTATGGAGATTGAGAAGAAGCTTGCAAATAGGATAAGGAGCAAATGGCCTTACATTCTCCTGAATGTATGTGCGTTGCTTTCACTATTAAAGCTACTTATTTTTTCCGTTGCACATACAGCTGTAAGACTGATATTATTATTACTTTTATATAATTGGGTATAATAGGCTTACATGATGTATATGATTTGATGAGATTATATATGATTTATAAAATTTGATTGTTACCGCTTTCAATGGTGTACATATGTCTATGTCTTATTTATTTTCCATGCAGCTAATTGTGGCTTGCAAAATTCACTCTCTACACCGAAGAAAAGAAGAAGCCAATGACTGTTTTAACGTTTTGTTGTCTTCTAAACTGGTGTTTTGATAGGTTGAATCACAGCTCATAAATGAAAAAGTATCGCTGGTAGTAACTATTTCTAGCAGCATGCATTTAAGTATCACAGTTCTTAGCCACCCTGTTCAAGAGAACTTATCCACATAACACTTTTCTTTTAATCTTGGGAGTATTATTATGTACTGCTATTAGATTATATTGATAAGATAAGAAATATATTTTTTAATTTGCTTCACCAGTGCAAGCAATCTCAAAATTATAATTTGTTCTTTCTTCTTTAAGTTGCTAATGATTAGTTGTTATTTGAGTTATCATGATTAAAATCAGATATTAAGGATCTTCGACATATAATGCATATTATAGTTCTTTTACAAATGATAAAGAATACATTCTAACATAGTATTCACATACATATCATTCAAATCACCCAAGAAACCACAATAATTATGTTAAGAAAATATACCCAAAATACATTCATATATGTTATGACAAAACTACAATCAAATGTTATGTCTTGGCACTTATAAACACATTCCTATTAAATAATTTTATAATAATTATTTTGTTTAATTATTTAAATTTCAAAATAGATTTTATATTTAATTTAAAGGTTCATCATAATGTTATTGGGAAAATACACATCACATCAACATTTTTCCACAAAAAGAAACTAAATAGATAATTCGTTATAGGCTTGCTTTCCTAGAGGTGCAAAATAATATAAATAGAAAGAAAATTTACAAAACAATATTTTAATCTTGAAACATCTTACATGTAACTTTTGTACATTTCTTCATACCAAATGACCAAACAATAAATTTTAGATAATTTTAAATAATATATTAAAAATAAATTATCTTGATAACAATCACTAATCCAAACATATATATATAAAGGTTAATGGAAAATACATTTCATTATCATGTTTGATTTTTGCTAATTAACTTTTTAAACAGTACATAAAATTATTATTCATCTCAACATTCGGAATAAAATATTATCCTTCCTTTACTTAAGATGAGTCACATTAATCCACTCAGAAAATAAAAAACATATACTATATAGAAACTAATGTCACAATAAAAAAACAACAATATGTACCTTAAAAAAGTGCAACCTATATACATTTTTTTACTGTTTTAGAAATTTTTATGATTGATGAATTATAAATTCATTAAAATATTTTAAAATACACAAAATTTATAGTAATGTAGAGGAACTATTTTTGGTCTAAAAATTGATCGGAAATAAAATATAAAATTATTTTCCGCGCGTAGCGCGGACCGAGACTCTAGTTTTGCTTAAAATCTCTTAACATTGTCTCTAAATAATAATAAAAAATCTAAAGACTCAAATAAAAGTCTCGCCAATAATGATGTCTTAGAGATGTTCATCTTAACTTTTGAAATTAAGTTTATCCGGACATTTTTCCTTGTGGACGGGCTAGGACTTTCTATCCATGTGTGACTAAATTGGTCGTACATATTCTTTTTCACAAAGGTTTTGAAATTGAGCTTTTGTTGTTTTGATTTTCTAGAAGAAAATTATTTACAAAAAGAAAACTTATTAATAATATGGGGCAGTGAATGGATAATGTTTTCAAATATTTTATATAATATCCTTCTATTCAACAAGCTACTAATTAAGTATACTAAATTATAATTTTGTTTGCTTTGGACAAAGACTAAAATTAGGTATTCTTGTATCTGAATCATTAATTTAAAAATAATATGATATCATTGTTTTATATATCAGCCTTTCTACTCTTTAGTATTCTCTGTACTATTTTATTGTCTTACCATAATGTTCTATAGTGTCTTTTTTTTCTCTGTCTTACCATAATGTTCTATAGTGTCTTTTTTTCTCTCTGTATAATTAGAGTGAGGAACAGTGGATAATCCATTCTGATGTATAAATGACGTACTGATTACGTGACCATCGACCATTTATAACTATAGTATGTGATTGTAGAAGCTTCTGGCCGTACGGACGACAAAAGTTCACTATCAAAGTCCAATCGTCAATATCTAACGACAATTTCAAATGTTCTTTTTAAAGACAATACTTCAAATGTTTGCGCTTAATTCATAAATAGCTTTGGGGAAATTTTAAAGAGGACCATATGGATGATGCACATCACAAAGTCAAAGCCGACTTATATCTTGAACCGATTAAATTAAGCGACACTATTTTCTTGAAGTTTTTTAATCATCTATACGGAGTATATCTCTTTTAAAAAACGAACATCAACATAAAAAAGTCAATTTTGACTTGTATCTTGACGATTAAATTAGGCGATACTTATGTAATACGAAACATAGATCTAGTAGTTACCCTATAAAACGTAGTATAAAACTAGATATTGAATTTAAGAGAGTTAAATTAGGTTAACTCTATAAACCTCCAAATTTGACCACATTTTTTTGTATGTTTATGAACAAGTGGTACATATAAACACAACACGGATTATATGCGAGGAAAACACGTTTTGTTGTTTGTCATGAACATATAGACACACACACACACGAAACAAACGAGAGCATGTAAAACAAGGTTTACCTTTTTGCAATGGGTCTGAAATTCATATACGCAACCGCCCAAAATCATTTACAATTATTGGTAACCTTATCTGATTCTTTGTTTTGAAGTCAATAGTTTAATATTGCAGTTTTTTCTCCCAACTTATAATTTGAACCTTTTACGAAAATAATGTTTTTTTTTGGTTTTACAACCCACACCCACAGCCTTATTTTAGTTAAAACTTAAGCGATGCAAAAAGGAGTTAGCAGAACATAAGAATTAGGGTTATGAATTACAATGTCTTGAGGTGTTCAAAAAAAAGAATTACAATGTCTTGTTTATGGGTTTAAATATTTTGCAGAGTATATTGCCCACAAAATATATATATATATATATATATATATATATATATATATATATATATATATTGCAGAGTATAATTAGAAAAAATTGGTGTAAATCTTTATCACATTATAAAGTTTTTTTTTTGCTAAACAAATGGTTAAATCCGGGTCAATGATGACACAGACCTAACCCCCAGGTGGAGGTACAGCCTACGGGTAGACCCTCTCATGGGCATTCAAATGAGCCGAAAACAATAGCTCATATCTGTGTGGCCGGTGGGATTTGAACCCGAATCCACCTTATTGAGTTTTATTTTCTCTCAAGTGCCAATAGACCACAACCAGATTCACATTATAAAGTTATAGTGGTAAAATATTTTTTAAACCCCAACCTTTAAAATTAATTATGTATATTTACACACACAAACATAAAACTTTGCTTTATAAACTACAAAGTGTCAGTAATCAGAAAATCATTATGGTGTCTCTAAATGAAGAACGGAACCGCCCAAAAAGTCATCTTATAATATACAGCAATAACTAGTTGACAAAGAGACATCAGACATGTAATACTACCTTTTACAAGGTCCATTGAAAAACAATACACATGACAGAGAAAAAAAATAGTGTCAAAATCACAGCGTTTGTTTGATCACAGTGTTTATGTCCAATCTAGGAGTCAGAAATTAACAGCTCATCTAAAAAATCATCGTTCAACATAACCAGCGGGACCTACGACATACCTATAATTGAGTTCCACGTGTTCCTGTCTTAAATGGTGTCTGATACATACGCGTGTAAAGCGATTACAGAAACCTACGCCGTGATTTCAATTATATGGTGGCTTTCTTTTCTTTAATTACATGCCAATTCATCATTATGTACTTTTGTAACACGACCCCATTAACTTCTGCACGTATAGAAGAAGCTCAAAAAACCATTAATTTCTATTCTCCATTGGTTTCATATTATGTGTCGTTTCAGATTTCAATATACAGATTAATAAAACATTTAATTTTATGTATTTACTAGATAAAAACATTATTACCAATTTATGTAACCACATTTCAACCAATAGAAAAATAGATAAAAATAAAAAAAAATCAATAAATTTTGCATATAAATCATAAAACGACATTTATTTTGAAATGGGAGGAGTAGTATTTGGGTTTTAATTTGAGAATGTAGTTATATTTGTATTTCTTGTCTTGCGTCTTTTAGGGTTCAACTAGAAGTTTAACTGATTTGTCTTAAAAAGACAAATTCACTGTTATTCAAATATGGTTTTTAAAAAACACTTTAAAATCCAATGTTATTGAACTTGTCATTTCACAAAACACTCCGAAATTCACTGTTATTGAACAAAAAATTAAGTAGGTGATTTTAAAATGCTTTAAGTGTTTTCTGAGTATTTGAGGGAAGTTTCTTAGTTATAAAAATAAAAATCCAAATCTCACTGTTTTAGATGAAATTCTAGAGTGTTTTAATAAAAATCATCTCAAATTCTTTAACTCTCCTACAATCATCTACAAACTCATTGAAAATTAAATCACTTCAAATTTCAGATCTAGTCTTTTAAATTACTCGTAGTCTCGGAGTTGTAGAGATGGTATAAAATGAAATACCAATGTAATTACTAAGTAATTTAGGGGGGTGTATTCAAATTAACATTTGAGGTGATTTGATTTTTAATAGAATTTCAGATGATTTCAGTAAGTTGCAGAGATTTAGGTGATTTTTGTTAAAACACTCTAGAATATCACCTAAAACCATGGGATTTGTGTTTCAACATTTTTAACTAAGAAACTCCACCCAAACACCCTAGAATCACCTAATAACTTTAAAACTCCACAACTTAAAATATTTTCAATAACAGTGGATTTCAGAGTACTTTACGAAATGTCAAGTTCAATAACAGTGGATTTTAAATGAGTTTTTGAAATTCATGTTTCAATAACAATAACAGTAGATTTGTCATTTAAATACAAATCACCTAAAACTCTCAGTTGAATACACCCCCCTTAAAGTATTACTTAAGATTTTGCTGAGGATGTATGTGGTTGATCTTGTGATCATAAAAATGTAATACGTATAAAATATACGGTTATATGGCGAATCATTTGGACATACAAGTTTGTTTGGGTCATACGTTCCCATTAATACCTTTTGGGAAACATGACATAAGTCAATAATGTAATTATGAAAATATGTATTTTATGTCTATATATCAGGAAATTTTAGCATCTCATATCAATTTTTTTTTGAAACACTTTTTTAAACACCCTCATATCAATTATTCATATAATTTTATGACTAAAAGGCTATATATATATATATATATATATATATTCATATCATTGAGTCCATTATTATTCTTGAGAGGAGACTATACCTATGTAAAAGTAAACCCAACCAAATATAAAATATTTAACTATAAAGTGGATATCATTAATGGAAACTCCATTATTAAAAACTGTAGTAAAATAACCTCTAAAACATAAGTAGAACAAGAAAAGGAATGGTAATTTATATGTAAACAAATGCAAATAGACATATAACAAATCTTAAATTTACAAAAAGTAAAATAAAGACTATCCAACAATGGATTTATTTTGTTTCTTGAATTTATATGATAACACCATTAACGTCCAAGAAATCGGGAATATCAAACTCCATGAGATTATTACAATAGCTTTTCCTTTCATCCTCAGTATTGCAACTGCTACTGTCGATGTAAGTTATGGAGAATGAATTTAGCGTAGTGGGGCTCGAGGATGGTGTGTTCAAGTCCGAATTAGCGAAGTTGAAAGTCTGATCTGAATAGAAAGGATCTAGTACAAAACTAGAGCTTTCATGATCGTTAAACGTTGGAATATTGCAATCTTGGACCGACGTATTCGAGGTTGAAACGAGAGTACGTTCTCCGAAACCATTGAATTGTTGGTCCATGTCGTTAAAATGAGCTTCATTGGGGAATGGCGGCAAGTAAGACTGGAGTTCTTGATGGTCGGTTTGGTATTGATTTTCTCCGGTTTTGTTTACGCCATGATGATAAACCGTATTGTTCTCGTGGGTGCTCGAGTCAGGATCCACCACGTAGTTTTGGTTTTGGTTTTGAGAGAAGAGAGAGGTAGCGAGCTTGAGTATTTCGGGGTTAACCAATGGATATTGTTGCTGCTGACGATGAGCATCCATCATGAGTGTTGACATGTTCACATGATGTGGAGAGGAGTTGTATAGAGATGATGCTAAGATGGTTGAGATGTCGAGGAGATCGAGTCGTGGACTGTGAGTCACTGGATCGATCCCCATTCTAAGTAGCTTCTTTCTTATATGTGTGTTCCAAAAGTTTTTGATCTCGTTATCAGTTCTTCCGGGCAAACGCGCCGCAATTGCAGACCATCTATTAAAAAAATTGACATAAGAATCTTGAACTAGTTCAAAGTAAATATATATTTTCGTACAGAAACAAAGTTTTTTGGTAAAATAAAGAAAAAAATAAAGTTAAACTCACTTGTTTCCTAATAAACTATGAAGCTTAATAATTGTTTCTTCTTCTTCGAAGGAGAATCTTCCTCGCTTTATATCTGGTCGGAGATAGTTAGTCCACCTTAATCGGCAACTCTTCCCACATCTCTGCAAACCTGATGACAATTAAGATATGAAACAAAATTATTAAAATGGAAACAAAACTATTACTATAAACATGATTTAAAATGCAAATTAAGAAACGTACCAGCATTTTTAGGGAGGATTCTCCAGTTACCATATCCATGTTTCTTGATATACTCAATAAGCTTCTGGTCTTCCTCTGAAGTCCATGGCCCTTTCTTGAGTCCGTCCTTCTCGCGACAAGGTGATCGTCCCATTTGATGCTGTTGATGATTAATGATTAAGCACAAGAGGTTGGTCAATCTTCTTTTATCAATTATGAGATAATCTGAGAGTTTAAAGGAAATTATGAGAAAGAGAGAAACAAAGGTCGTATGGTACGTAAAGGAAAGTACGATGTATATATAGGCATTGAAGAAGAGGGGAAGTCAATATGGTCGGGTGCCGTCCTTGGTTTCTCAATTAGTATACGTGTCCCTTTAGTTTTTTGTTAACAAAAAATCGAATACTGTTGTGGTGTCTGTTTATTATGTCCATGCCTATTATTGGCTTGATGAATTTCTTTTGGAGTTTGAGTTTGTTTTTATGCTTACATGTTAACTGCAAAATTGAACAGAACGTTTATAACTAAGCATAAATGCAAATCACATACTTAAAAGATGCAAAGAATAAATATACACTAACTTAAGCCCTTTCTCAAAAGAAAAATACAAAACAATGAAAATAATTAACACACAGTGTTTTGTTTAACACATAATTACAGATAATCTATGATTTTAAAATATTTTAATGAAATTGTAAAAAAACATTATATTTTCGTAAAGCACTATTCACAAACTCAAACTCAAAAAAACACCGACCATGTTTTTGCTAAAACATTAGGATTGGGAATGATTCTTTGAAACAAGTTGTGTCATTGTTTCCTCGTGGATACTGTTGAAATTACTAAACATTTTTTTTTTCTGGAGCGGTGATCAACATTTTGTTAAAGTTGAATAAAAGTATCTTATTAATTAGCTTATAATGAGCTCTCTTGTTTTATTGAAACTTTGATAAATCTTAAAAGTAGCTGTAACGTTGAAAATTTCAGTTTCATTAGGTCTACTCACCATGATCGTGAAACACATATATGATATGAGTCAAACAACCAAAGATCATTTTCCAAAGTAAAACAAGAGTAACTTTATTCTCATCAAGTTCCCAGCAATAATCTTCGATAATCTTTTTTGGGTCATCTTCGATAATAAAATGGTTACAAGATCAAGGAAGTAATGAAAACTTTTAAAATTATCTAGTTCTAGCATAAGAGAATCGACCCATGTTAACGTAAACATCATAAATACTTAAAATTCACTTATTAAAGAAATGCGCTTCAATATTCAAATCCGGTTGCTGGAGAGGGGACTAATTAACATGATGTAGTTCTCGTAGTAAACGCATAAGTATTGGTATTACTGCATACTTGGTTACTGTAAACACGAAAATTGTAATACTGTTGTACTTTAATGTGCAACACAAGGAAATATATATTTTTAACGCTTCGATCTTGGGTATTACTGTAGTCTCTATCAAGTAGATAAATTATACATAATGATTATCTTACCAATAGTTTTAAAAAAAAATCTGATAATTAAAGTAAGACAATCAAAGGGTTGAGGATTGTGGAAAGAGCGTCGCTATCCAAGCTTTATGAGAAGCTTTCACATTACCTGTAGACAACATTAAGACGCCACGTTCGTTTCTCCCTCTTAGACCAACTCCAACGGTGAAAACATATGAATCCTTAGCTCAAAAAAAATTATTATAAAATGATGTAGGTTCCACTTTTTTTGGTTTTGGTGTCAACAAATACGCTAGTTAAGGATCAATTCTCTGCAGAAACGTTACTGTGTACATGGTCTGAAACATGTGATTGGCCTTTTCTTTTTTTTTCTCCTTCTTTTTTTAAATTGAAAAAACAAATAATAAAATAATATAAAAAATATATGGATTATCGAGCCAATAGAGTTTTACCGTTGGAGTTGCTCTTAGTTTCAACTCCTATCATGTTTTTTTTTTGTTCTTTGGACTCAATTTTCCACTTTTTGTTTAAAAAGTAAACGACAATAACAAAAACGTATAATAACAAATTTATATACGTTACAAATTATACTTAACTTTGACCTCCCAATTCTTTTCGGCTCGAACCAATATCTATGACACTTGGCTCTCTTCGATCCTCACCTTTAAAAATCTAACGAAGTTTAAGAAAATTCGGATTACGTAAGTTCGATTATAAGTTCGGTTATAACTTAAATGTATGATTGGGGGATTTTATCTAACAATACTTAGTTTACATTCTCAATTTCATATTACATTAGTGATTGAGTGGTCATAGAATATATTGTCCTCGGATTCATATTGATCTTCATTTCGATTTGATCAAGTTTCTCCATAACTAGCCTTTTTCAAAAAAAAGAAGAAGAATTTTTTTACATAACTGGAATAGTGATGTGGTTTGCTAACCATTTTATTTTAACAATATATTTGAGGAGTTTAAAGATGATAAAATATTTGAAAATAAAGAGGAATAATTTAGTTAAATATTGGACCAACGTTTCGCTTGGATTTCATAAATTTACTAAAGAAAATTTTCAAATATACATAGCGCATTTAATTTGACTGAATAATGGATTTTTGATATTTAATTACCAAAATTTAGAAAAAAATCATCAATTGTGGACAGATTGTGATAACTTTGCAGACGAAAAACATTATTCGCCAATCAATATGTGACTCTATAGATGACAAAAAATATGTGAATGTATATATATTATTTTGTATATATAATATATGTAAATGTTATATATGCACCCTCACCATATTATATGATTGTTGTTGCCATCTGTTTCCCAAAGATGAGACCAATATTTTGCCCATTAGCTTTTCATGTGTGAGATTTTGAATGTAGATAAATACAGTATGAAAACATGTATGTGATTATTAAATAATTATTACTCCCTCCGTTTCATAATAGATGATGTTTTGAAGAGTTTGATGTTTCAAAATAGATGATGTTTTGATATTTTATATTAATTTTAGTTTTATTAAAAACTGTGTGACCAATGATATTTTATACTTATTTTTAAGGATTAGCTGGATTAATTTTGATTTATATTTTTAATGCTACTTTTTAGAAAATGATGTTTACTTTAATTTTTGTGCTTACACCTAAAACATCAAGTATTTTGGAACAAAGAGAGTATATTTTAATATAAAAATAATAATTTGTGTTCTCTCCAAAATTAAGGAGAAACCTTAATTAGCCGAAGCAGCCGGCTCCGGAAAAACTTAATAAAACGACTTACGTTAAAAAGAAACTCACGTGCTGAGCCAAGGGAAAAAACAAAGAACGATTGGTATATTTGCATATCATGATGTGAGGACCATTTGCCGCTTGTACGAACCACTAGATGTACTACTCGTGTTCGCTTTTTTTCTCAAATTTTATTTACGTATTGTCACACAAACGTTGATTTTTAAAGATAAATTTATTGATTTTAAGATTTTATTGAATTTCTGTGGCGAAAAATATGATTCACAGAGTTATATATATACACTTCTACTATACATCGAATATGAATAGAAAACCAGCACAGTACGACAATATATGTTGGAATATATATATATTTAATTGGCATTCGGAGAAAAATACTCGTATCACTTTCAAATCAATATTTTTTAAATCTAATGTAATGCGTACTAAATCCAATGTAAGCATCATACAATTATATTAACAAATGAATTATTTTGAAAATTAGTCATAATAACTGGTGGAACAGTAGAATATGTTCATAATTAATATACCTGGTGTGTGCCAAAATGATTGACTCGAACTGGTTTTTAGTCTTATAATTTTAGTGCAGCACTAAATATAATTTTAATTTCATTTTTTACTAATATAAATTAATACTGCGATGGTGTATTGATTATCCATACAAAAAATCATGAAGAAGTATAATGTATCACTCAAATTCTAAATATGGTATATCTATGTCATTAATTTAGGTTCTGCAATAAATTATGACAATATATTAAAAACATTGTAACTGTAAATTTAAACAAAAAAATTTCAAAGAAGATATGTTGACATATGTTTTATAGTCATAAATTATGACAACTATCATTAAATTTTTTTTTTGAATTGCATGTTAAATTGAATTCCAAAAAGAAAAGACCATATTACACAAGAGTTTGTGTCCTTTCCTAAAATATTCAATACAACTTATAAAAATTTCAAAACTTCAAAGTATACTCTTTCTTCAAACTCTTCTATCACCTCATCAATTAGCAACCTCCCCAAAGTACCTAGCTCTCACTTCTACTAGGTAACCAGCACTCATTCCTACTGGGTTTTATCTAGCTCTCATTCCTACTAGATAACCAACATTCATCTCTTATTAGATTTTATCAGCTCTCCTACTTGCGTCTCACTCAACACGAACCTTCAAACCTCCACTAAAGTTTCCCTCTCTCGAGTACCAAACCAGTATCCCATTCCCTCCATATAATCCTTGTCTCCTCTCCTTTGAATGACAGTAAAAATATTTCTCATGTTCTTATCAAGCCTTTGAATCAGAACTATGAATTAAAATTAAATTGTGATATCTTATATTTTGTTTTGTAAAAACTTCCAAAGATTATAAATAGAGAAATTTATATTTCTAAAAGTACATTTACACAGTTTGAGAATGGACCTTTCGTAAATAAAAACTAAAATGTATTTATTTTTTCAAAAAAAATGTTTTTCATATTATGTAAACTCATGTTATACTGAACGTGTTAGCTATAATAAATACTTGTTTGATTCGGTTACATTACATAAAGTACATGTTATTAAAATTACCCACCACATATAGTAAAGTTGTATTAGTTTTAAATATTTAAAGAAAATCAAATAATGAAGTTAGTTTTGTCGTTGTATAAATACAAATAAGACCATATATTTCATATTGTATCGGTACTACGATCGTTTGTTGAGATATTATTTTGAACTATATGTTAATAAGAAATATTTAATCGATGCCTTCTAAGCTATTTTCTTTGGTCAATGATGTCTTGTGAACTTAACAAACGCTAAAGATTTTTTGTTTGTTCAAACAAACAAATACAAAAGTTCTTAATACAACATCATATTATAATATGAATAAAGTTATTAATACAATATCATATTATAATATATGAATGTCGATATGTAAGGGATAGTTCAAAACCAACTTTATCTGGCAAATTATAATTTGTTCAAAACATTATACTTATCAATCGGACGGACCCATACGCTGTATATTAAACATCCAATAGTTTTGTTTTGTTATGAATACAAATAATTTAAAAATAAGTTGGACCAATAGCACTAATCGTAATTTATCTAGTTAAAAGAGGATAGATATATAACTCTTACGAGGATGCATGAGAAATTGACACATCACTATAATAGCAATGATATAAATCTAAACTATTAAAACTGAAGTACATATAGTACTTAACCCTATTTTGTTTTCCACAATAATTACCATCTTGTATCATTGATATTAACTCTATTCATTCACTAATACTTAGAAAAGGCTTCACGCCATATGACAAAACAAATTGACTAGCCCATTAACATTTGTTTAATCCCATAATTACATTTCTATCTCTCTAACTATAAGACGGATTTCATCATTCGTGTACAATCGCAATGGTCGGTTTCTTCATAGAAATCAAATCATCGAGTTTTCAAAGAAACTTCGAGCCAATTTTTGTAATTTTCCTTTTTCTGTTTTCTTTTTGTAAAAGTGAATGGTCAAGATATTTTTGTAGGTATTTTTTTTGTCCTTGGGCCATTTTGGTTGATCTTAATAATTTATGTTGACAAAACAAAAATTGTAATTTTTTTTTCAAATATAAATACTCCATAATTCAATTTAGATGTATACCATTTTTTTCTTAAAAAAACTTTCACAAGTCAATTATGGGGTGTATTCAATTTAACATTTGATATGATATGATTTTTAATGAAGTTTCAGATGATTTCTATAAATCATGGGATTTGATATATTTCTATAATTATGGCATCTTTTTATTTTTCAACGAATTGTTTAATTCTTGAAAATATTTTTAGTCAACAATTCATATCATTTAATTATCTGATTGTGCACATAAATATATGTATATTCTGTAAGATTTTCCATATATGGTTACAAGATTTTTTGAATAACATGAAAAATTGGTAAATATTTGGAGTGGGAGGGGTGATATAGTAGGTGGGTGATATAATTGGTATGTAAGTTACATTATTTTGGAATTTTATAATTTATTTTCCTTTAAATGTGTCACACTTCACTAATTTAAAATACTTTCACACATGCAAGTGACTCTTAACACATACACAAACATTTATAAATCAAACACAAGATAAACATTTATACAAACACTGTAATATATACAAATCATGACTACTCATAATATGTTGTATCATCCGTGCGGACGCACGGTTTAAACTCTAGTAAAATATTAAATTAATATTAGTTTTTTAAATTGCTTTTCTTTTAATAATAAAAAGATCTTAATCGTCTCTTATTCTTGTCAATCAAAATTATTAGGAACTTCAGGCAAACTAAAAAAGTTAATTAGCCTTATATAACCATTTCTTCCGGAGGTCTTAGTAATCTATTTTAGCGACTATTTAAAGAAGCTTAATTTAGATAACATTAACGATCCGTAATATTAGGATTATGTCTCGGTGCTTGAGATTGAAGAATCTATCGGGTCCAACGACAAACGAAATCGTCACAAGGTGCGAAATTATGCCGTTAAACAAATTATTAATTAGGTCAATCTAAATAAAAAATAGTAAGAATAAGGTTAGGTGTTAATGCTATATTAGGCTATAATCTCCCGAAAACTAGCTAGGGCTTTCCTTGCGCATGATGTATCATTGCCACAACAAGAAGCCCACGTGTATATATAGTTGACCAATCTCATTAGTGGATTAACGTTTTTGACAAATTAATTAACTGATTCTTTATATACACACTAGGTGTTTTCCTGCGCCATTCGCATATATAAAATTTTTAATTTTTTTTTTAATATTTTATATAAATAAATTTTCAATTTTTTATATTAATTTTATTAATTAAAACCATAATCTAATTGTTTTTAGGATAATTGTCCTAAATAAACTATTTTCACATTTTTATCACAAAAATAGACACTAAATAAAAATGTGACCGAAATGTTTCATTTAATATGTGAAAATACCCTACTATCTTAGATATATGAATATAAATAAATAGAAAAATAAATAAATAAATAAATAAATAAATAAATAAATAAAGTAAAAAATAATATTTTTATAGTTTCAGATTATACGTTTTTTTCAAATTTTCTTTTTATAATTCAAAAATATTTTTGAAACTATTTTTTCCAATTTTTTTCAAAATTTTAGTAATTATTTTTTATTTTATAAATTTTAAACCTTAATGCCAAAACCCTACCTTAAGTCTAAACTCTAAGGTTTGAATTAATTAACCCAAGGGTATAAGTTTACATTTACCTCTTTAATGAAACATTTTGGTCATTTTGATTCTAGAAGCCTATATTTGCGACAAAAACTTCTTTTAGTGATATCCTAATTTTTTTCTCTTGTTTTTAGTTGATTCATTTAACTTTACTTTAACTTTTTGATTTAGTTTTAATTCAATTTTAATAAAAATAATTTAATTTTTGATAAATTTATTTTATTCATATTATAATTTATTTCTTTGATTTTATTTTAAATATTTCTATCTGTAAATATAAAAATTAGTTATATACATATATAAATTAAATATGTAAATCAATAAGCATGACATCCAAGCGACTGCATAAAAGTCAAATACCAGTAACACCATCAAACATATTTGATTGAAAATTATATATTTTCTATATATATATATATATATAAGAATAAGGCAACCGTGAGATTCTGATATTCTCTACAGCTTTTTTCGACATATATTTTCTAGGGCTATTTCTTACATTTTGTTATTTTACAATAAATGTCAAATATGAAAATTTACTTAAATTATTAATTAGCTTTTCTTGTAAACGTGTTTGATTGGAAATTATATATTTTTTATATCGATTTCTTTCTTTTAATCAGCCATGTCATCTGTTTCACAAACAATGTCATATTTTTTATTGTGTCATGTCATCATTTATTTGTGAAACTGATTCTGGATAAGACATGTGGCAAAATCACTTCACAAATAATATATAAAGGATGTTATATGTATCATGTATCATGTATGGTCTAGCGGTCCGTATGGTTCCATAATATTATATGCAACAAAAAGCGCAATTAACAATTTGATTTGATTTTTAAGAAACATATACTAAATGTTTAGTTTTTACTATTTTGGTTGTCGATATAATTTACATTTTGCAATACATTTATTTACTGGTACTTAGCGAGCCACACATATATAGTGTTTTTCGAATAATTTTCAAAATAAAATATGAAATATGATAAATTATTAAAATATATTGTTCATATGGATTCATTTATTATATTCATTATTCAAAGTTTTATTGATTCATATAAACAAAAGCCTTTTTCTTTTCAAAAACAAAAAACAAAAGCCTTTGAACCCTAAACAGTTGAAAGGAGCATAGTCACCAGACAATGAACAAAATGTCCATTTGTCCAAATATAAAAGACGATAAAATTTGATACGAAATCGTAATAGTTGTGCTGTTGATGTTGCCACTTAAGGCACTTACGTAAGACTTCATGCAAATCATATTTAAAATACTACGTTACGTCTTGCATTTTTACCTATTGATGCGATTACAAGTTCTTTATTGAATATTTTTTTGTCACTTATTGGGATTTGATCGATAATAGAGCTGATGGTACGTTGACAATATTAAAAGTTATCTTAAAAAATTTAGAGGAAAGACACCAACACACTCGCGAACTCTCCCGAAAATAGAAAATATTCTTTTCTTTTTTCGGATGACCCGAGAATATTTGACAGATCAAGATTTAACCGATTGATCTTTTAGAGGTGTATGTCCATCGACACCAGATAAACGGATAAATCTGTAATGTGAATAAAATATAATATCGTCTAATCATGTAAACAGATAAATCTGAGTTTAAAAAGTTTGAATCTAGAATACTTAATACCAAATCCACCGTACTACCACGCTTGTCTATTTTGATCCAAAAGGTTTATATATCCATCAAAAAGACAGTAATGTACTGATGTTTAGTTTTTTATACATAATTTTAATCATCATCTATGAAAACATGAGATAAAAAGGTTATTTTAAGAACTTTTTTGAATCTTATTAGAGCATGATTATCCTTGATACCCATTTAGGGGAGCTTATTAATTTTTTAATATTATTTAGTTGTAAAAGTGACATTAGAACTTTGAATAAGAGACCTTCAAATATGTGTGTCCATTGCAAGGCTCTTATTTTTGGGTTTTTAAAAAATAAAAATAAACAATATTTTTTTTAACTTAAAATTTATTGATAAAATTATTAAACATAATATTTTAAACATATCATTAAAAGAAAATTAAAAAAACAGGATAGATAAGTAAAATAAACGAGAATTATTCGAATGAAACTTCCGAGCTCAATAAATGTCTTCAGGAGTTCCAAATTTTTGCCATATATTTTCAACCAAATCAGCCTTTAGTCTGTGATGTGTTGGTTCATCACGAACATCATGTCTTGAAGGCATCATATTGTAGAGAGTTGTAGGCATTTCCTGAGAAAAATCGAGATCGACTTCAGAAGTTCCGTGGTCTTCTGCTTGTAGGAACTCTGCAACATTTAATATATTGTATGAACCCCGCTCGTTCTCTGCTATCATATTATGTAATATGATACATGTTCTCATAATCTTTGCAATTTTGGCTTTATCCCAAAACAACGCTGGTCTTTTGACAATGTTGAAGCGAGCTTGCAAGACTCCAAAAGCACGCTCGACATCTTTTCGGACAGCTTCTTGAATTTCAAAAAATTTCATAGCTTTCGGTCCTTGTGGTGATGAAATAGATTGGATAAAAGCGGCCCAATTTGGATATATCCCATCGGTGAGATAGTAAGCCATATGGTACGCACGTCCATTGACATAGTAAGTGACATGAGGAGTTCGACCTTCTATTATGTCATCAAAAACAGGTGAGCGATCAAGAACGTTAATATCATTTAAAGTACCTGGAGCTCCAAAAAACGCATGCCATATCCAGAGGTCATACGAAGCAACCGCCTCTTAAACAATTGTTGGTTTACCCGAACCACGAGCATATTGTCCTTTCCAAGCCGTGGGACAATACTTCCATTCCCAATGCATACAATCGATGCTTCCTATCATCCCGGGGAATCCACGATACTCTCCAGCATTAAGAAGACGTTGAAGATCAGTCGGAGTTGGTCTTCTTAGGTATTCATCGCCAAAGCAAGAAATAATCCCTTCCGCAAAACGTTCCACGCATAAATGAGTTGTTGATTCACCGATCCGGAGGTATTCGCCAACCGCATCGGCCGCGTTCCCGTAGGCGAAGACACGAATGGCTGCAGTACATTTTTGAAGGGGAGAGAGACTGGCCCTTCCGAGACCATCTTGCGTTTGTTGAAAGTATTGAATATCGGTGGAGAGACGGTCGACAATGCGCACAAACAATGACTTGGTCATCCTAAAACGCCGTCGGAATAAATTTTCTGGATACGTTGGAATATCAGAGAAATAACCATTCCATAAATCAATATGCCCTTGCTCACAGTTTCTTTCGATATACACTCTTTTTTTTCTTTTTTTTCTTCTTTTTTCTTTAATGGTCAAATTCTAAAATGCTTGATCAAAATGTTGGTCAAAGACCTCATCAAATGCATCATCAAAATCATCATCAACTGCATCATCAAATGCATCATAGTGAGAAGAAGAACCCATATGAGGTGAATAAGAAGAGATGTCTTAAAGGGGGGAAATTTAAAAGATATATTGAAGAGAATAAGAGAGGTTGCTCTTGAAGTAAAAAAGATAAGGTGAGAAAGCTATACGGTTTGATTTTAAAAATAATAAAGAGTTGTGTTGTTGTTAAGAAGAGAATACAATGTTATATATAGAAGACACATACATAGCAACTTGTGGTCAATCAGTGTGTGACCACAAACTGTCCGTGACCACAAAAAGTCATACAACTCTGTCGACTCCGTGACATACACACACATCACTTACACACACAACACAGGACAGTGTATGTCTCTGACCACAAAAAGACATACACACACATCACTTACACACACAACACATCACAGTTACACACACACAACACATCAACCCGTGACTCTCTCTATCGACTCCGTGACATCTCGAGTGGGAACCGTGACTCCATCCTTGAAACTACTAGTACCCTCCTTGTCATCTCTACCTCGACTCCGTGACTCCATCCTGAGGCAAACAACAACATTATATATAAACAAACGATCAATCAACAAACAAGATATATAAACAACAACAAGATATATAAACAACAACAAACAAGACCTTTTATATAAGCAACAAGAACTTCAAATATTTTATATAAGCAACAACAACAACATTACACTGAAAACTAAAGCTCTTCCATGAGCTTTTAAATCCGCACAAACAATCTAAAAGAAAACTAAAGCTCTTACATGAGCTTTTAAATCCGCAAATCATAATTTTAAAGAAAACTAAAGCTCTTCTCAGAGCTTTCAAATCCGCAAGTCACAACACCTACTGCATCAACTCATTAATTAATTTCTTCTTCAGACCTACTTCATCATCATCTAGAGGTCCTTGCTGCGCCAAGAGCCTGTCCAGAAGCTTCATCTTCGACATCCTCACCTAATCAACCAAAAGAGCTTGTAGCTCACCAATGTCTTTCCCCTCTGCTATGGGTTTCTTCCCACGGGCTTTTGCAGCCTTAACACCAGGGGGTCGACTACTTCCTTCATCAGCTACAGAACATCCTGAGTGGGAACCGTTGTCAAGCTTCTGCCTTTTGGAATCTCCTTGAGAGCAAGGAGAAGAAAGATCACACCACTTCTGATCAAATTTTAGCTCATTCCAAGCATGTTCTAAATTGAACTTTTTTTGTTGTTGTTCAAGAAGATTTCATGGGCATGTTTGAGAACATCAGTGTCGTTTTGCCCACTCGTTTTAGAACGAGTGGCTGCTGCAAAAGCTCCACAAAACTTGCTCACTGCTTCGTTGATTTTGTGCCACCTATTCTTACACTGTGATGGCCCTCTTCTATCACAGTCAGCAATTTTAGGACTAGCATTGTAGTAATCTGCTATCCTTTTCCAGAAGGCATCATTCCTTTGCTCATTCCCTACGATAGGGTCTTTACTGGTGTTTAACCAGGAGCTGATGAGGACATGGTCATCTGTTGGAGTCCACGTGCGTCTTGCTCTACTCTCGACAGGACTCTCTGGTTCGACGTTTGAACCTTGAGTTGCTTGCGATCCAAATAAAGGAATAGGAGAGGATTCAGAACCTGGTTGGGCTTGGCTTTGAAGAAGATCAACAAAATTTATATTGGAATCCATATTTGAGAGAAGAAAAAGAAGAGAGATGAAAGAGGACTGTGTTTAATAGAAAGGAATTTGAGTTTGATAAAGAAAGATAGAGAACGAGGCTGTTTAATAGAAGAGAGAAAACATTTAGTGCTTTAATCACACCCACAACCACATGGACTAGACTTTTATCTAACTCTTTAATCAAATCCACAACCACACTTCAAATAGCTAACATTCATTGCTATCTACCTCATTTATCACACTCTCGGTCAGACATATATCCACACTTTTCATTTCAAACTAATTGCTATCTAGCTAATTTCTATCTAACCAGTTCAAAATCACATTCAATACATAGTTAAGGCATTAACTAACCTGAAATAGCCATTGCCTTGAATGAGTTCTCATCCGTCCAAACAACAAACCTCTTCATTTTTGTGTCTCTGTCGATCTGAAAAGGAAACACAATAACAATAATCAACACTAGAACGATCAAGACACAAGAAAGATTATTAAGAACGATCAAGACACAACATACGCTGAGAAGCAACAAACGATTCAATAAACAAAAACATAAACGAGTAGAAGCAACAATCGATTCAATAAATTGATGATTTTAAAGCAAGACAAAGACATAAACAAATACAGCAGACACATGCATCACAACAATCGATTCAATTAAATATCCAATTATTAAGATGTAAAAGGGAAAAACTTAGCTTTTGATTTCGGTTTAATGTCGTCGATGATACCCACTCACCGGAGAAAAAGGTGGACTGAGCCGTCGTGGAGAGCGAGAGATACGCGGAGTCGAGGAGATCGAGAGGGAGGCAGAATCGTCGAAGACAGATTGAGACACAGAGCGGCGGAATCGTCGACGAGACCGATGGAGAGGTGGATTCCTCGACAACCGAGAGAGAGGCGACGACGAGTCGGAGATGTTGAAGATCACCGAGATATCATCTTTCAGCTTCGGTGAGCAAAGAGAGAAAGAGAGAAGACGAGTTCGTTGAGAGAGACAGAACTGGTGAGAAAGTGACACGTGCACTAAAACCCCCGTCTCTTGTGTTGCACAATAGGCTACGCATTCAGCGTATTTCCTCATTTAAGATTTATTTTTAATCCACAATTATACTAAAATCCCTCTTTAAAGACCGCGATAATCATGGTCTTAGGCCATCAGCATCAACGATCTAGAGGAGAGAGATTCACAACTTTTTTTTTGATTATTTTATTTTTCTATTTTCTGTTTTATCTTTTAAAAAAATAATAATCGAACCAATCGCATGCCGTCACGTGCCGTGAGACTCGCGAAACAGTGATGATGCAGGTTCACTGCCAAGACTCTGTGCGTCAGAAGTTCACAAAATGATGATTATTATATTAATTTAATTTTTCGGGATATGTGTGAACTTTGAGTAAAAACCCTTAATGCGGGTGCTCTTAGATCTAGCATGGCAATTACGAACTCTGAATAAAATTTGCGTGGTCAAGTACAAACACTGCTTGATCTTGTGTTTACAGAAAAAAAAAGAAGAGATCCTAAAAGTAATGGTCCATTTTACAAAATAAAAGGCCCGAAATCCTATAGCCCAAATCATTATTCACCACTAATATTCGGGCACAAGCAGTGAACATAACGGATAAGTGTTATCCTCATCTTCATCTTCTCTATCTAACTCACCGAGAAGGAAAAGCAAAGAGATTCTGGTGTGAAGATGAACATTGCCACCTATCATTGTCACTCAAATGTCATGTTAAATCCTCGCATAGACAAGACTATAGCGAGGAGTGGACAAGCAAGCTCAAATAATGTTACATTCATGATAAGAACACAAGGAAGAAGAAGAAATATGGGATTGTGTTTAGTAAGAGCATGTGCAGGAGAAGAAGAATCTGACAGTCAAAGTAAGCCCTAGAGAAGAAGTTTTTTGAGTTTAGCAGAAGCTGGTCTTGTAGAAATCTCGGGCCTTGGTGCACACGAGAAGTTTCTCTGTCGACTAACGGTAAATTAAATTTTAAAGTTTATAACCCTTTCGCTTTTTGAGTATAATTGTATTTGCAATGGTAAATGTAAGTTAAATTATAATTCAGTTTTTTAAGAACAAAAAAATAAGATTTATATTCTTATAAATTTAGTTGGTACTAGTGAATTATTTAGGAAATGAAACCTAAACTTTACAGAGAAATGATTACATTCATGATTCATCTTTATGAAAAAAATATTTACACACATAATCAAGAACCATATTCTAGCGCATTATAATTAACAATTTTTCATGCACTAGTGTATATACATAAATTAAACAACTGGAATTTCATTTTTGCAAAAAATGAAGAACGAATCATGTACATTAATCGATGGTTGAGATATAAATCCGTACTAATTTCGGTTGTATTTTGGAACTAAAAATATACAGATATCGTCCTTGAATTTACTAAGAGTGATATTGGAGTAAGAAGGATGTTCAATAGAAGAGTTGAATGCTGGTAAAATATGCGACTGGTTCTTAAAATATAAGCTGATGAGAGAGCAGAACATGGAGTCCGCCGTTCTTCAGTGGGATGATCCCGATTTTCCATTTTAATATTCTCTTATCATTACATTTTAAGAAACAATATAGTATGTATGATCATCCATTAACTGGAAAATATAAAGTCGAATTGAAGATATTAGGTTCTTCATTATAACAAAGTGAGTATATAAGTATTGGTGATGAGTCTTATTCTAATTTGGTCTACATCATCCTAAACAATATATGCATCCGTGGATCACTTGAAAGACTTCGTTAAAACTAAGTAACTCTCTATTCGTCTCCATGAATGAGGTCCATGTGTCCAGGTATAGAAGAAATAATAAAATTTTAGAATTTACTAATAAGATAAAGTATATGCCATTAGTCCCCAGCCGTATGACATGTCTACTAAGCAGGTCGATTCGACATTTGAAAGATCAGGGAAAAATTAAGATGAAAGAGTGGACTTTGAGGCTATCTAAGATGGGAGCTTCTGATGAGCTCACTGAGAAGCAGACTCATCAACTTCACTTTGGACCTTGACTCATCCTACAACTTCGGGTGTCCTGCCTATAGTGCAGGTAACTAACTCATGTGATGTGTGCTCGGTACTTTTTTTTTTGTTTTAGACTACTTGGATCCGTGTAGTTATAATGATGGCTTTAAGGATAATGATTTTGGTTCAAGACTATTTGATGTGCTACATTCACGAAATGGATATTGTGTAGACAAGACCCAAAAGAATAAGGTTTTCTTTGGTTGTCTAAAGATCATACCAAGCCAAAAAAAAATTTGCTCTCTTGCGGATGGTTAGAACATGATGAAATGCAATGATTAAAAACGTTTTTAGATTCAATCAATAATCAACATTCATAGACAGGATATATGTTCTAATTAATACATATTTTCTTGTAGTATTTAATTTGGTCTACGCACAGCAAAAGATAATAGTATCATCTATCTAGTAGTATTTTTATGTTAATATTAAGCAAATACATAATAGGCATGTAACATTATTTAACGGCTGTTAGACGCATCCCCAGCCCTCTGCTTCTTCCATCTGTGAGCAGCTTCTATAATCTTAAGATTGTCCATCGTCTGTGATTCATCTGGGAACAAATAATCAGTGTATTCTTGGTACCTGCCGAGGATTCAAACAAGGTTTTTTTGTCACATTTAAGCAATCATTAGCAGTATAAAGATAACGAAATCGAGCAGTTATGTGAATGCAATGCATACTCTGTAGAGCCGTCTTCTTCTCTAATGATGGCTTTTCTTTTCTTGAGCTTCTTTGGGAGAAGTGACTGAGCGACACTAACATCCCCGAGGCTACCAAAGCCCGCCTCCATGTTAACCCAATCCTCCAAAAGTGTAGCACGCTCTTCTTTGTGTGCGGAGTCTTTGTAGTAGGTGTTGGCTCTCTCAAAGATGGCTAAGTAGAAGAAAGAAAAAACAGTTTAAAACATGCCACAAGAAATTCACCAAAAATTAACTCATAATAATAACATTATTAATAGTTTAAAACCTCTGGCGCGTCTGATGCAGTCTTTCTTGGTTTCAGTAGCAACTTCTTCTTCACCTTTTTGTTCATCAGCAGAAGCTTCAAACTTTGCAAAGCTAACCCACACGTTGTAATGCTTTGTACGGTCCAAGAGTCGTTCATATAAAGCTCGTGTCCTCTCTAACTCCTTTTCTGATATCTCAAAATCGATGTACATCTGCCAAAAACACAACAACAGAGAATTTAATATATTTCCAATCGGTTCAAAAGTATGAGAAATCTGTGGAAAATATAGAAGAAGCTTACCTTCCATAGCAGCTCCGGCATGTCTAGAGCAGGCTGAGAGATTGCAAGTTCAAAAATAGCTCTAGCGCGATCTTTTTCAGAAAGAGACATCTCAAACTCAGCGTAGCTTCTCCAAGCATAGCAATTCTCAGGAGACCACTCAAGGTACCGCTCATATATTTTTCTACATCTATCTATGTTTGCCAACTGGAGTTCCATCTCAATGTATTTCTTGAATATCTGTTTTACAGGGAAAAATAAATAATCACCACAATAAGTATAAGACAAGAGTTAAACCACTGTCCGACTAACGTTCTTCAGGCTTTATATAATTTACCTTGTCTTTTGGAGCTTTCCCAATCGCATTTCCTAATAGCTGCCGTGCACCGGTGAGATTCAATTGCCTGATTTCAAATTGTGCAGCGAGCAACCATATTTTGGCAAAAGAAAATTTGTTGTGGGGGATAAGCTTCAGGCATGCTCTGTAATGTTTGTTACAAACAATTTAAGTACATGCAGCTCTAAAATAAACTGAAACGTAATAAATGAAATGTAAAAAAAATGACAAGTTTCAGAAATTAATACCTGTAAACATCGCGTGTACGCTCCACATCTTTAGTATTAACCTCCTCATACAATGCATAATTAATCCTACATATATACAACAATGATCAGTCACACATGGTCAGTGTCAACATATACAAAACAAGAATTAAAAATTGCAAGAATCTTACAATACACTCACTCACCAGAGGTAGATGTATCTTTTCCAATAACGTTTTTCCTCAGCAGGTGGAACATTAGCAACAGCCCTCTCATAGATTTCTCTAATCCTATCTTTCTTCCCAATACAACCTTCTTCTTCTTCTAGCCTAAGGTAATCGAGCCACGAATCGTAGTTCAAAGGGTTCTTCCTCACTTCATCTTCGTACTGATGAAACCTCTTCTTCCCAACAAGGGAGTCCTCAGTCCCTTCCTCGCCACCGTACCTTCTCTCAAAGGCCGCAAACTTTTCGTACAAAGCCTCAGCTCTTTCCTTAGGGATACGAACAAGAGCATACTCGTAGATACCCCTGGCCCTCTCTACTTCCTTGCATCCTTCTTCAAATTCAGCAAACGCCACAAAGAGACTCTCAGCTTCCTCGTCTCCGAGAAGGTCCGAGGCGCGTTCGTAAACCTTCCTAGCGAGCTCAACTTCACCACGGTCAATCTCAAACTTTGCATATCGAATATAAGCAGAAACTGTCCGGTGGAAAAGAACAAATCTCTCGTAGACTGATCTCGCACGTGCGAACTCATTAAACTCGAGTTCGAAGTTGATGTAACAAAGCCAACCTTCTTGATCAGGCGACCACTTCATCCACCGCTCGAATACATGTCTAGCTCCCGCGATGTTCCCCAGCATCTTCTCCATGTGAGCGTACTTGCACCAAAGCTGGTCCACGCGAGGGAGAAGCGTAACGGCACGTTCCCAGACGTTTCTCGCGCTGTTGACGAACTTGTTCTTCATCTCGAACTCCGCGTACTTGATCCATACCGTGTGGTTCCTGTAGTCTCCTTCTATGGCGCGTTCCCACACGCTCCGAGCACGTGCGTAATCCGTTTGGGACTCTTCCCACTGCGCGTATTTAACCAAAACGTTGACGTTCCATCTAGCCCGCCTGATCTTATCCTCGAAATCTTTACGGACTCGGAGCCTGTAGTCGGAGAGATCAGTCGTGTCGGTAATCTTCTGCTTCGGCGGACGGATCTCGGCCTCTTGCGTCTCTCGAGCTTCCCTTAGAATCTGCTCCGCCGTGATTTGCACCGTCGCAGGATTCTTGTTCTTCACACGCGTCGTACGTGGAAGCTTCGTTTCTATGTCCTTACGGGGCATGTACGCTAGGGTACGGTCGGAAGAATCTTTGTCCGATGACATTTTGCACAAGGAGATTTTTTTTTTTTGATCAAAGCAGAAGGGGATCTTTTGCCCTTTTCTTCTAGGGTTTCCTGATTGTTTTTGGAACTAGACAAAGATAGGATGAACGTAACATGCACATGATAATATAGATATCACTACGTTGTTAGTGGGCCTAGATAGGCTTAGCCCATATTAATAATTTTCTAATTCATCTCGACCTTCTACACCAATTAAAATGACACATAAGATTAGTGAAAAAAAATAATTAAAAAAAAAATAAAACAGGTGAAAAAAAATGTCTTCTTCTTTTTCATCCCTCAAAAAAAATATATGAAGTTTTGGTTGTCAATCTTTTTAAATCTCCAATTTTATGTTTTCAAATATAATTTTATATCCTAAATCCAAATCCTAAACCATAAATCCAAACTGTAAACTCTAAACCAAAACCCAAATTATAAACTATAAACCCAAATTGTAAACCCTAAATCTAAATCTAATACATCTAAATAGGATTTGTGTTTAGAGTTTATAGTTTAGATTTAGGATCTACGATCTACGATTTAGGTTTATGATTTAGAATTTAGAAATTGATGCATATAATTGTTTATCTATTTCATAAGAAAACATAATTTGATTTGATTCTGAGAAGCTAAAGTCGAAATTTGATTTGAAATTATAAAATTGAAGATGTAAATTTGACAAACAAAACTTCATTTTTTCTCTGTGAAATAAGAAATAGATCAAGTTCTTTTAGTTTTCATGTTTTCTTTATTTTTTTAATTTTTTTAACTAATCATACATGTCAATTTAATTGGTGTAGAGGATTGAGATGAATTTAAAAATTTACCATAAGGGATGAACCCAAGTTTTATTCGTTAAAGACTTAAAGTTGTGTGTTTTCAGGCGAATTGTATTATGAAGGAATACATTATCAATTTATCATAAAAAATAAATAGTCTTTATGACTTGATTAGTGTCTTTATAACATTTTGTCTCTACACTGTAAACAAGATACAAAGAAAAACACAATGTTTACACCTCAAAGATACAAAGTTCAGAAAGAAAACTCCGCTGATCACAGGATTGATTTTCAATAGACACAAACATAATCTCTTTGCTTGTTACTTGATGTACTATACTGTACATGCCCAATCAATCAAATTATCGCCTCAGCAGAACAACATTCGTGATGTGTCTTCATCTCATCTCATGTTTATAAGACACTTTGTTAATCAGAAACTATTCAGGAGAGAAGAGAGTTGCTAAACCTTGATCAACTGTAATTTGCAGCTTGCTATAAGACATCAATGCCTTTTCATCACATTTATATGAGTTTCTTCCCCTTGCTAATACCTCTCCGTCTGAATCTATGATTCCTTCCTTGTCTTCTTCGTTTATCCGTGCACCTGGCTCCAGCACGAATGCCTTCACCTTTACCACAGTTAAATCACCGCTTCAACATTTTGTAAGTTAAGAAACATCAAACGAAAGATTACAACTAAATGAATGGGTTCGTGGGTTCGGATGACACACCTTTAAGTACGATACATAAGGTGATTGAACATGTGTCCCATCACTCAACTTTGTCATAAGTGATAACAAGGCAAGCTTCGGGCAATCTTTCATCACAATCAGATCCAGAAAGCCATCAGAAAACTGTTCCATAAGACCATATATAGCATAGGAAGCGTCGTCAGTTTGTTTTATCTTTGCTATAGACAAACTAGGAAAGGCTTCTTGCTTTGTCCACTGAGTAAAAGAAAATGTTATAAAATGTGTAACTGACTGACCTTTGCGTTGGGAGCAGCCAAAGTGTTCTCAGCACCCCATGGAACATTATGAAGCCATACTGAAATAAATGGGCCTTTCATTTCTCTCCATTCCAAATCTTCAAGATTAGTGTCAGGTCCTTGGTATCCTAGTGTCTTATCACTAACAGATGACTCCTTGTCTACATGGTAACTGGCTGGTTGTCCATAGCTTTCAAACCCAGGAGCTGGGACAAATAGAATTCGTCCATTGTACTGTCTCAAACATATTATCCTCTGGAGACCCTGCAAAGTCAAGCCGTGGAAGAGACAACACAATATCCCGTTAGTTGAATAAGAAACTTAATAGATCTGAATACACTAGACGCACAGTTTAAGACCTTCAGTGCAAAAGCTTGTCAAAAAGATTCAACAAAACGTACATAGACATCAAAGCGAGCACTGCCCATCCATCTGAACTTTTCTGACTCGATGTCTATATCAGCCACTAATCCTGAAAATAAAATTAGAAGTATAATTCACCAAGGTCAATCACTAGTTTCATATGCAAATACATTTCTGTAGTCACTTGCATACCCCAAGCAAGCATCAAGACGCTGAAGAATTTGGTAGTCCCTTGTGATATAGTTGCCACATCTAAAGAACGTCTATGACCTGCCAATTAAAAAAAAAATTAACAGTGAGCTGATTCATGAGGTAAAAGAATTTTCTTTTGTAGGATAGAATAATTAAAAAGGGAAGGAAAAAGACCTCGGATAATGGAAACAGTGGCACTTGATGCACTACAAGACAACCCAACAGGGTCCAGCAATGATTTTATCATGCCATTACCACTTCCTGCCATCAAGAGTTATAGATATGAACTAACACAAAGTATATCATTTTGCTAAAAGATTCTCGTGCACAAGAGATCAAATTCTCTATCATAAACAGCAATTGTTTCAATCCTACTGAAGAATAATAATTTTTACATCTAAAATTTCAACATGGAACACACAAGAGACGAGAATGACAAAAAAAAACAAACCAGAACGAACCTGCAGGCACCATTCCAATAGGCAATTTCAAGGCAGTTCTCCAGTCTGCTCTTTCTGACAATCCATTTACAACCTACTAAATTAGGAGCCAATCGTAAGGAATCAGCAACAATATAATAAAAACAAGAGATTTTTTTTTTGATAAAAAACAAGAGATTGCTTCTTCTAAAAAAACAAGAGATTGCTTCTTCTAAAGGATCCTTCACAAAAGTAATACGCTTTTTTCCAGCAAAGATCGTTGAACAAACGAATTCATTAAACTCCTCTACTTCTAATCATGTGAGAAAATAGTAGCAAAAGACACACTCATCATCACAACTTCCAAATTATAAGTTATTGGTGAAAAATGACACTTCCACAAGAAGAGGAAAGCTTCCAACTTTACCTCAACAAGGACACCGTCGCCGCTAACGCAAACAATACCGTCGTATTTAGACAAATCAACGGACCTAACCATCTCCTTAGCATGCAACTGATACTTAGTTTCTGTAAAAAAAAAAAACCAAAAAAGTCACCAATTATCAACAATCAGTTTGTTTACTCTCCCAAGAGAAGAGTTCAGACAAGAAATAAGCAAAACCTTGAACATCAAGTTGAACAAGAGCATCATCAAACAACGGCTTTACTTCCTCAACAAATATCTTCCTCGCCGTCTTGTTCCCACCAAAAGGGTTCACAAACACAAGCAACCTCTTAGGCCGACCTACAAAACAAAAAAATAACATTCACCAACCTACGACGTCGTTTACGATTCCAATAGCTTTTTTCGATTTAATTCAACAAACTAACTAACTAACCGAGAGAGGCGAGGTGTTGACGAAGCTTATCGCACCATAGCTTTCTCGATTCATCGTAGAGAGGCTCGAACACGAAATCTTTCCTCACGTAATCTCCTCCGCTTCCTCCGCAGCAGATTGATGATCCTCCTCTTCTCTCCACCACGGTCTTCACTCTAACCTTGTTGCCTTCCACGGCGAAGCTCAGGATCTCTTTCTCCGCTGTCGATTTCCCAAGACCGGATTCCGTCCATTGTAGCTCTCCGTCGGCGGTTAAAGTCAACGGCGTGATGACACCGTTTATTAGAACTCGGTCGGAGATTAACGGTGGAGAGGGAAGGTGATCGTTCTCCCGCTGAGGATCCATAGTGATGAGAGAGAAGAGAAGAGAAGAGACGAGAAGAGGTTCGTCGTTGGTGAGAGAGAGCTTATAGACTTTTCCGATCAGGTATGGGAGTGAAACCCACGCGCCTAACTTGGCGAGTTTATGAGTTGACTTGGCGTAAATGTTTTTCGTAGTTATGATGTGTCAATTTTGTATTGGACAGAGATTAAATAAATACATGTAAACCTGTAAGAAGATGATGATCTTGAAACGACGGCGTTTTTCGAAAATGAGAACGACAGCGTTTCACAGATGATAACGACAGTGACGCTTGCAGGAGAGTATGACTATTCACCTTGTAGAGAGATAAACCAACACAATGGCATCCATTTCGTACTGATAACAAGACAGCTTCCAGATAAGCATAACCATGTTTCTCGTTGTTGAAATCTATTCTATTAAAACACAACTGTGACCTATTAATATCAGTTCAGTCCAACTATTATTTCAACAAAATATATTTTTTTGATTTATAACTGCAACGAGAAAACATGATAGATTATATGATAACTGCAACAACATTAGTTTCCCGAATGTAACCACCACATCATCACGTCTCATAACCACCACCTAATAACTCCAAAATTCTATTCACATAAAATATATTCTATCATGTTTTCATATAATCTACAGTGTGATAATTACAGTAGCTTCTACTATCATATAATCTACGGCCACTATAATAATTATAACTAGTGGTCTTCTGGCGCTACGCGCCGGGTTTGTATATCTTATTTTTAAATGAATTAATAATTGATTTTATGGTCTTAGTAAAAAAAATAAGTTCAAATACATGAAGATGAGTATACGTTAAAAGAGAATCATGTTATTTTGTTTTAAAGTTCCTTATGTCAATGTAGAATAATATAAGTGGTTTTGATTGACTGTGGCGTATCAAAGTAAATTTAGTTGAAATATAAACATAGAGTAAAGTTGATGTTTTGTAAGGAAAAATGTAAATGTTTGTGTTTGGTTCTGTGATTATCTTGTTTGAAGAAAGATAATAAATTATTTCATCCTCTTAAAGTAGTACAATTTTCGCATACTTTATCTATGTCAAAGATGTGGCAGTTTGTTGGAGGCTTCATTGTTGTTGTATTGGTTAAATACTTTGTTTTCAAAAGGATCCTTAATTAGTGACTATTTGAATTGGATTTGAATTGACTATTTTTTCAGGAATGCTTATTCAAAAACTATTTTCAAAATTGTCTCTGCATAACATTAATATACCATAAAGATATGTACCTTTGTCATAGTTCCCATATGCGGATTGATGAAGATGGTCGAGTCATTTGCTATATTTATGGTGGAAAAAATACTGATTTAACCCCTAAATGATCCTCTGAATTGTTATTATCCAAACATTGTTTCATACATGTATTGATTCATCATCCTGAGTGATTCCGCTGAACAATATCATAGTCTAAGGTTTTTGAAATGGATGGAATGGTTTGTGCCTGAAAAGCTTTCGTCATAATTGTTGAGTAAAATATCTGATTCCATCTTATTTGTTTTGTGCATATAGTGGAAAATATGTTTTCCTGTGAATCTTTTACTTTGTTGAAGATCTAATATCTATATTGTTAGATGGTGGGTTACTGCTATATTAATAATTGTAGTTGTTTGTTGTTTAATTTGACATTCCACTGATGTAACAATTTATGTGGATGTGGTAATTTTTTTTAAGTGTGAAAGTATTGCTTTATGGAAGTTATAGAAGAAACTTTTCATGTTAGAAAGGAACTTATAGATCATTTTTTTTCATTTTAGACAGAAACTTATAGTTCACTTTTAGTGTTTATGAGATATATTCCATGTAATTTAAAGGTGTTTTAGAGACAAATTTTTAGATAATATAAAATAATAATAAAAATAAAGGGAAATTGTTACTAATACCACTTTCAAAATACCACTTTTCATTTTTACCCTAACCAACTTTACCACTAAAAATTTAATAAACAAAATACTATTATACCCTTGACTAATTGAAACTAAACTACAGTAAAACCTCTATAAATTAATAATGTTGGGACTTTGAAATTTTATTAATTTATAGAGATATTAATTTACAAAAGTTTCCTTATTTATATTTTTTTTATTTGTGAATTTTTTTATTTATAAAATAAGAAAAATATTTGATTTTACCGTATACACATTATTTAAATCTTAGAAATTTGACATGAATGGTATATATTTTTATGTTTCATAGAATTGTTACCTGGTTTTGTATATAATTTTATTAAATATTAACAAAATATATAGAGATATTAAAAAAAATATAAGTATTTTCATTATGAATTTAAAACCAATAATATAATGTTGAGTTTGTACTTATATAAATTTATACATAGATGGATTATTAATTTATGATTTTAAAGGGAATATATATTCACATGAGAATTTTAAAAACATTATTATCTTATTATTTTATCGATTTGTGTCGTATTTTACACCGGCCCAAATTGGGACCGGCGAAATTTATTAATTTATAGAGATTATTAATTTACCGATTATTAATTTATAGAGGTTCTAGTGTACTTTCTTATTCTTTTGCCTGCGACGTCTTCATATCTCAGATCGATCAAATTGAATATATCCGATGATCAAATCCGACGAAATTGACCAATTATGAAGAGTACTCCGGCGAGATTCGACGATGTTAGAGAGTTCTACGCAAGTTTTGACGACATTGACAAGTTCCTGGCTAGTTCTCTGACGAGAATTGACGAGGACTACAGCCTCAAACGATTTTCCGAATCTATCACCATCGTCGATCAATCCATTCATGAGCTATTCCGTTTAGTATCAGATTATGTTCTCCGCCACGACAGGTTTCTCTCGCCGGAGGTATCATTTCCGATCTGATCGGTGAGTGTGAGATCGCAATCGCAGTTGAGTACGCCACTCATTTCAGATAACGGTGGCGGCACCACATCCTCAGATGCTACAATGGTACTACAATCCCACTCTCTGTATCACTTTGTGTCGGAGTATCTCTCTCTTTCTTGTAGCTTTGAATTTTTTTCTAGAGTTTGTGTCGGAGTATCTCTCTCTTTCTTGTAGCTTTGAATTTTTTTCTAGAGTTTGTGTCGAGTATAAATTTGTGTTTCAAGTATCTTTGATTGCGACATTTGATTGACAGTTTGGGGCATGTGTTTTGCAGGGAATTGATTTGATCGCAGGAGGTAAGAGTAAGAAGACCAAAAGGCCAGCTCCTAAGTCGGACGATGTCTACCTCAAGCTTACCGTCAAGTTCCCAAACTTTGAAACAACAACGAATATTTTCTTTTAGATTCTTATTTTGAGTGAATTTCGTTGACATTTTTGTAATTGAAAAAATTGCAGCTTTACAGGTTTCTGGTAAGGAAAACACAGAGCAAGTTCAATGCAGTGATCTTTAAGAGGCTTTTCATGAGCAAAGTCAACAAGGCTCCTCTTTCTCTTTCCAGGCTCGTCGTGTTTATGACCGGCAAGGTTCCATTTTGTTCATGTTTGGATCAAAGTTTGGATTATCTACTAGCTATAAGTTTTTGAGTGAGATCTCGGATGCTTGTGATATCGTAGGAAGATAAGATTGTTGTCTTGGTTGGAACCATAACTGATGATCTGAGGGTACACGAGATTCCCAGCTATCAAAGTTACTGCCTTGAGGTTCACTGAGAGAGCCAGAGCTCGCATTGAGAAAGCTGGTGGTGAATGCTTAACCTTTGACCAGCTTGCTATCAGAGCTCCTTTGGGACAGAACACTGTAATAATATCTCTCTCAACCAAAACTGATCTTCTTCATTTTATCAAAATCCACGTCATCTAATAGTTAACTTAACTTGTTTCTTGTGTGTAGGTTCTTCTTAGAGGACCTGAGAACTCACACGAGGCAGTGAAGTATTTCGGCCCTGCTCCTGGTGTGCCACACACTCACTCCAAGCCATATGTTCGGTCCAAGGGAAGGAAGTTTGAGAAGGCCAGAGGAAAGAGGAAGAGCTGTGGTTTCAAGGTTTAAGAAACATTGTCTCTGCGTCTTTGAACTTGGTTCTCAGAGTGTTTGTTTGCTTCTTTACTTAAATCTCTATTCTCGTTGCTTCTCGTTTGCTTCTCGTTAGTGAATTGTTGCTTCTAGTTTGCTTGTTTCAGCCAATATGTTTAAGTTTTGTTTCTACTGGATTCAGAAATACTACATACCCTTATAAATTATTTTATAATCTTTTATAATGGTGTATAAACTTTACAAATTATTTTTATAGACCTTTATAGCTTATTTTTTTATCAGAATATATTAATATTTTTTTGAATAAATCCTTATAAACATATTTATAAACTCTTATAAATAAATTATAAACCTTATAAATAACTTATATGTTCTTGTAATAGTTTTACAAACCTTTATAAATAGTTATATAAATATTTATATGTGTTTTATAAACTTTATAGATGGTTGATACAAGATTTATAAGCTCTTATAAAATTTATAAATGTTTTATAAATGGTTTTATAAGCCTTTATAAATTATATAAATATTTATATATATACATATATATATATATATATATATAGATATATACATTTATATAAACTATTGATAAAGGTTTATAAATGATTCTAAATCTTCATAAATGGTTTATAAACATTTATAAATTATTTATAATCCTTATAAAGCCTTATAGGCTGATTTTATAAACTCTTATAAATGAACTATACTTTAATAATATATTTAGGAAGTCTTATAGACTGATTTTATAAACTCTTATAAAGTCACATTAATTGTTTTCTAAACCACTATATATAATCTCTTATTTCTTATAAATAATTTACAAACATTTATAATAAAATTATAGATATTTATAATAGCTTTATGAATATTCATTTCTAAAGTTTTGTAAAGATTTGTAAACTCTTATAAAATATTTATAAACTATTGAAAACGATTTATTAAATCTTATAAATTGTGCTATGAAGATTATTAAACATTTATAATACTTTTATAAACCCTTATATACAGATTCATAGACTTTTATAAATATATGTATAACCTTATAAATGATTTATAAATTCTTATAAATAGTTTTATAAACCCTTATAAAAGGTTCTGAACATAATTTTACATACCCTTATAAGACATTGTAAAGAGATGATGATACGTGGCAGTTCTGAGGCACATGCAGACAGCTTATAAAAGCTTATAAGGGGTTATAAGTTATATAATCTCTTCATAAAACTAGTATATCTGAGTTTTATAAATGCTTATAATGGGTTATAAGTTATATAATCTCTTTAAAAAACTAGTATATCTGAGTTTTATAAAGGTTTATAAGGGGTTATAAGTTATATAATATCTTCATAAAACTAGTATTTTCAGAGTTTTATAAATGTTTGTCTGGGGTTATAAGTTATGTAATCTCTTCATGAAACTATTATATCTGAGTTTTATAATGGTTTATAAGGGGTTATAAGTTATATAATTTTTTCATGAAACTAGTATATCTGATTTTTATAAAGGTTTATAAGGGGTTATAAGTTATTTAATCTCTTCATGAAACTAGTATATCTGAGTTTTATAAAGGTTTAACAGGGGTTATATGTTATGTAATCTCTTCATGAAACTAGTATATCTGAGTTTTATAAAGGTTTATAAGAGGTTATAACTTATATAATCTCTTCATAACACTAGTATATCTGAGTTTTATAAAGGTTTATGAGAGGTTATAAGTTATATAATATCTTCTTAAAACTAGTATTTTCTGAGTTTTATAAAGGTTTATCAAGGGTTATAAGCTAAATAATTTCTTCATGAAACTAGTATATCTGAGTTTTATAAAGGTTTATAAGGGGTTATAAGTTATATAATCTTTTCATGAAACTAGTATATTAGTCGTTTCATATCTGAGGTTATATAATACTTTATAAGGGGTCAGCTATAAAAATTTATAAGTTCTTATTTTTCAGTCTTTTCATCTTTGAGTTTATATGATATGAGTTTTATAATGGTTTATAAGGGGTTATAAGTTATATAATCTCTTCATAAAACTAGTATATCTGAGTTTTATAATGGCTTATAAAGGGTTATAAGTTATACAATCTCTTCATGAAACTAGTATATCATTATTTTCATCTATGAGTTTATATAATACTTTATAAGGGGCCAGCAATAAACATTTATAAGTTCTTATTTTTCAGCATTTTCATCTCTAAGTTTCTATGATATGAGTTTTATAATAGTTTATAAGGGGTTATAAGTTATATAATCTCTTCATAAAACTACTATATCTGAGTTTTATAAAAGTTTATAAGAGGTTAAAGTTATATAATCTCTTCATGAAACTATTATTTTCTGAGTTTTATAAAGGTTTATCAGGGGTTGTAAGTTATATAAGCTTTTCATGAAACTAGTATATATGAGTTTTATAAAGGTTTATAAGGGGTTATAAGTTATATAATCTCTTCATGAAACTAGTATTTTCTGAGTTTTATAAACGTTTATCAAAGGTTGTAAGTTATATAATCTCTTCATGAAACTAGTATATATGAGTTTTATTAAGGTTTATAAGAGGTTATAAGTTATATAATCTCTTCATGAAACTAGTATATTTGTGTTTTATAAAGGTTTATAAGGGGTTATAAGTTATATAATCTCTTCTTGAAACTAGTATATATGAGTTTTATAAAGGTTTTTAAGGGGTTATAAGTTATATCTTCTCTTCATAAAACTAGTATTTTCTGAGTTTTATAAAGGTTTATCAAGGGTTATAAGTTGTATAATCTTTTCATGAAACTAGTATATATGAGTTTTATAAAGGTTTATAAGGGGTTATAAGTTATATAATCTCATCATGAAACTAGTATATCTGAGTTTTATAAAGGTTTATAATGAGTTATAAGTTATATAATTTCTTTAAAAAACTAGTTTATCTGAGTTTTATAAAGGTTTATAAGGGGTTATAAGTTATATAATATCTTCATAAAACTAGTATTTTCTGAGTTTTATAAAGGTTTAACAAGGGTTATAAGCTATGTAATATTTTAATGAAGCTAGTATATTTGAGTTTTATAAAGGTTTATAAGAGGTTATAAGTTATATAATCTCTTCATAACACTAGTATATCTGAGTTTTATAAAGGTTTATGAGAGTTATAAGTTATATAATCTCTTCATAAAACTAGTATTTTCTGAGTTTTATAAAGGTTTATCAGGGGTTATAAGCTAAATAATTTCTTCATGAAACTAGTATATCTGAGTTTTATAAAGGTTTATAAGAGGTTATAAGTTATATAATCTTTTTATGAAACTAGTATATTAGTCGTTTCATATCTGAGGTTATATAATACTTTATAAGGGGTCAGCTATAAAAATTTATAAGTTCTTATTTTTCAGCCTTTTCATCTTTGAGTTTATATGATATGAGTTTTATAATGGTTTATAAGGGATTATAAGTTATATAATCTCTTCAGAAAACTAGTATATCTGAGTTTTATAATGGCTTATAAGGGGTTATAAGCTATACAATTTCTTCATAAAACTAGTATATCATTATTTTCATCTATGAGTTTATATAATACTTTATAAGGGGCCAGCTATAAACATTTACAAGTTCTTATTTTTCAGCCTTTTCATTTCTAAGTTTATATGATGTGAGTTTTATAATAGTTTATAAGGGGTTATAAGTTATATAATCTCTTCATAAAACTAGTATATCTGCGTTTTATAAAAGTTTATAAGGGGTTAAAGTTATATAATCTCTTCATGAAACTATTATTTTCTGAGTTTTATAAAGGTTTATCAAGGGTTGTAAGTTATATAATCTTTTCATGAAACTAGTACATATGAGTTTAATAAAGGTTTATAAGGGGTTATAAGTTATATAATCTCTTCATGAAACTAGTATTTTCTGAGTTTTATAAACGTTTATCAAAGGTTGTAAGTTATATAATATCTTCATGAAACTAGTATATATGAGTTTTATAAATGTTTATAACAGGTTATAAGTTATATAATCTCTTCATGAAACTAGTATATTTGTGTTTTATAAAGGTTTATAAGGGGTTATAAGTTATATAATCTCTTTTTGAAACTAGTATATATGAGTTTTATAAAGGTTTTTAAGGGGTTATAAGTTATATCATCTCTTCATGAAACTAAATTTTTCTGAGTTTTATAAAGGTTTATCAGGGCTATAAGTTGTATAATCTTTTCATGAAACTAGTATATATGAGTTTTATAAAGGTTTATAAAGGGTTATAAGTTATATAATCTCTTCATGAAACTAGTATATCTGAGTTTTATAAAGGTTTATAATGAGTTATAAATTATATAATCTCTTTAAAAAACTAGTTTATCTGAGTTTTATAAAGATTTATAAGGTGTTATAAGTTATATAATATCTTCATAAAACTAGTATTTTTAGAATTTTATAAAGGTTTATCTGAGGTTATAAGTTATGTAATATCTTCATAAAACTAGTATATCTAAGTTTTATAAATGTTTATAAAGGGTTATAAGTTATATAATCTCTTTATAAAACTAGTATATCTGAGTTTTATTAAGGCTTATAAGGGGTTATAAGTTATTTAATATCTTCATGAAACTAGTATATCTGAGTTTTATAAAGGTTTATAAGGGGTTATAAGTTATATAATCTTTTCATGAAACTAGTATATCTGAGTTTTATAAAAGTTTATAAGAGGTTATAAGTTATATAATCTCTTCATAATCTAGTATATCTGAGTTCTATAAAGGTTTATAAGTGATTCTTAATAAATTCCAATGCATTATAAACTAGTATATCTGAGTTTTATAAAGGTTCATAAGTGATTTTTAATAATTTATATAATACTTTATAAGAGATTATAAGTTATATATTACTTTATAAACTAGTATATATGAGTTTTATAAAGTTTTATAAGTGAGTTTTAATAAATTTTAATGCATTATAAATTAGTATATCTTAGTTTTATAAAGGTTTATAAGAGATTTTTTAATAAGTTATATAATACATTTAAGGGTTTATAAGTTATATAATACTTTATAAACTAGTATATCTGAATTTTATAAAGGTTTGTAAGTGAGTTTTAATAAATTTTAAATGAATTATACTTTTATAGTTTATTTAGAAAGCCTTATACACTGATTTTATAAACTTTTATAAATTCTTTTTTTTATAAACCATTATAAATAATTTACAAACATTTATAACAGAATTATAGACACTTATAATAGCTTTATGAATATTTACTTCTAAAGTTTTGTAAAGATTTATTAACTCTTATAAATCGTGCTATGAAGAATATTAAACTCTTATAAATGATTTTATAAACTCTTATAAGAAGTTTCTAACATGCAAAATAATATAGATTAGCTACAGCCCAAGCTGCAGCAATATAATCACATTTCCATTTCCAGAGTTTCGAAGCTGAGATTTCTTCTATTCAATTAGCTGCAGCAAGAACGTATCAAATCTGACATGGAAAGTACCGTACCAGTAGCGTGAATTATTATATTTAGACCCATAAAAGGTGTGAATCTCTTCTCTCTTATTCTCCGTGAAAATGTTGTATTCAACCGGCTTTTGGATTATACCACTATACTCATACTTTATACCATCATCTACCACATGTGAAGAAGCAACCGAATGAACTCCCACCACTGCCTGTGAAAACCCATTCTCCATAACCATTTGCTCTTCGCTTTTGTCAACTTGCTTCTCAGGTGTTTTTGCTTCCAAAGTAGCTGACTCCACAGCAACATACCCATTACTCATAGAAGATGACAGGGACCTATCTATAGAACTATGTTCACTAGCAATAGTGCTGACACTGGCAACAGGAAACTGAGACTCCTCATCTGCCATCTCCATTTCTTTGGCCACAAATAAATCATACTCCATCACAGCAGGTTCCTGGACTTGATAGGCCTCCTCTTCCTCAGATTTGTTCACACTTTCTTCCATCGTCTTTCTAAAACCTCCATTTATTTCCACAGGGTTCCCTTCATGAACATCAAAATGTTGACTTTCCCACTGACTCTCCGTGGTACTGGTGTTCCCTTCATGAAGAAGGCAACACACTTATATAACTCCTATTCTCTCACTAACACTCTCCATGTACGGTTCCAATAAAATGACTCTAATTACAGGAAAAAAAAAGCTTGCAACAACAAAATAGTTTGCAATTGTACAAGAAGACCGTCTACAATTACAGGAAAAAAAAAACTTTGACCTTGAAGAACCGTCGATGAGAATTGAGAGCAGTTTGAGAATTCAATTGAAATCACCTTAAAGAATTCATGATGGGGTTTTGCATCCATCAAGGGAAATTGAATCCCTTTTCGATAAGGATCTTCACACAGCTCCTTGTCTTCTTCTCAATCCCTCTGTCTTCTTCGTCCTCCTCTGTGCTCCTAGAGTTCATAACTATGGCTTTCACAACATCTCTCAAAGGAACTTTAAGCTTCTTCGCTGGAGGTTCCAGTCTTGAAGACAATGACAACATATTCTCCAAAGGAATCGAATCACCAGGAACCGTACGATCCTCCTTTGAATCAACGGTAGTAGAGATTTATGGGGGAGAAACGAATCGAACCGCGTGGCTCTCAACCAATTCCTCTCCGTATCCCGAATTGATGCGGTGGCGTTGTCGTCGTCGATGTAGTAGTTGGAGAAGAGTCGATTGAGTTTGAGCTGGTGGACGGTAACGATGGAGAAGAAACTAAGGAAAGGATAGTATTGTCTTTTGAGCATAAATGAACATGGTATTTGTGAAAATGTCTATAGAGTGGTGGTAAAAATGAAAAGTGGTACCAAACAAAGTGTAGTTGTGAAATTTCCCCAAAAATAAAATCCATTGTAAATCTAAATCAAACAATACAATATATTTTTTTGATAAAAAACAATATAATATATTATTTATACATATAATACTTTATATATATAAAGTATTATATGGCTCTAGTAAGAGTATAAATTTGCATGGGATCTTCAAAAAAATATTATCTTATTTATTTTACTGATTTATGTCATTGTCTGAATTGATCTAACTTAAAATCGATAAAAATCATTTATAATGTTATTAATTCCCAAGAATAATTCTTTGTGGAATATCTAGTGTAGTAATGATCTTTGAACAAATTTGTAAAACTATTTTCATGTTGGATAAGTGTTGGTTTCTCACGTGTTTAATATCGTATACTGTTAATGTTCATATCACAAAACTATATTCTTACTCAAGAAAGTGGACAAAAATACAAAATAGCGACTGACCAAGCATACAAATTGGAAATGCATGTAGTTAGCGACCAAGCATACAAATCTATTTTGCATTCATAAACTGGAATCCATTTAATTTTATAAAATAAATGGAACACATACAGAAAAAAAACTTTTAATCCATGTACGAACAAACAAACGCTTAGGACATGTGCATTGAGGGTTCAATGCACATGTTCACACAATTTCTCAGAAAAAAAACAATATAATATTCTTCTTTTCATGAACTCACCCCTTGCAGGTTCAGTGGGATGAACACTGTTCCGCAGGCCCCACGCCACGTGGCGGCCCGCGGTTGGTCTGTTCATTTTTTTTAAAAAAAAACAAACGAAAAAACAAAAAAAAAAATAAAATACTAAAATTGTGAACGGGTTCACAAATGTGCATGCTCTTACACAAAATTGGGACACATAGACACTCGAAGTTAGATACAGACACCAAATATACAAAAGAAAGAAAAAGCTCAGCCAAGAACACTTAAGGGAATGTCATTATTTTTTTCATTCAACTGTCAAATAAGACCCTCAATCTCTGAGAATTATGCCGTCAAACTAAAACACCGTTGAAGGAGAAAGCATCGCTATTATGTAATCGGCCGACAAGAATCAAAGAACCACTGTTAGGTTATAAAACTTATTTAGTCTTAAGACCTCACAGCAAGTGTTATCGGGTCATCATGATCGACGTAATTCACACCTAACGATACAAAAACCTTTCGAATTATCAAAAGGTTCCAACTCTCGTCGCATCCCATTATTAGAAACTTGTCCTCCTCTGTTAAGTGTATCCTTTGATCTCCTGGTACTGCTAAGAGTGGAAATCGTGACCCTCGTGGTAGTTGCATGTCCCAATCGCTATGCCATTTCAGTAACAGGCATAGATGAAGCCGCCACTTCCTTCGACTTTCTTCTTTACGGTTAGTAGATTGGTTTGTGGTCTCGAGACATGTCTGTGGCTTCACCATTCCTACAGAGAACGGATCTGCCATCTTCTGCATTTGCAACCATTAAGTGTCTGGTGCAGAAACAGAACAACAATCATGAGCAAACAAACGTACATTTACAATTGAATCTTAGTGATTCTGAAGATGGGTTTGGTCGAAGCTAACAAACATACCTTCCAAAAATAAGGGCAGCAAGAGCCAGGGTACCGGAAGAAAAGCCTGAGAAAAGAGCCTCTGTTGCGGTCCTCTGCTAAAGCAATATTGGGCTGAAGAAACGCGTTGCTCAAAGAACTCTTGACTTCTTCGACATAGATACTGTTCAATTCTTTTTTTCTTATATAAGGTGTGTTGCTCCTGATTCCTACGAAGACATCATATTTGATGAATCTAAAAACCTCAAATTCAATTCCTCTGTCACAGAGCACACCCACAAAACCCAACCTGAGGGAAAAAATAATTTTTACTGGAGATACTTACCGGAAGAGAAGTGGTATGAAAGCTCGTTCTGATCTTGTGTCCAAAGGCTCTTTTCTCAACCTTGTGTACCATTGGGGTGTCTGTCTCAGAAGGCTCGTTCTGTTTTTTTATCATCAACTGACAACCATAGATCATATCATAAGATCGATGAAGTTAATCACAACAAAGAACAACAGATTCTAAAGTACCTGATAAATTAAATCTATTCAGATGAGCTTCCTAAGTTAATGAAAAGTATTTTTACATTTGCATCTACATGCAGTTCATACAAAAATCATATACTTCTCAGTCCGGTCTTGTGGACATAGCTAGTCGAGCTTGCAACAAACTTTGAAACTAACTCTTAGTAGCAGAAAAGATTTACATCATCAAACTGAGACAGAACCAACTTATTAAAGAAAACATAATCTTACCCTGCCTAATCGTCCCCAACTTTAATGTAGTGCAGAGAAACTTTCTAAATATTAATAAAAGAGAAAGAAACACTTTACCAGCAACTAAAAGAAAACCTTCGCTTAGTCTATTCCCTCCAAGCAACACATGAATGTAAATAGAAAGGATGAAGAAACATACAACTCCAGCTGTAAAGACTCTACAAGCTGTGGAGCCTGGTATATCGTACCATCACGATATTATATGTTAGCACCGAGGTGTGGCAGAAGTAATTTCTAGTCATGCGTTTGCATCGATATTATACGTCAGCAATCGCATTGCTATAACCTTGTCGGGATAATCTCAGTAGCCTAACTGATCACATACTCTCCTGTCATCTTCCTTCACAGAAAATTATAATCAAACGTGTTGAAAGCAAAAGATCAATCCTTTGATCCTCAAACACTATTCCACAAAAAAAACAAAGAAAAAAACACTAAAATTTTGAAATCGAAAGTAGAAAGGAGATGATAACGAAAGTTAGAGAGTCATCGAGAGGGTGAACGGATCAGAAGACCGTGGAGATTCCAGTTTTCAATTCCGCAAGAATGATGAAGGAATTAGCCATTTTCGGATGGGTTGCCATGAAAAAATTGCTTTTTGATATCGTTTGAGTTGTACTGATCATCGCAGGAAGGACCGATATTTATAGCTGAAGCTTCAACGGTTACTGTGGAAACGAAGAGATAGATTGATTGCTTCAAGTGGGCGGAGTAATTACGAAAAACTCAAGGAGTAGGTTCAATGATTTATGGATTGGTGAGACGTTACTGAGTTCGGATCGACACTTAAAGTCTGTGAATTTTATCGTGGAGGTCGCACGTGCAAGAGGATTAAGAAGATGAAGACGAAACGTAATTTCGGATGGGTCTTTAATATGGCTCAATGTCTGGGCCGACTGTAAATATTGTAATAAAAGCCCAGAGAACATTTGATAAATCAAAGAGCGCCGGGGAGCAAAAATCCCAGAGCTCTGATGTCACGACACGTGGCGCAAAACGCCCTTCTCTCCAAAGGTGATGTGGTTGCTTGTAGTGTCTTCCCAAGTCAACTTTATATATATAGATAGATAGTTTCACTTTTTTGTTCATCATACACTAAAAACGTGATCAAGATAGTAGAGGCTCACATTTACTCGGGATAAAACAATTTGGGCCTTGGACATTTAATTTATAGCTTCTAACATCATATAATCTATTTGAGTTTTGAAATTTTAGGTTCAAAAATTTCGGTTCCATTCGGGTATTTCTAAATGAATGTTTGGGTTCGATTCGGATCTTTGCGGGTTCAGATAATCCATTTAAATAATATTTTAAATTTTAAAATTCTTAATATATAAAATTTTACAAAATCTAGAAAAATAGATATTACATATAAATTTGAATAAAATAGGTTAAAATACCTAAATTTAACATATAAATTGGTTTGATTTGAATATTTAGATTGAGAATCAATAGATATTTTAAGTACTTTTGGTGTCTTGAGTATACTTTAACTATTTTAGACATGTACTTTCCACCATTTTTATATATTTTCAAGTATTTTGGACAACTAAAAAGTATCTTATATATTTTGAATGTTTTTAATATCCACTAAATCTAAAAATAATGAATATAAGTAGCTATATAAATCTATTTCAGATATATTCAGATACCCGAAATACTTCGGTTCGGGTTTGGTTTTGATTCTTTAAATACCAAAAAAAATGAACCCATTCGGATATTTAATCAATTTTGATTCGGGTTTGATACTACTTCTTCATCGGTTCGGTTTGGTTCTTCTAACCTTTTATTTTTTTTCTATATATATATATATATATGTTCTTTTAAAAGGGTATATTGATATAGGTTTAGACTAATTATTTTAATAAAATAAATTAAAACCTATTACTAATCAATTAAAAAAAATATTTTCCACAAATATGATTACAAAGAAAACAAAAATATAACTAAAAATATAAAGATGAAAATTAAAATTTTAAAATAAAATGCAAAACAAAAAATATACCCGCCCTCTGGAGGACGGGTTAAAGTCTAGTTTTCCTTAAAACCCTTGGCTATGCCAATATAGTTCTGGATATCTGGAAAAGCTTCGCCAGGGACTTGGAAAGATGTGTAATCAGTGTACCCGCTTTCACTCGGACTGAGATTGAAAAATCCGGTTTTGGGTTTTCGGAGATTTTGAACGGCCTCAATCTTGGCTCTGGTACTCTTGGCTCTGGAGCCGTTCCTCCGTGGTATAATTTGAAGCTTTCGCTACTTAGAGCGTTTTCAAAAAAACTCTATATCTAAAGTTTCAAAGTGTTATTCTCCAAAAGTAAAATTTTAATTTTACAATATTTTTCTTATATTTGTCACAACTAATATAAATTCATAAAACTTTTATAAATAACTAACACATATATTAAATAATTACAGCAATATTAATTAATAAATCTTATATTAAAATATAAAAGTAGAAGTATAACATAATTCAATATTAAACTACAAACAAAATACCATATTATTCCATAAATTTACCAGTTTATTAGTGTTGTTGCAATATTTAAATTTCTATAATAATTATGCTTTCATGTACCTTTTCAAAATGTTTTTATTAAGTGTTTTTTGTAATCTTCTTGTTTTCTAATTTTAATTTTAAATAATATAAAGCTTGTTTTATTTTTTTCTTTAATTTTCTGTGTAGAACTTAATTTTATAGAAATAAATTTTAAGATTAATGAGATATAGATTTTCTTAAAGATTAAAATGAGAAATGAGAAAATATTTAAGAATCATAAATATGATGTATAATTGCAAGGATCAAAATGCAAATAAGAAAATGAAACTTCAAATTTGAAGTTTTGAGTAGTGACACTCTATATTTGAAGTTTCACTATTTAAAATTTCAAATTTGAAGTTTTGAATTTTTTTTTTGTAGAGCAAAAAAATTCATATTTGAAGTTATAGAGTGTCTTTTGGATATGTTGTTAGGACAGCTGTTTTTTTTTAAAAAAATTAATAAGACATCTTTCGTTAGTTATTATTTTGTTTAAAGCATCGTTTATTCATTATATATACTTTAAGCCTACACAATAGAAAGTATGTATATGGTTTATGTTAAAAGTTTTTTAGTTATTTGGATATGCTTAATACGGACTTAGATAAAATTAATCATTGTTGTGGTTATAATGGTCTTATGACTATTTAGTGATATTTGTAGTAGTTATAATAGTAAAATAATCAGATCAAAGTAAATAATAAAAAACAGCTAAGATTACAAAAATTAGAAAAATGAAAAAAAATTAAGTAATATAATATTGGATACTTGTTCACTGAAAAAAGATCCATAAGCATTTGAAAATTTGGTTATCAGTTTTGTGAAAAAACAAATTATATTTTAAAATTAAAAATAAATATTTAGTTTGTTGATTGTATACCTTATGAAAATAGTATTTTATATAATTTAAAATGTTGAAGATTTTTTTAACCGCTTATGTTAGTTATACGTGTTCCTACAGCTATGTCTCGTACATATTCCAAACACTCTCTACTTCATCAACGTAGAAGATAGGTGAAATGGCAGACTAAAGGTAAGACTCAGGGGAGCAGACTTCATCATCGGCCACCATGAGATTCAATGTCTCTCATTGCAGAACACTTACACACACTATGACTGCAGCTTAGTTAGACATGACACATGAGCTGATGAGCAGTAGTGATTAAGGCTACAGAAATGTTTCAAGTCACTAAAAGTCTTGGCTTGTTCTTTTTGTGGTCAGTAACAAAGTCTTGGTTTCTATTCTATAGAATCGAAATGTCTATGATATGGATCATATAGATTGTATTGATCAACATAGTAGACTATTGAAAAACGTTCCATGCATCTACATCACATTTTCTTAAAACACACAAAAACAAAAATCACCTTCAATACTCAATAGTAATCACTGAATTACCATTCTTTCAGAGATGGTTGCCCACTTCTCATTTACTCTTTATTACAAATGTATATACTAATACTAATTGTGGTATGTCTTTGCATATTAGTGGTTAAATATGAGGGCATCCTATTAAAATTTCGATTTCCATACAGGACCGATATATTCAAACACACATCTTTATATATAAAGTACAGTTCTTTCTCTCCTGCTGAAGACACGTCGGATGACAGCTCATTAATTCGGCTGCTTTGTAGACGACACGTCAGATCACACCACACATCGCTTCTTCCTTTTTAACGCAACGCTTCTTCCTTTTTATTATTTCTGGGCTTTTGATCTTTATGTGGCTGTATATTACTACTGGGCTTAGGTTCATATTATGTTTTCAGCCCACCCAACCATACTATGCACTAACCCTAATCAAGCTTCCTCACAGTTTATGAAACGGATCGCGTTATTGCTTTTACGTGTTTAATCACATGAATTGATGCACCCACTCCAATGCGTCGTTTGCCTTGGTGATATCGGGTATAAATAGGTCAGTATTCACATCTGGAAATCACGATCTCTTCCTCACTCTTCTACTCATCTCTCTTATATTGTACTATTGATTCATCGCTTAATGGCTAACTCGAGATTTTTTTCCGATCTGAAGTCCGTCAAGTGTTAATCCGGTGTCGAGGCTACACTGCTGAGATTCTGGGAGGCCAGGAATGTCAAGCGTGGATGTTAGTGTGAGTAATCTTTTCCAGATCCTGATTGTTCCGAATTTTGATTTTCCGATTATTAGCACTGATAGTAATTTTCCGATTAAACTCATCCTGTTAATTATTATTGTTTTTGATTTTCTGTTAATTAGTATTAATATTTATTTTTCTGGTGAACTTCCCTATTAATGTGTTTTCACTGTTACCCCTATTGTAAACTCATCCTGTTTCTCATCTTAGCTATCGTGTTGATGGTTGGCTTATTGCTAATGATACTGCTGAAGGAACATTTGTTTGGTTTAATGGTCACTGTTTACATATACATGTATGTATAACAATCTGAATGGATCAGAGAGGTAATGATGTGATGATGATAAAGTGCCGTCTGGTGGTCCAACATCAGATGCTGAAACGGGTCCAGTCGGTTCTGCGTAAGAAGACGGACGTCTCATCGTCGGAGGTGGTCAGGAAGGCGTGTGTTGTTTGAGATGTAGCAGCAATTAATTCATGATCAGGCTCTCAATTTTAATGCTTATGCGTCTTTGTTTAGTTCGAGTGTTTGGTTATTTCTGTTTTGGATATTCCAATTATATGGGCACTTTAGGTTTGATTCAGACTATCTCTGTTCGAGTATATAATATAAAGTTTCTATAATTCGAGTTTATATTCAGACTATTTTTGTTTGAACAAAAAAAGTTCAGACTATCTTTATTCGAGTTCAATTTATTTTAGGCGAAAATGAATTTCTGTTAGAATTTGACCGATCAAATTTAGAGAATACCATTTTATATTTGAACATACAAATCGATTTATGTTTGTTACATTAACGGTAAGATTAGTCTTAGCTGACTTGACAAGCACGCCAAACACTATGCTGGGCGTCCCGTCCTCTGTTTCACTAAAGTCGTTTAAAATGTAAAAAGTTATTCAATATCACATTATCTCTAAAAACACAGGTACTAAATGTATATTATTACAATATTAATTACGTATAATGGAACGTTTACTGCACTTATTTATTAATCGTTTTCATGGTAACACGTTCACTAAACAAGTATACAATAAGCTTTTTATATGACGATCCATTTATGAAAAGTATACACATTGAACGATTAAGTGAAATTTTGGAAATCATAGCTGCTTCGGTGCATAAATTAATCAGTAGACATTAATATTTTCTTGCCGAAAATAAATGACGGCCAGATAATTGAATAGTCAATCTCAAAGATGGATCGAATGCACCAAAAAATTACTGATACTTATGTAACGTATAAACCAGTTAACCTTAACTCGATTGATATAAACCATTGGGCTACAAAATATACCCTAATTTTTTTTGGGTAAACTCCTTTTAAAAATAACAGGTACTAAAGAAAGATATGCATATTTGCTTTGATCTAAATTTGGCTGCCGTCATAATAAGCTTTATGTGTGGTCAAAATTTTAATTATTTACAATTAACACAAATGTCATAATTGTAACATTATGATGCGTTACTTTGCTGCATTGGCATAGTGGAAAAAACAAAGCCCCCACCATGTTTATTTTTGAACAAACAGTCCACCATGTTCTCTCCTCTATCAGTAAACATGAAACATGCAAAGGCACAGATAAAACCGCTTGAATTGGATGAATTTAAAATAAATGGCATGTACAAATTTTAACTAATACATATATATTTTTAATAAGTAAAATTTATATTAAATTTTTAAATTATTTTCAAATTTCAATCCGCCCGTAGGGCGGGCCGACCCTAGTCTCAAATATAAAATTTTCCTTTTTTCACAGGTGAATTGATATAACTAATAGTCTACTTCGGCCGAATTGGTCAATCATTGGGTCGTTTAAATGGCCTAGTGGGGCCGTATAGAGAGACAACAAAGGCTGTATGGTGAACCAACTTGTCAACAAATCCAATTGAATGTAACCTAAGACAAAAAGAGATTAGGCTACTAGTCACTTAATCAGACTTGACATTGCATAGAATTTTGATTACAAGACTAAAATGATACTATGTGGTTGTTTTGAATTAATGAGTGGGCCTTACGGAACAGATTTACATTATGATGAGTGAAACACCACACGCTTTCCTTTGGTCAAACAGTTGCTGACTAAATGGTTAATGTTTGGTAATCAGTAGACCATACAAATTTGATTATTAACACATTATACAAGTGAACAACTAATATACTTCCTCTGTTTTTAAATAAATGTCAATTTAACTTTGTACACACAGATTAATGAAACAATTAATATTACATATTTTCTATATAAAAACACAATTACTTATACATCTAACCATATCTTAATCAATAAAAAAAAATTGAACCATAAAATTAATAAATTTTGCATTGAAAATTGAAAACAACACTTATTTTGTAACAAAAAAAAAATTATCTACAATGATACTTATTTTAAAAGGAGGGAGTACTAATTAGCCATTGAGTTAGTCTGACAGATATCTAATTATGCCAAGTTTATTTAAAATAACTTATGTGACAATATCGTGAAGATATGAACATGCCATCAGATAATATAGTGTGTTATTATATGATAACTATGTAGCTCAATTTTCTATAAAAAAAAGTGTGTTATTGCATAATTGCTACTTTATTAGAGAAACTCGGAATACTTTAGAAAAGTATCAGAAAAATAAAATTGATGAATAAAATCTTAATAGTTCCCTTTCATATAAGGGACACAGAAATGTAACTAAACTCGTTAGCAAAGATGGAGAACCCCACCTCAATTTAATTTCACCCAACTTTCATTAGACTTAAAATGAATTTGGTTTCACCCAACTTTCATTAGATTTATCTTTAGCCTATCATGAAAACATCTGTCAAAAAGTCCTCCAAGATTTAAAATTAATTTAAATGGTATTTCAATATTAAATAACACTTGCTTAATTCAATGTGGGCAAGTGATGCAGATGTACTCATTTGTACAGTCTCCCAACATGTTACGCAAGTGATAGAGAGAGAGAGAGATACACAAGAGTCGCTCTTGCATTAAAGTGATCTTCACACACTAAAGTCCACTAATCAATGTCTTAACTGTATTTCAATTTAATGCTTATATCTATTTATAATCATATCCATCTCCCTCTTCAACTAACCCACTTAGCCAAAAACAAAAATGTTTACAAAACCGATCCTTCTAGCTTCCCTTCTCCTCATCATCTTCGTCTCTGCAACTCACTCAGCTCGTCAGAAGAGCGGTAACAATGGCGTAGGATTCGCCGGTGTACCTGGATCCGGATATGCCGGGATACCAGGGTTTGAAAACGGGTTTCCGGGAACCGGAGTTGGCGGTGGATACGGCGGAGGGTACGGTGGTCCGAGCGGCGGGTACGGGAAAGGAGGAGTGGTGAGGCCGACGGTGACTTGCAAAGAGAAAGGACCTTGTAACGGCAAGAAGCTGAGGTGTCCTGCCAGGTGTTTCAGCTCTTTTAGCCGCTCCGGGAAAGGATACGGCGGTGGAGGCGGAGGTGGTGGATGCACCATGGATTGTAAGAAGAAGTGTGTCGCTTATTGTTAAAAGCTAATAAAATAACGTCCTTATAATATATATAGTCATTACAATGATTATATATTTGCTATGTTATTGTAGTTGATGATCATGAGGATCCTTTTGTCTTTGATTTGATTGTAGTAGTTTTTATATGCATTATATATATGGTTGTGAACTTTTGTGATTGAATAAATGAGAAAACTCTACAGTTTTCTCAATTTGTGTGTTTGTTGTATGTGAGAGTATGATTTTTTTTTTGTAATGTAATCTTTATTATCATGATTTTGATTGGATGCATGAGCATCATTTGGCTTTTTCTAATACATGGAATTCATCTGACATCGTTTATTGTAGTTTTGAATTTTTTTTTGTTAAGTCTTGATCATGATCCTTGTCTGAACAGAGACGGGGATTTTAACATCATGAACACCATCAGTCCATGTCAAACTTCCAAAGAAGTAGCCAGTGTTGACTTTATGGCTCGTTTTGGCCTTCACCGTGAAAGAGAGCACTCTCTTAGCTACAGAGCTAAACACGAGTGTGTTCGGTGTGACTGTGAGAGTTATGCCGAGTGGAGACTCAATCACAGATTTGTAGACTGACTTGATGGGTCCAACATTGGTTACAGTTCTTGTGAGTGTGACTTCTTTCTCAAGATTTGGAATTGTGATTGAAGGTAAGTTGATATCAAGAATTGATGGCTCAGGAGTTGGGCATTTAGTCTTTTTACCGACCATTCCAGAAATTGAGGAATCGTTGTAACCAGCAGAACACATATAGTTGATGTAATCTTGAATCCCCATATCGTAGACAAGTCCTGGTTTTGCAGCTCTTTGAGGGTTTACAAGTCCGCCTCCATAGTCAAACGGATCTGCAAGCTTCTTGTTTGATCCTTCAGCAAAAATGGGTTCACCAGATGGACTTGTCCTCCAAGCTTCAAAAAGAGACCGGATTGTCAGTTTTGTTAATTGTAAAAGAATAACTCATAGATGAAAAACCAATTAAGAACCTGTTGTGACCAAAGCTGATCTAAATGCAGCAGGAGACCAATCAGGGTGTAGAGACCTGAGGAGAGCTATGATTCCTGAAACAACAGGAGTCGCCATCGAGGTTCCTGAGTCGAGTCCAAATCCATCATGTCCGTCAGGATTAAGGGGACTTAATGCCGCGAGTATGCTCACACCCGGAGCTGCTATATCAGGCTACAGAGTAAAACGTGAGTAACAATCTATCAGAAAGGTAACTTTTGTAGTAAACATAGATTAGAGACGCAATGGCTTTATTTATAACCTTGAGGATGGCTGGTGATACCGAGTTAGGCCCTCTAGATGAGAATGCAGCAACCTTTGGTGTTGCTGGCAAACCAGTTAATGTCCTAGCCGCGCTGATTCTCGCTGTAGGCGATCTGTGGTTAGACGTGGGGATCAATGTTGCATCTGTAAAAAAATATTTGACTTTAAAAACAGAGTTTATTTGCTTCAAATAGAGGAACCTGGTGGTACGTATGTACTGCAAAATGTCGGTCCCAAGCTCGTAATCAGTGTAAATGCAAGGAAAAGCATGGCATCGATCCACAATGTCATCAGGATGTTGGGCACATATGACTCCAGCTACACCTTTCTTTGCAACATGATAGGTAGTATCAAAAACAAGAACTATTTTCCCCTTCACATCAACGTGATCATCACTCTCTGAATCCCAGTAAGCTAGACCGGTTGAAATCTCCGGTCCAGTGAACAGAGACTCACCCTAATTACACCAACAAGTTAAAAAATGTTCAAGTTTTCAACTGTCTTTTGACTAATTTCAGTTTCTGCGTTAAAAGATATATAACATACGAAGAGAGTTTGTTTATTGCCAAGTGTGATCTTTGTAGGAAAAGACCGGTCAAGAGTGGTTGCAGCAACGGTCAAGAGCCAAGGAGCAGCATTAGCAACAGTCTGAGCCTTAGGCCCTTCATTACTAGCCGCAGCCACAACCGGAATCCCTTTAGATACTGCATGAAAGGCCCCGAAAAAATCGAGCTTATCCACCTCGGTGTCCTCTGGAAGATCCCCGGAAATAGAAACAGACAAAACATCAACACCATCGTGTACAGCATCATCATAAGCCTTCCACATATCAGCAGTTGAGCAGCTTCCATCGGGTCCTGTTCCGTCTTTTTGCATTGTGCTCCAACATACCTTGTAAGAGGCGATGCGTGCTCGCGGGGCACCACCTCGGACAGTACCTTAGAATAATTCACACATCGGTCAGGAAGTAAACTAACTAACTAATGTCGTTTAAAAACAGTAGCTTGACTCTTAAGCTAGGCTTATGTGGTGAATACTATTCAAAAGCTGGTTTAGTGTTTAGGACTATATTCCATCTGTTTAATATTACAGGATGTTTTGGTTAAAAGCAGAACTATTAAGACATTTACTTTAAAAGTATATAAATTAAATTGAATTACACAATCATTAATAGTGGGCAATATAATATTATTGATTATCCAATTTTCAGTAAAGTATAATTATTTTAGAAATTATTTTATCCAACATTTTATATTTTGAAACACTAGATTTTCTACAAACAGTTTACGTAATAAAAAGGAGGGAGTATATCAGTACCTCGGGCTAGACCATAGAAGCTCACGTTGGGAACGAACGAGCCAGCTGCTATTGTGGCTGTATGTGTGCCGTGACCAAGTGCATCCCTGTTGGATTTGAATTCTCTGACTGTTGTTGTTTTGAATGCTCCTCCCATTTCGGCCAGTAGGCCGTTTACGTAGTACTTAGCTCCTATTAGCTTGTTGTTACAATGAGTTGTGGCGTTAAACTGTTCTCCTGATTCACATTTTCCTCTCCAACGCTCAGGTATAGGTCCAAGGCCTTGATCGTTGAATACCTTTGACTCTGGCCATATTCCTTTATATATACATTCATAATGTGAGACAAGAATATATATATATATACACACATACATATGTATGTATATATAGAGAGATGGAGAGAGAGACCAGTATCCATGACGCCTATGATAGCTTCACTGCCCAAGTTGGTGTCATAAAGAAGACCTTGTACAGAAGTTGATGAAGAAGAAAATGAAGTTGGAGTTGGAGGGATGTCAAGGAGATCCCAAGTTCTTGTGGTTTGTAGTTTCAAAATCCGGTTTGGTATAACATGGATTACTTCTGGATGTTCTGTGCAATATTCCGGTTTAAAAACCAAAGATCTTTTATGCTCAATTATATGAAGTTTCTTTAGTTTGAGTTCGAGTTCTGATGAGTACCTGATATTTTCTTTGCTTGGGAAGAAGTAAGAAGTGCTGCGAATCCCGAAAATCCATGTTGATAGCTGTAGATCATTGACTTATGTGCGTCTTCTTTGCTATATATAACATGAGAGATATAAGTGAGAGAAGAACTCGTGATAGGCATAAGAAGAATAACAAAAACAGTGAAGCAACAGAGCATTATGTGGTTTTCTTGGGTGGCAAAAGGAAAGCAATCATCAACCTTACCAGATGTCTAAATTTTACTATTGTTGACTAATATAGGTACATCGACTAACAAATATAGGTAGCAACTTTGGTGTCATAGTCACTGTACATAGACTACCTCTTAAGAGATTTGGTCTTTTAAAGATAATTAAGTACCTTTGAAGAAGTGATTCAAGCATTTGATGATGAGAAGCTGTAACAAGTTCGGGGTCATCATGTACTCTTTGGCCAAGATAAACAACATAAACCTATGGAATCATTGATAATTTTACATTATAACAAAACAAAAATCAATAATCTCTCAGCAAATAGGGAAAAGCTTATTTGCGTTACATACCTTGCTGTTGTTGTCTAGGGCTCTTGCAGGTGTAAGAAGACTCAGTTCCGTGGTAAGAAATAGAACCAAAGAAAATGTCAGTAGAGGCACAAGTTTGTAACTTTGTAAAGAGTTCTTCTCCATTTTCTTAAGTGAGAAGTGTGTGTGGCACAGACCTCTGTGGCTATTATATATATATATATATATATATATATATATATATATATATATATATATATATATATGTATGTGTAAATAATTCACATTTTATGACCCACCTCACTACTATTAGACGTGAAGTTTTTGGATTAGACATGAAATTCGGTTTAAATTCAGTTTTGATGTGTTTAGTTCGGTTTGAGAGGAATGTCATACTCAAATGTCAAAAACAAGGTCAATTTGATTATATTTTCTTTTGTTTTAGGTGTAATCGTATCATCAAAGTCTTATATAATTACATTCATTGCTTATGTTGGTCAGAAAATACTTACCAAAACTAAAACCAAACCTCATTCCGGTTCGTTTTGTTCCAGTCACACGGGAGTCACGATTAGAAAGGGAAATGGGATTCCAACTCCGGAAATATACGAAGAATAAATGAAAATTTTGGTTTGTCGAGTCAAACCGTGTAGGGACATTTCCAGTCAAACCGGTTTTATCACTTCTATGTGACCAAACCCCACCACAATGTTTTTTACTCCCCACTTTCCTTAAAGGCCTAATTCTTTCATGAAATTGTTTTTCTACATATTATGATTTGTTTACCTAAATATTATCAGTTTTGCCTATAAGAAGATAGTAATCATAACTGACTAATCTAGTTAGTAAGTTAAACTATGGTTAGGAAGTTGTTAGACCACGACTCACTGAATTTGGTATAGGATGATTATTATATTTTGATAGAGAAATCTAAACAAAAAGATAGAAGCATAGGAAAGAATACCTCATCCACCTTTTGCATTTACATAGAGAGAGCGAATTTGACGCTGGATGTGCATAACAAAAATGAAATTATATGTTAATATCTATAATTGCATTTCTTATAATATTTTCATTTTATTTGCTATTCGAAAACAATTAATCTAATAATTTTCTTAAACATTAACAATAAATTTATCTATTACGTTCGAATATGTACATTTCATTTCATCTTAGAATTTTTTTGTACAACGAGTTAAAGTATAACATAGTCATTGTTTTATATTTATATAGTCTTGAATTGAAAGTATTTTTCATACTTGGCAGATAAATGGTGACCACCAATAGTTGAATGTCTTTGATAGTGGAATCTTCAAAGTGCTACGACTGAATTTATGTGACTCGCTTTTGAGCACGTGCGGAAAAGATGGATTGTTGCGTGTGTGTGTTTTGTGTGTTTTTCTGCCAAATGATTATTGTGTTTTTCTTCTTCTTAGAAATGCATGATAATGGTTAAATACTACTATTTCTGCCAAATTATTCATCGTTGATATAAACCCTTCCAAAGCATAGACCTCACAGGCTCACACACTTGCCTCTCTTCATAATATATTTCCTCAAATTCACGAGTGACATATGTTACTACGTGTTTTCAGAGTGTTGTTGACTTGTTGTGACTTTAATGTGGAAGAATTTTGGGAAGATACCCTTCCACCTATTTGTCTTCCTGAAGAGCTTTCTGAATTCGGAACATTTATATAGTTATTGGTGTAGGGTATTGCTGCCTGCATCCTGAATCGCTCATCCTAATTAGTGTATGTATGAAAGAGAACTATACGAGAACTAATGTTTAAAAATGGCTTAGCGATTCAAAGTCACTTGTTATAAGATTATACTGATTTTGTTCGATTTTAATGTTGCATTTTGTAACTTATGCACTTTTTAGGGATTATGGAATAAAATGTAAATTTTAAAAAAACTAATATTAAAAAATAAGTAGAAAATATATACAAAGACTGAATTATCCTAATGTGAATGTCTAGTAGATGCAATGTTCTAAAAATAGCTAGACAGTTACTAGACGCTCGATAGAGGACTAGCGATTATACATATTGTTGGAGCCTAAGCAATATTTAAGAATTAACAAATTATTTGTGTTATATATATTAAACATTTATATGACATAGTTTGGTTTAAGTTTAATTATAAAATTATTGTAATAAATTATCAAAATTAGATATATAAAACATAAAGAAACTAGATAAATTTGTAGATTTATAATAATATTATTGTTTAATTTAATATATTTAGATAAATTTAGATCGATTTAAAACCGATTTAAATTGTATAAATGGGTTAAAATTTGATTTTAAGAAAATTGTTTAATCGTCTTGGATAAGACGGAGTTATGCCTAGACACCCTTGAGTATATGCATTCAACTGAAAAGAAACGAAATGCGCTTGCGCTTTTACATACGTTACTTAAGCATTATATTTGGCTCGAAGTTAGTCAAACATTAATCATTGTAAATTTGTAACAGCGAAACCCACTTAAGCTTTGAACTTCGAAGGCCATCACAGGAGTGGGACTAGTAGTTGTGGTAAAGCTGCTCTCATTTTCATCCTTTACATCTTTCTGATATTTATTATTATATTTGACCAATATTTATTTGACCAATATTTCTGATACTTATTTTAATTTTATATTATTGTTTTACTTTTGATAGCAAAATCCATTCGTTCAATTACGTGCGAACGACCTTTTTTGTGTGTGTTTAACTTTCTTTTTGAAATTTAACATTTTTAGACCTTAATTTATATCACTAAATATAATTTAAATTTTATTCATAGGTTATGTATTTATTTTGAAAATATCTCACATAAATTTTATATATATATATATATATATATAGTTAACATTTCTCACATTTTTTTGTTAAAGACATTTCTCACTTTTATATAAACGATTTATCAGTAAGAAGAAGAAAAAACAGAGCTGTTGAAAGAAAGGGCAACTAATAATGTTCAATTGTTCATGCATGCATGGTGGTGCTAAAAAAATGCATGGTACCATTAATTGGTTGTACCGTCGTATAGCCTTTCATGTGTCACTGTTCTGTTGCTATGCGGGAATGAGTGGTCAAATTATTTGTCTCTTTTCTATTGGAAGTCAACTAAAGAAAAAAACATGTTAAATCTAGGATTCATTATTATTTTTGTAAAAAAGATTTATTATTTTTCCCAACAAAACGATACCCAAAATATTCAACATATCTTCCACATGCAGGAATTGAACTTAGAGTTCTCATGTCAAACTCTGAGACAAATTAACAAGTCACAACACTAATGAATGAGCATTCAAAGTTCTTTTTCTTTTCATTCAAAAAAATATTGTTACAAATTAAATAAACAAATCATACAACAGTAAAAGCTCTACATTTTTTGTAGATGGGTTCTTTTGCAGAGTAGTATAAAACGATTTCGTGCATCGTTAGATTCTTCCCTACTATACTATACTGTCATAAATTGAAGCTTCATGAAACGCATTTATAACCATATCATAGTACCTATTTTTCTGCTGCTCATATCCATCACCAAGACATTTCTGAAAGTATAATATGTCCAGTTCTCATAATACATAATTAGCATTATAAATTGATTTTTTCTAATTGTTTCGCACATAAAAGCAGCCGCATCAAACGTGTTATAGAACCGAATTTTTACCTATTCGTTCTAAACTTAATTAAACCATCTGAGTTAAACCGAACGGAGTCGAGTATTGCAATTGGAGAAGCATGAATTTGCAGAAAATCTCCATCACTGATCATCATCAACTAAAAGCTCTTATGTCTCTTCTCTGTTTTCTTTTTGCCTTTTATGTTATTGATGTTCTGTTAATTTCTTGTATTTATTTGGATATTAATGTTTATACACTAACCTAAGTTTAACTATACTGGAATAACGTTAGGTTTTTCCGAGCTCTTGAGCTTATAAAAACAGAGCTATAACATATAATATATATAGGTAGAGGGTAGATACATTAGAGAAAGCTGGACAACTTTTTGTATATTTTGTGATCTGTGGTTGTCGTTGAATTGCTGGTGTTTAGAGGGTTGCTGATATTTCTGAAGTTGAATTGGCTCAAAATCACGAGTCCAGATCGACAAAGTATCAGAGGATGATGAAAATTTTGATACTTAATAGTAAGAATATTATCAAGGGCTATCAGCTTATCACATTACCGAGCGTCAATGATCGACGTGGTTATTTGGTTCACTGTGCATGATTCATGGTCGGGCTGTTTACTCCGAGAGGAACAAGTTTCAAGAGAATTCCCTATGACGCAATAGCCTGGCGGTTTAGGTTGAGGAATTTCTGCTGCCACACTTCCCAACATCAAAACAACTGCTGACATCAATGGTCTATCATCTACACGTGCTTGAACACACAAGAGGCCAATTTGTAAGCACCTTAAGATTTCATGTGGCCTGAACGTTTGTGATGAAGAATCTATGATGACCGTGTCTACAATCTTTAGACCTTGACCTTCTTTCCAATTCCTCCACACCTGTGCAAAAAGGTCGAATCTTTTCTTTAGTGATATCTTCAGAGATTTTAAGTGTGTTGCCACACAATCAAATTAATTAAAGAGATTTCAAGCTTACACATTCGAGAAGATTATGGTCACGGCCAGAGTTGTAGAATCCTTTATTCTTCTTGCCACTTATAACTTCAAGAAGACAGACCCCAAAACTGTACACATCTGATTTCATCGAGAATAACCCTTCTATAGCGTATTCTGGGGATATGTAGCCGCTGCATAGGAAATATTTTAAATAGAAATAGCTATCAGGTCTTAAGCTGTATTTGGGTTAACTTTTTGCTTCAAAAATGTGATGATGTTTTAACTACTTACTAAGTTCCGACCACCTTCCTTGTGTTAGCTTCCGTCTCATCCCGTCCAAAGATCCTAGCCATTCCGAAGTCCGAAATTTTTGGGGTCATATCTTTATCAAGCAAGACATTGCTTGCTTTCAAATCCCTATGGATAATTCGAATGGATGAATCCTGGTGAAGATACAAAAGCCCTCGAGCAATACCATTGATAATATCAAATCTTATTTGCCAATTTAGGATACAGCTTCTGGTTTTATCTGCACATCGACCATTCACAACGTACAGAATTAATTCAATTATTAACTTATGGCTGTTATGAAGAGTTGAGGCACTAACCAAAGAGATGAAAATCGAGGCTTAGATTCTCCAAGTACTCGTAAATCAAGATCTTCTCGCCCTCCTCGACACAACATCCAAGAAGTCGGACAAGGTTTATGTGTTGAAGCCTTGCAATTACCCTAACCTCGTTCATGAACTCTTTGGTACCTTGAGCTGACATTTCCGACAGTCTCTTCACCGCAATTTCTTGCCCGTCAAGTAACCTTCCCTGGTAACACATATTACATCAATAAAACAAACAATGGATTAAGCATTTGATTCAAATAAAACCTAGTAGCATGTTACAAATATTTTTTATTATATATGGTGTCAACGTTTTCTTTACAGTTGTCCAAAAAATTTTGAGTTAAACTATGTTTACTAGTACAAATTTCGGCTATATAACCACGGAAAATTTGTGACTGATTAAGAAAGCCATGAAATGGAAAACATGATTTTATCATGAAATAAACTATGGTTAGAAATATTCACGTCCCAATTATTTCATGACAAAATTGACACAAAATAAGTAGCTAACATAAGTGACTATAAATCTACCTTGTAAACAATACCGAAGCCACCTTCTCCGACCTTGTTACAATCTGAGAAATGTTCGGTGGCTTTGAGAACAGCTTCAAACTCCATAAATGGAAGTTCCAAATCTTCTACCTCGTTCTCTCTTGACAAGTTTCTCTGTCTTGGTAATACCATCCCGTTCATCAGAACTTGGTTATTCACTGGACATTTGAACACGTAATCAGAAAATAAAAAAAAAATTACTGAAAATTAAATAAAAGTGAAGGTTATTACTGACATATTAAAGAGCTTTATTTACCTATAGGTGTTGCAACTGCTTTTGCTTTCTTCTGTCTACTCTTCCAAAAGCAGAACACGATAACACTCAGAATAAGCACAAGGCTGGCTCCTACGCTCCAACCTATTATTTTTCCTTTCCTGTCTCTCTCCTCAACTGCAAAGAGTTGTGTCAAAATTTGACAAGCTATTAAGTTGACCAACTTGATTTTTTCCGCATGAATGGCTTTAGCAAACCATTATAAACAAAAGTTGGACTGGTTAAGAAGTTAGTATGAGATCGCGACGTGAAGAAAGAAAATTTATATGTATTACAGATGTCTTATGTAGGTAACGCATGATAGATAAAGATGAGTTATATTTTTTCTTATATTTGGTCGTTGTCGTTGACGTATTACATCTCTTGGGTTTGCTTAGGTTTTTTTTTTTGAACATCTTTGTTTGCTTAGTTACAAAAAAAAAAGCTCTTGTGTTTGCATATTTTTTTTGTTGCTTAAACCTTTGTGTCTGCAGAAGTATCTCATACATTTTATCTTCTACAAAATTCCTAATCATAAATACAACTTCCTCTGTTTCGTTTTAACTGTGGTTGTAAACATCAGAAATATTTCATTATGGCATTTTCTTATATTTTCAAAAATATCCATGTATATATGCAAACTGCATGCGGGCTAATAACTACTGTATTATTTTGTATCTTTTCTTTTTGAAGAAACTATTTTACATCTTATAATATCATATATCTGCATCTAATATCTTTTATATCCACTATTTTTTCAGCATCACCATAAAATCTTTAGCATATTCCCACAAAAATTTGCTGTCAGATTATTAGCTATCAGTATGTTACTATACACTGTTCAATACAACTTTTTTACTCTAGTCAGCCTTTTGTTTATGAAGTTTATTAACTTCTTTGGATGAATAGGTCGCATTTGTTATTTGAATTTTGAACTAAAAGTATAAAATGATTAATTTAAAAATCTTATTTAAGCTTTTTCAAACTTCAAATATATGGAAGTACTATTTCCTATAAATTTAAAAACTATATATAACGAACAAAATCTTTTATGTATTTTACAATTAAATAAACTACTCAGTTGAATTCATTTATGCTCTTATTCATTTATTAAAAATTTAGTGGAATATATTTAGGCAGCATAGACATCTCAGTTGTATAATGACAGTGTGATATCTATGTTACCTAAATATATTGGTAATATCCGATGTAGTAAAGAGATTGAGCTAACCTAGATCAATATCAGCTACTTTGACATAAAGATCTTGACCAGTGATGGAGTAAGTCCGGATATCAATAAGCTCTCCCGTCCAAACCACACAACCGAATCCTCCATTTCGAACGTCCACAGCCGCGAACGACGTACAGTTGCAATCGCTAAGGCATTTCTCTTTACATTTTTTCACATCAATTTCCCGGTCCACAATAGCCATCTGAGTATCTGGAAGCTTCGTATTCTTTAGAAGTGAAAACCCATTCCTGCTGCAGCTCAGTGGTGTCCTCCTCACACACCCGTCTGATTCTTCTCCCAAGTCCCAATGTGTCTGGTTCTTAGGAACGAACCCTCTAACACAGTTACATTTAGGTGACGTGCGTAGATCACAATAACTATTAGGTCCACAGCTCTCATAAATATCGCAGTCATCCGTTGGTAAAGTCCAGGAAGAGATCCATACCCATGATGGCGGGATCCACGTGAATCGATAGAGGTACCCTAAGTCATCGATTCTCAATCCAGAGTAGATGCTTTGGTTGGACATAAGGAACGTGTAAGCGACCTCCTCATTGTTCTCCGTATAATCGTAGACCATGTAACTTAATCCTTGGACCTCCGGTATGCCGCTAAACTCGATTCCATTCCACGGACCGCTCCGTTGCATTTCAAAATGTTTCTCCTTCAAAAAGAATTCGGGCAATCCTCTTCCAACGTCGAGTTTATACGTAAAATCCCCGCTTGTCGGATCATCTACATTTCTCCATGATGTGAGGAACCTGTTGCGTCCTGTTTTGAGATTGTAACCTAGTTTCATCTCCGGAAGTAAAGTATCTGTCGGAAAATCGAAACTCTGCCACAAGAATCCACTTGAATTAATGTCGTTGTAGTTGGAGTATCTCATTACAAAGTTTCCGTTAGCGAGGAGCTCAGCCACCACCGGGGATCTCACATTTCCCCTAGGAAGATTCGTGGACCAAACAGAGTGATTAGAAAGACCTAGCAGGAAAAGATTGTCGCCAGAGATTCTGAGTGTTCCAGTGGAAGTAGAGAGGGGGTTGTCTCTGTTGGCAACCCATACGTAGGTTTTCCCGGGGATTTTCTTGGGGACTTTTTTATACCATATTCCTAGATACCAACGCGAGAGTGCCGAGGGTTTGAAAAAGCCAAGCTCGAAGGCTCCACCGGGAGATACAAGTGTTCTGTTGCTTGAGATTGTGAGAGATTCCGAAGACGACAACATGTTGACATCGATTGAAAGGGTAGGATGAAATAGAATCAAGACGAGCAAGAACGAGAAGGTGTAAGAATGGTGGTATGTGTTCTGTATACCTTTCATATTTCTCCACAACTTTATTTTCTTATACTTTCGTTGTTTATATTTAAACTTTTTTTGACGCATGTTTATGAAACTAGCTTGCATATAATAATATTGGGTTCCTATTCATTAATTAATCTTTAGTTACTTGGCAAGAAAATTAGAAACTAATTAATTATTATCACAAACCTAGCAGACAAGCAAAATGTTGTGTTTTATATATTCCATGACTTTTTCACCCTGTCAGTCAATTCACATTTCCACAAACCTTTATATATCATTGGTCTACATTTTCAAATGTACGCTTTATCAATTCTCACTCTGCCAACATAGCATATGGTGTTTTAAAGAACATAGCATATGGTGTTTTCCAGAGGATTATACGGTCCATTCAAAGTTTGTTGAAAATTTTGGTCCCATTTAATTTCTTCAACGATTATGGAAGATTAAACTTAGGATCTGAGCGTGGGATCTCTTCTACCACCCACGGAAGCGTTGCAAACGACTGTAGAAGAATAAATAAATGCAAAAAATTTATAGCTAACAATATTTTCAAGTTTTAAATTAAAATTGAAATATTATATTTTAATATTCACTATGAATATCATAATTTATATAATAAAAATTTAAACCAGTAATATTCACTATAATTTTAAACATTAATAAATATACAAATATAAACATATATACATTTATATAAATTATTATTCAGTGAGAGGAAAAAAGTAAATCAGCTGAAAAAGGAAGACAGACAAACTGTTCATGCATGCATGGTGGTTGCCTGGTACGGCAGTGAGTACCGTTAGGGCAAGCGCATCGGTGGGTTCGTCCACGAGGTTCGCACATTTACTAAAACAAAAAAAATATTAAAGAAAGCAAAATTGGATGAACCCGTCTCGTTGGAAGCCTTCCTCATGAACCAATTATTTACTGTTTTGCGGGCCCCACACAACGTAGTGGCCCGCTATTGGTCCATTTTTTCTAAAGTGAAACGAAAAAAGTAAAAAAAAAGTAATAAAAAATTGAAATTCTCAACTCCAAGACCGGTTCGCTAATGCGCTTGGTCTTAGTTGACCGTCAAGTATAACCTTCCATGTATTTTTTTTTTTTTTTTTGTAAAAACCTTCCATGTATCACATCGTTCATTCGTTTGGTTGTTCTTGAGAGCGTGTCAATTATTTGATTATATATTTATTGGAGGATAATTAGAAAAAGTAAAAAAAAAAGGAGAATTTGCCATCTAACCAAATTTTCAATAGAAATTAAAGATGTAACAATGATGTTGACATAATTAAGTCCATAACAAACTTTCACAACTATTATCCGGTACTACTCTTTTGTTTTCGAAGTTACAGGTGACAGAGAGAGAAGAAAGAGAAATGATGTCATTGATGATTTAGAGCATGTGGAGAAGATAAAAATGCACTTTGGATAATCATATTAGATATATAACTTGACAACACCTAACTAATCACCACATATAAAAGGTCAAATTTTTAAAACAAATTACGGAGAAACAATGCCAACTCAAATCTTTTATATATAAACTTAACTTTTTGGTCGAAAAATATATAAACTTAACTAATCACTTTATACAAAAGCTCAATTTTTTAAACAAACTACAGAGAAACAAATGTCCACTGAAATCTTATATATATAAACCAAACCCAAAACACCAATCACTAAACCCTAAAAGAAAATTTAAATTCTAACTCAAATATTAAAAGGGAAATTAGGTCCAATGACCACAACAAAAACCATAATTGGCGATCTAGCCATTTGACCTAACAGTCATATACACTCCGTTAACTATACATAATAATACCGTAATGCCCCGCATTGCAACCGACGCTACCTGCTCGAACAAAAAAAAATTATTAATTTCCAAAAAATAAATTGTGGCTTAACCATGTTCCCATTTTTACTTTAGCGCTCAAAGCTTTCCGTCACCGATCTCCTCCACGGCATCTTCTTCCCCTATTTTTGCTAGCTTTCCATTTCTGTCATCCTCCGATTCCATTACTTTGCGGAGCAGGTACTGCACCATCATCAGAAATCGGAGGTTGTTCTTGATAGATCTGATTTTTGCGTCAAAGTTCTCCAATTGATTTAGGATTTTGGTTTTACAGATCGTTCACATTTTAGGGGAGATGCATAGTAAATAGTATATAGTAATATAGTTTGTTGTGTGGAATAACATCTGTAATACAACTTATTTGTGTGGGATCTCTTATGCATATTTTATTTGAGATGGAATTGAAAAACTATATTTAAACTATTCTATTTTAGATGGAATCAATTGACAAACTATTCTACTTAAGATGAAATTGAATGATTTTTAATGTATGCACTACGGTTTAGTGATTATTGATTTGGGTTTAGTTTATGGAAGATTGGAGTTGGTATTAGATTAGGGTTTAGTTTAAGGAAGATTAGGGTTGACATAGAATTAGGGTTTAGTAATTATTGATTTGAGTTTAGTTTATGGAAAATTGGGGTTGACATTGGTTTAGGGTTTATATTTCCGTGTAGGTTTTAGTTATTGGTTAATAAAAGTTAGTGTATGTACGATTGGATCAATGAAGCAAGCATTACCACATTCCATGAAAGAATACTCATATTGACAACGGGACAAGCATTACCACTTTCCATACTATTTGACCATTTAATCTTATACTATTTGAAGATGTTCTTTACTATTTCTTTTGTACATTGAAACTAAACGTCATCGACAATATCTCCGTCGTGATTTCTTCTCCTTCTCTGTAAATAATTTTTGTATCTATACAACTTCACATACATCGTATGGTGAAATATGCCACCACTAAAACTCCAAATACATAACTGAGTGTCGATGTCCGATTACTTGGAAAACTAAAGGGTACAACCGGATAAATATGGTACTAAATGTTATTGATTTAGTTATGTCAAAATCAAAGCTATATTCTTAATTATGCTTCTGAAATTGGCTATTTGGAAAATTGACCCATATTAAAATATGCACATAATACATAATATGAAGCATTATAAAAAAATAGAATAGTATAACAACCGAAATAATATAGTACATTTTGTTCAACCCAGACTTTCTATTAAAGTAAACCTAAAGATGTAATGTTTACCCAATGTTAACCCAAACTTTCTATTAAACTAAACCCAAAACACTAATCATTAAATCCTAAAAGAAAATATAAACCCAAACTTAAGTATCAAAATATACACATAGTACATAAATAAAGTATTATCAAAATAGAATAGTAATTAACGAAATAGTATAGTACATATTGTTTGAATATCATAGTACAAACGAGAATTTACATGACAAACGAAGACGTCTCGGCCGTAACACCATCATGGTCTGTAGATTTCAGAAGTGGAGACACTTATGAAGCTGAGATAAATATTTGAGGTGGTTGTGAGGCAAGGTGATAGTAGCTCAATGATGAATGTAATTATGAATGAAGTGATAATGATTATAGAAAAAAAAATATTGATTATAGAATGAGAAGTGGTGATTAAGGATATAATAAAATACAAAACACAATATGAAACTGGTGATGAGCACATTGTAAGAAGTAACAAAAGTTAAATGGTAGAGATAAAAAAAAAAGTGATACATGATAATTAAGAAGAGGAAAAAAAAAGAGAGTGGTATTTTCTCTTTCATTAACCTGTAACCAAGAGTATTACAGTATATATTATAGAAATAATAGATGTACTTTTTTTTAGCTAGATACTTAATTATAGTTTTTTTCCTAGTTATCCAGCCCAATTTCCCAGAAAAAAAGCATGTACATTTATTATTTTCTCCATAAAAATACACAAAATACAAAAAATATTCAATATATACACAACATATGCAGGAAATAACTTGGAGTTCCCAGGTCAAACTTAAAGACATATGAACAAGTCACAACACTAATGCTATAGTTAACAAGTAACATATAAATTAGGAAACTTCACGGTTTTCTCTATATTTGTGTTTGTTGTATAAGAGATTCTAAATTTTTGGCTATTTCATCTTTTTAGTTAATAAAGAAGATATTGATTCGACACACATTGAACTGAAATTTGCAACAAAGAAAACTACATAATATTAAGAACAAAGCCATGAGCATGGCATGGCTCTTATTTAATACAATGAGTCGATCGAAATCGCTTATTATTCAGACAGTTTTGAGTTTCTTTGCTAAGTCTTGATCATAATCTTTGTCTGAACAGAGACAGGGATCTTAACATCATGAACACCATCAGTCCATGTCAAGCTTCCAAAGAAGTAACCAGTGTTGACTTTATGACTCGTTTTAACCTTCACCGTGAAAGTGAGAACTCTCTTAGCTGCAGAGCTAAACACAAGTGTGTTCGGTGTGACTGTGAGAGTTATGCCGAGTGGAGACTCAATCACAGCTTTGTAGACTGACTTGATGGGTCCAACATTGGTTACAGTTCTTGTGAGTGTGACTTCTTCCTCAAGGTTTGGGATTGTGATTGAAGGCAAGTTGATATCAAGAACTGATGGCTTAGGAGTTGGACAGTTGGTCTTTTTACCGACCATTCCAGAAATTGAGGAATCGTTGTAACCAGCAGAACACATATAGTTGATGTAATCTTGAATCCCCATATCGTAGATAAGTCCTGGTTTTGCAGCTCTTTGAGGGTTCACAAGTCCGCCTCCATAGTCGAATGGATCTGCAAGCTTCTTGTTTGATCCTTCAGAAAAAATGGGCTCTCCAGATGGACTTATCCTCCAAGCTTCCAAAAATAGACCGGTTAGTCAGTGTTGTTTGTGTAATTAAAGAAGAATACATATATAGGTGATAAGGTGAAGAACTAAAGCAAGAACCTGTTGTGACCAAAGCTGATCTAACTGCAGCAGGAGACCAGTTAGGGTGTAGAGACTTGAGGAGAGCTATGATTCCTGAAACAACAGGAGTTGACATGGATGTCCCTGTATCTAGTCCAAATCCATCATGTGCTTTTGAATCAAACGGACTTAATGCTGCGAGTATGCTCACACCAGGAGCTGCTATATCAGGCTACAAAGTGAAGTGTGATAAATAATCTAGTTTGAACTTTTGAAGTGAACAACATAAACTAGTGACACAATGTCTTTATTTATAACCTTGAGAATGGCTGGTGAAACTGAGTTAGGTCCTCTACATGAGAATGCAGCAACCTTTGTAGTTGCAGGCAGACCTGTTAATGTCGTAGCCGAGTTTATTCTCACCATGGGATATCTTTTGTTAGACTTCGGATCAATGATATTTGTTGATTAAAAAAAAGAAGAGATGTGACAATATAAGCATAGTTTATTTGCTTCAAGATAGAGGACCTGGTGGTTCGTATATATTGTAATATGTCGGCTCCAAGCTCGTAATCTGCAAAAATGCACGCAAAAGAATTGCACCGTTGAAGAAGATCGTCAGGCTTTTGGGCTAAGATGACTCCTGCTACACCTTTCCCTATAATTGGAATGAGACTATCGAAAACAAGAACTGTTTTCCCCTTCACATCAACATCATCATCACTGTCTGGGTCCAGGAAGGCTAAACCGGTTGAAATCTCCGCTCCAGTGTACAGAGATTCAGCCTAGTTAGACACCAACAGCAAAGAACAATAAGTTACAATAGTGTTGGTAATAAAAGGTATTAAAACGTACCAAGAAGGTTTGATTATTCCCAAGAGTGATTTTGGTAGGAAAAGACCGGTCCAGAGTAGTAGCAGCAACGGTCAAAAGCCATGGAGCAACATTGACAACAGTCTGAGCAGCAGGGCCTGCGTTACCGGCCGAAGCAACAACCGGAATCCCTTTTGTCACCGCGTGAAAAGCCGCGATATAGTCGAGCTTATCAACCTCTGAATCCTCTGGAATTCTCCCGCCAATAGAAACAGACAAAACATCAACACCATCGTGTATAGCATCATCAAAAGCCTTCCACATATCTGCACTTGTACACCCTCCTGCAGGTCGTATTCCGTCCCAACACGCCTTGTATGAGGCTATCCGGGCCTTAGGAGCACCACCTCGGACCATGCCTGACAAGGGAACAAGGTTATGTTTTATTACACCTATACCTTGACTCTTACAATGAAATACACTTTTACTATCAATTAGTTTTATGTTGGAAAGTCAATTTTAACTTTAAAAATTTATATAGTGAATACTATCAAAAGTTTCTGTTGGCTTGGTTTGGTCTCAACTTCTACATATCAGTACCTTGGGCTAGACCATAGTAGCTCACGTTGGGAACAAACGAGCCAACTGCTATTGTGGCTGTATGTGTGCCGTGACCGTTTATATCTCTGCTGGATTTGAAATCTTTGATTATAGTTCGGTTGAATTTTCCTCCCATTTCAGCTAGTAGGCCTTTTACGTAGTACTTAGCTCCTATTAGCTTTTTGTTGCAATGAATTGTGGCGTTAAACTTTTCTCCTGATTCACATTTTCCTCTCCAACGCTTAGGTATTGGTCCAAGACCTTGATCGTTGAAGACCTTTGACTCTGGCCATATTCCGCTATCTATGACGCCGATGATAGCTTCACTGCCCATGTTAGCGTCATGAAGAAGACCTTTTACAGATGTTGATGAAGAGGAAGAAAAAGGAGTTGAAATTTGAGAGAGGCCAAGGTGATCCCAAGTACTTGTGGTTTGCAGTTTCAGAATCCGGTTTGGTATCACATGGATTACTTCTGGATGCTCTGTGTTTGTATTACATTTGAAATTAAAACCAAAGTCATCAGTGCTCAAAGATATGAAATTTTCACAGATGTGTACCTGAGATTTTATTTGCTTGGGAAGAAGTAAGAAGTGCTGCGAAACCGGAGAATCCATGTTGATAGCTGTAGATCATTGAGTTGCGTGCCTCTTCTTTGCTGTATATAACATGAGAGATATAAGTGAGAGAAGAACTCATGATTGACAAAAGAAAAGACGACAGGAGGGCCTAAGTTATGGGAAGACAACATACAGCATGACAATAGAGGCTTCTTGGGTGGCAAGAAGAAAACAAATATCTGAATGCTTGTTACCTGATGAAAATTATAGATATATATATATATACTACTACTACGATCATATGTGATCTCTTACAAAAACGTTATAATTTGATTGTTTGATAATTTTTAATTTACATTTATTTTAATTAAATCTAAAATGAAAAGGTAAGTTTATAACCAATTAATATCACTTGCCACATGATTTACAAATAATGATTTGTGGTAATTAATTGTTGAAGTTATAGAAAGAGAAACCAATTGATGAATTTTTATATTTATAAAATTAATAAAATAATAAACGACAAACAGTTTATATAAATAAATATAATGATTTATAATCTTATTTAAAAGCATTATATTTTATATAAATTATCATAATAACTACATCTTCTAATGTTCATATTATATGCTCTATAAATCATTTATAAAAATATTATCCAATTATTTATCTTGGCTTATTGTATACTTTAAATTATTATAAGAATTTAAAAGATGTATATAAGAGTTTATAAATTAATTTATAAAATCTATTTTAAAATCTCATCCCATTATCCTACTATATATTCATTGATAAGTTACTTAAGACTTTTACTTATATACCAATCATTTATGAAATATTTAAAAATTGTTATAAAAATTGATTGGTCGATACTTTTTATTTATTTTAATTATATTTTAAAGAAAATAATAAATCTATAAGCATTTAATATCATTTGCCAAATAACCAAACTTAATATTACAAATAATTATTTATGGTAACTAATTGTCGAAACTATAGAAGAGTAATAATGTTTGATCAATTTTGTATATATTTATAAAATACATAAAATAATAAACAAAAATAAGTTTTTAAAATCGATATAATGATTTTATATTCTTATATAAAGCCTTATATTTTTATATGGCCTTATATTTGTATTTAAAGTATTATAATAGGTATTAATCTAATAAAATTCATATATGCTTTCTAAGTCATTTGTAAAAGTTATAATTATATTTATAAAAATTATAAATACATTTATAAATTATTATCTTTGCTCATCATGTGTTTTAAATTATGATAAGAACTTTTAAGTCATTTATACAAGCTTGCAAATCAATTTATAAAATACTAGGGGTATTCCGGTGCTACGCGCCGGGTTCGTATATTTGTTGTTAAATGAGTTGTAAAAGTTTTGTTGATCCGTTTGGTATTGGTTAGTGATTGTTCTATATTAGTCTGTTTTGTAGTTGGTCATGCGAGAGATGAATATATAGATGAGAGTTGTAGCAAAGTAAATATAGTATTATTGAATACATGTTGACAAAAAAAAAAAAAAAAAAAAAGTCCATCTTCCAAAAGAAAATGTAAAATTCATGTGTCTATTTTTTTTTTTCTGATGCAGTCAATTCTTGCATAGATGATCCATGTTCTGTGTATTACAACATAGTGTGTGTTTGTGTTTGGGAAAATGTTGGATAATAAAATTAGATTATATCTTTAAATATATGAAGTGACGGCTTTATGTACTGAAGTATTAGTCAGTTCTGTCTTGAATATTTTAGATGTACAAATCATTAATTAATTTATGGTGGTGAAATTTAAACACCGAAAAGAAACGTGGAGTATAAGGAAGCTATGAAACTCTAAAAAACCACTTTGCTTTGTACATTTATTTCCCTATGAAACATACGTGGCCGTTAGTACATCATATGGTGGAGATAAATTTGGAAAACCTCATTGAAAATGCTTTGTTTATGCAAAGTGTATGGGTTTCCTTGGTAAAATAATATTTTTTTTTTTTTTTCTTAACATTTTTACCAAAAAAAAAAAAAAAAAAAAAAAAAAAAATAATAATATTTTTTATTTAAGAACATCTCTGTTTTCAAAATCGAGCTTCACCCAACGTTTCGGTTGGGTTGTTTTAGATATGTTTTTTTGGGGATCTTCAAACAGATATATTCTGAGAGCTTGTTCTTATAACAAAGTTGTTTTAAAATTACTCAAATAGGAGATGAGCACATAAGTCTTGAACTGAAATACATACAACAAAAGTTTAGTGAAAAATCACAATAAACGTAGCATATCTCTGGTGTCTGTATGACTGTATGTTTCATCACCTTCAGTGCACTGGTTTTCAACGCTGAGATATGGGATGCTCTCCGTAGCTGTTACCTGTATACAAACTGGGAGGGTAATATGTTATATACGAAATAGTCGGTTTGAGTAAGTTAATTAGGATAGAGATGCAAGCCTACCTGCTGTAAGGTTACTATAAAACAGATTTATGAACAGAGTCTTACGTTCTCGTCGACAAATAGCATGTCAACACTCCCGGCCTTGAAAATTCAGCAATCCTCAAGAAACTCACTCTACGTTATTTATACCCGTCGCTATAGTGAGGTACGCTTGGAAGAGAAGAAGTCGATTAAATGCTTAAGAGTGGAGAAATCACGTATAAACAGTAATTGAAGAAGAGGAAGGTGAAACATTGTAACGCCGATTTAATAAGCATTATTTGTTGCAGCCAGAAACAAAGAGTGATTGTGATGTCTTCAACATGACACCAAGAAAAAAAATACAATGCGAGACATCAACGTTTTAAGAAATAACTATATCAAATATGTGACACAACTTCTGAAAGTATGTGTATTTATATGTTATCTTATTCACCGGATCACTGAAGCTACACTACTAATTATTTTAAAAGAACTAAAAAGAATGGCTTAAGGAGAAAGAAACAGAAGAATCTGAAACTTAATTTATCTCAATGAAGAGACTTGCTCAGGTTCGTCTCCGAGAGCAAGTGCTTTCTCTTGTCTCATTCTCACTCTAGCAGCTTCACGCTTGGCTCTCTCCCGAGCCTCCTCTTCTTCTTTTCATTTCTTCTCCGCCTCAGCAGATTCCCTTTCTAACCGCTCCTCCTCTTCATGTCTCTGTTGTACCTAATCAACACAAGAGAAAAGATCCCCCAAATTCGGACATTAGACTAATCACAACAGATCTTGTAAACACCAGGAACGCAAACCTACTTGATCGGCTTCAAGAGCAGCCATGTAAGCAGCATCTTGTTCCTCTCTCAGACGCAAATTGGTTCTTCTTTCCTCCGCTTCAACCTTGCAGTTACAAGAACAGGTGAACTATCTTCCACAACTCTTTGCAGTATAGCAATCATTTCTTCTGGAGTTTATGGTCCCTCCACCTGCCACAACTAAACAGTACAATAAACTAAGAACGCCATCTCCCATCAGACCACATATAAAACTCACACATGTTTAGTAGCAGAATGACTACAATATTACTACATATAAAAGTAGAATCAAAAACCTATCTATACAAACAGGAAGAAGATCCAAGCAAAAAAATAAAATTAAAATTTATGAACAAACATGAAAGGTTCATCAAACATCTCATAATCAACAAAGAGGAAGAAGATCCAAGAAAAAAAATTCATGAACAAATAGTAAGAGGCTCGCCGATTAAAAAATAAAAAGTTGATGAACAGACATCAAGGGACTCGCCGGAAACGAAGAAAAAAAAATTGTTGAACAAACAGTAAGAGACTGCCGAATCAAAAAAATGCAGACAAACAAATAAGCAGCTATAACACGATCAGTTAGTATGAGATTTAAGAGATACAAGATAAGATGAGATAAGGGGAGAAACACTCACACATATTTATACCCAACAACAACCGCCTTTCAGAGCAAAACGAAGCATTGAAGACGAAATAGTGGGGGATTGAACTAAAGGAATTGATCACAGACAGTTTCAGTCGATGAGAAGAAGTTGAACCGGCATCTGGTCGACGTCACACATACAGGGAAGAAGACGCTCGTTTTTCTCTGGAGTCAAATTAGGGTTATTTAGGACTTCTGCTCTAGCGGGCCAGACACAGCCCAAAACACAACATATAAACAAAGCCCACGTAACCAGAGAGTAAATGATGCGCAGCGTTTAAATGAATCAGGACACGTGTCCAGAAAAGCCCCATCTTAAAAAACGATGTGGAGGACTGTGTGCATAGCACAAGTCTCCTTTATATATAAAGATATTTTGAAAGTTTATTTTGTATTAAATGATAAATAACTTTATTTACTTTTTCTTAGGTGTCGATCATATAGATAATTTGAGAAAAAAATATTATAATTCGATTTGTTAATGAGTTTTCAATTTATTTATTTTATGAGTAAGAAATCAGTTCTACAACCAGTTTGATCACTATCCAAATGAGCTAAATATATTGCACAAAATAGTTTATGGTAATTAAATATGTGATTTATAATATATATATATATATATATATATATATATATATATAGAATGCTTCATAAAATCATTTTTAGCAATCAAGTATTTTTAAACTATATAAAATATTCCAAAAGTGAATCATGAATATTATATACAACTAATTTTAGCAAAATTATCAATACAAAGTATCAAAAAAATATTTTTAAAAAATCATATTTATCTTTTTTAAAACAATTATTCTGTGGCAAATATTTAACAAAAACCACATAATGATAAAACCCATATTTTAATTTGAAAAATTATAATAAATTTATTGTTATAAAATATTTAAACCCAAAAAATTATTGCGGGCATCCACCTAATATATATATATGCTGTCATTGCGTTGTTTGAGAACAAAAAAAAAGCAACTGGGTTTTTTTACACAAAAAAAATTTATGCAGTCATTGTCTGTCTATACTACTGTACATACCAGTATAAACAAGTTCAGTAATATCAGTATCAGTAAATACCTCTCAAGAAGTGATTCAAGCATTTCATGATGAGAAGCCGTAACGAGTTCAGGATCATCGTGTGCTCTTTCGCCAAGGTAAACTATATAAACCTGAGTTTTAAATTAAACATTATAATTTTTTAAAATAGTGATAGTATTTAAAAGGTGTTCGCAAATAGGGAAAGGTCAGTTTGCGTTACATGCCTTGCTATGATTGTCTAGGGGTTTTGCAGATGCAAGAGAACTCAGCTCCGTGTTAAGAAATAGAACCAAAGAACATGCGAATAGAAACACAAGTTTGTAAGTGTGTAAAGTGTTCTTCTCCATTTTCTCGAGTGAGATGTGTTTGTGTGTATGGCACCGAAACCTCTGTACGTGGTTATGATATATATAGAAAAATATTTCACTCGTGTTTCACAACTCACGGTTCATTACCCCACCACCACATCCCAAGCACATTATTGGTGGTGGAGTTTTGGTTTAAGATTCAAAATCGATTTGGTTCGGTATGAGATGGATATCTAACTCAAAACAAAATCACTTTGATATGATTTTGTGCTGGCTTATGTTTGGTTTTACGATCTATCATTAATGTCATATAAAATTGTATTAATTTGTGGGTCTGTTTGGAGGGACAAATATGATTCGAGTTAAACATGGTATATGGCCGGGTTATGTCAAGTCAGACCGGTTTCGTCGTCTTATGTATACCACCAAAACGTGTTGCTTGCTCTCCTTTTGGTGTACCTAAAACTATATACATCTTGAACGTGTTTTCGAATTTTCGTAGATAAAATGGTGACCACAATTAGTTGAGTATCTTTTAATAATTGGATTCTCAAAAGATGTGGAAATATGAAAAGCGTAACGTTTCAGCGTTTCTTTCATCATGTTTGAAAAGAAAGAAAAATGTCAGTATAGACATATATCCTTAATTTTTTTTATAGTTTTAGAACATTGTAGAGATTGTTAATCATGACGTTGGTAGAATTCTTCCAAATGAAACGGAGGGCCTCGTGCTACTCGCAGTCGATTCAACCATCTGCGGTAACGAACCCTATTAAATAGCAATCTATCTATGCTGCTCATAGTCATTTAAGTTTGTCTTAGAATTTTTTTTTTGTTGGTGTTAGAAAATAATGGCTATTTTCGAAACTAAAATAATGGGTTTTTCACATAGTTATCTTGCAATAAGAGTTCAACGAAACCTTAAATGTCACAAACACACACATACACGCATATTACAGTAAAACCTCTATAAATTAATAATGTTGGGATTTTGAAATTTTATTAATTTATAAAGATATTAATTTACAAAAGTTTCCTTAATTAGGTTTTTTCTATTTTTGAATATTTTTATTTATAAAAAATATATTTTATTTTACCATATTTAAATTCCATATTATTTTATTATCTTATTTGTGTATATTTTTATGTTTCATAGAATTGTTAAGTGGTTTTTGGTATAATTTTTCTAAATATTATCAAAATATATTGAAATGTTAAGAAAAAATAAATAATTTTTATTGTGAATGTAAAACCAATAATATAATATTTAGCTTGTAATTATATAAACATTATATATAGATAGATTATTAATTTATGATTTTAAGGAGTCTATATATTTACATAGAAGTTTTTAAAATATTATTATCTTATTATTTTATCGATTTGTGGTAAATTTAACACCGGCCCAACTTGAGACCGGCAAAATTTATTAATTTATAGAGATTATTAATTATAGATTATTAATTTATAGAGGTTCTACTGTATATTCTTTTAGGGTTTGAGACATCCAATTTAATACTAGCTGAAATTAAATATAAAGTGATTAAATACATAAAAACTATATTAGAAAATCAATATTAGATCAAAGTTTATATTTTAGCGTTCAGTTCTGCAAATCATGCTAACCAATTCTAAATGAAAAACAGTGTCTGAACACTTTTTTGGGTAAAAGATTGTTTCTGTATGAATACACTTGACCTCCACCACTAAATGTTGACTATGATGACCTTAGTTATCGATATTAAGCAAGCAAATCACATGTAAAAAAGGCAGACATAGTGTATGTGCAACTTATAGAAGCAATCTTTTGCTGAAAATACGAATACATCACTCACCATTGTATTAAATTGTTGAAAAAGGACAACATTCGTTATAGTAACTAGGAATGATATTTTACCCGTTAAATTTGATTCAATTCGTTATTTGTTTTGATTGGATACTAAAATTATGGATATCCGTAAATTTTCAAAGCAAAGCAAATATTAAAAATCAATATCCGTGAAAATCGAAACAAATCACAAATAGTAAAATTTTGGAAAACGGATATCCGTTCTGATCCAGCAATATATAAATATAAATAGATGTATATCTTAATTATATTTAAAGTTTTAACTGTATAATATTATATTATTATTATTCTAATATATGATTTGACAAATTTTGTTTACACTATTACTTATATAAAAGTATTACATAAAAAGAAAAAACAAGATTTATGATATTTATATTTTTTTCTTTAAATTTTGTGTTACTATAATTGTTAATTAAGATTCACTACTTCTTTTAATATTTTATATATCTTGTAAAAATATATTTTACAAAAGAATTTTTTATCGAATTTTTGAGATTATTTGTATAAATCAAAACGGATGAATTATTCGTAAGTATTTGTAAATATCTGTAAATATTTATTTATTTTTTGTACATTCATATTTTTCGAAGCAAAATAAATCGAAAAATTATATATATATATATATATATATATATATATATATATATATATATATATATATATATATATATATATGTGTGTAACATACGAAATAAATCACATGTACTTTTGCAATCCACTAATTAGGCTTTCACACACGATAGGGCCAGGGGTTTGAAATGTGGTAAAGTTAAAATCTATCTTTCCCATCACAACTTTAAATACTCTTAGTTCTGGATATGTTTTACCTGTAAAAATTTAGTTGTTTCTTTTAACAAAAATGTTCAATTATTTAGCTCTGTGTCAGCGATATCGTTTAAATGTGCTGAATTTTATTTTTAAAAAATCTTGGGTTGGTGATCATTACTTGCGTTTATCTGAGTTGGAACTGGAACAAATGAGGGTTGTCCATTGCAAGATGTATGAGCGAGAAAAAGAAAAGAGAAATGTTGAACAAATGTGGAAGTGCAATATGTACTATCAGTGGGTCGTCATATGTCGCCTTGTGTCGCCGTTTCATTTCTTCAAATAATTGGAACTTTACTCGTTTATACATCAACAAAAAATAATGTGCCACACGCAGGAATGGAAGTCAAGAGCGTCATCGAACAAACTATGGCAAGAAGATTTGTTGACGATCACAACAGCAACGTGGCTGTTGCTTATTCAAAGACTTGTTATTTAAGTTTTTTCAGGTTTCTACTTTGAATGTTTTCAAACATGTTTTGTTACGCAAGGTAACACAAGAGTATCCAGAATCCATAACATGTAGTTTTCTTTATATTCTACCTCAATCTCACTCTCTCTCAGTGTTTAAATAAATCAAAACACATTCTCAGGAAACGTCCAGAGAATCATGCTTAGCAAAAAAAAAACTTGAAATCTTTCTTTTTTCTTCCTTCATTTTCTTTGAGTTATGTACACATTCTACCAAGTTAAGATAAGAAGGGTTATATATATATATATATCCCAAGTTCAATCACCATGTCACTGAAGTACTCTGGGATATTTTGCAGTTTCTCCTCTGTTGGAAAATCCATATTCCCTAATACCATTTGTTGCGGAATTCATCAGCCCTAATACCACTTGATGGGTATTTCTCCTTGCTGATACTACTTGTTGTCCCCTTGATCTTTCCCATTGATTCAATCCTTGTTCATGACTCAAGAATTTTTCACCCAGTTCACGGCCGCAGCACGCTACATCTGGGGTGGATCCAGGATCCACAACATCCACTATGAAGTATCGGAAAACACCTCCGATGTGGTTTACAAGATCATAGATTCTCTATGTTTCTGGGTATGCAAACCCTAGAGAGTATAAAAGAGATTACAAGAGATTACATGGCTAAGAGCTAAGCCTAGAACAACATATCAACTCTAGCTTACTCTATCTCTCTCTCAGAGATGCCATGGAAGCCTTCCTGGATGCTTGAGGCTCGTGTCTCCCAGAAGCTTGGCTTAGAGATCCCTGTCGTGATCTCTCCTTCTTTTGTATGTCAGCACTTAACCTAATGGGCTTCTTCGATTAGGCTCATATGTTGTACGCGCGTGACTTGTGCAACTCAGCCCAGCCGATGAACAAGTCTGATGGGCTTGACCAAATATTCAATAAACTCCACCTATTTGGTCCAAGTCCATAACCCTTCCTTTGTACTCGACACCTCCTGATGCTTGAGCAATCCTTCTCATCTTCTGCATCTCCCTGTCTTCTCTTATCTCTTCTCACTTCTCTCAGCTCCACCTTGAGCTAAGCTTGAAGTCCTTTCATGATCTTCTTGAAACCTGCATAAGTTTACACTTACACACCACAACCGCATAAGTAGATTAAACACTTAAATCCATTAAGCTCCATCAATGAAAATAGACATCTCTCTTGATGAAAGGTATGTGACAATCCCATTGTCCTTCTGACTTTCCATCACCTTCATCTAGTGTCTTGAGTTTCGAACCCAGCTGCTACACTCCTAATGTCAAGCTAAACTCCTCATTGACGTCGTGTTACTTCATATCTTACTCCTCGTGAACTTATCAACAACACAACCTTGCTGTCAAAATCACGAACCTGTTCAAGTGCTTTAACAGAACCTGAACATCCTTCTGCAAGTTGATTTCCTCTGTGGCCTTTCGATTCCACTCATGCGCATTGAGCCTTGAATCAAATTCCCCGAACTCTGTGAAGCTACCTTCGAACCATATATGCTTCAGACCTGAAACAACCTCTGATTCTCTACTTGTTTAACACACTCCAGCCTTGAACACGTTTTGTACCGCTGCTACTCTGAATAGGACCCGCCATCCAACCATCACTGCTGGACAGACTTTCGACACAACCTTGATTCACTCTTCATGTTGTTAACAAAGATACTACCACATAATTCTCCTTGAATCAACTGCATATCCTTGAAGTCACTCATGCTTCAAATCTCTGAAACAGTCTTAGACTTACCCTTGATGTTCTTGAACAGACTATACTTGAGCATCAATTTGTACCGCTGCACAAGCAGGACACGCCGCCTAACACCTAATGATTAGGAAGACTTTCGACACAAATATCTTTGCTCCACCATCTGATCAACCTTTTCCGAAATAACAGAACCCCACTAACAGGTGTAGACCCCACTGCTAGTTAAATGAACTGAGTCTCATACCATATAATCCCTGGTACGCCTTAGCTCTCTTCACGAGCTGCATGTGATATCTTGTCTAGAATCCATGATATCCCTCCTTTACTTAGCTGTGAATTACTTTCCTCAATACCCTTCTTGTATTGAGATGTCTCCAATACCGAAAACCTGTGCATCACCATCAACGACTTGAACATGTCTGTAAGTCATTGAACCTGCCATTAGCCAATGGACTTCATTGAGAAAACTTCCTCAGTACTCCCTGTGATGCGACTATATTCAGAACACCGCTTGTTATGTTCCCTTAAATGCAATCGGCTTTTCTTTGCATTTAAACCAAAACCTGTGAATCACCATCAACGACTTGAACACGCCTGTTAGTCATTGAACCTGCCATTAGCCAATGGACTTCCTTGAGGAACCTTCCTCAGTACTCCCTGTGACGCTTCCATATCCAGAACTACACTTGTTCTGTTCCCTTAAATGCAATCGGCTTTTCCTTGCATTTAAACTTTCATGAAGCTTCTTTCAGTTCCATGACCTGAGCTTAAGATGAGCCTGCTTGTGGAGAACAAGTCTTATCCTTCCTGAGATGAACAAACTGTTAAACAATTCCCTGCAAACCCTGCAATGTCTTCTACCAGTTCCTCACTTTGCTTCATCTCACCATTCTTCATCTTCACTGCTCAAAATTTCAGTATCTCTTGATACTTACTCCTCTTCAGATTAACCAAGTACCTCACCACGTCTTATCTTGCATCATACTCGACTCTCCTGTATCAACTTCACTGCAGTGTATTCCTGATACTATGCCCATTTACTTGTCTCGCCTACAAGTAATCTTATGTAAGACTCCTCTTACAAATCTTTTTATGATGCGTCTTGTACCTGTTAACTGAGCTAGGCACGTCTGGCCTTGACACACTGAACATATCCACGACCCGCTTATCATAGAATATTGTTTCTTTTCAGCTCTAACTCCCTTGAACTGAACAAGTTGCTACCCGAAACTTTTACCCTTCAGCTGAACCAATCAAGACATCTTCTAACAGAAAACCTGTGATTCACTCCACCTGGAATCAGATTATATATCCCTGATGCATTAATCCTCATATAATCTTAGTGGCTCCACCTGAATCAAATAACCTTGTAGAAGTACCATGTCTCTGCAAAGTTTCTGCAACTGTCTGTGGTATATGTGTCCTTTAAACAATATCTCTCACCATCAACGTCTGTGATGCTCCTAAGATACTCCCTTACAGCTTCCTCACACAAACTCGAACCCATGGTGAGCTTCTCTAGCTGTAACTTTACTCGAACCGTGACTTGTTCAAGCATGAAGTTCCGACCTGGTCAAGTCCGTAAATTTTCCTTTTGCCTTTGAGCTTTAGTTCTCGTCTGAGAGCTCCACCTTGACCACTGTAGTCGTGACACCAAAACTGGCATCCTTAACTTCTCCTCTGAGTCTATTCATCTGGAATTGCCGACTCAGACATCCTTGACGATTCCTCTAAGGTATAACTCACACACGCTTCTACTAGCTATGGTAGCGACTTTCTGCTTCTTGAACAAGTGTTGAAGACTATTGTCTCATACCCTTTATCCTCAGGATTACAATCAGTCGTAACAACCTGTTCAACCCGATTCCGCCTGCGCATTTTCCTCTGCTTTTGACCAGAATCTTCAAGTAAAGTCTAACCTCTAATCGCCTCTTTCTTTAGGTTTCTTCCTGTCACTCACACGACTTCACTAGAGTTTCTACATGTTGTTACCACAAATAACCACTTGCTCCAACATTCCCATGTAGGCTTTACACACTATGTGCCTTCGCTCTAGTTGCTTCTTCGTGGATGTACAACCTATTCCTGCCACACTAACTTGGTGACTCTTCTGGCTTTCAACTTATAGACAGAAGCTTTTCATGTCACTCACACGACCTCACTAAAGCTGCTACATGTTGTTACCACAAATAGCCATTTGCTCCAGCATATACTTGTGTAGACTTTTACACACTTTCTTTTGCTCTAGTCTCTTCTTCGTGGAGGTACAACCTGTTTCAGTCACACTAACTTGGCGACTCCTCTGACTTTCCTCATACAGCCAGAAAACATTTCTCTCATGGACCCACGAGCTTGACTTGAACTGACCCAAAACAGAATCACCTCTGTTTCGTCATATTGTTGTCACACGACAACCAACCTGTGCAACTGCAAGATCCGTTGGTCATTTTTCGCGAAAATAACCTGCATTCCTTGTGATCTCTGAAAAATCTTCAGACCCTGTGAGATTGACGACCTTTTGATTCCATCTCCTAAGCCTAGTTTTGACTTAATGTGAGTCTATTTTCCTTTGAGATATCCTCAATCCCAAACGACTCAAATCAATCTCCAACACTTCTGATCACGAACACGCCCACTTGTGCAGCTGTCTGCTGCAGCTTGCACGAGTCTTTCCTTTCTTGCAAACAACCGCTGCATCCCTTACAAGTCTCTCATCATGATTTCACCAACCTGAAACCATTATGTGCATTGAGATATTCCACTGTGAACGTTTCTTCCTCTGTCTCTGGCGTCTCTTTGTCTACAACAAAGTAACACCATCTGCTTCCTTCTCTGACACTGGTTATCCTTCAACATCAAACCTGGTTCGTCACACAAAAAATAGTGATATGATCGTGACTACAAATCTACTGATTCTTCTTCTCCAGAATTTTTAGCTGATGTCGATGCTAACTTGAAGCTCTTGCAGAACCTGAATCACCATTGCCTCAAACCAGAAGCTCTCTGACTCATTCCCAACTAACCTCAACAGCCTGTAAACACCAAACTCCTCATCTTGAGAATTTCCTTTGTAACAATCTGAATGAACACCTTATCTTGAACATCACTCTGAACCGCTGCTGTTGCCAACAGATCACGCCGCTTAACACAACTTGCTAAGAAGACTTTCGACGCAAAGAATCTCTGCTCATCCTCTGCTCAAACAAATCATTACCTCTGCAACTGTGATACCCTGTAGACCCATTTGTTTCCCCCTCATATGCCTGAGAAGCCAAAACAAACTACTACTGAATCTCATGCAGAAAAACCCGAAACATACATGTTTCAATCTTGAATCAATCTCGATTTGATACCGCCACCTGTTCAGCCGAACTCTGCCTTGAACAAGTAACTCTCGTTCTCGCAGATCCATCCTAGCAGAAAACTATGTGTTACGCCAAACACATATCTGCCAAGAAAACCACACTGCATTCCCTCTGAAAATAGCAACCTTGTAGTATCATGTTCTCTGAACCTCTACCCAACTGTAGACTCTCATAATCACACATAGACAAACCCGCATGAGTCTATCTCTTCAATGCTTCTGCAACACCCTTCACGCTGACTAAAGAATACCATCTGATACAGCCATGAAACACTCATAATTCAAGGTCCGTAGATGTCTGCTAGTTCCAAGAATTCCATGAGATACCGAGCTGAAATACCCACATAGATTTAACACCACCTGCCACTGATATACCATGTAGATTCAATCCAAAAACACCGTAAAAACCCTCACTGAATCTTCAGACAATCCCATACAAAACCAGTGCAAAATCCCATGTGTTCCACTATGCTTTCAGTTCCAATAAGTTGCAGAACATGAAGAAAGCCACGACTCCAATGCATATAGTCACACACACTTTGTGACTGTCACACACTCCTTGTGACTGCAGATCCAAGACAACTCTGAAAACGTCTGTTTCTTGTGCTAGCAGCCTGCTACAATCTCGACTTGTGAGTCACCTGAAACCCTTCTCACACAGTAGCAGATTCTTGCACTTTTGGAGAACTGTAGAGAAACTCTGATTTCAAAACTTAGAAACCATCTCAACCGATTCAACTAACTTCTGAATCCTTGCTCCGTAACTTGTGCAACTGCAGCGAAGAACGTCCAACATTTTTCCTTATTCTCTTGTAAACCGAAAATCTCTTTAGTCTGATCTGATCTCGGTGTATTACTCTGATTAGGGTAACACCACGTGACCACCACCTTCCATTAAACCTTGCGAGTTTCGTCTGTCTCGCTTGGAAGCTTCTTCATATGTCTCTCCTCCTCGAGACGTAGAATCTGTGAATCAATGAGCCTAAGCTCTGATACCACTTGTTGGAAAATCCATATTCCCTAATACCATTTGTTGCGGAATTCATCAGCCCTAATACCACTTGATGGGTATTTCTCCTTGCTGATACTACTTGTTGTCCCCTTGATCTTTCCCATTGATTCAATCCTTGTTCATGACTCAAGAATTTTTCACCCAGTTCACGGCCGCAGCACGCTACATCTGGGGTGGATCCAGGATCCACAACATCCACTATGAAGTATCGGAAAACACCTCCGATGTGGTTTACAAGATCATAGACTCTCTATGTTTCTGGGTATGCAAACCCTAGAGAGTATAAAAGAGATTACAAGAGATTACATGGCTAAGAGCTAAGCCTAGAACAACATATCAACTCTAGCTTACTCTATCTCTCTCTCAGAGATGCCATGGAAGCCTTCCTGGATGCTTGAGGCTCGTGTCTCCCAGAAGCTTGGCTTAGAGATCCCTGTCGTGATCTCTCCTTCTTTTGTATGTCAGCACTTAACCTAATGGGCTTCTTCGATTAGGCTCATATGTTGTACGCGCGTGACTTGTGCAACTCGGCCCAGCCGATGAACAAGTCTGATGGGCTTGACCAAATATTCAATATCCTCTTCTCTTGCCTCCTCATACCTTCAAAAATGTAGGTAGAGTTAACAACACCAATGGCTTTTATCTTCTTATGAAGTCACATGTTGTAGTGGTTCTACCACTTACTTGGCAGGTAAAACATTCTCCATGGCGTCCAGCTCTTCTGGTTATAAACTGATATCCACAGGATCTGTCTTTTTCCCTATAAGCAAATCAACCTGGTCACATTTACACACAATTGCTTTAATTAGCGACTTGTCATAACTCAAACCGAAAATCGAGATGGAATAAATGCATATAGCAAGCTGTTAGAAGACACTAACATAAGTGAATGTCTATACCAAATACCGGTGATCCTCAAAAACACACTAGACTTGGACAATACAAAACTAACACGGCTTATCTGATCAAACAACCTCAAAATATCAAAAAACTTCCAAGTTTATAGCCTCGTTTCCAATTCCAACCAACCATTAACTATCAATTAAGTAATTTTGTTTTGTTTTGAAAACGACATAAGTAAGGTAATCTTAATGGGTCGACCAATTCCTTTAGTAAGTTAATAACATAGATTGCTTACTCCTTTCGCTCCTGGCTTGTCTTGAGTACCAGTTTTAATAACGTACGGTGTGTGTGTGTGGTTCCCAACACTGTTCCAGGAGCAACACTCTCTCCCTTTTCTTCAAGTACGTACTTTCAAAACTAAAAATAAATAAATAACAGCATTAAAAACAAACCAATAAGAGCTAAGATTGAAATATATATAGCTTGACGTCATCAATCAAAACTAGGCTTCCTATCGGGTTCCTTTCTCTGCTCCTTACGAAGTTCAATTGCATCCGGTGTCTCTATTCCAGTTGGACTGCTGAAAAAATCACCCTAGTGCTTGCTCTTATCAATAGACTCATCCTAAGAAAATCATGATAAATAACAACCCCATCACATTTGTATCACACCAAATATGATAGTACTGAAATGATTTAATATGAAAGCTTATATGTTCTAAGTTTCTATCCAGTTGTTTTACGCCGCACAAACTACCCTTTATGGCGGGTTCCTTCCACTTAAAATACATAATTTTAAAATAGAACAAAGTAGAGGTGAAAACACTACCTTGCTGATGTTGCTCCTGAACGACAAACACATCACCATACGTTAGAGTTATATTTGTCCCGGACGGATATTCAGTGAAGTCTCACAGTTGTCAAGGCGAAGACGGGAGAGAAGTATATCGACGATATTTATTTGACTAGGGGCAGAGCCCCGCGCAAGCGCGGGGATATCTGAAATTATTGAGTCGTTGTTTAATATGTAGATGGAAGCGTACTGTAGAGGAAGGGTGAAAAGATGTATTAGATGTAGATTGTAGTTTTTTTGATAATCTTATTAGTGTTCATGGGTAAGTATTGTGATCCTTTTAATTGTATATGTAACTGAAGAATAGTAACACGAAGTGGACCTATATGTAAATGCAGTATGTGTTTGTTGTGCTAGTGGTCGTGTAAAAAGGGGGTTGGATATTGTTAACGACGGTAGAAAATATAACGTCAATCTTTTAAAACTATTAAAATTGAGAACATGTTATCCTCCGAAGAGGTACACTGCCGATATATATATATATATATATATATTTTAAAGCTACAACAAGTGGAAATATTCCAATACACGAAAGAGGAAATGCAGAGTAATATTAAAATTGCTATAGAGACAGAAGCATAGTTTGGCTGATGTTTTTGTTGTTTTCAGATTCTCACTGACGATGATGATTGTGTCCACCTTCTTTCACTGCAGCTGTTGCCGTGTAGCTGGCAGAAGCTGAAGTGGATGCTTCCATGCCTTGCACTTCAACACTTGGTGTCTCATTGAACTTGAAATTCTGGAGATAGGTAAAGATGTGATTTTATAAACATTGAACTTCCAAGACTTGATCAAAACACTATTGCAATGTTCTTGACACGGTTATAAATTCTTATTTACATACTTCATTGTGGCCTCCAAAAGTTCCTCTCTTGTATATTTCTGAAACTAACCTGATGTCGACACATCGAAGAAAAGGATTTGTTGGGGACTCTGTAAAGAACATAGAAACCTGAAGAACATAACACACCATAATTCATATATTGTTTTCCAACTCAAAAATCCTAAAGAATATATAGCGGTTATTTGCAATGGTAAGTGGAGTAACAGGACCACATAGGTCTGCATGCAGAAGTTCCAAGGGTCTGGTTGCTTGGTTCACTATATTCTACCCGATAGAAAGAGGGTGGTGACACTCACCATGAGTTCTCTCGCTTCCACCGCACTCACATTTTTTAAATTAAGACATTTCTGCATCAAACACCACAAACATAGCTGAGTCCGCATCTGAGATGGTCATCTCCACACGGTACCTACAAATTACGTTGATAAGGTTTTAGGTCTGATATGTTGGTAAGGAATAAAAGGCTCCGTTTTAAGGAATATAGAACACTACAACTTGAAGAAGAACGTATTTACAGGCGTCAACAATGAATGAATGTAAAAACAATAAGCATTAAGAAAGATATAGGCAATGGACCTTAGGTGTATAGTTGAGCACATAGATGTTGAGCTCTGACACTGTTACTGTTTCTATTTTATTAACACCACCATATTTGATCAAACTTGTGGAAGAGGCTAAGTCACTGTTTCATTAAAGCTACAAAAATCAGTCGTATTTGTCTATGTTGTGGGTTTTCAAGCAAAAAAAATCAAGAATAAATTGTTAAAGCTAGAGAAAACTACCTGGCTACGAAGGTGTCACTGTCATTTGTTTCTTTGTCAAAGTAAGTATATATGTGTGCAAGAAGTTGCATTTAGGAATATCCAGCCTGCAAGTTGTAGGCGATCAATGAAAGGTGAAACTGACATTGCCAAAGTTGGCTGCAGAATTCAAATGAAGGAGGTTACCTCCTTGAGGTTATTACTGGTAGCGACATCACCTCAGGCTCCACATCCGTGGAATAGCTTATGGTTGAGATGGTTGTCTTGTGCTTAAAAAACACTCAGACAATTTGTTGTAGAACTGCAATGAAGTGAAGTTACAGGTTAAAAGGAGCAGAAAAGATTAGCAAACACTGAGATTTAATGAATCAGGAGAAGTATCAATCTCAAAATGATTATTGTATATTTATAAAAAACTCCAAACACCAAATTACAAAGCTTCTCTGTAACTTCTTAAAACTTGTTTTTTAGATTTTGAGGAAAAAAATACAGATGACCATCTCTCTATTCGTGATGGTCATCTCTCTACTCGTGGTGATAGTGAAAAAAAGGAGGAAAATATTTAAAGAAACAATTCCAGTCCTTACCATCGTAAGAGTCTATTTGCAGGAGTTAATAAAACCGATAATGCCAACGATTGCAGACTGTGACGCTTTCGGGTTCAAATAGCCGATGAGAATAGTTCTAGACGATTCAAAACGGCCGACGGATAACACCGGAGACTGGCCGTGACTACTCGTCGCCAATAACGCAGGTAAAACTCCATTGTGGCTTCCATGAGAGTCACCTGAAACAGATGAACAAATCGAAACAAAATTAACAAATGTGTGTGATCATCAAATGCTCTAGCAAATTGCGGGCGATTGAACCAAGCATTGAATTCTCCCGCTTGGTTTATTAAAACTGTAAAATAAGTTTTAAGCAAATGTAAAACTTAAGATCAGTTCTACTATATGATCTCATGGTTATTGACTACAGCTTGATGTGACCTCATGGTTATTGACTACAGTTTTCAGCGAATCAGTAGAGCCATTCAGAGTGACCTGAAAACACACAAACATAAAAAATGGTTGATCGTTGCTCGAATCATAAGTAAACAAATTAAAGAAAGTGATGAAATTGGGATTGGGATATTCTTACTGTGACTCTCATTCGGGAAAAACGTTTCAATGAACATCCTTGTCTTATAGTCTGTAGTTTACACAATATGTCCACCTTATGGAACCATTGCTAACATAACAACAGTACTTGCACACATACCATATGCCACAACGAATGTTCATTCAGCACCTTCAAGTACACTAATCAAGAGGGGATATAATGAACAATGAAGAACAAAACTCAGGAAACGAACAGTAATCAAATACATCAAAGAGACATAAAGAAAGAGAGAAAGAGACCTAATCTTCTTTTCTAACACCGTATTAGTTGAGGAGAAACCATCAAACCCACAAAAAATCCTACCATATCAGATTCTCTAGATGCCATGAGGAACAACCTTGGCAGAGAGTAGGTGCGACAACAGTATCGGAAGCAGGCATCTTTGAAGAATCTTACTACGCTTGATAAAGAAGATTTACTCAAAGTGGTCGTGAAAACTCATCGTACTCTCAACCCTTTCCAATTATAGGTTAGACATATGGGAAACGAAGTGGTGGTCATCGTTATTGGGTTAAATGAAAACAACATTTAATGGCAAAATTATGAGAGATACAATAGGGGAGATTAAGAATTTGAGAGAAGAAGCAATTGCGTTTGCAGCGAGCGAATAGGGAAGACGGAGAAGGCGATGAGTCTAAGATCGATAACAATGAAACGCAGAGTTCAGTTTAACCAAACCAACGAAGATCATATCACCAAAATAATCAAATCAAACCAAAGGTGTAAACTTAACGACCAGAACAAACCAAACCAAACCGATGTGGGCCCTACAATCATTTAAAAAAATCTTTAAAAAAATCTAACGTGGATAGCTTAAAAAGAGAAAAAAGTGTGGCATTATATATATAGATTTACGGATCGGTTTGGTACAATTTGATTAAATTGGAAAGTCGGTTCCGGTTAACTACGGTATTAATGAGCCAAGAACCAGAACATTTCGACGGATTTCGAGTGACACGAAAACTATTTAAAGGCTATTTATTAATAATTATAAAAATAGAAATATATTAAAAATAAATGGTTGGAGAAAACGGAAGGGAGGGGGGGACCTTCGTGTTTCCCCCTTTAAAAACTCTCGACTGACGAAAGGTTCAATGCGTTTATTCACACAAATCTCTGGATCTAGGGTTTCTCCCTCTCGCAATTAGAACTTGATAAAGCCGCAAAAAAAAAAACCTAATTCAACACACAAAAAAAAAAAATTCATCGGAGAAGACGAAGCAATTAGGGTTTTTTCTCCCCCCATCATCGGTACTTACAGATCTAAACATTTGAGAGAACAAAAAAAATTCTTAAGAACAAACACTAAAGATCCATCCTTTTTCACTACCCATCAATCAAATCGTTTCCTTTCTCTTGTTTTCTCAACAAGTCAGATCCAATTGAAATTAGTGCATCAATCGAAGCCAAGGGACAACGAAACCCACAAAAAAAGTAAAGATTTTGACAACGAATTTGAGTTTTTTTCTTGAGACCCATAGAGACATACATACATCCCTTTTGATCTGTGAAATTTTGGGAAGTTATGTATAATAGTAACAGAGTACAAGTGTACAACGAAGATGGGAGAGGGGTTGGGGAAATGGAGATGTTCCCTCCTTCAAGGGAATCATCAGATGATGTACAGAGGAAGAAGAAACAGAGGGGAGTTATGGAGAAAGTCAAGATTGGTATCAGAGTTAACCGTTTCTCTCAACCTAGCGAGAGGTGTCCTCCTCTTGCAGTGCTTACTACGGTTTCTTCTTGTGGGCTTTGTTTCAAGCTTGAAGCTCCTCCAGCTCCAGCTTCTTCTTCTCCTGCTCAGGAGCCTCTCAGTCTCCTCTACTCCTCCTGTCTCACTGACAACAAGGTATAAACAACTATAATACCTTATGGAACAACCCTACTTAAGTTTAAAGATTGGGACTTTGGGTGTTGTTGTTTAGTGTCTATGTATGTTTACTAGAATATGAAGACATTATTGACTGAACTAGCTTGTTTTAAGCTGAACGAGATTGCTTATGAGTCTCATATGTGATTTGTTTGGTTCTTGCAGACGGCAGTAATGTTACTGGGTGATGAAGAGCTTCATTTGGTTGCCATGTACTCTGAGAACATCAACAACGACCGTCCTTGTTTCTGGGCGTTTACTGTCGCATCTGGGATGTATGACTCCTGTCTTGTCATGCTGAACCTTAGGTGTCTGGGTATTGTCTTTGATCTTGATGAGACTCTTGTGGTGGCGAACACTACGCGGACGTTTGATGATAAGATTGAGGCGTTGCAGCGGAGGATAAACAACGAGATGGACCCGCAGCGGATTGCTGTTATGGTGGCTGAGATGAAGCGTTACCAGGATGATAAAGTTCTGTTGAAGCAGTATGTTGAGAGTGATCAGGTTGTTGAGAACGGGGAGGTGATTAAGGTGCAGTCTGAAGTAGTTCCTGCCTTGTCTGATAACCATCAGCCTCTTGTTCGTCCACTCATAAGGCTGCCTGAGAAGAATATCATCCTGACTCGGATCAATCCCATGGTATGCAAGTCTAGATCCCTCTCAACTCTTGCGGCTGAGACTCATCTTCTATCTTTAAACACAGGTGCGTGATACAAGTGTTCTTGTGAGGATGAGGCCCTCATGGGAGGAACTTCGTAGCTATTTGACTGCGAAAGGGCGCAAGCGTTTTGAGGTATATGTTTGCACAATGGCTGAGAGAGATTACGCTTTGGAGATGTGGAGGCTCCTTGATCCAGAAGGGAATTTGATAAACGCAAATGACTTGCTGTCTCGCATTGTCTGTGTGAAAGCTGGTACTTTCTTTTTTTTAATAACTTTACCTGCTTATTATCTATCATGGTATCGTTTCTTACAACCTTGTAATTCACCAACACAGGTTTTAAAAAATCATTGTTCAATGTGTTTCTCGATGCAACCTGCCATCCAAAGATGGCTCTGGTAATTGATGATCGACTGAAAGTTTGGGATGAGAAGGATCAGCCGAGAGTGTATGTGGTCCCTGCTTTTGCTCCTTACTACTCTCCTCAATCCGAAGTAAGTATATCTGATAAGAATATTTGTATCCAAAGAATTCCATATCGTCTAGAAAGGAGACAAATCAAAGCCTTATAAGCCATAGTCTTAAAATCTTTTAAATGAGTGGTGGTTCATTTATCTCATTTTCTTTTCTGTAGTCAGCTGCAACACCAATACTGTGTGTTACCAGAAATGTTGCTTGCGGAGTTAGGGGTGGATTTTTCAGGTATGGTGTAATTTTTTTTATAACAGACGTTTGTTTCCTTGACATCTCTACTGAATCAAGGGTGCTTCCTAAGTACATTCTGGCGGTGAAATGATATTTTGAACTTGGTAACAGGGATTTTGATGATAGTCTGCTACAAAGGATTGCTCAAATATCTTACGAGAATGATGTTGACGATATTCCTTCTCCTCCAGATGTCAGCCACTACTTGGTGTCAGAGGTTAGTGGTGTTTGTGTCATTTTAATGCTACGATGTAGATTTCACTTGCCCACACTCCAAATTGCTCGCCAGTAGCTCATTCTCTTTTCAATATAGGACGAATCCTCTGGTTTAAATGGGAACAAAGATCCACTTGGTTTTGACGGGATGGCTGATGCTGAAGTGGAGAGAAGAATGAAGGTGATTACATTTCTAGGCTCAGTTGTTTGGGTTTAATCTTTTCTCTTCAATGTTGAGAGTTTAAATACATTTATCCCTTTTATGCAGGAGGCAATTTCTGGATCTTCAGTTGTCCTTCCAGCGGCAAATATAGATCCAAGGATAGCTGCTCCCGTTCAGTACCCCATGGCTTCTGCTCCAGCACCAGTACCAGTCGTGCAACAAGCACCACAACCATCAGCGATGGCTTTTCCAAGTACTCAGTTCCAACAACCGGCATCAATAGGTAAAAACTTGGTTCCTTCAGAACCAAGCTTGCAGAGTTCTCCTGCTAGAGAGGAGGGTGAAGTACCTGAATCAGAGTTAGACCCAGATACTAGGAGGAGGCTCCTCATATTGCAACATGGACAAGATACTAGAGATGCTGCTCCAAGTGAACCTCCATTTCCTCCGAGACCTCCGGTTCAAGCTCCACCTCCACATGTGCAGCCAAGAAATGGTTGGTTTCCTGTTGAGGAGGAGATGGACCCAGCTCCACTTCGTCGAAATGTCTCCAAAGAATACCCGTTGGATTCTGAAAGCTTGAACCGGCCACGCCATCAACCCTTTTTTCCTAAGATTGAGAACTCAACTCAATCTGAGAGGATGCCTCATGAGAATCGCAGGCTACCAAAGGAGGTAACAACAGTCTTATTTTACCAATGAGTTGTAATCGTCACTTTTTTGGTTATGCTGTACAGTGCTCACTGTCATATATTTGCAGCCGCTTCGGAGAGATGAACAGTTGCGGTCAAACAACAATCAACCTTTCTATGGTAAGCAATCAATGTTTTCTTCTTCTTGTATCATCTGGTTCTGAAGATAAATTAATAACTTGGATGGCTGGACTCTCTAGGGGAAGAGTCATCTTGGAATCAATCTTCAAGAAACAGTGAGGACTTCATACCTGGACGAAGTGTCTCAGCAACAGAGAACCCAGCTGAAGTTCTACACCAGATTGCTATTAAATGTGGATCTAAGGTGTGTGGTGATCATCATGATTAGCTGATTACCATTGATTCTGTGAGTGAGTTGATTTATATATATTCCATGATATTGTAGGTGGACTACAAACCGGGTTTGGTTGCTAGTACAGATTTGCGGTTCTCTGTTGAGGTACTTGTAGCTCTTAAACTTCTATGTGTTTGCATTTACCAAGCTTTCACTCTTAGATATTGTATGTCCTGAGTAATTTTGGTGGAAGCTATGCTACTGTAAAACTTAGATCTTTAAGATCCCGTCTTCCCTTAGATGAGATACTTTTGTTGATTAAACCGTCCATTTAATCTATGTTTTTTTCTTTGAAGGCTTGGTTTTCTGGTGAAAAGATTGGAGAAGGGATTGGCAAATCGAGACGAGAAGCCCTGCGCAAGGCTTCCGAAGTTTCTATCCAGAACTTAGCTGGTAAGACGTTCTGACTCATGATTTGGTCTTTGCTTAAACCTTCACATTTAGTATGAGAATGGGTTTTGTATCAATGAGTATGAGAACTGCTACAACAGATGGTTGCGTCTAGGTACTTTATGATGATATCACATCAACAGATGGTGTAAGAACTTAAATGTGTAACAAAGCTGCGGGTTCCTTCGGCTTATAAGGGCGAGAATTCTGCAGATATTGAGTGTTGAATTTGGTTCTGCAGATATATATTTGTCACGTGCAAATGGCGACCCAGGTTCAAGCCACAGGGATGTTAGCCCTTTCGCTAATGGCAATATGATTATGGGAAACGCTAACGCGCTAGATAAACAGCCATTTGCAAGAGATGAAACAGCGATGCCAGTTCCTTCTAGACCTACAGATCCAAGATTAGAAGGCTCCATGAGGCCCACTGGCTCCATTACTGCGCTCAGGGAACTGGTACGTATCTTTCCTTGAATCTGGATACTGTTGCTTTACTCAATTGTCTCATCTTTGATATATAATATTTCAGTGTGCATCTGAGGGTTGGGAGATGTCTTTTCAGTCTCAGCGTCCACTTCAATCTGACATGGTCCACAGAGATGAACTGCATGCTCAGGTTCGCACATCCATGAAGATTATAACATGTTCTTCACGAACATTATGAAGTTTAGACCCCTCTTGATTCTATGTGTATTGTGTTTCAGGTTGAAATAGATGGGCGTGTCTTAGGGGAAGGGGTTGGATCAACATGGGACGAAGCTAGAATGCAGGTAAATCAACTAAATCCTTACCTTTTTGATCTTGGATCTTGTTGTTCGCTTTGTCTGATGTTCTTTAGTACCTTTAGGCTGCTGAGAGAGCACTGTATAGTATGAGATCAATGCCTCCTTTGCATAGACGACAAGAATCTCCACGGTTTGTTCTTTAATATCTTTGAATGTTGGAGTAGATTCGTACTAATTGATTTGCATATATATATTTATCAATCGGTTTTGTGTTTGATGTTTTAAGATCGTTCGCTGGGATGTCAAACAAGCGTCTAAAGCCAAACTTTCAACGGATGCCGTCTTCAGGAAGATATTCTTAACATAGATCACGTCAAGTACGAAGCACATTCCGGATCAGTTACATTGTCGCTTGCGAAAGCACTACCTGCTACCACGGCAAATTCTTTGACACGATGAACCAGACAAGGAGAGAGAGAGAGAGATTCTGCTTTCGTCTCTCTCTTGTTGTAACATGTATGGCAAATAAAGATTTTTGTATCAGAAACTCTTGAGTCGAAGCAACATCTTTGGGGACACCGAGTACTATGCAGACAAGACCTAAGCATGCACTTTTGGCTCCTTCTCAGACTGTAAGTTACTTTGATAGAAAACCAGTAAAGTTAGTTTGTTGTTCTACTGTTCTACAACACCTGTTCACTAAGTTATTGATGTTTTTTTTTGTTCAAAACACTAAGTTGTTGATGTTATAATGTTATTTTTTTACTGTGCTTGCAAACATTATTTATGATTATCATATGAGAGGGAAAAGTTACAACATACAATAACTGTTGAGTGGAATCATCAACTGTCTTTATTTAGAAACATTAACAAAACTCTGCACAAGGGTATCCCAAAAAGGAAACCACAAGACCAGTTTATAAGACAGAACAAGCTCAGCTTTGGAACATTGCTGTCCAGAGCTTCACAGCGTTAAACCCCCAAAACTTTTTTGTCTCTTGACTCAGACTTCCTCTTCAGCCATGGACTCAGAGAAACTTGCTTCAGACTTTATATACTTATACCACTTGGCACAAACCAGGTAAACCAAGAAGTCAGCTGCGGTTAGAGCAGCTAAAAGGAAGTAGAATCTGTCCAAGTGTCCTTTGTTGAGATTCCCAGGGATCCATCCAGGCATATCATCTCTCGTAGAGATCTTCATGACGATGGAAACTAGTAGACTGCTTACGTAGTTCCCAAGCGATATCGAAGCCATACACAGCGCGCTTGCAAAGCTCTTTAGCCCCGTTGGAGCTTGGCTGTTAAAGAACTCGAGCTGACCAACGTACATGAACACTTCTGACGCACCTATCATCATGTACTGAGGCACTTGCCAGAATATACTCAACGAGCTCGAGTTCGAATCCGTTCCCTTGTGTTTCAGTCTGTATATCTCCACGATTCCTGCTGCTACCATCGCCATTATCGCGATCACGAGACCTGTCCCCATCCTCTGAAGCTCGGTGAGGCCTTTGTTGGTCTCTCTTTTGTTGAGTCTCGCAAAGAGAGGGTCGATGAACCTCCTGTAAGCAAAGATGAAGAAGGCGACGCTGAGAATGTCGAAACTAGACATGCTTGAAGCTGGAATCTTGAAGTCTTTGATGTTTGTCTTCATCGCTGCGCCTTGGACAACGAACAGTGAAGCCATTTGGGTGAACACCACTGAGTAGAGGATGGTGCAGAGCCAGATTGGTAAGAGTCTCAACACACACTTCACTTCTTCAACTTGAGTCACCGAGCAGAGCCTCCATGGATCATAAGTGGATCCACTCTCCACCTTCTCAGCCTCATCATCAGGTGTGACAATCGCAGCTCTATCCAAGAATCTGCGTCAGACAAGAACATAGAGTCAATATCTTGTCATGAAGATTGTTTCATAAGAGTTTTAAAGCAATTATCAATATACCTGAAGCCTTTGGTGTGAAGAATCTTCTTGTCTCCGGTTCGTTGAGTCTCAGAATCATAGAGATTCATGTCATCATAGTCCACATCGATCTTGGCTTTTCTTGTTGAAGCAACCAAGACTTGGCAGAATCTAGACCAAGGGCTTTCTCTAGGTTTAAAATGCCTGTACTTTGGCGTGCCTGCCAAGAAAAGTACTAAACCAGCAAAAGCAGAGGCTGCAGACGCCCAAAACCCTAGCGGCCACGCCCCTTGATCCTCAAAGTAACCCAAGACGGTGTTCGAAAAGAGGGAACCGAGATTCAGAGCTAAGTAGAAGTAACTGAAGAAGGCGATTTTCGAGTGTCCTTCAACAGAGTCGTCTGCATCGAACTGATCAGATCCAAAGGTAGCTATGTTGGGCTGATAACCACCATAACCTAACGCGATCAGGTACACGGATAGATAGAAGATAACCGTTGTGACCGTCGAGTGTGGCTTACATGGAGCCTCTTCGACACCACAACCACTTGGTTCGAGTAGTAACGCACCGGTAGATAAAGATAACATCACCAATCCCTATAAAAAAACACATAAAACAACGTTAGCGTATTGCGCAAGAAACGAACCCTAAAATAGAAAACAGAGTGGTGTTGAAAAGAGACTTACTGCAACGAAACTTGCTTGGAAGATTGCACAAGTCTTGTAACGTCCCCAAGAAGAGTCACTGAGGAAAGCACCAAGCAAAGAGAAGATATAAACAGTTCCTGTCCATTTACTGACATTATTAGCAGCTTCTGCATTGTCTTGTCCCATCACTCTAGTCAGAAACAGAACCAAGTTCACTCCTACACCGAAGAAGGCAAGCGTCGCTAGCCCTTGGTTCACTGTATTGATCAAGAAACCATATCTCTTTAGAACCTAAAACACTTTTTAAACAATCAAGAACAGCATATATACAAAGACTTACCAAGAATGAGAATAGCAGTGAGCCATTTGCCAGTTTTAGCTCGGATCGCTGGATTACCATGCCGATCAACGCTTCCATCTTGAGTGCAAACCTCAAGCTGTCTTACTTTCTGATCCATCTATGTTCAAAAAGATTCCTTATCTTGATGATCCTTGAAGATTTGATCTGCAGAGAGAAATAAAGAGAAGCAACCTTTGAACCGAAGAAGAGACGGAAACGAAGGATATACAAAGAATGGAGGAAAAGTGAATGAAGAGAAAAGGAAGTGAAAAAGATAGACTTTGTTTGTTGAGATTTGAGTTGCGATTAAAGTGTGAAGTGGAGAGATATTATTTATAGAGCATATGCAGTTTGAGTCGGAAGAGATCCATTCTTTGACGGCTCTTTCTCTCTTTGGTTTTTTAATTTAATAATTCTTCTATAAATATTAAATCGGGCTGCCAAAAATATATGTTCGGTGGATTTTCTCAACAGATTTTTGAACCAATTATAGTAAAATCTTGGATTAAATTGGTTCACTTTTTGAGCTTGTTCTATGTGAAGATAATAGTTGATAAGAGAGCAATCCTAATGACAATGCAATATATCCTAATGCAATTTTACATGATGCTTATTTTATTTACTTTTAAAACATATATACCAATCGTATGACCATTATTAGAGTGCCATGGTATTGGAAAATAAAACTCCTCGAAAATATGTATCCTTAAATATAAATAAATATATAAAAGGAAAGAAAGAAAAACACCTGGTTAAAGGTAAGCCAAGCTTAATGTGTGCTCAACTACACCTGGTGGGCTGCTGGAAGAGACTGAAAAAAAAAACGTGAGAAACAAAATAAATATGAAAATATAAAATAATTATAAACATTCAGAAAAAAAAAAAAAAAAAACAAGTGGGCAGAAGTGAAAGTAAGTGTGTTCCCCATTAAAACAGAAGTAGGTCTCTTTCAAGCACGCAACGCTCGTGCGTAACTGTCTTTGATTGCTACTTTCCTGACTCCTAAACTTATATTTTAGTCCTCTTCTTAGTTGGTCACTTAATTCACAAAAAAAGTCCAATCTTTGAGACGTTTTGGTACTTTCTTCTAGTTTTTGTGTTAGATTTTTTTTGTGTGTCTAACTTTCAAATCTTCTAATTCATATTTGGATAGATAAATACCAGCATGTTTGGTATTGATAATCACAACTTTGATACATATATATTAAGTGATTGTTGATATTCAATATATAAAGATGTGAAATATAACAAAAATATTATTCGAATGTCTAGATTCATAGATGCTACGAAATATTTTTCAAAGTTCTATGAATTACCCGTGAGGAGTAGAAAACTATATTCTAATAATATCCCAAATTTTGTTCTTACGCATAACATAACGTCTTACTATAAATGAGTTACCGGAAAATAGGTTATCACACATCTTGGTTAAGAACATACCTTAATCTAGGGTTTCAAGGATCGATCAGTCGCTGAAGTATCGATATTTATTGATTAAAAACTACTTTCCTCAAAAACTTCACTAAACGATTAGCAAGAAAGCTTTTTTATATACGCGTTGTACAATTCAATACCTTCGTTTAATAGGACTCAGTAAGAGTTACTATAAATTCCCAATTCCCGAAAGTATTTGGAGTTTTTCTTTTTTTGTCTGTCTGTTTTTTTTGTTAAACGGTTTGATTTTTTGTCTGTCTGATTTAATTTGTTTTTTTTAATACATGTTCGCTTATGTAGTCTGATTGAACTTCTCTTCTCGCTAGAATAAGTCTATTTAATCTCATGATTAATTAGTTCATAAAATTTAGATATCTCTTTATAATCATGTAAGGTTAATTTGCGCAATCGTGTATATTCAGGTTAAAACAGAGTAACATACTAACCATATATGTGAAGCGTCACGCAAAGTACGTGGTGCATGTGTGTATAGTATATGATATGTTGAAATCGTAAAAGCAACATTTATTTGTCAACAACAAAAACAAATATTTAGTTGTCAAAATAATATTTCTAATATATATATATATATATATATATATATATATATATATATATATATATATATATATATATATATATATATATATATATATTTAAAGAACGAATTAAAATGGTTAAAAAAAGAAGAATTAAAATGGTTAGATATTGTGATGGACCAAACGGGTATTTGATTTTGCAGATGTAATTTGGGATGCTAGTTGTATGCAAGTTCTAAGATTTGGTGCAAGCTTGGACGATTAGTTTGGTTTTGATGACTGGTTTGGTATGAGTCGCTTTTTTTGTGTCTTATATGATGTGAAAAACACGGTTTTAAAGGTCCAACGCTACAATACAACATTAGTTGAAGCTGCTAGTGGCGATAAATGACTGATTCGTCGTTGTTGTAGCCAAGTCATTTGTGATATGTTGCTGCTGTATTCTCACTGTACCTCCTCTCATTCATGTAGCTAGTCCGAATATTCACTAATAGAGACACGTTCAGGATGACTACAAGCCAAATTTCTCGACCAAAGGCTACAACTAATCAATTTCAAGTAAGACACCAATAAACAATTACTGGAGTCGTTTTGTCTGTATTTTTCACAGTATCGATCCCACACTTTGCTGTATTGATCACATGGTTAGCAATAAAACTTCTCTCCTCCAATGCGAGAACTTGCTTCTTCTTCGATGAACAAAATGAAACCGGAAGTCGTGTTTGCTTTTTCGTATTCGTGAACGGTTTAGACTGAGCTTCATGGGCGTTTCTGAACCTTAGACTAATCTTGTAATATACCCTTATTTTAATTTTTAAATACCACAACACTGAAAATCACATGCCGCAAAATAATTATAGTTAATCTATATTATAAATTGTATTAAGACATTTTCCACATTTCGAATCATCGGTTTAATGCAAATAAGCCCTTTGATAATATAAGTAAAACAAATTATGAAACGTTAGAAAGAATAAGCTGATCTTACAAATTTCTAAACAAACAGAACACAAGATCAGGGAGCACGTAATAACAATTTGACTCAGTTTCCGCCAGTTTTTGAGCATAATTAAAGAAGCAAAACTCAAAAGAAACACGTTAAAAGTTAGTTAACGTGGACCATTAGGACAAATGACAAACCACCAACTTATATACAACGACAAAAATATAATTTACTATTTCTTAAGACTCAAACATATGGCGTTTATTACCTTTAAATAATATACAAGTGAGGCATGCTAATTAAGCAGCCAATATGAGGAATCAAGTGGAAACTTGAAGGATGTTTCGTTTGCAAGCTGTTCTCCAAATTCACTTCGGATATTTTAAAATTCATCCAACCAAGAAGCTTCATGTCTTCCAACGATAACGACATTCAGAAAATCAAAATTTTAGTAGACTTAGCTTTTTAATTAAAGTATTAAATAGACTAAGGCTGTGGCTAAAAACTAAAGTTAGCAATAATATGCAATTATGCCTGAGTTTTTAACTTTTGAAATGTTATTGCTCCTTGTTCTCAAGAATAATTTTAGAATTTAGACAGCATTAGGTAATACATATCTAACCAAGTTTTCGGGATTTACATGTGACCAATCAATGTAAAGAGCTGACTAAAATTTCTATGGAAAAAATAATATCACTGGTACAACTTAGTCCACATGCAAATGTACTATATGCGAGATAATTTTTTGTGTTCGATATTACTTCTTTGACGTCATATCACATAATTACTCCCAACTATGATTTTTGCAGATATATTTTCTTTTAGAAAACAATTTGGCCACTAGTGATCGGTTACTACGTGGAAACTGCAAGAACGAGAAGAACAAATTACCAAAGGCAAAAGTGGAAGCTTTTACTTTGATTCCGCAGCTCAGGCTATGATTGCGTCTGCAACTTGGCGTTTCGACTAACAGCTTTTTAAATAAGTAACTAGATCTCGACTCGCACAACCTTGCAGATAATTATTTTTATTTTATACATATAAATAGTTGATTCACATGATTAATTGTATACAATTTAAATGTTTACAATAATGCTCATATTTTAATATAATATTTTCAAACACAATAATTTTATAAATAATAAGATAATTTAATTTATTGTTTCAAATTATTAGTGATATGTTTCTTATTAAAACATGAACACTAATAAAAATCTTACATTATGTGGCATTTACGATAAACTTTGTTCAATTTAATATCACTTTAAACAATCAAAAATTAATTAAATATTTAAAATTTGTTTAACATATTTATTTATATTTTAAATAAATATAAAAGTAGTGATATATTTAAAAATGTTTGTATTTATGAAAATAAAATTTAGAAATTTATCAATTTAAAATAATTTATCATATTTAGTTCAGTATAATACTTCTTAACATTATTGATTATATTTATAAAATAAATAAAAATATGATAGAATTTTAGTTTTTAATTTTATGAAGAATAATTGAATATATATTAATAGAAAATAATAGTTCATTGCGAATTACAAAATTAGTGAAAATTATATGTAAAATATTTGGAAATGAAAATATTTAGAACAATAATATGATTGATTGTGATTATATGATAGATAAAAAATAAGATAAAATATTTATTTTTCATTTTATAAAAAACCAGTGAATATATTAATGTATAATAATATTTTAAAACTAATTACAAAATTAGTGAAAATATTATCTTTTATTTTTTTAAATTAAGATATTATTAATATCTTTCTTAACAGATTTTCGAAATTTGCTAATTATGAATTTAGTGAAAATATTTACATAAACTTTTTAGAAATTAAGATATTTTTAAAATATTTAGATAAATAATATGATTGGTTGTGATTACATAATAGATAAAAATAAGATATAATATTTCTTTTCATTTTATAAAAACAACTAAACATATTATTTATAAATTAATTACGAAATTAATGAAGATATTTACATATAAATTTTGAAAATTAAGATCTTGTTAAGATTTTTTTTTAAAAGATTTTTTGAAATATATATATATATATATATATTAAATGAATATCAAAAGTATTATGATTAATATATGAGTGACATATTATTAAGCATATTTTAGTAATAAATAAATAAATTGTTAGTTTTAGTAAGTAGTCCATTTTTTAAAAAATCACACATGAATTAGAAGTCATGACTTCTATTTTAATGTAATAGATAGATCAGTGTGTGATTAGTTATCAACCCACGATATAATGACAAAGTGCTTTTGGTCAATATACTGTATATTATAAGCGCTCGCAATTATACGTTCCACTTTCTAATATCGCGTATCAATATAACCCAATTTGCTCCTACTTTATTTACTTTTCGTATTGAATTGTCAAGCAAACCAAGCAAGTTGCTTTTACTTTATATACTTTTCCTATTGAATAACAGAAAAAAAATGTTTCCACATTGTTTTGAATATTGTTATAGATCACTCTCGAGTGACATCGCCGATTATAGGTTATACATACTTGATAAGTAATGGTTAGAACTCAGTGACAAAAAAAGTAATGGTTAGAACTTAGAATATCCTATTGGTACCATATCTATAAAAAAAGATCTATATGATAATAATTTATATAAGACCACATATTTAAAGGAACTTGTCCATTAATTATAGATTATATTTTTTTCAAATTGTTATGCGCCAAATCATACTACAAAATGCATAAACAATCTAAATGGAAGAAAAAAAAACATTGGATAGTTTTGTGTATGACTATAAAATCAAATGTATAAACATGAAATGAAAGTCCGCTCCCAGCCACTTGGAGATAAGAGTGTATGACTATAAAAACGAATGATATACGAGAACGCTTATATCAAACGAAAAAAAGGCCGTTGTGATTATCAGTAGTAGCACTATAAAACTTGAGCTTGTTGCCAATCTCATACCATTTAATCAACCTAACTAAGGAAAAAAACACTTGTTTCGATGTTTAAAAACCTATATATATATATACTTATATTTGAATGTAGTTTCTGAATTCATATACTTATTTCTTTTACGTTTTATAGATAAGTCCAAGGAGCAATAAAGTGTGAAATTTGGCTGCCGTCGACTACATTAACTGCTGTCTATGTTCGGTGAATCCGTTAATGGATTAGGTCATATATGTATATAATGCGAAGAAACGTACCTCGAACCATTACAGTCTCTAGAGCGTACAAGAACAACCGAGAGTTTTGTTTTAGTCTAAATGTTAACAACTAAGCCAATTCCTCTTTAAACTTACCTTCATAATATTATTTGGAGACAAATTTACTCTAAGCCAACTCCATTTTTAAGTAGAAATTGTTATTTTCTTCTCTATAAAATAAAAATAGTAATCCTCTATTGTTGTTCTATAATTAGAAATTGCTATTTTTAGAAAAATACATTGAAGGAAGTTCCATTATAGAGTCAAAATTAGCAAAATTCATTAGAAATACTGAAATAGTCTGTATATATATAATTAATCCATCACCATTCCATATATGTTATTAGACGAATATTTGTTGGTGTATCAGATTATATGGTTTATTTTTTCTTATCAAAGTCTGGTATCATAATATATCAAATGGTTAAGGTTATTAACATGGGAGCTTCTTGTTCAACTGCTTAATTAAACAAATACTCCCTCTGTTTTTTTATTGTAGGTAGTTTTAGCAAAAATAGTTTGTTTCACAATATATAGTTTACATATTTCAATGTAATTTTTCAGTTATTGGATATTGTATAACCAATAAAATAATGCTAGGCTTTTAATAATTGGTTGAATTGATTGATTAAATAATTTTGTTTTAAAAAATAACAATTTCTAAATATTTATGCTTTTAACCAAAACTACTTACAATTAAAATTAGAGAGTGTATATATTTTTATTATTTTTGGTTTTTGCCATTTAAAAGGATAAGAAGAGGAACTAGTGACAAAAATGACTGATGTAAGATTTCTGACTTCGATGCTACCTTGGTTCGGTGATGAATTTAATAGACTATATATATCATTTTTAACGAGGCATGACAAAATCTGGATATAGCAATATCTCATATTATAAGCGCAATGAATTATCCCGTCGAATCATCCAGCTTATCTTCAAACTTTGGATTTTCTTTTTATTTATCTCGAGATAAGCAAGTTGCTATTTACTACTAGTTTATAGATAATTAATAGAGTTTATTTCACTCTAGGTCACTTTATCTGTTTTTATTACACTGAAGGTCAGTTGTTGCTATTGAGGTACTTTTTCATAGTTAAATACATAACTGTCCTCAAAAAGCTTAACTAAATGAGGAGTTTTGGGTAATTCCCCAGTAAACTAGTGTATTGAGCTGGTTATGATTTTTGAATTTTGAATTTGGGCTCGTTACCTTTTATTTCATTAAAGCTGTTATTTATTTACAATTATATTATAATTTTTTTATCACTTTCTGTAAAAGAGAGAGAGATCGAAGATTTCCAGCGAACGAAAACGCCATGGTGACGGCGGAGGCTGACGGAGAAGAAGATGTCATGGCGACGAAAGCTAGCTGTTAAGGGAAAAGATAAAGGTAGATTTGGGGTGGGGTTGTATACCTTTTTCTTGTTCGGATAAGGTTTCAATTTGGATTTCGATTTCCATTCAATCTCAGACAGTAGCGATTCTGGGTTTTGCGGCTAGGGTTTTCTAATTTAGTGTGGGGTTGTAGATGTCTCTTGATCAGTTTCTGATTTGGTGGATTAGGGTTTCAATTTGGAGATGTGTTTTCCGTTTTAGAAGATTGAAAACCTTTAATTAATTTTAGTATGTGTGTGTTACAGAGATGGTACAAGCAGAGGAGAGATAGCTGTGAACGAGATGGTGAAAGCAGAGGATTTGTGCAAAGATTGAGTTTAAGGCTTCGTAATCGCATTTATACATGTGTACATTGATATGTTAGTGTATACGTGTACAACCAATTTGTAGTGTACATTTCTTTAGGATTGTACATGTGTACAAAGGTTTGTCAGTGTACAAATGTACTACTGTGCGCGTCTTCGTTTATATATGTAGATTTCTTTTGTTTGCATTGGTATGCTGACGTTCATAGCCAAGCTCTGATGTTTCTTGTGTTGTATTCGCAGCTAATCGTGTAGTGATGTAGCTAAACCGAAGTATAAGCACGAAGTTGTTGATAAATTCAGATTTATACACCTTCCAACAACATCCACATCTACAATGTTATAATGTAAATGGCTGCTGAAATGAAGATTTATTAAAATATGACCATACACGTTTGATGTTTCAAAGTTATTTGATAAATTTAGATATGTACAGCCTCCAATAATATCCATATATACACATATTCCACAATATCACTTGTACAAGAAACATATGTAGTATACACATGTACACTTTAAAGTTGACTTGCCTATGTACAAGTACAATGTGAGCATTTTAGATGTAAGTGTTGCATCTTAATTTAGTTCATTTAGATTATTTAAGAGAGATTTTAGTTGTTAATATTTAATTTGCATTAAATTTCATAGATCAGGTTCTGTAATGCATAATTGAAATATTTGAGCCAAAATCAGATAAAAATCTGCAAATCTGCAAATATTTGGGGCAAAATTGTGATTAATCAAAAGCTAAAGAACCAAATTGCATTAAAGAAAAAGTTTGATGAATTTTGTTTGACGATTGTGTGTTCGTGACTGAACGGGCATTGACAGTGAATTAGCCCCTGTGTGATTTGCCGGTGGACGTAAAGGAGGAGAAGAGCACACTGGCAGAGAAGAAGACTCATACGGTGCTCACACAAAAAAAAATTGAAGCATCTTTCTCTTCGTTCTAACCTAGCCGTCAACGTAAAGAGACACGAGCAGCCCAGATTAGTCGCATTTGTTACTCACCACAAAACCAGTTGATCTCGTGACATGTCTAGAAGAAGCTTCACTATTGCCACTATGAAACATCACCATCGGAGTCATCACTCTCACCAGAGGTAGGGTTGAAAATCTTGGATTAATTAACAAAAAAAATTCTTCTTTGATGAACTCACACAAAAATCGACGATTTGAAAAAGGAGGAGGAGGAAGAAAGATAATAATGTTAATATTAGAATAAAATCTGGGCTGTTGAAAATAGGAGAAAGACATGTAGATCGAATGGTTGTGATTAAATGGTAGATATGTATTTTCTCCAGATCTGTTCAATTTAATCTCAGCCATTGAAGCTTTTAGAAAATCAATGGTTGGAGGTTAATCCCGCCAAAAGAGAATCTAGTTAGCTTTTATGTGATTGGATCTGACGAAAAAGAAAGGAAAGAGTTGAAGAAAGTGTCCTAGTAGCCATTTGTGACTTATTGTGTAATAAAAAGATAGAAATGTGACCTGCAGTGTTATTCTTTCTAATTAATACCATTTGATTTGGTAATTAATACTGATACGCCTTAAAGTATACTAATATACGTCCATGACAGATGAATATAGCTTTGTATACGTCCGCAGACATACATAAGAAAACGGATATGCACTACTACGAAAGTTACTTCGCCATATAAAATTAAACCGTTACTAGCACAAGCTTTGTTGTTGCAATTTTTCTTTTGTTTTTGTAACAAATGTTATCTCTTAGAAGTTTGAAAACTTGTTTAACCGTATGTTTTTTGTTTGTTTAAACGTATATGCTGGTTTGGAAAAATAAGATCCACGCATAACTAATGTTTAGATTTTTTTTTCTTTTTTACAAAAAAAAAATGTCCAATACAAATATTCAAAATTAAATTGAGAAATTTAATATGAAAACATATCACAGACAAGATAGTAATACAAAGAAGTCCGATCTTTTTTACCAAAAAAAAAAGAAGTATGATCTTAACTTCACGTTAATGTTGTACTTGGCAACACATCATCATTCTAAAAGAGCATCTTTATCATATAAATTGCCTAAGCTCCAACTTGGTTTCTGTAAGTTTACAATATGAGAATAAGCGACACTTGAACAAGAACAAAGGATTCTCTTGTCGATCATCCAATAAATGTTAAGAAAACCATAATCTAGATAGTGTTCTTGACAACACAAGATCCAAACATTAGGTTCTAATATCAATGAAGCAACACTCATCTCTTGATCATATCACATCTAGCAAGAACAAAGAAGAAGAAAATCTCAGCAGTGACTTCTTGTGCTGAGAATAGCCATGGTTTCTTCATCCGCTTCAATCCTATCCTCTTTCATACGCTGCAACAGAGTATCAACATTGTTTCCACCTTCTCTTATATCAGCCTTGAGAAGAGCATGATACATCTCTCTGTTCACACCCATACAACTCCTAAGAGACGCAACAAAGCTTTCTACTTCTCTCAAGCTCCCTTTATCCCCAACCCAACTCAAAACACTTGTCACCACCTTCACCCCAGGTCTCCACTTCCTCTTTCCAACCTCTACACTTAAAGCCGTCTTCAAACACTTGTAAGCACTATCCAAACCCCCCTTCTCAACATAAGCAGCAGCCACAAGCCCCCAAGAATCTGCCGTGGTACCTTTCCCTCTCTTCCCCAAATCTTCAAGCATCGCTTCTGCTTTCTCCTCCATACCTTTCCCCACATACCCACGAATCACAACACCCGGAACCCGAAAATCATAACAGTTCCCAGACGATGATTCCCATTCCCTAACCACTTCCTCAGCTTCACTCAAAGCATCAATCTTCACAAGCGACTGCAACACAGTAAGATAGTCCTGATTGATCCGTCTCTTACAAACATCTTTCTCCAAACCCCACAGCCTCAACACCTCTCCTTTATCACCTAACCTCGCATAAAGCGTTATAAGATGATTATACCCTTCACCATCTTTACTCTCCAACCTCTCCTCAGACAATCTCAGAAGCTCAACGGCCTTATCACGGTCCCCACCGTCGATAAAGTACTTCGCAGCAACAGCGTAAGTGTTCCAATCCACAATCTCCATCTCCCTCAAGACCTCACCAATCTTCTCAAGATCAGACATAACACCAAAAGCATTAATACATAACCTAAAACTATAATTATCCGGAACCACATTCTCTTCCTTCATCTCATCAAACACACGAGGAACCTTCTCGTGCTGGCCAATGTTGGTGTAGAGACACATGATGTTGTTGTAAGTAAGCGAGGAAGAGGCGAAACCCAACTCCTTCATCTTGTGGAAATGAGACAGAGACTTCTCCACGTCCTGCTGCCTGACGTAGCAGTTGAGCAGCGCTCCGTAAGTCTTGTCGTTCTTGTACTGTTCCTTGAGGTTTGCAAAGTAGGATTCAGCGGAGACAAAGCCGTGGACTCTGCCTACGAGATCGAGGTGTACGGCGTGTTCTGTAGGGGAGAAGATGCATACGCCTGTCTCGTTCATCCATTTCGAAACCTGTAAAGATAAAACCTTTAGAGAGAAGGGTACTTGCTTTTTAGAGAGGGAGAGAGGGGAGAGGGAACCTCGAGGGCGTGGAGGAAGCGTTTGCGTCTGCGGAGATCGTGGACGATGCGGATGAGCTCGGCGACGGAGACTTTGTTGCCGGAGTGGACCCAGTTCTGGAGTTCTGGGTAGACGCTTGATTTGGGGTTTCCTAAAGGACTGATTTTTGAGTAAAGGGTTGTTTTTTTAACTCTGTTTGTGTAGTAGTATCTGCTTGCGAAAAGATTTGCCGGGATTCGTCGGAGTATGTTCATTGTTTCCGGTGATGAAATGCAGCGGAGACTCTGGTTTTGAGTTGGAGAGTTCGATTCTGAACAACAACTGAAGAACTACATGTTTTGATGTTTTTAAAAAGGTTTTATGATATTTGCAAATAAGACCTTAGACTTTGGTTGAAATTCAATTTAAACTTAATTCTTTTTGCCTGAAGAAATTTTGAACCTTAAACTTCGTTTGAAACTCGATTTGAACTTAAATTCTTTTTGGCTTCCAATTTGAACCTTAAACCCTCGAAGAAACCTTTTTGTGTGCAGTTCAGTGTGGTTCTCTATTACGATGTGAGTTAATTGAAGTGGATGAAATTTAAAAAAGGCAGCATAAGCGATTTGATTGAGCTTGCTATTCTTACAGAGCAGAGGCGAAACAGACTTGAAGAAGAATGGTGATGGTAAAAAGATTTTTAGACATTGATTCAATTGGAAGTGATCATATCTTCTCTAATGAAGCACTTAAAAAGACTCTCTCCTCATCTTTCTTGTTGGAAGTCATTATGTTTTAGGCCGGACCAAGACTAATACTAACACTTTCTTTTCTCAAATCAGTTTCAGCTGTTAATTACTTCTCCAGCACAAATAAATATCCAAAGACAAAAGTTGCGTTGTTATTCCCATCGCTTGCTTTCCCATAGCAGATTGATAATGTGTATTACGCGGTGACTAAATTCAAAGGAGAATGAGACGGCCCTCAAGTGTTTATATACAGGGAGAGGAGCCGGCTTGCTATTTATCGATATAACCGGCTCTTTTAACCGGTTTCATGCAATGTGATTGAAATCGACCGGTTTGATTATAAGAGCGCTTGGACTGGTGAATGACGAAAATACCCTTTATTTTATAAACAAAGACCAAGCTTTTTTTTTCTTTTTTTTTTCGGCTGGCGGAGGGGGAGAAAGAGAGATGATACCGCAGCAATGGACGCCGCCGTGTGGGAGTCAATGCACGCATAAGTATGCAGCTCTTACGCAGATTCCATGTAAGTCTCCCTCTCTCTCTCTCTCTCTCTCTCTCTCTCTCTCTCTCTCTTTCAATTCAATTCAATTGATGTTGTTTCGATCTATTATGGCTAAACTATGTTCTATGTTCTTGGCTCTCGTTTGTTTTGATTTTTTTAGCTTACAATCCCTGTTTCGAGGATTCTTGTTAAAATCTGGTAAAATTATTTGAAATGAATTTCGATTCTTGATTAGGTTTCCAGTTTCTGGATAATGGATGATTCAGAAGTCCCATTAGTCTACATTTTTTGTTAGGGGGAAATGTTATAAACCCTAATCAATTTTTGTTAGCGATCATAGTAGCTACTATACTGAAACGTTTGGAGGACGATCACTTCTTTGGTTAGATTTGGTCCAGAGACAGCTCATTGTGGTAGTTGCAACTTGCAATTGTTAAAAGAACATTGTCTTTGCTTCTTGGTTAATAAAGAATCTTGTAGAATGTTTATGCAAAGTTCTTTTAGCTTATCTATCATGTCTTTATGAAGATGTTTTAATAGGAGGAAGATAAAAAGATAAGTGATGTTGTTTCTTTCAACTATTAGACAAATATTTTATACTTAATAAGAGGGCTTGGTTTGGATGTTTCTGTTCTGATGAAAGCTTTACATTTTTATATCTTGCAACTCTATTCATGATAGCTGAAGCCCTTTTGGTTGTTGCTGACTTGCTCCGGATTATAGATGCCTTAACATCAGTTTAGGCACTGATGATTACCATGAATCCGTGTTGCAGGGAGAGTGTTCTGCAAAAAGGGATGTGATGCCGATAGTGACTCATGGGAAGATTGTAAGCCATTTCTTTCTAATCTCCAAAAATCTGTGATGAAATTGTTACATGAACTGAGGAGTATGCACATCTATCCTCAGTTATGCAACTTTATAAAACCCAAATGTGTCTCCTACATTATATGTTCATCAATACATCTCCTCTTTTGACAGGTTTTTGATTTCCAAGTTAATGAATTGGTGTAATAGTGTGATCTTTATAGGTGTATCAGATTGCAGTGAGATTTGCTACAAAGATCCTGTGCTGAAAGACCGACAGTGGAGCGCTTATATAGATCGTTCTCCTGGATCTGCCAGCTACTCTGAGGTTTTTTAAAACAACTAACCTTTTTAGAAACATGAGTATTGAGTAAGACTGAAGAAGTGTACCGTATCTAGCTTGTTTTACATGTTCTCTGTTTTTAAAATTCAGGAATGCTTTCACGCATGTGTCGCAGGATGTGGATACAAGGTTTGATATCCTTTTTCAACCCTCGGTTTTCACGAGTTTGCAAATTTTCTTCTTCTTAACGCACTGTTTGTGTCATCTTGCAGTTTGAAGTTGAATCTGAGGAAGTCAATAAGGTGAAACCAAATAGACCTCCACCGCCGCCACCCAAGCCACAACCACCACCACGAGCTAAAAGACCAATGCAGCCTCCTTCTGATGAGGATGTTCCTGCAAGTTCTTCTGCTTGACATTTTGTGAACTAACTTCTCAAAACTCTTCAAACATTTGGTAATCTGACATGAGGGAGTACTAATGTTCAGAGTAGCTAATGGAGAGTTTATTAGTGGGCCTCGTACCATGGATGGACCTTGTGACCTTTTTTAGTCCATAATGCATATTAATGAAACTAGATATTGATATTTGGGTTTTTTTTCTATCTAATCCATCTTCTATAATTAGTTCCTTTACTTACAAGTCACAATAAAGAAACGTTATATGAGACGATGGAATGCTATGGGATGGATGGTAGAGTGAAATTAGAACATTTAGACTTAAAAAGAACTCAATATTCAATCCATAAGTAAATTAGTCAAATGAGATGAATGATTTTTGTTGCAAATCTTGATATCTTGTTAATGAAGGAATCAAAAAGAACATCATGACCTAATCTTGTCGATTAAGAGTTGGTGACTTGGTGGTTCCTTCTTTGTCACACCAAACTATTTATGAACCCACAGAACAGAACGGTGTCGTTTTAAGCTCATCACTTAAAGCTACTCATCATTAACGAGAAAAAATAACACGAAAAAGAAAAGACACAACTCTTTCCCTCACATGGCTCCTCCCTTAAACCGCGTTAGATCGGCTTCTTTCTTCATGTTCACTGTTTCATTCATCTTCATCTTCGCCGGAAAATCACTCTCCCAAGGCTTACGACCTTCCGATCATGGCCTACAGTATCAGTCCAGCTCACCACCGACTGAATCTCACTCACCTCACGGTAAAATGATGTCCTTCTTCGGAGATTCCCATTCTCCTCCTCCTCAGCTCCTCCCTAAAGCATCGGAGGCAGAAGGCGATGACGACGACTCGTGGTGGCGTGATGGAGCAGAGAACAGACGTGATCACGTGATGAGGCACGTGTTTCTTGCGGCTAGCATCATCTGCGGCGTCGCCGGTGTTGCGCTTCTTGTGGTTTTCGCTTTGGTTTACTTCTTTAGGTATCGGATACAAGAACCACCGAACTTACCATGTAACGGTTTAAAATAGAAAATTCGATTTTGACTTTTTAAAATATGATTTTTACCTTACGTGCATATTACACGAATTGTTTTTATTTTTATTTTTTGATTATAAAGAGCCTAATTTGCTTTATTCTGAAGACTTTTATGTTTTGTTGCACACCCACATTGTCTCCATTTTTTTTAAATATATATTTATAATTATTGTTGTAGAAAATAGATAAAATTACAATATTTTGTGGCTATTATTAGCCACGAGGGATCTGTGAGGCTTCGAATATGATCCGATGCCGAAAATAAAAATGATTAAAAAGAAGAAAAGGGACTATTATTGTCTGTTCATTTAAATAACTTATGAAAATGGTAGGTTCGTGGCAATAATTGACGGAAACTTATTTATACTGAGTTGTCTATTTTTGTTGTCAAACAATTGTTGTCGTCGAATTAAACAATTATGTTAACTAACAATTTAGTTAACGTTACAGTTAAAAGTTTAATGTTGAGTATCAAAAACCATCACTTAAGACATAAGAAACGATAGATGTATCTGGTTCTTAGTTTTACTTATAAGAACGTCACACAAACAAACACGACAAGACTTTAATCCACTGTCTCTGAAGTATAAGTTAGAGTTAGAAAATGAAACTAGGCGAAAATCCTTTTCTGGCATATGGTTCAGAGAGCTCGGTTAAAAGGAAGAAAAACATACTTCTCAATGCGACTTGTTAGGTAATTTAAGTATAAAACAAACTAAAAGAAAAAAAGAACATTTTTAATTACCATGAATTTTTGATAATAAGTAGCAGTTCGTACCAAGAATGGGTTTGAATCTAGGCATCTAAGGTACAAAATAACTGGTCTCTTATACTAGCACTATGCCACCAACACATGGGTAAAAAGACATAGTTCTCATGCAACTTATTTAGATATTTTGGAGAGAAGAAAAAACCCAAAACTCCTAGTTATCAATAATATATGATTTCCTCTGTTCTCAAAGATAATTTCTTAAGAATATTGACGCATATTAAAATTATAATAAATGTGTAGACTTGATTTTCTTTATTATACACTTTCTGATGATTATCAACTAATGATACTTAATCAATTCAAATATTTATAATTAATATTTCATAATAATATATATAAAAATATCTTAAAAGTATAGAAAATCTATTTTCCTAAAACACAAAATCTAGAAAATCTTATTTTCGAAAATTGAAGGAACTGTTTATACTCTGAAATCTTATATTTGTATAAAACCTAGCATTGTTCAAGTTAGCTCACTTTTGGTTAGTCGTAGCCATGAGAAATCATAGCTGTACCTAACAGGACTATAACCAAGACCACCTTAGGACTATGTCAAATTAGTCCATATATCATTATATTCTATTTACAATTTACATATAAATAACAGGTTTCTAATATTTCACATTTTGAAACAAAAGCTAAATATTTGAAGTCAATCACTTCACCTTACTATACATACAAAACTCTTTCAACAGTCTCTTGCACTTGTCTGTATCGTTTTTTTTTCACATATCGCGTCTACAGTTATATCCTAAATTACAGGCTTCAGCCTTTCATTGTATTTAAAATTGCATTGCACATTGCACTGGTCATTGTATCTGTATACAGCTAACAAACATTCTAATTAATATTTCATAAAAATATATATAAAAATATCTTAAAAGTATAGAAAATATATTTTCCTAAAACACAAAATCTAGAAAATCTTATTTTCGAAATTTGAAGGAACTGTTTATACTCTGAAATATTATATTTGTATTAAACCTAGCATTGTTCAAGTTAGCTCACTTTTGGTTAGTCGTAGCCATGAGAAATCATAGCTGTACCTAACAGGACTATAACCAAGACCACCTTAGGACTATGTCAAATTAGTCCATATATCATAATATTCTATTTACAATTTACATATAAATAACAGGTTTCTAATATTTCACATTCTGAAACAAAAGCTAAATATTTGAAGTCAATCACTTCACCTTACTATACATACAAAACTCTTTCAACAGTCTCTTTCACTTGTCTGTATCGTTTTTTTTTTCACATATCGCGTCTACAGTTATATCCTAAATTACATGCTTCAGCCTTTCATCCATTCTATTAAACCAGCAGTGTGACCCATTGATATGAAGTTATGTCCAACTATTTAATTATAATTATATACACTAATCACGTCATATTTGTCTCTAACCAAAACAGTTACATTCTATTTTGAATGCAACAGTTACGTAACTTTTTTTTGTAAAAAACAGTTATGCAACTTAGTTCACAATGATTCATTGATTTACCTTTTACACATAATTTTTTGAGATCGACAAAATATAAAATTGGAGAACAAAAACATAGTATATTTTTAGACGATTGGATAATGAAGAATCAGTAATGTGACGGTGTTTTCTGATGTAGCCATGTGTTAATGGCAATCGGTGGTATATTCTTAATAGGTTAGTATACTGCCATGAACTAAAATGTTCCAAAAGAGTGTAATGGTGGTTTCTGGAAATCAATGGTCGAATTTTCTGCAAGTAGAAAAGATGGATTTTGAAACCTACAGTGGTGGTGCGGCGGTTTACGGTTATGACGTCACTTCATACATGACAAATAATCAACCATCCTAACTTTTTTTGTCACTGTAACCTAATTTCATCATGAGATAACTACTAATCTATTCTATTAAAACAGCAGTGTGACTCATTGATATGAAGTTATGTCAAACTATTTAATTATAATTATATACACTAATCACGTTCTATTTGTCTCTAACCAAAACAGTTACATTATATTTTGAATGCAACAGTTACGCAACTTTTTTTTTTGTAAAAAACAGTTACGCAACTTAGTTCACAATGATTCATTGATTTACCTTTTACACATAATTTTTCGAGATCGGCAAAATATAAAATTGGAGAACATAAACAGAATATATTTTTAGACGATTGGATAATGAAGAATCAGTAATGTGACGGTGTTTTCTGATGTAGCCATGTGTTAATGGCAATCAGTGGTATATTCTTAATAGGTTAGTATACTGCCATGAACTAAAATGTTCCAAAAGAGTGTAATGGTGGTTTCTGGAAATCAATAGTCGAATTTTCTGCAAGTAGAAAAGATGGATTTTGAAACCTACAGTGGTGGTGCGGCGGTTTACGGTTATTACGTCACTTCATACATGACAAATAATCAACCATCGTAACTTTTTTTGTCACTGTAACCTAATTTCATCATGAGATAACCACTAAAAGTTTTAATTTAAAGGAATACTAATATGACAAAAGAATATAGATTAATATATTACGTCTAATAAACTAAAGTGAACTAAAATGTATCGATATACTTATGATAACAAAACAAAAAACATATGTATGTATACGTATACATGCGTAACATTGGTGTATTAGATTTAACTAAATTGTTAATTAATACCTTGATTCAAGTCTAAGTAAAGATGTTCTTTATCTAATAGATGTTCGTTACAATTAACACATAAAACAATAGTTTCGGATATGTATATATTTTATGTTTAAAATGTTTATAAAATACTTAAATTTAGTTTATATATTATTATTTTCAGTTGACATAAAAAATATCAAAAATAGTTTAGATTATTTAAATATTTTTTTGTGTAGCAAGTTAAGGTTTATGACATCTAACAAAAAACATCAAAACTTGAAAATTCATAAATATTTATTTGTGTGATGTGAATTATAAAACTAAACTTCAAATTCAAAGTAAACCAAAAATAAAACATTATTAATTAATTGTAGAAAACAAAACTGAAAAACCTAAATTCTTTATAAAAATATATACAAAACAGATTTTAAAAACATAACTTAAAAACAAAAAAATATACAAAACAGATTTTAAAAACTTAATTAAGAACTTAAAAAAACTATCTATTGGTTCAACCGGTAATCGGGTTCCTGGTTTTACTGATTTTTTGTGGATTTTATTCTGTTTAGGAATATTGTTTCTTTCACAAAACCCAAACCAGATTTGTCCTGGATCACCGAATTAGATTTAATGGCGGATCCAGTTCAGGTTTCAAACCCTGAGTATGATACTTTGATTTTCAGGTCGGACTTTTAGGTACGAGTATTTTTAACTAATTATTTTAGGTAACTACTTAGAAAATGTAATATGTTGCAAACATTATGAATGAAATTTAAAAATAGTCTCTGAAATACATATAGCACAAGTATATAGTTATGCAACTTGACATATCTAATATAGTTACCAAAAATATATTAAATTAAATTAATCTATTCAAAAATTATGCAGCATGACCTATTGATTAAAAATAATTTCCCAAACGTATATGACACAAGTACATACTTACTACTTACCAAAAATATATATTCTATTAAATTCAAATTAATAAAAAATATGACTAAAAATGCAGAAACATATTATATTAGGTAAAAAATTTAAAAACAAATAATATACCCGCCCTCTCAATCTCTAGTTGTATTTAAAATTGCATTGCACATTGCACTGGTCATTTTATCTGTATACAGCTAACAAACATTATAATTGTTGAGGAATCGAAGAAAGGTAAAACACACAAAGCGTGTGTTGAACAAATCTGCGAAAGTTGTATTGTTTAACTCAATATGCATGCATTATAATATACAGTTGTGGACATTGACTATCTTACTGCTCCAAATCCTATATTTTCCTAAACTTTCTTAGAAAATTACTAATTTGCTGCTATTATATTTTTTAAAACACTAATGGTTGGGAAAGAAGTGGGACTATACATTTTTTGTAAGCTAGAAAAGACATAAATTTACTAAAGATATAATTTTCACAATGAATGATGATGTATAATTATTATGGGAAAATTGCCAAAACGGAACAAAAATTCATCATGGTTGTCCCTATAGTATAATAATTTAAAACGTTTAAAAATTGAAAATAAAAATAAAAACTTTATTTTTTAATAACAATAAACTTTGTAAAACTTAATAAAAATAAAACTAAAAATAATATACAATTTTTTTTAATAAAAAACGTTAAATCAACCTAATAAAAAACCGTTTACAAAGTTTTAGTTTTTATAAAAGGTTTAAAATGTTTCTAAGCTTTTTAATTTTATCAAAATTTTTAATAAAAATAAAAAAAATTAAAAATGTATTTTTATAAAGTTTGTTTAAACTTTTATTAAAAACTTTTTGTAAATTTTTTATTTTTATTTTTATAAAGTTTACAAATTTTATAAAGTTTTTTTAAAGTTTTTATTAAAAACATTAAACTAAAAGAGTTTTTAAAAAATTAATTAAAAACGTTTTAAAAAGGGAAAATAATATAAATTTTTATATTTTTAATAAAAATAACTTTGTAAAAATAAAAATAATTTACAAATTTTTTAATAAAAATGTTAAAATAAACTTATTAAAAATCATTTTACAATTTTTTTATAAAAATTTTAATTTTTAATAAAATTTAATTAAATAAAATTTTAAACTTTATAAAAATAAAAATAAACCTTTACCAAAAAAATTAATAAAAACTTTAAACTTACTTTATAAAAAATAATTACAAAGTTTTATTTTTGTAAAAAGTTTAAAACGTTTGTAACCTTTTTAATTTTATCAAAATTTTTTTAAAAAAAACAAAATTTTAAAAATGTTTTCAATAAAATTTTTAATAAAAATAAAAGTAAAACTTTACAAAAAAATTGCACCTAATTTCAAAACACCACATGTTGTATAGATATGTATCATAGAGAACAAGAGTTTGTGAAAAAAAAATCAAAAGAAAAACTATGGAAAAACAATAGAGTAATGAAGAAGACATGGGAGAATCATTCTTTTAAAAAACATTGACAAGTAAAATTGAAAATAACACGTTTTAGGAAGTTATAATATTTTTAGGAGATTTTTGGAATATTTCTTTAATTGAAACTTTCATTAGTTTCGCTAAATCAGGTATTATTATCCGTAGAAGGCGCATTTTTAAAGTTTAGAAGATTGACAAAAATTCTGAACACGCTTTCTACTTTTAGTAGATGTAAGAGTACATTGTAGAAAACACATTCTCCAGAATTTAGAATACTTAATAAAAGTAGAAAATGCATTTGTACGGAAAGTAGATAGCTTTACGATTAGTAGATTGCAAATTCCACTTATTTAGAGATTTAGTAAGTAGTAGAATGTGCGTTCTAAAATAAGTAGATGAACATTTTTATTTTAGAAATCATTTTCTACTATACTATTTTCCGTAGAAAACACATTCTACCTTTAGTAGAACGTATTTTCAAATTTTTATTTATCAACATTTTGAAAAAACAAAAATACCAGCTTGTGTATATGGTTGTTTTAATAATTTTATATTTTTAATATTCTTTTTATTCACAAAAGTATTTATTTCATTAGTTTTCAGAAATACAAAGGGTAAAAAGGAGAAAAATTGGACAAAAAAAGATTTATACCAAAAAGACAGCACCTTTGTTTTTTTGTTCTCTTTTGGCAATTTTCCCAATTATTTATAACATCTATTTTAGTTATGATTCTAGCCGCATAATCAAAAATTTAAAATCAACCCAATTAAGATAACCGAAACAAGATAACTGACAGAAAGTGTTAACTTTCTTTTATTAATAAAATCACTGAAAGACAGAATCTTCAAACACAAATCATCCATAGTTATAAGAATTAGCACTGCGATTTCGGTTTTCCGAAACCAAACCGTCGATTTTTGGCTAACCAAAATTTTGAAAATCAATTCTGAAATTAACCGAAATAAACTTTGGTTTCGTTTGGTTATCGGTTATTTCCGGTTTTCAATTTTATTTCTGAAAATAACCGATTTTTTCGGTATAATTTTCTTAAGAAATATGATATTTTGGTTAAATTCAGATATTTTCAGTTTGTTTTTTTTTCTGTTATTTTCGGATATTTTGGTTTCTGATTTTTTTTCAAAATTTAAAATCCAAGCCGAACCAAAAACCAAATTATTTTTCATACCAAACTGAACCAAATTGAAAACCGAACCGAAAATATTGGTTCGGTCCATTCGGTTCGACAATTGCCTAATAAGAATGATTAAAATTGAAAGTTAAATCAATGCCATCCACGTATTACCGTGTTCTATATGTTAGTATCACGACTAGGCAATGTTTATGTATATTTCTGAAACATTCTTACAATAATAGACTAAGAATCTTTTGCTAAATAAATTATTAACATAAATGATAGTATACTACAAGTAGTGTCATGGTTCCCCACTTTCTTATATCTTTACCCGATCAAGCAGTACTTCTTCCTTTCATTTATCCTCCGCCATCACGATTTGGCTATATCTTGATACTTTCTTGTGTATTCTATATGGGATTAGGATGCTTTCGTTTTGAATAATAAATTGGTTTTAAGTTTAGGATACTATCAATTTGCTTAGTGAGACGCATATGTTTTGTGTATTTTCATTTAGAGGCTTTCTCCATCAATCGAAGGAAGAGCTTCTCTCATATTTGTTTCCACGAGAGCCCTTTACATTGAAAAGAAAAAAGCGCGAGTCTCTGTAATTTCCAGGTACATACTAAATGAAAACTCTCTTTACTTTTGACAAAAGTAAAACTCTCTTTCATGTCTTCACAGCAATAACATATATGAATATGTTAAACATTGTGGGATTAGTATGTCACTTTAAGAGTTATTTTGTCTCTTAGGTAAAACTTAAGTATTCCTAACTTTAATAGCAGCATCGGTTACTAATGTTCCTATATATGTTAATCAGACGGATCATATATTGTTGGAGTTTTTGAGTGTTCATAAACTAAATGTGCTATAGATTTTGTTCCATGGGATAAACCATCACCTGTATACGTATATATTTATCTTGCTTACCTGCTATATATGTTTCCTTTTCTCTCTTTATATCATTCTAATGATCAGTTTTATTTGTTCTTTTTCGTCTTACTTTTGTAATAGATAAGAGACAGTGGTTGTGTTAAGCTTATAACAATAGAAGAAGCTTTTATAAACATTTGAGAGTTGGCTAGTGATCTTCTGCCGCATCAACAATTAACGATGACAATGAAGATGAAGGGAATCTACAAAAGCTTCAAATCGATCTCTCATATATTTGGTACACTTTTTACCCGTATTTTCAATTACTTCTAATCTTATTGAGCTAGTTTGTATGGGTTATCAAAATTTCTTGCAATTTTTTACCATAATTAGAATCTGTTAGTTCTGAACATGAAGGAACTTATAAAAATAACCGTACGATATGAACGTCTACATTTCTGAAGTACAAGTACGCCCTACACGCCTAGAACAAAAATTATTCCGGTTCATTTTAAGCCCCAATCGTCCATTTTATTCATCCATATGAGAACACCCAATTATCTTAGAGATGTCTAAGTGATGAAGTTATAAATTGTTGAAAAAAGATAATTTGGTCAACAGTTGAGAAAGAAATGGCTATGGAAATTGGGTACCCAACAGAAGTAAAGCATGTGGCTCATGTTGGCTGGGAGGGCTCCTCTGGAAGTGCTCCTGCATGGGTAAAGCTCTTTTGTTTGGTTTTTTATTTTACTTTTGTCTTAGAAAAATAATAAGGGTATTTTTCTCTTACTGTATTTTACTTATTAAACAAAACTACACGTTAGGTGTATGCCATCAACTATATTGTTTACTTGCCATAAAATCTTAATTGAATATCACCTAATGGTAATTTTTGTTTTCTGCTGATGTTTATCTAAAAATTTATTATTTTCTGTGGATGAAGATGAGTGAATTTAGAGCAGCAGTGGAGCCTTTATCTCCAAGAGCATCATCTTTTAGTCATACAACACATTCGAATTCTTTCTTGGCCCTTTCGTCATCCACTGGTAATTTATGGTTGCATTTAAAATGATGAAATGTATGAAAAATTCTAATTGCATTTTTAATTAGTGGAATTATATATTTATATTTCCTTAAATGTAGATTTTGATCAGACCTCAAGCCAACCAACTATATCAGATAGGCTAAGGGATGTGCCTCCAATTCCAGTAGGTCTATCCAAGGTTCATACTAAGAGCAAGAATAGGAGAAAGAAACCATCTTCATCATCACCAAGATCCAATGTACCATCTCCAAAATCTTCAAGATCCGCAGGTTTATCTAAATATTCGTTCAAATCAATGACAACTCGGTTGAACTCTAATGCGTAAAGGTGAATTTACTCAAACAAAATAATGATAACTTGTGTCACACATTACCCATAAGGAACTTTTTTGATAGTCGATCTGGTGATTTTCTTTTTGTTCAAAGTTTTTATTTTGTAGTTCTTGGATTTGAACAACTTCTATATGTACATTGTCAAAAGATTACAAGAAAAGAAAAATGTAGAATTTGTGATATAAAATTACCTATTTTTTTAGCGTAATCTAGATTCGGAGATTGGAGAAATAGATTTTCCTTATTACAGAGAATGTGAAATTTAATAGAAAATAGAAACCAATAACAGACAATTATTTCAGTGGTACTGACATAAAGATTACATTAAATAGTTGTAAAGTAAGTAAGCATTCTTATTCAGGTTAACCATACAATCAATAATCTCTTGCAAGTGATATTATAGCTAGCATTTATCTCCAAATATTTGACTATTGGTTTCTTCTTTAATAGCACTAACCAAACTTATATTACTTTAAACAAAAAAGTTATAAAGCTTTCTAAACTTACAATTATATTAAAGTACTCATTCCGTTTCACAAAAAGTGTCATTTATATACTTATTAAGAAACTCATTAAAATACATTTATGTTTTCATTAATATCACATATATAACCAATACTTCATCCGTTCCATTTTATGTGGTGTTTAAAAAATTCATTTTGTCTCAAAATAATTAATGTTCTCATTATTCTAGATAAAAAATAATAGCATTTGAATTTTATGATCAGTTAAAAAATACTATTTATTTTTTTATTGGTTGAACAAGTTTCATTTAATAATATTTTATGTAACCAAAGTAAATGGTATATAAAAGTTTGTATTTTTTAATCTATGTGCAAAACCCTGAAAAATCACTTATAAGGGGACGGAGAGAGTAATATTTAGATTAATACATTTATTTATAAGATCAATGCATTTTGTAATTAATTTTGAGCTGAAAAATTGTATAAATTGCATTGGTATTGTAGAATGACATTCTTTGTGAAACAAGAAAAATGAACTAAAGTGACACTTAATATAAACATAGGAAGTAGTAGTAAATAAGATTCGAATGTTTAGTTTCTTTTTTTTTATCACAATATTCGAATGTTTAGTTTCTTATTTTGATATATTGATATTCTTATATTGATTCTGAAGTGTACTCATATTTTTAACAAAATGATGCATACTTTCAAAAATGTGCTAAGGTTCAAAAATTAAGACATGATTCATTGTCTGAAACTTTTTCCCCAAAATTACTGAAAGAACCTAAAATATAGAAAAATTCTGAATTTGGAGTTTTGATTTTGGCGTTTAAAATGACACACTGAAAAACGAATTTGAAGGCAATAAATGAGTTAGTTGGTAGGCAGAAGTCACTCTTTCCCACTAGCTATTATTAGAAGATGACGTCCCCACAACTCCAAGGCGTTTAAGCTCCATGCATTCACTCACTGACCCTCCTCCAATTCAATGACCTTTTACACACCTTGTCGTTTATTCTAAACCAAGTCGACTACCTGTCGTTTTACCTGGTCGTTTGGATTGCAATTCAAAAATCCCTTCAGGAATACGGCGTCGTTTCTATCTGCTAAATTAGTATCCGAAACTAGATCTGTGTCATCTGGGTATATGAATTTTAGATATCTTCTCTAATATTATATTATCTATGAATATCATGATCCGTTAAAAATATATATTTTATATTTTGAAAAATAGTTTTGTAAAGAAAATATTTCTAAATACTATTTTTAAAACAATATCTTGATTAAATATTTATACTATATTTCTGAAATATATATAAATAAGATTATAAAAAGCTAAAATATTATATTATAAGATTAATTTTATGTATAAATATTAATATATCAACTATAATTATTAATAAAATATTAATATTTCAAGAATCCGGCTTCAGATTCAGATATTTGGACTTAAAATCAAGATATCCAATTCGGATTTGACGGATCTGATATTTTATCGTTCAGATCCAGATACCCTGGATATTTTATATTTGAAGTGGATCCGGATCAGATTTAGATCCTGAATAATAAATCTCAGCTGCTATGAAAAATTTACTTAAGTTTGATACGAATTAACTAAGTAAACAGTAAGCGTGGTGGAACTGTATATAAATTAATCAGAAAATGTGAGCCTAAAAATATTGTGATATATACATTTATAGATTTATAATCATTAATATTAAGACAATTAGCTATTGTGTTCCCCCTAAGTGGGTTAGCAGTGAGTATTAGTATACGGTTCTGAGATTTTATAAATACTTTAAATATGTAACTAGACTTTAACCTACACATCCATGTGAGGTATATTTTCATTTTATAAATATATTTTTAATATCATATTGACTATGATTAAAAAATTATAAAAAATATTTTTACTTTTCATAATAAGATTTATTTATATTATATTACTTGTAAGTATCATGATCCGTTAAAAAAATTAAAAAATATTATATTTAAAAAATAGTTTTGTAAAAAAAGTTCTAAATATTATTTTTTGAAAATAATATATTAATTACACATTTATACAATATTTCTGAAATATATATAAGCAATATTATAAAAATCTTCGAAACGCAGAATTACGCAAGCATGGTACATAATAAACTTAATTAATAAATTGGTACTCCCTTCATTTATATATATATATATATATATATATATATATGACATTTTATATTTTTCACACCAAACAAGACAGTTTGCACAATTCCATTGTCATCCTTCACTAATAGACGAAAAAACAAATGAGTCTTGTTTGTTAATTAAAAAATAATATAAAGAGTAAATAAAGTCAATACTACTATATCTTACCTAATTTTCTGTAAAATGTCATGTAAGGTGGCACTAAAATTACAGTGGCGGACGGAGAGCATACGGTATGCCCTCTACTGACTTTAAATTTTTCTTTAACAAGTGATATATGTTGTATATAAGTGCTTCCAACTCAAAAACAAAATACAATGAAAATTGTTTTGTGTCCCCTATTGAATTTGTTTCTGCATCTGCCACTAACTAAAATAGTTTCAAAAAGTCATATATATAATATATATAACGGAGAGAGAATTAAACAACATAATCAACGCAATAAGGTAAATAATTCGTCATCCATTCTATAAGCCAGACTGCATAAATCAAATTAAAAATGATAAAAGGTGGCCAATTATATCTGAAATTCACGAGGAATACGACAAATGCAATAGAAAAACTGCTAATCTGTACAGATATTGACATAATTAGTAATCACGATTTAGATGAATGGGGCATTAATTTAGATCACATTAGAAGTGGATGTAAATAATTAGTATGCATGTAAGGGACCACTCCACACATCATCCATTTATTTTACTGATAATAAATTAATAATATTAACATCATCCCCTTTTTTTTGTACGATCTCATTTATAGTATAAAAACTTATTTTAACCATGTGGTTTAATGCTCAAATGTTGTAGAAGACTTGTAACCTAATGGTTAAAATTTAAAGATTTATGGTTAGGAACGGAACTTCATAAGACGTTTTTAGTGATGTAGTTAGATGTAGTTTCTTATAAGATATGTAGTATTGTCGGCTAAAAAAATCTTATTTATACTAAGATGATTTATTCGCTCTCACATCGGTTTATGGCCAATCTAATCGAAAAGTTGGTCCAGTATAATCTTCATGTGGGGGTCAACAGCTAAATACAATTAATGGAATACAATAACATAGTAATACATATTTGATCGATCGTTTTATCGAACAAAAAATCATGTACATAATTATGCCTGAACATTTTCACTCCAATCTGAAATACCTACCTAAAACCGAATTAGAAAAATCGAAACCTATATTACAATGTCCAAACGCGACTTAGAAGCTTAGTATCTTGGGATATGGGTATAACCTAACTGGACCAAAATACGAACTATGATTTGAAATATCTGAAATTAGCTAAATATGTAAATGCATATATATATATATATATTAAGATAATTTAGACATTTTATAACATTCTAAAAAAGAATTGTAGTTTATTTCATTTCTTATTGTGAGTATTTTTTTAGTTAGTTTAGATAGCTTAACTAACTTTTAACTAAATTTGTGAATAATTTATATATTATGAATGTTATTAGTCAAATTTGCAGGTTACAAAAATATATTTTTGGACAATTTCAGATATTGGTTACAATCAAATCCGACCCAAATCGAGATTATATAATTAGTAAAAATCGAATGAAATTTATGAATGTAATACTAAAATCCGAAAATTCGAATCAGCTCAACGGGTAGAACGTCCAGAGACTCCAGACCTACACGTACTGTCTAAATTAGGCACTTTCAAGTGTCAAAAACTCGAACTGGAGAACCCAAATCACCATTTCCATAAAAATGATTGCCACCAAATGAGTTACTGTCAAATCTCGAACCTGTGAACAAAAATTCAACCTTTTGTATATAAGACAAGTGTCAACCAACCTTCTTCCAACGAACAGACCTTGGGTTGCTACAAACATTAAATAGTCATTATATATGTAGATATTAACATTTTATACATGTATGTAGGCAAGGTCGTGCGTGAAAGAAACATGTGACCCCAAATTATTTAATACTGTATTTGTAATAATGTTCTATGTGTTTTATGAGAAACGCCTTAGTATGTTTTTCTTCTTTTTTCATAATTTGGGGATAACCGAAGTTCAACCGATTAATTCTTCGAGAATTAAATATATATATTGTCTAATCACACGAAAGAAAAGTCTCTGAATTGATAAATTTTGGATTCGGTATGTCTACTAGGTCTGAGTACGGATCGGATATCCGGATTTTTGAAGGTATTTGTGATTCGTTTCGTATGCTACAGATATTTAATTAATTTTTGTATTTGCTTCGCTTCCAAAAAATACAGATATTCGAAAAAACGGATATCCGGAAAATAAATAGATATTTTCGGATATTTATGAATACTTATGAATATCTCATATGTTTTGATTAATACAAATAATCTTAAAATTTTGATGCGGATTTGTTTTGTAAATATATTTTTACATGATATCTAAGATAAAAAGTTTTAAAAAATTAGTGAATTTATATATATATATATATATTTGTAAGGAAATTAAACTTAGTTAACAATTATAATAACACAAAATTTAAGAAAAAATATAATTATCAGAAAATATTTTTCTCTCTTTTATTTACTATTTTATATAAGTAATAATGTAAATAAAAATTGTCAAATCATATGTCAGAATAATAATTATATAATTTTATACAATTAAACTTTAAATATAATCAAAATATGCATGTACTTATATATTGTCGGATCGGATCGGATATCCGCTATCCAAAATTTTAATATTTGTGATTTGGTTCGTCTTTTATGGATATTGAATTTTAGTATTTGCTTCGATTTGTAAAGCTATAGATATCCGAATTAATTTGAATCGGATCAAAACGAATAACGAATCGAATCAAAGTTTACGAATATTTTGCCCACCACCAATTGTATACCATCTTTCCAAATTCGTTTTACCACTCGACCATGCTTATATGTGATTTACGGTATTTACAAGTTCTTGAAGTCTAGTTTCGTTTACATTAATTAGTAGGTTCTGGTTGACAAAAAATAAATAAATAAAATAATTAGTTGGTTCTGTTTTTTGAATCCACCAAAAATCCCATATACTTCAACACGGTCTTATGTGCATATGTTTGTGTATATGAGCATTCCTAAAAAAGTAATTGTGTCATCTTAGCTTTATAATACAACACAATGCAGATACATAACACGTTAAATAAATCTAAACAACATTGACAATCTATATGTATTTTGTATATGCTTATATGTACTTTTTTTTGTTCAACTATATATGCTTATATGTAGGCCTGGGCACGGATCGGATATCCGGGTTTTTGAAGGTATTTGTGATTTGCTTCGTATGTTACGGATATCTAATTTTTGTATTTGCTTTGCTTCGGAGAAATACGGATATTCGGAAAAACGGATATCCGGAAAATAATTAGATATTTGCGGATATTTGCAAATACTTACGGATATCTCATATATTTTGATTAATACAAATAATCTTAAAATTTCGATGCAGATTTGTTTTGTATGATGTATTTTTTACGTGATATATAAGATAAAAATTAAAAGAATTAGTAAATCTACATATTTTATAAAAAATTTAAACTTAGCTAACAATTATAATAACACAAAACTTAAGAAAAAATTATAATTATCATATAATATTTTTTTCTTTTATGTACTACTTTTATATAAGTAATATTGTAAATAAAAATTTTCAAATCATATATCAGAATAATAATTATATAACTTTATACATATACAACTTTAAATATAATCAAGATATACATGTACTTATATATTGCCGGATCGGATCGGATATCCGCTTCCCAAATTTTTAATATTTGTGATTTGCTTCGGTTTTGACGGATATTGAATTTTAGTATTTGCTTCGATTTGTAGAGTTACGGATATCCGGATTTTTCGGATCGGATCGAATCGAATAACGAATCGAATCAAAATTTACGGATATTTTGCCCACCCCTACTTATATGTACTTAGTTTCACACATCATTCACAATGTATGTTAGCATGAATGTTTACATATTAGTTCAATATACGTATATGTTTGTGATGTAATTCTTAATGTGTGAGCTGTTTCTTGGACAATGGTCCACAAGGATATTGCTCCCCAACTACATGAGTCAATGGAGTGGCCAATTTATAATTAAAATAATTGATCCAAACCACCATTAAATATAACTTTGACCTTTTTAATTCATTTGTAGATATTCTTGGAACTTACGTAGTTTCCATCTCATCCCTTTCTTTTGCTCCTTCAAAGTGGGTCCAATCGCGAAAGTTATCTCATATATTAATATATTATCATGTATTTTGGTATGACATGTAATTATATAGGTTGAAAAAACAGCATTGCAATGATCGTGTATATAGTGTGTTTTTTCGTCACAGTAATTCATCAGCTAACCTGAGACAATCAGTTTGACATCATCCAAAAGTATGGAATAGTTGTAAGATAACTGTCTTTAGAACTTAGTAATATTTACTCTACATCATGATAAAATATGTTTATTTGTTTTTATTAATAAGTTACTCCCACCATTTTCTACTTTTCAGTGAAAATATTTTTTTTTGTTTGTTGAAATATTAAATTTATTTATCATCAAAAGAAAAAAAAAGTTTACAATACGAAAGATTTCACAAGCTTTGGTAGAAGCATTAACTTAGGAAAATAAATTAAGTTGACAGACTACGTTGTTCTTCCCATCCACTCCATCTTCATGATGTGATAGAAAGCTATGTTTTTGCTGCGCAAGGAGGAGATTCTGTTTGTGATCGACTTGTCTATTTGTCGTATAAGGTCTTGGGCTGAGCGGAGGACACCGTTGTGCTTGCGACTGTTTCGTTCTCTCCATACACTGTGAATGACAGTTTGGAAGGAGAGGCGAAGTAGGCCGGTGACAGTAGGTGTTCGTCTCCGAGAGAGGAGCATCGTGATGGTGAAATTCCAATAGGGGCTTGGCCTAGGTAGTAAAGAGCCTATCGTCTCTGTCCAGACAGTATAGGTATACGGACATGTGAAAAAAATGTGATCGCGCGTTTCATGTGGCTCACCACAAAGTCGACAGTGTTGGTGCTCGCCCCAGGCTTGGGTACGATCCTCCGTAGATAGACGATTTCGAACAGCAAGCCATGTGATGAAAGAGAAGCGAGGGATGGCTTGTGGGAACCAAACTAGCTCGCTCCAAGTCACCGTAGGGCTTCTTTCCCGTATCTGATCCCAAGTGCGAGACGAAGAAAACCATGCCTTGTAGTCATTCTCCGCATGTCGCCATAGCAGCCTGTCACTTTCAGCATCCACTACCGGAGCTGGAACATCGTGGATGCGAGCTATCATCGCCCGTAGGTGATAGCTTCGACATCGTCTAATGCTCCATTGTCCAGACGTGGTTGCTTCAGCAACAGTTGCATAGCGAGTAACACCAAGGAGTTGCGTTCCTGTGTCTCCTGCCACATCGTGCAGCTTCCCCATGTCCAACCAATTGTCAAACCAGAATAAAGTGTTCCTCCCATTACCTATTTCTGATCTCAGAAAAGAAGCAGCCTGCTGCCGGAGCTTAAGGAGTTTCTGCCATATCCATGAGCCAGCACCCGTATCTGTGACATCCCAAAAGCATCGTCGACGGAGCAGGATATTTTTTGCCCAAGCGACCCACAGCGAACCGGTGTTCGTAAGTAAGCGGCATATTAAACTGAGAGCGAAGACCCGCGAGGAATCAGCCATTTTCCGTATGCCTAATCCCCCTTCAGACTTGGGTTTGCATATATCCAGCCAGGCAACTTTAGCCCTCGTGTTTGATAGTGGTGAGCCAGACCAGAGGAAGGCACTGCACATTTTCTGTGAAAATATTTAATTTCATTTTTCATTTATTCGTATATTTATTAATGTTATTTCATGATCAGTACAGTTTATGTGTTTTATAATAGTCTTATGAAAATTTGGTATTCATTGGTTCTAAAGATCCTTTGTTTTGACGTTGATGAACTACTTTATATATATACTAACTGAACATGATTTTCGATTGGTATATTTGTGACTTGGGATGTATGTAACGGTGAGGGTTAAATTTTTTATTTACAGTCCAGACAAAAACGTGGATTCATTAGTTATTTTTTTATGACAATCCATGTCAATGTCATGGATTCTGATTCTTTAAATACTCTCTTAAACTTGTACCAACCATTCGAATTGTATAGAGAATCTTACTCTCAGATAAAATGAGTAACTACTTTCATAATGACAGTATAACTAAGAGTCATGAATGTAGTCGCATGAGGTTCTTGTTCTACAAATTTAATATCATCGCTAATCAACCATCAAAGAAACAACTAATGGATACCTGCAGGTTTCTGAACAAAATTTAATTAAGCCCAAACATTATGTTAACAATTGTATTTACACTTTATTCAGGGAATCAGAATCATGATGCAATATTGACTGACATAAAGTATACGAAGTGGGTGTGTAAAGTGTAAACAATACAAAGCATTTAGATGTCCTTATATTTAATTTCTTGGACATATATGTAATTAATGTGCAATATGCACAACACATGCAAATACTTATTAATCTAATATAGCATACTTACTTAGATAATAAACTACAACCACGAACATATATATGCTAAGTTAATAACTTAATAACCATGTACTGACAAACATTTTAAGGTTTTTGTTAATTATTCCTCTTTTGTTTTCCATACCTACGAAAACCCGTGAAGTCAAAACGAAACTGTGATTTAAAAAAAAAAAAGTATTTTCAAAACTGACGAACTGAAACTCTATATCTAGAAAATATATCTATATAAGTAGTGGTATGATTTTTCTCTCACTAAAAGCATTAATGGACCTTTCGATAATCATAAATGCGATGCACCCTCTCTATGCATTTTGCAATAACTCCTTTACCTTCTGCCACATCTTCCTCCTCACCTATTTCTCTTCTTCCTCCTCTCCTAAGTTCCTCCTTCAGCCAATTCTCCATCTGTACTTTTTGGGTATCTCTTACCGGCTTTAGAATCCACTGAAAACACCGGTTATGTCTTGACTAGGATATAAATCGGTTCCCTTCTGGTTTTCGCATATCTCCGCATCCATCTATTTTTCTCCACAAGAAGAGAACCCAAAAATATAGAAGAGCACTCAAGCTAGGGTTTCACTGTATGTCCAAAGGTAAGATCTCTCTATCTCATATATACTATATATTATACAAACCCCTACATATACATATATACGTAATGCATGTGCATAGTTCTTTCTTTCGTTGACGAATGGATATTGCATATCTGTTCACACTATCCGTTCCTTTTTTTTAGTCTCTTAAAGATCTGCATTTTCTTTTATCTATAAAAATTAGTGAATTGTTTTTGTCTTTGCCGATTTAAAGACAAGCGTAACAAAATACTCCATAAACCTCCTATGGGTGGGGTGTTAAAAAAAACCTCCTTGGAGTTATTTAAGTGTATGTAAAAAAGTTTACAAAAAAAAGTGTGTAAAAAGTGTTAAGAGTTTGACAAATTTTACTTAGTAGATGCAAAAAAGGACATTGACTTTATGTCAACATTTTCTTAACTTATAGTACAGTATTAGTTAATTTTTATTTTTCTAAATTAATTTACCCTTTTCAAATTAGGTTTTACTGCAAAGTGCAAAAAGGTCAATTAAATGAATTTTCAGTAGAAAAAATATTTTTTCTACTAAAAAGACTTCTTTTCTTGGCTCCGGTACCCTGTGAAGTTCTCTACCTCGCTAGCTTTTATGTAGAATTGTAGACAGAAAAAAAGAAAGAAATAGATCATTAATATCGATCGAAACCAACACTTTAAAAAAAAAGACAGATCTGTCTCTACAGTTTCAATTTCCCCCACTTTGCTTCAACGAAACAATATCGATTTGGAATCACTCTAAAAAGTAAGTAAAACCATGTAAGTTTTGTCTTTTATGTAATCTAATTGTAAATTAGGGTTTCCTGCGGTCTCTTTCTTTGTTTCTTCTTTGTTTACCCCTGCGTTTACTTGTAGATCCGTTGACGTTTGTAACTTTCAAGAGTAGTTCTATCTACTGTTTATATATTTATTGATTTTCTGCTTTATGTATGTGTATGCAACTATGTATATTCTAATTAATGATATCTATGTGCTTGAATTTTCTTAGAACATTATGTCTTCTTACAACCTTATAGTCTTTTACTTCAGTTTCTCTTTATTTTCATATATTATCCAACATTATACTTAAATATTCATCCGAATCTTCGTCCCATTTTTTAACTTGAAACTCGCAATAAATTGTTTGTTTATATGCAACGAGCTTATGTCACGTAGTGGGTGCATTTATATTCATAGCCTTTTTGATAAGATGAAAACATATGCTAGCTTATCTAAACGTATAGATATTAATAACCATATAAATAGACAAAATACCAAGATTTTGCTTTTCGTTTTGAAATGTGAAAAAGACCATAAAGATATACATTATTTGACGTATGTATAACTTCATATATCTAGAGGATTACTTTCCATAATTCCAAGATTCATCTTCCGTTTCTACTTTGATCCTCGTATATATAAACACCATTTGCATCTTTGATTTTGGACAGTGGGATATACTTGGGATTAGAAAGTCGATTTAAATCAACGAAAATGATTTGGATGATCATCTTGTAGATTTGAAGGCAATTCAAAAGCTCAAGAAAAGATAAATTCCAAAAACGACAGGGATCAATAATCATCATGTATCAGCCAAACATGTTTGAGTCTCATCACCATATGTTCGATATGACCCCCAAAAACTCGGATAACGATTTGGGTCTTACGGGGAGCCGAGAAGACGATTTCGAGACAAAGTCTGGCGCAGAAGTCACCATGGAGAATCCTTTAGAAGAAGAGCTTCAAGATCCTAATCAGCGTCCTAACAAAAAGAAGCGTTACCATCGTCACACGCAACGCCAGATTCAAGAGCTTGAATCGTAAGTAAAACTCCCCATTTGAAAAGAGTTTTAATGTTTTATGTTTTGGGATTTAGGGTTTATGTTTGTTTTTTTTTGGTTTCTCCTTATAGGTTCTTTAAGGAGTGTCCTCATCCTGACGATAAGCAAAGAAAAGAGCTGAGCCGAGAGCTAAATTTAGAACCTCTTCAAGTCAAGTTTTGGTTCCAAAACAAGCGCACCCAAATGAAGGTATATTACTAGTTAGAGCTAGTTGTTACTCATTATATTCATTTAGCTTGCATATGAGCTTTGATTCATGACTCATTATGTTCATTTAATTTGCATGGAATGGGTCTTGAATCTTCATTAAAGTTGTTTATTTTTTATATTAATCAAATGAAGTTGAGGTATTCATTACTACTTAATAACTATATGTAGCCATCTTTAATACACATGTAGAGTTTAGTTAATTACATAGTTTGGGTCCAGTATCAAAGAAACTTGTTGGTAATTATTAGAAATAATTATCTCTTTTGTTTGCTTTATACTCTTGATGAGTTCAAACTTAAAGAAAAGAAAGTTTTGAACTTTATAGGCGCAACATGAGAGGCACGAGAACTCGATTCTGAAGTCAGACAACGACAAGCTCAGAGCAGAGAACAATAGGTACAAGGATGCTCTAAACAACGCAACATGCCCTAACTGTGGTGGTCCTGCTGCCATAGGAGAAATGTCATTTGACGAGCAGCATTTGAGGATTGAAAACGCTCGCCTACGCGAAGAAATCGATAGAATCTCCGCCATAGCTGCTAAATACGTAGGGAAGCCATTGCTGACTCACTCTTCCTCCCATTTCCCTCAGCTCACATCTTCACACAACATTCCATCTCGCTCGCTTGATCTTGAAGTTGGGAACTTTGGGAACACTAACACTAGTCAGACAGGTTTCTTAGGGGACATGTATGGAACAGGTGATATTATGAGATCGGTACCGATCCATAATGATGCTGATAAACCAATGATTGTTGAGCTAGCTGTTGCAGCCATGGAAGAGCTTGTGAGAATGGCTCAAACCGGTGATCCCTTGTGGGTTCCAAGCGAAAATGCGGTTGAGATTCTCAATGAGGAAGAGTATTTTCGTACGTTCCCTAGGGGAATAGGACCAAAACCTATTGGTTTGAGATCAGAAGCTTCTAGAGAGTCCACGGTGGTCATCATGAATCATATCAATCTCGTTGAGATTCTAATGGACGTGGTAACAATCTGCTCCTTATATCTTTCTGAAACTTACATTCTAACTTTTAGTACACTTATGGTCATCTTTCTATGTATAGAATCAATGGTCCAGTGTGTTCTGCGGGATTGTATCGAGAGCATTGACGCTAGAAGTTCTCTCTACTGGCGTTGCAGGGAACTACAATGGGGCATTACAAGTGGTAAGAGACTTAAAGAAACCCTACCAATTTGATTACTTTTTTACAAGCTATTATTCTGAATCATGTTGTATTTGTTTTTTGTTATGCGAAAGATGACAGCTGAGTTCCAAGTCCCGTCACCACTTGTCCCGACACGTGAGAACTACTTTGTAAGGTACTGTAAGCAGCACAACGACAACACTTGGGCGGTTGTTGATGTCTCTTTGGACAGCCTAAGACCTAGTCCCATCACTAGAAGCAGAAGAAGACCCTCTGGTTGTCTGATTCAAGAACTGCAAAATGGCTATTCAAAGGTATAATTTCAGAAGTATGAGGAGCGAGTTTGAATAGAAGAGTACTTATTTTTGTTATTGGCATTTTTTGAAGGTGACATGGGTAGAGCATATGGAGGTGGATGATAGATCAGTTCACACCATGTACAAACCGTTAGTTAATACCGGTTTAGCTTTTGGTGCAAAACGTTGGGTGGCTACACTTGATCGCCAATGCGAGCGGCTCGCCAGTTCAATGGCCAGCAACATTCCAACCGGTGATCTTTCCGGTACGTTATTACTTCAAGGGCCTATTTGATAAATTCATAAACTATGAGATTAAATTGAAATATATTACTTATATAGTTCCTTAACTCTGTTGTAATTAAGTGATAACGAGTCCTGAAGGGAGAAAGAGCATGTTGAAGCTAGCGGAGAGGATGGTGATGAGCTTCTGTAGTGGAGTAGGCGCGTCGAATGCACACGCATGGACGACATTAGCCACCACAGGTTCTGACGACGTTCGGGTCATGACCAGGAAGAGCATGGATGATCCGGGAAGGCCTCCGGGTATCGTCTTGAGCGCCGCCACCTCGTTCTGGATCCCAGTGGCACCTAAACGAGTGTTTGATTTTCTGAGAGATGAAAACTCTAGAAGCGAGGTAAAGAACCAAAACCTTTTCAATATTTTTTTTAACTTTCTTGATCGAACGTTCTTGAAATAGGGTTCTTGATTTTACAGTGGGACATACTCTCTAACGGAGGCTTGGTTCAAGAAATGGCTCATATCGCTAATGGTCGGGACCCTGGGAACTCTGTTTCCTTGTTCCGAGTTAATGTAAGATTATGTTATTCAAACTCTTCTTAACTACTATCAGTGCCTCTCAAGTAGTTTCTAAATCCTATTTTTAAATATTAACAATATATTTAAAAAAATAATCATATAGTATTAAAAGTCAAAAACTTCATTAATATATGTTGTTAATTTAGAAATAAAATTAAAAATTAAAGTTTTAAATCATAATTTGTAAACTTATTTAAAAGTTTAATTTTTGTTTCAAACATTCTGTCGTTCAATTGCACATGCTAACAATACTCATACTTAATGCTATCTAGTTTTGAACATTCTTCTTGATTTCGTAACAGAGCGCGAACTCAGGACAGAGCAACATGTTGATCTTACAAGAAAGCTGTACGGACGCATCAGGATCGTATGTGATATACGCACCAGTCGATATAATGGCTATGAACGTTGTCCTAAGCGGTGGAGATCCAGATTATGTCGCTTTGTTGCCATCCGGTTTTGCTATATTACCTGATGGCTCTTCAAGAGTGAATGGTAGTGCAGGAGGTGAAGGTGGAGGAGGGGATGGAAATAACCTCGAAGTGGTTAATTCCACTGCAAGTAACTGTGGCTCGCTACTCACTGTCGCGTTTCAGATTCTTGTGGACTCTGTTCCAACCGCTAAGCTCTCTCTAGGTTCAGTGGCTACAGTCAACAGTCTGATTAAATGCATTGTGGAGCGGATCAAATCCGCCTTGGCTTGTGAAGGTGCCTGATTGAAGTTTTCTTTCAGGTAAACAATTTTCTCTATATGTTTATTCAGATAGTATTGATTTATTAAACGAGATTAACATATGGTTTGGTTATGTTTCTGTAGAAGTGAAAGAAGAGGAAGGGTTAGGAGTTTTTTCATGGTAATATTTGTTTCTTGTTTTCAAAATTTTCCAAAAGGAAGTCAAGAACGCACCTTTTTGCGTTTAATCTCATTGCCCGTTTGTTTGCGGGTGGGCCAAAAGGTGGCTTGAGAAAGAAAGGGTAAAGAGGTTCGGGTATTGACTTCTGCTGGAAACCAAAAAAAAAAAAGAAACGGTTTGTTGTGTTTCAAGTGGTTTTAGCATTTCTCTGTTATTTTTTCATTCACTAGTGAGAACATCTTAGCGTTTTGCGTATTGCCTCTACTTTCAAAGTGTATGTTGCTACTCCTTGTTATTATTAAGCCACTCTTGTAGTACGGTCGTACTGATATATTATAGTATTGTCGACGAAACTCTGTTTATTCGTCTTGTTTATTTATTTTTAGTATATCACTATTTTCACAAAAGATAAACAATTTGGTTCGTCTTTTTATGAAAGACAACAATGGCTAAAATGGTGTATCAAATGTCTTTTTATTGAAGTCGACAATGGCTAAAATGATGTATCAAATCAAATGTCTTCTTATTGAAGTCGACAATTGCTAAAATGCTGTACCAACCAATCATTTGTGAGAAACGTGCTTTGTTACAACTAATAAATTTAAAAATATCGTTGTCGGTCCTGTAAATCTTGAGTCATTTTCATGCATAGTATATATACCTTTAATAGATTAAATCATTCCCAAGAAACAAAAAAATCATTAGGTTGGCCCATCAAATCTTGCATACTATTGCCCCTTTTCATCCGTCAAAGTTTTTCTGTTTTCAGATCAGCTGTAGCTGAATTGGTGATGGTGAAACATCAATATCAACCTAAAAGTGCACAAAGCCAATCAGTATCCTCTTTATATAATCCTTGCTATTGAACGAACGAAAAATATCTTTAGTTTCTGAGTAGACCAAAGTATCAATGTATATTTCTCTGTGCCCACTGTGCTTCCTCTGCTTCATCATCATAACCTTGGTCTCATCATCATCATCAACAAGATGGTATGATGATCATATCTCATTGAGAGAGATTAAACCCCGAGAAAATTTTAGTTTTCCAAAAGACTTCCTCTTTGGCACTGCCTCTTCTGCTTACCAGGTTTGTAACTAAACCTTCTTTCTCTTACTTCAATTCTCAGTAGAACAATCTCCCCTTTTAACAAGTGCTCCAATGGTATGTACAGTATGAAGGAGCTTACTTAGCCGACGGTAAAACCCTAAGCAATTGGGACGTCTTCACAAGCATCCCTGGTAAAATCGCAAGAACCCCTTTGTGAATAGTGATCTAATCTTAAAAAGGAAAAAAGTTCCAAATCTTAGGGCTTTGTTTCCATGCTTGTTGCTCAAGTTACTTGATATGTCAATTTGCGTAGGGAAAATTGCAGATGGATCCCATGGAAAAGTCGCTGTTGATCATTACCATCTATATCCGGTAACTTGATTGTAAATCTACACGTTTACAAATATCCAAGTAACAGTCTTCAAAAAAAAAGCTGTGGCATTTTATTTCAACAGGAAGACTTGGATCTGCTGGAAGATCTTGGAGTTAATAGCTATCGATTTTCTTTATCATGGGCTCGGATTCTTCCAAGTGAGATTCTTGTGTTTCTTGATTTATGTCTCTCTTCATCTAACTCAGAATTCTTTTTGTGTTTGCAGATGGAAGGTTTGGAAATGTGAACATGGAAGGTATTGTTCATTACAACAAAATGATCAATGCTATTCTCAAAAGAGGTAATAACTCATAGAGTATCTCAAGACCAAAGAAAAACACCAAACTTAGCTCAAAAGTCATTCACAGGGATGGAACCATTTGTCACTTTGACACATTATGACATTCCTCAAGAACTCGAACTTAGATACGGAAGTTGGCTTGACCCCCAAGTCCGGTTAGTCAGCATATACACACGCATGTCACGCGTAATACGTTAACTGAGTACACTGAAACGTTAAAAATATGAATGTTATTTCAGGGAAGATTTCGAACATTACGCAGAGATTTGCTTCCGACACTTTGGGAACAGAGTTAAGTTTTGGACTACGTTCAACGAACCAAACGTTCAAGTGATTTTGGGTTACCGGAAAGGGACTTACCCGCCATCACGTTGTTCCAAGACTTTCGCAAACTGCACACGTGGCGGTTCAGACATAGAGCCACTTGTTGCTGCTCACAACATTATCCGGTCACATCTAGCGGTAGTCAATTTATACCGGACAAAATTTCAGGTGAACCAAAGATCATAACCGTATTGGAAATTTCAAGAACGGTTTTGTTAACTCAGAGTTGGTTTGGTTAATATAGGAAGAACAAAGAGGAAAGATTGGTATTGTTATGAACACGATCTGGTTTGAACCGGTTAGTGATTCTTTAGCAGATAGATTAGCTGCTGAGAGAGCTCAAGCTTTCTACTTGACTTGGTAAGCCGGTTCGGTTTGAAAGATTCTAATTCCCACCTCAAACCACCGGACTTTTAGAACTGAAGGAGTATGAAATGCAGGTTCCTGGACCCGATTGTGTTTGGAAGATATCCAAAAGAAATGAGAGATATTCTTGGAGAAAATCTTCCTGAGTTTACAAAGGATGATCTTAAAAGCTCCAAGAAGGGTTTAGACTTCATTGGGATTAATCAATACACAAGCAGATACGCTAAAGATTGTCTGCATACCGCATGTGAACCGGGCCAAGGAGGCTCAAGAGCTGAAGGTTTTGTCTATTCAAACGCTCTTAAAGACGGTTTACCTTTAGGAGAACCGGTATATAAACCAACCAATTCAAAATAAAACCTATTTTTCAAAAACATATTTTAAAGTTTTTTTTGTGTGGTAATGGTGCAGACCGGAGTGAACTGGTTTAATGTTTATCCTCAAGGAATGGAAGAGATGTTGATCTATGCAACAGAACGGTACAGAAACATTCCATTATACGTTACAGAAAATGGTAAGCATGTGACATAAATTGTATGCGGGGTTTGAAAGAAGTTTAATATGTATCTCATCACTTATGCAGGTTTTGGTGAGAACAATACAGGAGTGCTGCTAAACGATTACCGGAGAGTGAAGTTTATGAGTAACTACTTAGACGCACTCAAAAGAGCGATGAGGTAATAATGCTTCGGCTCACTTATGTCTTGATTCTAAAACTCTGAAAGATAATGGTGATAACAGGAAAGGAGCAGATGTGAGAGGATACTTCACCTGGTCTTTACTTGACAATTTTGAGTGGATATCCGGTTATACCATAAGGTTCGGTATGTACCACGTTGATTTCGATACTCTAGAGAGAACCCCCAGATTATCAGCTTCTTGGTACAAGAACTTCATTTTCAAGCACATAGCTCAATGGAAAGATGATGATAATGATGCATGAAACCAAAATCTAAATATGATGATGCATGAAACAAAAAGGAAGACCCGTGTTGTATTTCTTATTAATTAATTAACAAGGCAAGAAATAATAATAATGTAAAGTAAAGCTGTGAAAACAGTTCCAATAAACAAGACATTCTAGATGCTTATAAGTTGTAACAAAACTATTCATGATGCAAGAATATTATGATGCATGTAACAAAAGGAAGATTCACATATTGTCGTGTTTCTGTTTAAATCTTCGGCAAAGCAGGAAAGTAATCTAATACTGTATAAAGCTGTGTTTATGAAATGATCAAGTTCTAATAAAGAAGACACTTTCAGTTGGTTCAGTATTCGTTTGTGTTCGGCTTGAGTTTGTGTTTATTGGGATGAGAGGTGGAGTATTAATTACAAGGTTTCAAATAACGTTGGAACTTGATAAACTTCACACATTCAGGTGCACGGCAGAGAATCCAGAGGTCAAGAAGAGAATGAAAAAAAGTTTTGAATGGCTCAAAAGATTCAACTACAGCGAGATGCTAAAACATGATCTCTTCGCTGTCAATGGGAATACTAAAGATTTGTCTGTTCTAATGGTATTCGAGGTGGAAATGACGTAGGCCACATGGACCGTCAAAATCTAAATCACTGAATTTTTGTTTGATTATTCTGTAGACATACACATACACGTTCCATGTTTCTTTCCTTGGTCTCTTTTGATGAATCCACCAGTTCGTTGTTCCTTCATTTATTTTTTCCTTTCTCGTAGTTTGTCATGTAAAACCACACGTGTTTTTAATGTGTTAAAACTTAATTATATGGTCAAACCTTCTATCATTAGGGTGGGTTCGTCCCGACTATCTTTAACTTGTCTGGTTCTGATGAATTGATGATATATTATAAGAAAACGTGTTTCTTTTGGTTCTAAAAAATGTCTTTACATTTTTGTTTGGGTAAATAATAAATTTACTTTTTACTTTTACAGTGATGAGAAATCATAAATATTCAAAGAGGACGTGCGAGAGAGAGAGAGAGAGAGAAGAAGCCAGAAGCTACAGACAAGCCAACACCGTGTCGTAAACATTGCATCTTTCACAACCGTTGGATCTTCATTTCCATCTTCTTCCCTTCTCTCTTCCTTCTCTGTCTCTGCCACATCTGACCTGTGGGTTACAGATATTCAAACAACTCACCCCTATCTCGTTCTCCTCTTCCAAAGAGCTGATTAGGGTTTTCTCGATTCAAAACCGTACATTCACCGGCGAAGAGACGAAGATAAAACAGATGACGGATTCGAGCGTGGTGATGATGCCGGTGGAGATGGCGCAAATCTTGGCGACGGAGATGAAGAATTGGTGGGAGGAGGTGAACGAGTCAACGCAATGGCAAGATGGGATCTTCTTCGCTCTCTCTGGTGCTTATGCTCTTGTCTCCGCCATCGCTCTTGTACGTTCACCTACCTCTCTTTGCTCAAAAGTCCTCTGTCTTTACGATTAAAAAAAAATCAAACCTTTTTTTTTGCTCTCTCTAGGTTCTTGATTTTGAGGTTGTCTTAGGGTCAAATCCTTGCGTGCTTGACATGTCTTTACTCTTGTGTTATTATCGTGTTCGCTTGAAATGCTGAGTCGATTAGGGGGAAAGTTATGTAGTTTTGGATTGGATGTGTTTGCAATTGTTGACCTTTTGTGAGTGATTTGGGATTATTGTTGTGGATGTTGGCAGGTCCAGTTGGTGAGGATTCAGATGAGAGTGCCTGAGTATGGCTGGACTACTCAGAAGGTCTTTCATCTTATGAACTTTGTCGTCAATGGAGGTGCTGATCATCATCTTTGTTTCCCCTTTGACAAATCATAGGCTTTTGTATCCAGCTCCCTTTGGATTATGATTTTGATCTTTCTTTCTTTATGTGTGTGCAGTTCGCGCAGTTCTATTTGGATTTCACCATCAAGTATTTCTCGTCCATCCCAAGGTGAGAGAGAGTCTGAATAAGCAAATTCAACTTTATAGAGCAGAAACGATTATATGTTTATGTCTCTCTGCATCAGTTTGTCTTGTCAAAGTAGCTCTGGTCTTTTGTTTGTTTGATTTTTGAAGGCTGCATTTTTAAAGTATCTAATGTTCTTGCTGCTGAGGTAAATGCAGGCTCTTTGCTGGATATTATTGGATCTTCCTGGGCTCCTCTTTTTCTCGGCATATACACTGCTCGTTTTGTTCTGGGCAGAGATATATCACCAGGCAAGTACCTTAAAAGATTTGATTTTTAAGATACCACACAAACTCTGAACGTGTTTATGTTTGTTGACACTTATGAGCAGGCTAGAAGCTTACCAACGGATAAGCTGAGGATAACCTATATTTCAGTCAATGTCGCTGTATATTTGGCTCAGGTTTCATCTTTCGTTCTTATTGCTTTCCATTTTTTCATTTTCATTTTCTTTTGTATCTTGTGGTTACTGAGATTCTTTGATACAAAGAATCACTTTTTGTAGACATTTTGGGTGAATCGAAAGAGTTAAGTCTGATATTGTAATTTGATGCATCTATCAGGTTGTTATATGGGTATGCATCTGGGTTAATGATAACAGCACTGTGGAGTTAGTTGGAAAGATATTTATGTCAGGTACGGTTTTTTTTTGTCTGGTCAAGCAAGTTTGCTAAGCCCGTCACTGCTCATTTTTTTCATTACTCTCTCTGTTATGTAAACTCTGTATTGATTTTTTTTGTGTATTTTACTTCTTGTAGTTGTTTCATTTATCGCTGCGTTAGGCTTCCTGCTGTACGGAGGAAGGTAGTGGTTTTGTTTATTTCTGCTTGTCTCATAATCAAAGTGTCTGAGATTCTTTAATGGCTTTGCTCATGTGTTCCCTTGTATGCTATATAGATTGTTTATTATGCTAAGGCGGTTCCCTATCGAGTCAAAAGGAAGAAGGAAGAAGCTCCATGAGGTAGCCCTTGTACTTGTGCAACTTTGTCTTAGTTTCACAGAACTTTAAAACACAGACATCACTGCCTTCAAATTCGGTTAGCCCGTGTAATGAAAATGTTATTCAATTGCAGGTTGGATCTGTGACAGCCATATGCTTCACCTGCTTCCTCATAAGATGCATTGTGGTAAGCTCTGGGATATGAACACCAAAAAATGAAAAATTTGTCTTCAAATGTGCTGATGTTTGTTCCTTTATATGTTATCCTTGCAAATCATTCAGGTGGGTGTATCAGCTTTTGACAGGGATCTAACTCTCGATGTTCTTGATCATCCGGTTCTGAACTTAATCTACTATATGGTAAGTAACTAAGTTAAGACCTTTAATTCTCTCTTTTTACATATTTACTAATTGGAAGAAGAAAAATGGAATTTACAACAGGTGGTTGAAGTACTTCCATCGGCACTAGTCCTCTTCATTCTGCGTAAGCTACCTCCAAAGAGAGTATCAGCTCAATACCATCCCATCCAGTAGGCTTTTGTCCGAAGCCATCACACGGTGAGTCTGATGATGTTTCAAGAGAGAGAGAGAGAGAGAGAGAGTAAAGAAGCTTAAAGGACTAAAGAAGAAGAAATCGTTGTGGAATCTGCGTGAGTTTTTGGATTGCAAGATCATAAATGATTTTACAGCTTTAGTACTTTCATGCTACTACTTTGAGCAATATGGTCAGGAAAAAAGGTTTAACATTTGTTTGGATTGTTTATGTTATGTTGGGTTGAAAATAAACAAACTGCTTAATTTGGTTAATTGTTATCATCTTCTTCACCTTTTCAACTCACTATATTTGGTTTCCCACCCATTATTTACCCGTGTAAGCTTACTCTAATGAGATTAAAACATTTGTCTAACTTTTTGCTAGTTATGTTATTCCTTTTAGTGTTAAAAATCAGATTTTTAATATAATTTGTAGCGTCCTTTCCGTAATCAACTTGCTGTGAACATTTTAATTTAATTTACTATTTTCTAAATAAATGCTTACACGTGTCACGGGAGTAGGTAATAAATTGGAAGATAAAAAGTCCCACATCGGTGAGACATATAACATTTCGCTTGTTTATATATGTTTAGAAAGCATCAGTGGTCACGACCTTACTTGAACAGGATCTGTTCTATAGGCTCGTACCTCTGTATCCTTGATTTCTAAGGAGACAGGCCCCAAACCCTGGTTGATGAATAATAGCCGTGCGATTTGAGTGTGATTAACGGCGACGATTGTCTTCGGACTCTCCGAGCTGTAGAGGATCGCTACCTGGTCTGGTCTTGACCTAGCCAGGGTGGTCGCACGGTTGTCTGACAGGTTCCTTTTTTTTTCTGCTCTCTCCTTTTTTTTACTATTTTCATCCTCAAACTTCAAATTTATTATATTTTTACCGCATCTATTTCTTTACATATAACTTCGCCCCCTTCTAAAATCATTATCTGAACATATTTTGAACTGTGCTGTAGTGTGGCTTGTGGAAGATAAGTTTAGTCTTTTGGGTGGATTTCATCAAAAGGCGCATGAGCAAAAACCTCACATCCTCTGGCCGCGCAACCACAACAGGCTCATCAGCAAATAAAGCTTTGTAGGAAAGATGCCTTTCGTGGATACACAAATGCCAAGAAGTAGTAGGCACGACCTGCTATCATTCCCTGCAACATATTGGATAAAGCTTAATAATAAGGATGAGCGCAAAGAGGGAAGAAGATATGGATGGAGTCGAGAAGATCCCCCCAGCCATTTCCACCAACAAGAATAGAGAATCCAAGAAGAACATGCAATCATCAAAGGAGCTCCTGACGCCAGCGTCTTTACGAAGTCAACAAAACAATCCTTGGGCTCAGCTTATAAACCAGCTATGATTTCAATCTAAGTTGTGGTTTTGTGTATAGTCTTGTTTGAAGTGCATTGTCGCAGATTTTTGATTGATGTTAGCTATGACTTTTGGTGCACACAAAAATAACACAGGCCAGACTTCTGATCGAGATCAATAGTGTATCAGAGTCATTTCAACAAAACATTATTCACCAGCTTGTGGTAAAATCTTACAAATATATATGACAAATACGAAGAGTCTCAAGACTTTTGATTCAACGACCTTATTACTACTACTAGCCGTTGGAACGTACGAGCAGAGAGGTACTACACAGAAGTATCACAAAGCACAAAGTAGTACATTTATTACAAGGTTGCGTTTCCGGGTGCGAACTTGAGGGAGACACTGTTGACACAATGTCGCTCATCGGTAGGAGTAGGGAAACCTTCTCCTTTGAAAACATGTCCCAGATGTCCTCCACAAGCTGCACACGTGATCTCGATCCTTCTCCCATCTGGATCAGCCTGAGTAAAACATGTCAAAAAGATAAGCGGTTCAGTTTCTCAAAAAAAAAAACAATGAATGATGTCTTGATTTTTGAGAAACTTACGGTTCGGTTAATGGCGCCAGGGATGCCGTCAAAGAAAGCAGGCCAGCCACAGCCAGAGTCGAACTTGGTGGCGGATTTGTACAGAGGAGTCCCACATCCTGCACAACTGTAGATCCCGTCTGAGAATACTTTGTTGTACTCTCCTGTCCCTGGATATCTACATTTTTACATGTGTAAGACCATAGTTAGAACAATCATGTTATAGAACATGGGAAACTATACATATATAATTTTTTTTTAAAATATAAATGGGACACACTATTTCACTCCCTAAGGTATTCACGGATCTTTCAACCACAGAGAACATTCCACTACTATAAGTTCTTCTTCTTGTTGCTGTTAGTGTTAGAGAACCAAGAAAGGCTAAAGCATTGAGATGCATCTCCTAAGACGATCAGATACAAGAGAAACAGAGTTGCTAATGTGAAAGGAAAAAAAGGTGAAAATTCTATTCTTCAGCTTATTGCTGTTAATATTAGAGTAAGTAAAACACACTGTCAGACCTGAGACATCTCCTAAGAGTAAGGTTCATAGCAATTAAGACGTTCAGACACATCAGAAACAGAGTCGTATAAAAAAAAGTGAAAACTTTTGAAAATTGTATTGAAAGTTATGATCTTACAGAAATCAGGTCTCATAATTGTTTAATCTAGTACTACGCGCAAGGTTTATAGCATCTATAGACGATCAGGATTCAGATACAAACAGAAGCAAAGGAGGAAACTTTTGAAAAGTTATATTGAAAGTTTTGATCTTTTTCACTCATGATTGTTAATCAATTTAACATGTTTTATTCCACAAAAATAACTAAACTTAATTTTCATGGTGTGATCGTCAATGTATCTATAACATGACCCTTACTCAGTGCCTTTCTGCCTGAGGATCCTGAATTGCTCAGCAGAGAGAATCGCGCGCCACTCTTCCTCTGGCTTATTAACCGATCCTGGACCTGAAGAAGCCATTGCTGCGATACGACCACCGCGAAAACCTCGACGGGGAGATGAGAATGATGATGGTGGTGAGAAGAGGCGGAGGAGGTTGAGATTCGGGGGAGAGGAAGCAGATCGAGGTGTGACGAAGGCTTTTTTGATGGCGGAGGTCAAAGACGTGGCTGAAGATAGACGCAGTACAGATGATGATGATGATACGACGTTCAACGCCATCCTCTTGCCTTTTTTTTAATGGATTCCCCTTCGCTTTTGCTGTCTCGGAGAAGAATATTCAGTTAATTTGGGCCTAAATGGTAAAGGCCTTTTAGGGTTCAGTATCGACACTCATGCTTGAGATACTTAAAGGGCTCTGTTCTTGTCAGTCTGCTAGCGGTAACGATTAGCAAGCAGCAGCGACGACGATTGAATATGTAAATGTCTACTTTGTTTTGTGATGGCAGCGACCAATTGATGGTTTGTTCACTGTTACGTATCTATTTATTTGTTAATTTGTGGTTCAACAGTTTTACTGACGCTTACTAAAAGGAAAAAAAAAGTACAAACAATTTTAATGAAAACTAAAATTTTGGCAGAAAATAGATTTTTCTTTTTGGTGGAAAACATGATTTCAGTTTTGCCAGAATAACATAAGTTATGGTTGATAAACTCATTAGTAATATACAAAGCATAAAATGATCATTCAAAATCATTAGATGTACCAGAACTGAGTCAAAATTGTGATATTTGGAAGATTTCTTTAGTCAGTATTGTATCGTTATACACAGTCCATCTACTGTTCCAACTTCTAAGTACTAATGGAAAGTTAATAATTCACAAAGGAATCCACTTAAAGAGTATGTGACGTTAGAACATTTAAGGCTATATGTTAGAGTTAATTAGTTTGTGACGTTAGAACTTAAAAGAAACAAATGTCTGAATAACTAGAAGAAAATATAGGTTTACAACAAACGCTGAAACTCTGTTAAACAAAGAACTGGAACAACAGAAACCACTGAACTGATGGATTTTTTCAAAAACAGAAAAAGAAAAACTACTGAGCTGATGGAGTTGCTTTTTCTTCCATGGTACAGTCCACCTTCTTGCCTTCTCCTTCAAACAAGTTCGCTATAAATCCACTTTTCGTCGCAGAGCTTATAGGATCTGTCTCCATTTCCATGCCATTGTTGTTGTTGTCGTCTCTATTAGTGATGGACCTAACTCACATCCAAAAGTTAGCTCCAAAAATGGAGAACTGCCACATCATATATATATTGCCCCACAAATATCTCAAGTCTCGATGTGGGACTCTCTAATAGTCTCCATTTCCATGCGGCACTTTCTCTCCTATACAAACCGGTTCCTCCGCCATAAGATCGAACCCACGACCCTCACCAGGACATTTCTCTTGCTCTTTCTGTGCCAAGACAAGATTTTCTCGATCAGTCACCATAGTCTTCGTCTCTGGAGCTGGAAAAATCTCAACCAGACGCAGCTTCGCCACTGCTCTCCTTTGACATTAAAGTTAAAGCTTGAGCAGATTTGGAAATCTCCAAGTCAGTGACAACATCTTTCATTGGTTCATCATTAGGAGATGGAGACTGATCATCAGTCTGGTTCTTGGTTTCTTCTTTGGAGAACATTTTAACATTAGGAGCCACGTCGTTTGCTGGAGTTACAGGAATGACTTTCCCACGTGCTAACATGACACCTCTCAGTTTATGTCACTGTCATCAACCTTGACGTTGAGAATGTACCCCGCGTCGAAAGATCCCGCGACCACACCAGAAACAGTCTTACCAACCAGATTAACTTCATGATTTGGAGTCACACGTGCATTTTCTTGTTCATCTTTGCGTGGACGACCTCTCTTTCGCATCGCCAAGAGATCATTAGGAACAGGAGGGGGTGCACTACAAGAAAACAGAGTAATTCTGACGGATATTCCAACAGAAAATGAGATCCTCGGAAAATTCCGAAAATTTTTCGAAGAACTCACCACCTGTCGGTATTTTCTGATGAAATGCCGAGGAAAACATATTCTTCGGAATAGAATTTAGAGATTTGATTATAGGTTTTCTGTTCCTCTGAAATTCTTCGAAATATTCCGGAAAATTTCAGAGGAAATTCCTTGGAATATTCCAAAGATATTTAGAAGAAATACAAAATTTGTGTTTCCTAAGAATTTCCTCGGAATATTCCGAGAAAATTTCGAAGAACTTACCACCCGTCGGTATTTTTTGATGAAATGCTGAGGAAAACATATTCTTCAAAATAGAATTTATGGATTTGATTATAGGGTTTTATGTTCCACGGAAAAGCCTCGGAAAATTCCGAGGTAATTCTGAAGAAATTCTGAGGATACTCAAATTTTCTTCGGAATTTCTTCAGAATATTATGAGGCTTTTCCGAGGAAATAGGGTTTTTTTGTCGAAAACAACGTTTTGCGGTTTGAATAACACTTATATAAGCCTTATTAAGTGTTTTAAACTGATTATGATGTCAAAAATTGGTGTGTTACCCGATAATAAACATTTTTCCGAATATATGAATGAAATCCTCACAACATAAGATAAACATTTATACACTTTAATGAATGATAACGGGAATACTTACAATTCATTTTGGAATTTTGTTATTACATGGTTTATGATCATTTATACAAACAATCCTCATTGGTATGCATTACATTTGTATAAGAAATGATATAGGGCAAAAAAATTGAGTTTTTGAAACCCCAAACATTTATTCCTTGAAATTTCCTCGGAATATTTTCATTTACCCGGCAAAAAAGCCGCCAAATATTTTGCGAAAATTAAATTAGGATTTCCAAGAAAATTCCGAGAGATTTTATTCTGTCGGACCTATCGGATTTATAAACCCGAAACAGTTCTTCTTTCCCATTTTTCTCTTCTTCTCCATGCGAACTCTAGCGATTTCCTTCTTCTTCTTCTTCCGATTTCTGCTGGCAAATCCTTATATTCCTCCTCAATTTCACTCTCAAATCATGTAAGGAAGCTATCCCATTCTCTTAGGTTCTATTTGTTAGGTTTTTAAGTAGATTTGATGATTTTAAAAGTTTTTTGATAGATTTTTGTTAGGGTGATTGGTAGGATTGTGTAATGGAAGTTTGACTGTGTTTTTTTGTTAGGATTGTGATTATTTGTTGTATTGAATTGATTTAGAAATATTTTAAAAGTTTTTATTAATTTTGTGGTTTTAAAATCAAATTAGTAATTATGAAAACGTTTTTTGTATATAAAATCGATTTTTTGAATTATAAAATCATTTCTATATTTATTAAATATTTTTAATATTTATCAAACCTTTTTTGTGATAAATATTTTTTGTAATTATTAAATATATATGTAATTACTTAAGATTGAAAGTTTTAGATGTTAGATTTGTAGATTTTAAGAATCTTATGTTAAATATATTAATAAAAACTTTTTAGTGTATTTATAATTATTGAAAAGTTTTATTTTAAAAAGGTTATATATAAAATATTTTCATTTTTTTCATCTTTTATTGTTTCAAAATTTGTTTATAATTTTATATAATGTTTTAGTCTTTTTATATATATTTTACGTTTAAATAATTTTTAAAGTTTATTATAATTTACAAAACGTTTTCTGGTTTCAAAAATTTATCAAAACCTTTTTTACCTTTTTAAAAATAATTTCAATCTATAAAATGTTTGTGTGTTTTTTTAGATTTAATTAAAATGTTTTTTCGGTTATTAAAAAAAGTTTCAATTACCAAAGGTTTTAAAAAATATAAAAGTGGTTTCTCTTTGTTACAAAATATTTGTAATTTATAAACCGTTTTATGTCTTTAATAATTTATAAAACATTTATTATAAAGTTTTAAAAACTATTATACTACAAAAACGAATTTTAATTATATATATGTATATATAATTAAAAATATTTATACTAAATGATTTTTTAAAAAATAACTTTATTGCAAAACCGTTTTTCTAATTTTAAAAGTTTATATATATAATGAAATAAACTATTTATTATAAAAATTTTAAACAAAATTTATTTTATTTAAAAAAAAAATAATTTATAAAGTCCGTCGGAATTTCGTCGGAAATAAATTCGTTGAAATTTCGTCGAAAAATTGTCTGTCGGAATTTCGTCGGAAAACTATCCGTCGGAATTTCGTCGGAAAATTGTTCGTCGTAATTTTTGACGAAATTCTGACAAACTTTTTTTTGCGACGAGATATTTTCGACGACCTGTTTCGTTTAAATTTCGTCAGATTTACGTGTTTTCTTGTAGTGGTGAGCTTGTGCTGGCTAGATTCAACGGATTCATTCTACAGATAACACACAGAAAATAATCAGTAGACTTAATACCATAAGAGAAGATTAAATATAAACAGGCAGATAAACAATAAGTAGCAATTATAGAAAACAAATGCAAAGTTCTAATGTACAAACACGAGTGTGTATTATTTTACGTCGCTAATCTACAGAACATTTTAGAGTTTCACTCTTATTCAATTTTTTTTGGTAAAAACTTTAATCCAGTTTAATTACTATAAATATAATTTTTTTTAAAGAAGAAAGGGGCTAATTTAAGATCAGATTAGAACACAGAAGAAACCTAAAGATTAAGAGATCCATCATTTCAGGATGAGAATTAAGAAAAAACGAATGAAGATTCGAATCCAAGAAATTAAAAAAATGTATCAACCCTTTGCATGATTAAACAAAAAAAAGACCAGAAAGTTTTGTTCAATGTATTTTGTTTTTTCTTTGAATTATACAGAGGTATTTCGACCCCACATAAGTGGTCCAGACTAGTCACATGTTGCCATGTGTCGGTCCTCTGTCTCTGGCGTTGCCGAAATATTAATTCCCTAGTGGTCGGGATTCGAACCCCCAGGTCAGGCTCGTCCCTTGCCTAAGGCTCATGAAGCATATGCTTTAGGCCACAAGCTAATATATAGTTTTAGAGGCCACACTTTAGGGATATTTTGGTGTAGTGGTTTCAGATTGTTTGCTAAAGTTTGTGATATACGAGAGTTCAACTCCTACTCAGTATATACTTTTTAAAAAACATATGTATCCTTTCCCTAATTTTTCTGTCAGATGCATATTATATAGATTTTCTATAATATATTGCTTACTTAACAAAATGATTCTTTCTTATAGCTTTATATTACTAACTTTAACTGCCATAATCATAATTTTCCTTCTAAATTTAATAAAAGTAGTATTATCTTGTTAAATATTGAGTCATATTTGAAAAAAATATTTTAAATATTAAAAATATATACTATAATATAATTTAGTTACAAAATTAGTATAATATATTGTTATTTGATAGTATAGAATAGGAGGCCACATTTTGTTAATGTGCTTTAAGCCACCAAATTAATAGGGACGGCACTGCCCCAGGTGACGGTATTTTGTTACCTTTCAACCAAATTTGAGAATTCAATGTTTTCTCAGAATACAATCACAAATGTAAGATTTTCAGTGTATTTTGGAATTCTTCTTGGGCTACCTCTCTTTGCTTCTTCTATTTCCTCTTCTCTCAAGTTTTGCTCTCTTGCAGTTTCTGTGGATTTTGGTTTCGTACCTTCACATTCCGATTTATACTCAACCTAATGGGCTTTTTCTTAAGTGCTGATTTATTTTTGTTATATTTATAACTACTTTCATAACAGCAATCTCTTTCTAATTCAATTTGGTTCCTAGTATTTATAAATTGCGTATAAAATGTTAAAGCCCATTTGGACTATTAACATGTTGACAAATTAACGAGTTCAAAAAATTATAAGATAATACCAGACGATAGTGACTATAAATAATGATTCAAGTAACTTTTAGTTAAAACAACTTAAATGGAAACAGAGTAACATACATCAGTTGTTGTTGCATGTCACCATACATTAGTTATTCCATAATGTGGTTAAACATACATTATTTTAGTTGAAATTAACGAACCATATCATTCATGATTCATGTACCTCCCAAACATTTTTACAATTTATTTTAGGAGTGGCTTCTTCTTGTCATCCCACATATCCAAACGTTTACTTGCCTTTTTCACCTAAATCATTATATGATAATAATATAATTTCAACACGCCTAAAGCAAAAGTTTGTTAAAGTATGATCTAAAATCAATTTAATGAGACTTGATATCACGTAACACTTACCTCTTTATCCCAATCTGTTCGATACGTAACGTAAAGTAGGATGAGGGTTTGCATGAGGGTACCTCCAATCATCCCGGTCCATATGCCCTATCACCAAAATTCACATAAATTTATACACTACATAGATAATATGCATATATTTAAAGAAAATATTGAAAACGAACCTTGGCTTGAAAATTGAAAGTGAACCCGAGAACACAACCAATGGGAATACCAACAACATAGTAGCAACAAACATTCACATATGCCACGAATGTCTGCCATCCACATCCCACTGCCACTCCTACAAACACATACCAATTAGAGATTTATTAGGCCTGGTCCGGTAAACGTATAGACCATCATCTCAGGATTTAGCTAAAAATTGAATTGCATGTGTATCCCGGACAATAAGTTTCAAAAAAAAAAATGTGTATACCGGACAAGACAGGTTGGATTCCGTTGAGAAGGATAGTAACGGCCAGAAAAGGACATAGCTCAGAGACGGCCTTAGCCACTTCAGTTTCCAACGTGAAAATGTAGCCGACGTAGTCACGCGACGCCATCAGGGCAAGCGCCTCCGTGAGTGAGATCACGAAGGAGACAAAAGTCGCCATCCATGAAGAGAACATCGCCGATTTTGGATGTTCTGCTCCAAGCTCATTACTTGTCCTTACACTGTCGTATATTTTTATTATTAACTTTTTAATCTGTACTATTATTTAGCTAATTTTGCTTACTTATCAAGTTTATATTAGTTTTTTGGCTTGAATCATAATCTATTAATTTATTTGCTTATTTGGCATGTTTTTATTAGCTTTTAGTTTGATTGGATTCACATTATATTCAATATTAGTCATCTTATTGTTTTTATATTAATATTAGCAATATAATTTTAATTCGTTTTTACTTAATATTTATTTATTTTATTTTTGATAAATATTTTATTGGGAATGTAATTATCTTTTAAAAATATTTTCAAAATATCTGCCTCTGAAAAGAGAATATTTTCAAAATATTAATATTTTATTTACAAAATTAACTAATATTTATAAAAGGTTAAATCAACTCTATTTACTTTTAATTTTTCAAGAGTTTCACAGAATTATAACTTTGTTTAAACTACAATTTCTTTAAAAACTATTATGTACAGAAAAATGTGATTCTATTTTTATAAAAAAGACGTATTTTCCAAAATGATTTGTTTTAATTGCAATTATTAAATTTTGTAAGCTATATGACCATTTGAGAATAATAAATTATGATTTTCTAATGAAGAAATACTATTTTTATTATTCTCTATTATAGCATTTAAAAATAAAAATGACAATAGATAGGAAATGTTCTTGTCTTATATATTACATATTAATGTTTTGTTTTAAACATGGTTGGTCTTTTTGAGTGTCTATTAATAAATTATATGAGGTATTTCACAATATAGTTATACATATATCAATAATTTTATTTACTTTAATTGAAATAATAAGTAAATTTAGGTTCAATTTAAAATTTTTGTGCTTTTGATTAATTTTGAGATTTTGTAGGTTTTGATAATTCCAATAATTTGGTTAAATATCATCATTATATTAACAATTTCTATTTATTTATTTAATTAGATCATTGTTATGATTTAATATAATAAAAGTTGGTTAATAACAATATATTTTAAAATTAAAATATTAATGTTCTTATCCCAAACAATGTTTTTATCCAAAATTGTTTTCAAACAGTAAAAGTTAAAAATAAAGAAATTGAAAGATTCATAAAAAATATAAATCTAATCTTTTATTTAACTCTTTTGATTTTTAAACTAATAGTATAGTTATTAATAATTAACAAGTAGTATCTATAATATTTATATCCGCATGTGCATGCAAAATCAGTAGTGTTGGTTAAGACGAAATACTAACCTTACAGCCGCATTGAAACCAACGGACACCATAAAAGATAATCCTGAAATTGACATACTGTAACAAAGATAAAATGTTGAGTAAAACTGTAAAAAAAACCTTAGAAATATTTTTTGAATATTTTTTGGGTAAAATGTTTTTTTCTGCCGGGGGGGGGGGGGTAAAATTTTAAGAATTGCTTTAAAAATATATATATATATATATATCTACATAATGATTGATTAAGGGACTTACCAGATGGAAAGTGAATCTAGGGAGAGAGCATGATCGTCGAGCAAACCAGCAAGAAGAACCAGAATCTGTGAATACCACATTTCCAAACAGATCATAACAGCCGAACCAGCAGAGAGTTTAAAAAAGCTCCAAAGACCATGTAACGCTCTCCAACTAAGACCAGTCCACGTGTGTCTGAACGTTGTACTTGTTATAATATACAAAGTTTGGGACATAACTATGAACCACCAAGAAATAGTAAGAACATAAGCAATGCCCATAAGACCTAGGTCCATTACGTAAACGGTGGTCCACGTCAGCAAAATCTGGAGGAGAAGGGCGGCGCCTGAGATGTACGCGCTGGGGGTCACCACGCTTTGGGCTTGGAGGAACTTTTGGGCCGTGAAGTTGACGGCGAAAGCGAAAATTTGAGGGATGAGTCCGACGATGTATAGAGATGCCATGTACGAAACTGTTTTGGGCTCGCCTAGTAGGATTAGAATCGTGTACGAGAAGGTGTATAGTACTGTCATGGGCAAACCAACCAGAGCGAGAACGATCGTTGCTCGTTGGAGATAGATTCCAAGCATATCGTATCGGTGGGCACCGTACGCTTGTCCGCATAGTGTCTCGACTGCACTACCCATACCTAACTGTACAACAAACATTGAAAAGCCAAAAATAAGGTTTAATTGTCAGTGACAAAAAAAAGGTTTAATTGTATGCTTATTTTTTTGTTAGATGTCATATATCAAAAAATTTAAATTGTTGAGAAATCCATCTACTAATATTCTTTGTCTTCTATTTCGCAGAGTAGAAGGAATTTTACAGAAAACTTATCAAACTGATTTACTAAGTACTAACCCAAATTACACTTAAAATGTTTTAGTTTTTCTAATATCTTATCATTACAAATTCAAATCAACAAAAAAGAAAGAATTGAATCATTAGACATGTCATTAAAATGGTTCAAGAAAATGTGAATGGTTATTTTTTTTTTATACTCGGAAATAAGGTTACAATAGATGTCCAGGAAATATATGTTATTGGGAGTAGTTGCGTATGACGAGATTCGGTCCTGGATGAAAACATATCAAACGCATGCTTGCGGTTTGAATAACACACATGCTTACTGTCAGTTATTTTACAACAAAAAATCAATAATTTAGTTGGTTCGTGCCATAAACTCAATACACGTGTGGAAGGTTTGAACTTTGTCTTTTCTGCTTCTAGTTTATAAATTTTCAAGGAAAATATGTAACAGAAATTTATTGTAATGAGCGGTGACAATTTGAATATTTATTATAGTGAAGTTTGTCTCTATACTGTAATCAGAGAAGACTTTTCAATTCAATGTACTGTATGTCTTTAAAATAGTATTCATTTAATTCTTCTTGAAATGTAAAAATGTTTTTTTCAACTCTAAGGCATAAAGAAAAAATAAGTCTATTTAGGAGTAAAAACTAAAAATCTAGTTTAATATTTAACGCCTCTATAAATAATTATTTTCAAAATTTGCATATGTATATATATATATATATATATATATATATATCAAATTGGAGAAAAAAAAATATAACTAATATCAACGTGCCTCCAAATATATGTGCTAGTGCTAGCTGGTGTGCACGATGACGTAAAACGTACCATGAGGCCATAGACAAGATTGAAGCAGCTGTTGCCGACGGACGCGGCGGCAAGTTCTTGACTGCCGATATGTCCGGCAAAGATACGGGTCGAGATACTCATTCCGCTATTAAGCAAATAGACAAATATCGCCGGAAGTGCCAACCGGAACAGAAGTTTCATTTCTATACATGCCCCTAAGTACAAGCGCCTCCGTGACGAAAGGCTACAATCCGTTAAGATGCTCTCAAGTGATCTGATGTCCCTCAAAGGTTTTGGCTCATAGTCCGCAGGATCCATCAACGGTTGCAGGAGAGTTCTCTCCGCCGTCTCAATTGACATATCCATTGGTTGTTATTTACGTTTTTGTTTTTATTGTATGTTTAGTGTCTAGTTATTTAGGTGATTGATTAGGTTATAAGCCCATTTGTGTCTTAAATAGGGATGCTTGTGCATAATGGCGGACACAGACATAAAATTTGTTGGGGTCAAAATATATTAGACTAATATATTCTTTTAACCATTTTTTTTTCGTTACATCAAAGTATCACTTTACAATTTCAATACAAATTATACTTTCGGCTGAAAATTAACTGCAAATTGCATTGATTTTATTAATATTTTTATTTATCTAAAATACTATTGGTCAAAGAAGTGTAATTAATAACAATTTACATAAATTTAAGTCAATTTCTTAATTTGTGTGAAAAATGATATTTATTTAGAAACTGAGGCAGTAATAGATTCGTCTGGTTTGCAGTCGAAAATATGATTGCTTCAGATTTTTAAGATACTTTTTATAAAAAATCATTATACTTAAATGAACAAAATATATAAATTTATGAGAATATATGAAAATATAAATAAAATAAATTAGAGAACTCAAGCTGTTTAAAAATAACATATGAAAAATTAAATGTAAGACAATATATAACCCACATCTTTTTTATAATGACAAAAAGTACTCTCTCTGTTTTTTAAAGATTAATGTTTTAGACTTTTCACATATATTAAGAAAACTCATTAAATTTTGATTGTAAATGTAATGTTTTTTGTGAATAACATTTTTTATAGCTTTAACCAATAGAAATTCAATAAACACCATTAATTTTTTGAAACTTGCAATTTTTCATTAATTCATATATTAAAAAGTAAAAAATCAATTTTTTTGAAACAATTTTTTTTTCCAAAACATCAATCATTTATGAAGGGAGTGAGTATTTACTAATTCGGAATAACATTTTAATGTGAAAAAAATTTATTTTCATTGAGAGATCAAACGGTTGGTATCTTATAGAAAAATTGAACTTTTTTTAAGAATAAAGAAGAATGGTTTTGTTGGATAAAGAATGAATGCGAAATTAATGGGAGTCGAACACACAAAATTAATAATGGGTACTGTATATTCCTATAATCTGTATAAAACTATGAAGATTTTATATTTAACTGGCAAATAGACCCATAAGTTTGTAAGTGGGCCCGCCTTTCCAACCACAGGTATAAGTTTTGTTAACCATACTAGTTGCAATATAAAATATTTGGGTGATAGAAAATGTTTTTAGTCAAGTGGTTAAATGTCAGGATGCTTTTAGTCGATTAGTTAAGTATCTACCTTTGCGGTAGTTCTATCAGAGTTCAATTTCAATAAATTATGTCCTTTTGTATTGTAAACTGGCTTGTCGATCTTACTAATGACAAAAAGTTATCTGTGCTAAACAAAATGAATAAACATGGCAATGATAAGATAAATTCCGGCGGTTATAAACCACATGAATGCTTTAGTTTTGGCGAAAATCAGTTACCATCATGAAAACCAGCCAATATATATATATATATATATATATCAAAATGCTAAAATTGGAAAATATTAATATATATGTGATCTTAGTCTAGTGGTTCATTGACTAGTAAATTTGTCATCTTGGTCTAGTGGTTCGTTGACTTGCGCGGTGATGGCTTTTTGAGTATTACCACTAAGAGAAATTGATTATAGTCACTTAAAGAAATGTTTAGCATCATGTTTTTAATTTTATACTAATAAACATAGGAGCCATTGTATCGGTATCCTGTAAAGGATAAAGAAAAACAAAATGAAGATTGAACTATGCTAATTCATCAAAAGGTTTGTCCAAACAAAGTATTTCAACTAATAAGTTGGGTATCTTAATGGATATTTAACACTGAAAAAAGGAAATAGAGTTATTTTTAATATTATAGATCTTTGAGGGATTTGATAAAAGAATATCTTTAAGGGCAAGTGGCTTTTGAGAACTTTTAAAACTCTTACTTAATTAAACTATATTAAAAATGTTAGTAATTTTGGTTTGAGAAACTTTCCATTAATTTCTCCGTTATAATAGCTATAGTCATTGAGAAACATAAAATATGAAATGTGTTTGTATGTCCGTTTCAGCAATCTTATTATATAAAACTTAGTTTTCAAAGTTACTAATTAACACGATCACGACACGTGGCGGTTATATATTTTAGATTGCGACATGTGTGCAATATATTTAACATTTATATAATAAGAATGATTTTCTTATTTTTCTACTTTCATATTAAAGAAAATATAATTTTCCTATTTTCATACTCTTTGATTTTCCTATTTTCCTACTTTCATAATAAAGAAAATATAATTTTCTTATTTTTTACATTGATTTTCCTATCTTATTTTTTCCTATTTTTCTATCTTATTATATAAAGAAAATGAAATTACTATCAAATATCTTATTATATAAAACTTAGTTTTCAAAGTTACTAATTAACATGATCATGACACTTGAAAATTTTATATTTAAAATTATGACATGTTTTAATATGTTTAAAAAAATATAATTATAAATATCATTTATATTAATTTTACATTTTTAAATCCTAAATAAAAGATAACTGTAAAATATTATTTGATAATAATTTCCTTAATATTGTAACATGTGTTAAAATATATGATGATTAAATATATATGTACTAATATATAAGATCGTAAAAACGACTTTTATAAAAAGAATAATTTTCTATTTTTAAATCCTAAAAAAAGATAATTTCAAAATATTATTTGATAGTTATTTTCCTTTAAATTTTGTTACATGTATTAAATATATAATGATTAAAAATATATATATATACTAATAAGAATAATTTTCTATTTTAAATCCTAAATAAAAGATAATTTCAAAATATTATTTGATAGTTATTTTCCTTTAAATTTTGTTACATGTGTTAAATATATAATTATTAAAATATATATACTAATATATATTATAATAAGAACGAGTTTTACAAAAATAAAATAAAATTTATTTAATAGTAAAAAGGAAAAACTATTTCGTAGTAATTTTTGTAGGAATTTTCCTTTTTAAAATATAATAAACAAAAAAGATCTGAAAATATTTTATTTAATACTATTTGTATTTCTAAAATCCTAATGAAGATATAATTGTAAAAGATTATATTGAGTTTGGTTCTTCAAAATTTCTAACTGATATGATTAAACATTAGTGAGAATTATAAAACTGATAAAAATTTATGATAAAAAAATATATTGATAACAATTTTTTTTTTGAAATTCGAAAGAAAAGATAACTATAATAGGTAATATGACACATTTTTCTTTTCCAAAATTTTCAACAAAAATGTAAAATAGTATTTAATATTTTTTATTTTTATTGTAAATAAAAACGAGATTTATAAACTAGAATTTTTTTAAAAAAAAATATCCTGGCAAAATAAAATTTTAAACTTTATTTAATAAAACATTAAGTTAGTACATAAAAATATGTATAATGTAATCATTAACTAAATTGATGTATTTGACTTTCATTTTTTTTTACTTTTCATCAAAAAAAAAGTATTACGTGAGATTGAAATTTTTTCCACTTATTTTCATATTAAACTAAGACATAAAAAAAGACTGTTGCAATGCAACATGCTCATATCTAGTGTTTAATAAAGTAAACACAAACAAAAATATCAAACTATAAAGAAAAACTACGTGGTTTTCCATGATAATGCAATAAAGTGAACAATGACGACATATAAAATTATAAAGAAAGACTATATATGTGAATGGGTTCGTTTGTGAAGGTATCAGATGCGGGATCAGACAAACAGAAACACCAAATGCATAACGAGACAGAGAGCGTCCATAGTACTCTCATTAGCTCAGCTTTTAACAAGAAACCAATCTTTTATGAGACAAATAATCTCTAAACCAAGCTAGATAGTTTGATATCATTAGTTTAACCAACTCACCTGGACTGTATAAAGACTGGTTACTTTAACCGGCGAGGTGACGTTTATGAATAACTTAAATAATTTCATGTGTCAACAGTCTACTATGCTATCTTTCGAAGTTTGGTTATGCGAATGCAAGTGATGTTTTAATCAGACAATATGTTGCAAAAGGTGGCTAAAATGAAAAGCGTATTTTGAATCAGAACTTCTTTTCTGTTAAGCAGACAAAGTTGTGTCAATAACTAATGGCATGATGATCTATTTAGGTTTGCAGAACAAGATATTAAGAGAGGATTAAAAGAGAGAGCTGATGGATTGGAAAAGCTACAAATGTACATTTAATAAGGAAGAGGAAAAATGTGGAAACACGGTATGTTAAAGTTTAAAAGTTTTAGCTAATCTATTGAAGGCAATGTTAAAAAGAGATACTTAATGTTTTTTTTTTCAGAAAAATAACAAGGAAGAGGAAAATGGAGGCTAATTAAGCTCTTTGAAGGTAATTTCCAGGTTTAATATTTCGCATGTGAAACATTCACATTCTGCGTAAACACATTGCATATTATATAGAAAAGTGGGTTGAAGGCATCACTCCTAGTAGAGAGGGAGGGAGGAAGGGAAAGGAAGAGGGAGGGGGGGGGGGGAGGGGGAGAGAAATAAAAAGAGAGGAAGGGAGAGGGGGGGACAGGGAGGGGAAAGAGAGAGAGAGAGAGAGTGAGGGAGGGAGATGGAGAGAAAAAGATGTGTCATCACAATTATATTCTATATTTTTAAAAATATAATAAAAAATAACAATCAGTCATTTGAACATTACATATTAAAAAGATATAGATAATAGTGAGATAGTGAGTGAAATAAGGAAGAAAGATGGAGCGACATAAATATAGAAATTGGGGAGACAGATAGAAGGCGACATGACGATTGAGAAGAATTGTGGAAGGAGAAATGGAAGATAGACAAATTTTAGCATTACTATTCTTTTTGTCTTTTATAAATAGAATGGTACAAAGTCTTATTATAGCTATATATATTTATTTTGTACATATATGTCAGTTTTACAAAATTTAAAACATGTCATATATAGAAAAAATTCTTATAAGTGATTTAAAAAATAGAAGTGAAAATGAGAAAAAGTAATATGGCAATTAATACATAAATATTTTAGCTTAGTTGTTGTTATGGTTAGAGAGTCAATTTAAATTCTACAATGTATATGCATCTCAGATTCCCAAAAATAAACCCTTTCTAGAAATCAATTATATATTCATTGTTAATAATATGCTTAATAATATGTCACACTAAATTAACCATCCACTCCTACAAAACCGGATTGATTAGCAAACAAATATTTGATTTTCTTTTAAGTGTAAAATAAATTTAGAGATATTTTGGATGTAAACTATTATTAAACTAGTCAATTTTCCCAATACATTATCCTATTGTTAATCCGATCACCCATTTATTTAACTATATGTCAATGTTATTTGTTTGATAGTGAGTTCACTTTTAAAAATAACAAAAACAAATCCTAATTGTTTAATCAAAGAAGATATAAGTTTATTTTTTTTGTTGAACTCTATTTTTGTGAAATGTTACGATGTATTTGGTAATGTAAATTATTTTATTTTTTACCGAACGTTACCTATTTTAAAACTGTATAGAAATAACACTTATTCAACAAATAAAACTATATAAAGGAAGTTACAAAATATGTTACATTTTGATATAATTGATTTGATGAATAACATGACAACTGAATAATATACTTATGTTTGTTTAATGCATAGAAACATATCTTATATATCAAAACAGAAGTCAAAACCTTGATTCATGTGTGTTTTTTTCTCAAAAATGGTCATATTCCTAAAATGTCATGTTACATTTTAATCTCTAATCTTATCATTATTATACTTAACTAATTGAGATTATATGACAAAAATACACCTAAATTCTGGTTTGGATAACTGGCATAAATTTTTTCATTTAATTAAAATTTAAAGAATACTTGATCCTTTGGATTTATATTTTAAAGAATACTTGACCTATATGTATACTATTTAAATATTTTTTATCTTAAATTTTAAAATTAAATAGTTCATTAAAAAATTAAATACTTAATTAAATTCTTTATAAAATTTATACATGAAGCTTTAAGTTTAGTTTTTGTGAATTTTCTTATTTTGTGAAATGTTTGATTATCTTTGGAGATGATAATATTTTAATAATTTCTAAATTCAATTTTTATTTAATTATTCAATAATGAAATACTAATCCAACAAACAAAAATAATATATAAGAAAATCAAACACATGTGAAAGTTGAAACAATATATTTGATGGAGATGGAGAACAACTATACTCTAATATTATTATGTTTGAACAACCTTACATATACTCGATTATATAATTTTAATTTTTAAAAAACCTTCTAAATTTGTAAAATGTTACAATATATTTGGAGGTGACATTAAAAAAATATTTTACCAATCTTTATATATATTTACGAGTTAAATAATGAAATAAGAATCAATATATATATATATATATATATATATATAACGTAAAATTATTATGTTTTAAAAAGTGATAGACACACCTCATATATATTATAATATATACCAATTTAGTATTGAAAACAAAATGTTAATATAAAAATAAATGAAAACAAATACATGCGCGGTTGCGCGGACGGGGATCTAGTTTAGAATCACCAGTTCTCTTACTGAAAAAAAATATAAAAGTAACTATTATAAAATCTTACATTATCTCTACATATTAAGATTATTTTCTTGCTCACATATTAAGATTTTTTACGACAGTGTAATATTCAAAACCATCATAACAAAATAATTTCAATACAGTTAACAATTTCAAAATATCTAGGTCCTATTTTTTTTATCCTGCATGAAATATTTTTTCAAGATTAGTCATATAGAATATATAAATTATGAAATGTCATTTTCGACAATTTTGTACTAACGTGACTACTGACGACGGCCAAATATTATCAATTCAAAAAAGACAATGTGGACTAAAAGTTTCAAACTTGCTTGAAAACATAAAATGAATTTCACGTTGTATAATCTACCAAGATTTTATGGTTGAAGTTTGCTGGAAAACATGTCTTTACTAAGCAGTGAGATTTCGGCAACTTTCGTCATTTGTTCTTTCCTCTTCTTCTTTCATCTTTGCATTCTTCAAGTTTCTGTTTGATGATAGCTGGACAACATTGTCTTTACTAAGCCGTGAGATTTCGGCAACTTTCGTCATTTGTTCTTTCCTCTTCTTCGTTCATCTTTGCATCCTTCATGTTTCTGTTTTGATCACATTAAACTGAACCAATTTTCCACATGTAAACGACTAATATACGTTATGATTTTGAAACTTAAACCAGCCACAAATTAATGAGTCTTTCTATCCGTAAAACACTACAAAGAAAAATAGAATATTCCGTTTTTTTTTTTGTCAAATCGCCTATATTAAATTAAACTTGGATAATAACAGATACAAGTAGAGGCAAACACTTTGCAGTTAAGTAGAAACTAGTTACATACTGAAAATCAAAACATAGGTTAAACGGTTCAATTCACTTCATAGAAGACAACCGGAAACTTCTTCAAAAGGGCTTCAGAATCGATCAGTATGATCCCGATCTCTAGTTCTTCTGCCATCAAAGGCAAGCGAATCATAATTTTAGCTCGTAATGTCTTCAAGACTGAGCGTTGAAAATAGTTCTCGATCCAGAGAACAATGGTGAATAGAATATTGTGTTAATCAGTTGTTTTCTTTTCAAAACATACGATATTCTCACGTATCATATTAACTTTCACTTACATACTCTTCCTTTCTATTAGTTGTTTTAAAAACTTGTTTTCCATTTTGGATGACATTTTCAGTAATGATCTTGTAACTCATATCTTTCATTTTTTTTCTTTCAAAATTATATTATGCTTTAGTTTGAGGAAATTTTAAGGGGAATTGCCACTAATACTACTTTCAAGGTACCACTTTTCATTTTTACACTAAACAACTTTACCATTAAAATTTTAAAGGGTAAAATACAATTATACCCCTATCTAATTAAACATAAACCAATCAATTTATCTTCTTCCTGGATGTGAAATCCGACGAGCTCCGACAAAGAACGACGATTGGATATGTGAGATCGGGTGAGCTTCGGCAAAGGATGATGATTGGATATATTAGATCCGACATGCTCGGGAAAAGGACGCCGATTGGATATGTTAGATGTCGGTGATTGCTTTTGTGATGAAAGCCGCTGCCAAAATCCCTATGCCTCCAATGAACACTAACGATCCTTTCCTCTCGAAGCTCACTTCCGTTGCCGCGCAATCGCCTGAGAAACTTCTTGCTCGCTCGTTAAATGCTGATACGCCGCCGTATCTTGACATCTTCGATTCGCCTCAGCTCATGTCTTCGTCTGTTCAGGTGAACTCATCACTTCCAATTCCAATCCCTAAATGATGGATTCCTAGGCTATTTAAAAGATCCTAAAGTATTATGCCTTAACTTTGTTATGTTCTTGAGTTTAGAAGTTTAACGGTGGTGTATTCGAAATTGACTTGAGCAATACTATGATCTATTGAGTTTGATAGTTGACACATCATTTGTTACTCCCTTTGTACACATTGTATTCTGGAAATGTAATTTCAACTGAGACATGTTCATGATGTTTGATTATATGTTCATCCCTATGTTTCTCACTTGAGCATTTGACTTGGAATATTAACTTTGAGGTGAAAAAAAAATTAGTTTCAGTACATCTCGCACGTTCCTGGTTTCAATTGCATGTTCTAACAAACATGAATATACTTGCGAGACTACTATCAAAACACGCTGAGAATCTTTATAAGCTTTTATAAAATTTATTAATGGTTCATAAATGGTTTAATAAACCTTTATAAATAGTTATAGAAATACTTATATAGTTTTATAAACCTTTATAATTTTTTTATAAACCCTATATAAACTCTTCAAACCCCATTAAAACCTTTTATAAACCCTTACAAATCTTATATAAACCTTTTATAATCTTATTTAAACATTTTATAAACCCTTACAAATCTTATATAAACCTTTTATAATCTTATTTAAACCTTTTATAAACTCTTACAAATTCAATATAAATTTACAAACTTTATAAAATGTTTTTTTCTATAAACTTTACAAAAGATTTATAAACTTAAAATTTCCATCTAGATTTTTTCCCCATATGTTTCCAATGTGGTTGGTTTACCTAACCTTCAGATCAAAGTTTGAGATTAACTACTTTCATCTTAATTTATACTCCCTCCGTTTCATAATAGATGATGTTTTAGGAGGTTTTTGTTGTTTCAAAATAGATGATGTTTTGATTTTTTTATGTTATTTTTAACTTTACTGGAAATTGTGTAACCAATTAGATATTGCAGTCATTTTTGTAATTGCTTGAATAAGTTTTAAATTATATTTTTAAGATTACTTTTTAGAAAAAGACAAATTTCTTAATCTTTGTGCAATGAGTCAAAACTTCATGTATTATGAAACAGAAGGAGTATTGTTTTTTGCTTTTAACAGTGGGAAGTAAGTCGGCAGCAACTGTGAAATCAAATGAGAACCAGCTGGCCATGTTTCTTCTACTTTTACAATAGCAACAACCACCAATGCTGAAAGCTCTTTGTCCACTCCTATGATCAGTGAAAAGCTTAAGATGTATTCTCACCTCAAGCAGTTTACTTTCTTTGATCTCAAGTGGACTACTAGAAATTTCAGACTAAAAAATCTTCTCGGAGAAGGTGGCTTTGGTTGTGTCTGTAAAGGATGGGTGGGGGAGAACGGAACTGCTCCTTTTAAGTCTGGCACTGGCCTTACTGTTGCTGTCAAAACTTTGAATCTTGATGGCTTTCAGGGTCAAAAAGAGTGGCTTGTGTGAACCTTTATAAACACTTCTAAATTGATTCTAAATTGATTTATAAACTCTTATAAATTGTGTTATGAATATTATTAAATAATTATAATCTTTTGAATAAACCCTGATAGGTAGATTTATAAGCTCTTATAAATATATTTTATATTTCATATATATTTGACCAACTCTTATAAATTTTATATATGGTTCATAAATGGTTTTATAAGCCTTTATAAATAGTTATATAAATATTTAAATGGTTTTAGAAACTTTTTTTTTTATTTTCTCATAAACCCTATGTAAACTCTTCAAGCCCCATTAAAACCTTTCATAAACCCTTACAAATCTTATATAAACTTTTTATAAACTTATTTAAACCTTTTATAAACCTTTATAAATTCTATATAAAATCTTTATAAACATCTTTAAACCCTTTCGGCTTAAAGCCCAACACTTTGATACACAAGATTAGATTTATAAAACTAAAGAACACGTGCACGCTTTGTAAAGAGATGGTGATACGTGGCAGATTCTGAGACACATGCAGACAGTAAGCAAGGCTCCACCGCTTCAAAAATTTTACATACCTGTATAAATTGTTTTATAATCCTTTACATACCCTTATAAACCCTTATAAATTATTATACAAACCATTATAAATTATTTACATAAGACTTTCTAAATGGTTATAGACTCTTTTAGTTGATTTATAAACCTATACAACTCTTATAATACCCCTTATAAATTGAATATAAGATTTCATAAAGTCTTTATAAATCTTATTAATAATATACATACCCCTTATAAATTATTTATAAACTTTTATAAATTTCTTATAAATATTTTTAAATGGTTTATAGATTTTATAACTTGTTTTATATGCATTTATTAATGGTTTATATACTCTTACAAATAATTTTGCATACCCTTCCTTATAAGTTCTGTAAAGAGATGATGATACGTGACAGATTCTGAAGCACATGTGGACAGCAAATAAAGCTCCACCTCTTCATAAATTTTACATATCCTTATAAGCTGTTTTATAATCATTTATAATGATATATAAACTTTATAAATTATTTTTATAAATCCTTATAAATTACTATACAAACCATTATAAATTGTCTTATAATGCTTTCTAAATGGTTATAGACTCTTTTAGTTGATCTATAAACCTATACAACTCTTATAATACTCTTTATAAATTGAATATAAGCTTTCATAAAGTTTTTATAAATATTTATTAATAGTATACATAGCCCTTATAAATTATTTATAGATCATCTAGCTAAGAGAGAATGGTTTGTCTAGTGTTATGTTATGTTATACCCAGAAAGTGTCATCTTCAACAACTTGAGGGTTATGGCTTCCATCTCTAATAACATCACCCATTTCAAGACTCTTTCTTTCAGCAGCAACATCGGACTCCTCTTTACCCTTATCCTCCTCCAGAGCTTTTGATTTAACCTCAGGAACAACATACTTCTCGCGGCATTCATTTTCGTACTCCTGATGCTTCTCCTTCTTGGCATCTATATAGAGAGAATCGAATGCTATGAACCATAGCATAAGCAGCTTTAGCTAAAGCCATCTCTTGCTCCACCATTTCGTCAGTAGCATCACTCGCTTCTTCTGAGAGTAGTCTCGTGAACTACACAACAAATAAAATATGGAAGCTAATGAACCATCGCTTAATCAAAATATATCGGATGTATATAGTCAAACCCTATGTGGTATCGTAATATAATTCTAAAATTACTTGAAATCCAGATTTACAAAGGGGTTATAAAACTCTTTCTCTTACAACTTGTGATTTTTGATGAGGATTCGACACTTTGAGATTTCGAGTCTTGATCTCATCTGCTTTGTGAGTGAGAATACACTCGATTTTGCCGCCTTCGCACAATCTCTTTGTCATCGCTCGATCTCGTTCGTCGCTCGATCACATCGCCGTCGCCCGATCTCGTCGTAGTAGCTTAATCTTGTCGCAATCGCTTGATATTGTTGCATTCGTCGCCGTCGCTCAATCTCGTTGCCATCGCTTGACCTCGTCGCTGTAGCTCGTTGCCGTGAGAGAGAGAAGACCCTTTGTTCTCATCGGACAATTTTTTTACAGAATAGAAAAAAAGACGATAGTTGTAAAGAATAGACAAGGATCAGCTTAGTAATTCACCCATTAATGTTTGAGGTATTTATAAAAATGACCCTCTATTGTTAGAATAATTGTACTAAACAAAGTGTAAAAGTAAATTTTCTCCAATAATTGTACCTCAAATTTAATATATTTTTCAATCTTATCTTTAAATGATAATCATTTTTATAAATATCATAAGTTTATTATGAAAAAAAACATAAAGAACCCTCTTAAACTATTTATAAATGTTTAAAAATATTTATTGAAGGTTATAGAGACAACTCTACCCCTTAATAGTAAACCCTAGATAATAATCACTTAATCTTAAATTGAAACATTAAAATAATTTTGATTAAGTGTGTTTTTGAAAAATTGTATTCAACTTAGTGTGTTGCTCAAAAAAAAGTATTCAACTTAGTGTATTTCAAACAATTTCTCTTTTGTTTTATCCTTTGTCATGAGTATTGGTTAATTTCTATTAGTAATGGGTTAGATTAACTTTGAATGTTTAGAAAATTGTGATGATCATAATTTAAGTCATTTCTGGTTAAAATTGCGCTTACAGAAATTTTGCATTCCTTGTCCAAGAATGTCGACGAAATTGTTTAGAACCAACCTTGTTAAGATTTTTTCTTTCTAGCTAATGAGAGCAAATGCTAAGCGTAAGATGCTATTGACTAGTTCAGCATTGTCCTGGAACGTTGATGTAATACTAGCTAGGGATGAATAGGCTCCTGATTTTCGAATCAAATCCTCAGTAAAAATAACTCTAAAATTATTCATTAATTTTGAAGAGACCCCTTATCGTCCCACATATCCAATCGCTTTCTTGCTTTTTCCACCTGGATTGTATGAAGATAATCTTGATTTTTTGCCACACCCAAACCAATACTAACTTATAAAATGTGATTTTAAACTAATAGGATGTGAGTTCATATCACCTAATACTTACCTCTTTATCCCAATCTGTCCGGTACGTGACGTAAAGTAAAATGAGCGTTTGCATGAGGGCACCTCCAATCATCCCAGTCCATATTCCCTATCCCCAAAATTTCCATAAATAATTTACTATATTGATTTGACCAAAATTTTTTTTACTATATATATAGATAAAAGCATATATTATACAGAAAAATTATTTAGAAAACGAACCTTGGCTTGAAAATTGAAATGGAAGCCGAGTATACAGCCAACAGGAATACCAACAATATAGTAACAACCAACATTCACGTATGCCACGAATGTTTGCCATCCACATCCCACTGCCACTCCTGCATACAAATACCAGACCGACAACATCCGGTACGGTTAAGTTAAGCCGCTTCTCCTCCTGTTTTTATAATGCTAACTGCATGTATATACCGGACAAGACGGGCTGGATTCCGTTGAGAATGATGGTGACGGCGAGAAATGGGCAGAGGTTAGACACTGCTTTAGCCACGTCAGCGTCTGACGTGAAAATGTAGCTAATGTAATCACGTGAAGCTATCACGGCAAGGGCCTCTGCGAGAGAGATCACGAAGGAAGCCAAAGTCGCCGTCCATGTAGAGAACAAAGCCGATTTTGGATTTCCTGCTCCAAGCTCATTACTTGTCCGTATGCTGTCATTGTTTTTTTTTATTAATGATTATTGTTTCAGAAACTTTGAATGATGATTTGAAGTTGATATTAAATACAAATACTAACCTTGCAGCTGCGTTGAAGCCTACAGAAACCATGAAGGATAATGCTGAAACTGACATGCTGAAAAAAGAAAGAAAAGATGTTCTAAAAATGAACGTTACTAAAAAACAAGAAATTCAAGATAATAAAACGGATTACCATATGGATAGAGAATCTAGAGAGAGAGAAGGTTCTTTAAGCAGACCAGCGAGAAGAACAAGAATCTGCGAATACCACATCTCCAGACAGATCATAACAGCAGAACCAACAGATAGGTTGAAAAAACTCCAAAGACCATGAAACGATCTCCAACTAAGACCAGTCCACGTGTGTCTAAACCTTTGACTGCTCGTAATATATAAAATCTGGGCCACTACGATGACCCACCAAGAGATAGTCAGAACATAAGCGATGCCCATAAGACCTAAACCCATGACGTTAACGGTCATCCATGTTAGTGAGATCTGGAGAAAGAGGGCTGCGGCTGAGATGTACGCACTGGGTGTCACCACGCTTTGGGCCTGGAGGAACTTTTGAGCCGTGAAGTTGACGGCGTAAGCGAAGATCTGAGGCATAAGCCCGACGATGTACAAGGAACCCATGTATGATACCATTTCGGGCTCACCTAACAGAAGTAGAATCGGGTACGAGAAGGTGTATAGCACTGTCATGGGCAAACCAAGTAGAGCGAGGACAATAGTTGCTCTTTGGAAATAGATTCCAAGCATGTCGTAGCGGTGAGCTCCATATGCTTGTCCACATAGAGTCTCGACTGCACTTCCCATACCTAACTGTATAAAACAAGTCACTACACATTGTAATATAAGAGTTTACTCGAGCTTCTTTGTGGGCTAAATAGGTTCATTCGAATTTACTTAAAGGGAAGAGCTTTTGGGAAGTAAGGATCAATCCTTAGGTGGGATCTTGGATATGGCGTAAGATGCTGAAATTGAGAGAACTGGCTAAAACTTTCTACAAAAAGACTTGGGGAATGGTAGACACACTTCTTTCTGGTTTGATAGATGGTCAGACAAAAGAGTTCTGGCTGATTTATTGGGTGATCGTGGTGTCATAGACTTGGGTGTGGCTAAGAGTGCGACGGTGGAGCAATGGAGTTCTAGAATCCACCGAGGCTCGCAGAGCAGAAGAGTATATTATCAAATTGGATGATTTTTTTTTTTATCTATTAATAATAGGAATCCTGATTAATTTTAAAGAGTTTGTGTTTTTATAAGTATCTCAAATTTTGTGAAAAGTTATGATTGTTTGTTAAAAAGTTGTGTCTCTCTTCTTTATGAAAAGATGCGACTACTTAAAATATTGTGTCTCTTCTTCGATAAAAGCTGCAACTGTTTAAATTGAAAGGGTGTGTGTTTTTATAGGTAGATTAAATCTTGCGAAAAATTGCTGTTGTTCGTTAAAAAGTTGTGTCTTTTCTTTATTAAAAGATGCGAGTATTTAAATGGTTGTGTCTTTTCGTTATTAAAAGATGCAACTATTATAGTATCTCAAATCTTGTGAAAAGTTGTGATTATTCGTTAAAAGTTGTCTCTTCTTTATGAAAAGATCGACTATTTAAAATATTGTGTCACTTTTTCGATAAAAGTTGCAACTATTTAAATTGAAAGGGTGTGTGTTTTTATAGATAGTTTAAATCTTGCGAAAAATTGCGGTTGTTCGTTAAAAAATTGTGTCTCTTCTTTATTAAAAGATGCGAGTATTTAAATGGTTGTGTCTCTTCGTTATTAAAAGATGCAACTATTATAGGTATCTCAAATCTTGTGAAAAGTTGTGATTGTTCGTTAAAAAGTTGTGTCTCTTCTTTATGAAAAGATGCGACTACTTAAAATGTTGTGTCTCTTCTTCGATAAAAGTTGCAACTGTTTAAATTGAAAGAGTGTGTGTTTTTATAGGTAGCTTAAATCTTGCGAAAAATTGCGATTTTTCGTTAAAAAGTTGTGTTTCTTCTTTATTAAAGATGAGACTATTTAAAAGATTGTGTCTCTTCGTTATTAAAATATGCAACTATTTAAATTGAAAAAAAGTGATTGTTCGTCAAATGTGTCTTTTAATATAAAAAATTTTGTCTCTTCCTTATTAAAAGATGCGAATATTTAAAAAGTTGTGTCTCTATTTATGTCGAAATGTTGTGTCTTTTCAACATTTAAAGGTTGTGTCTTTTCAACATTTAAAAATTGTGTCTTTTTGTTTACAAATAACTGTTCAAATTGAAAGAATGTGACCATTTATATTGAAAAGTATTGATTTTTCATATAATTATTATTTCAAAAAGAACAACCTTTAAACTGAAAAGATGTGATTTTTCAAACAAAATTTTAAAAATCTATAAATAGTTTATGTATATGCCTTCTCAAAGACTAATTTTCCCTAATCAAATAAAAAAACTAATATCCAACGGTAGAGTATATCCTGAAAAATGTAATCTAGAAAGATTATATGTTGCTTAAGATGAGACATATATGATGTTACTATTTTATTTTATCAATCGACGTCTTCCCTACCAAGTCACAACTATACAAAGACAGCAATGAGTAGAGTCGTATCTTTTCAATGTACAGTAAAGACATCTTTTAAACAAGCAATCTCTCCTAAGAGACACATCTTTTCAGTTCTGTATATTGCAAGAACTGCATATGGTTGATAGTTTATTTGAGGTTTATCCCATTATTTCCTTTGTTTTGTGACTCTCTTTCTATTTTTTTCTTTTTAATTTCTCTGTTTTTGTAATTCTTTATCAACATTATTATTTTCTCTACTCTGGTTCTGTTTAGTTTCTATATTTTCTGCCAAGTTTTCTTATCTATTTTACTAAAATTACTAAATTTATCTTCTTGTTGATTAATAATTTTTTCCATTCAGAATATCTATAGAAACCACAATTTATACAAGTCATTCATTTGCTCTATTATAATAGTGATATCGTACTTTTGCTGATGGTAAACTTCTTCTGTTAACATTTTTCATTCATTCCTCTGTCGTTTATTCGCTTATTCTTTCTTTGTTTTTATGTTCTCTCGTAACTCTTCTTATATATTATTTGATGATGTTTGTAGGCTCCACAATTAATAACTCAATATGTTTTAGACTCATTAATAAATACATAATTTAAAAATATTAAATAGATTTTTTATTCTATTATACGAACATACAGATTGGAAGATGACGAACATCTATTTGAACAATCATAATTTTTTGCTCACACTTTTCAGAAACGTTACAGATGAAAATTTAATATATATAAATAATTGTTGAAATATTTGATACAAATTTTTTTGGAAATAAATAATTTAAATACTTTAAAGACTGAAAATATGATTGAATATATTTATAGGACCAACAATAGGTTGAATATATTTGATACATTTGTAAAATTTTATATGGCAATGTGTGAAAATTAATTTTTATAAAATGAGTTCACGTGCGACATCGCACGGGCTCTTTACCTAGTTACTAAAATAGGAAACCATATGAATAATTGAAAAAAGCAGTTCGGAGAAGTAGGAGAAGAAGGCATCGTATAGCTGCCCTGAATGAGATAGAAGCTGAGTTGAGTACTTTTGAGAGTAATATCGATCTTGAAAGAGAGGATGTATGTTTATGGAGATGGAAGTCGAGATATAGACATAATTTTTCGACTAAAGAGACTTGGGAATTATTGAGAGAAGTGAAGATGTCTTGTTCCTGGATAAAGGTATCTGGTTATCTCAAGCAACTCCTAAATATGCATTTATGGTGTGGCTTGCTGCTCGAGATAGGATGGCGACAATGGATTCTCGCAAGGTGGAGTGGAGGCATTGACGATACTTGTGTCCTTTGCAAAACCTGTCCTGAATCAAGAAATCATCTTTTTTTTCTCTTGCTCGTACTCAACTCTGGTCTGGGAGTATACTGTGAAAGGTATTCTAGGGAGTGCCTATTCAAATAACCGGGTTGATATTGTGGAGATTATTGCCAATGGGAATGGGGAGAAGAAAAGCTTGTTTTGCATAAGATACTCTTTTCAAATGGTTCTTTATGCAATATGGAGGGAGAGGAATAAGGTCAGACATGGAGATAAGTTGATGCCTTTAGCTACTTTGCAGAGATTGGTTGATAAGGAGATTCGGAACAAGATGAGTTTGATGAGGATGAAGGGAGTAAAGGATATGGAGGGTCTTGCAGTTTTGGTTCTGCACTAGAACTTAAATTTGTTTTAATTTTTTCAAACTGGTAGTAGAAGATTGGGTTTGAATAAAATGTTTTCTTAAGCAAATAGGATGCACTTGATGTATACATGTTTTTTTATGAATAAATTTAACATTCATTCAAATATATATATATATATATAAGAGTTGAAGATTATTCTTTTAGTAAAAAATAGTGTTACTCTCTTCGAACTCCAGGATATTTATTTGTGTAACAAAAAATCTGTGTAAGTTTTCAATTGATGATATATGTGGGATTATGTTTTAACCTTTAACGGCAGCAGCTGCATAACGTAAAGTTCATATCCCTAAAAGAGTACTACAGTTCAAAAAATCTGTGTATGCTGTTTTTTTTTTTTAATTTTGAGAAAGGGTTTACTTTTAATTTTCTTCTTATGGTTGGTTGTTCCGATTTTGTCATTGTGCTGTGAATAATTACTTTTTGATAAAACTTGTTACCATATCTAACGAAATAATAATATCTGGCTTAAACCTTTAATTATAAGTTATAATTAAGTTCATGAGAGGTTACCAGCGTTAATAATTTAAATAATGACTAGTATTCCTAGAAAAAAAATAATATTAAAGATTTAAGCCAAATAGTATTATTTCGTTAGATATGGTAACAAGTTTTATCAAAGAATAATTATTCACAGCACAATGACAAAATCGGAACCACCAACCATAAGAAGAAAATTAACAGTAAACCCTTTCTCAAAATTAAAAAAAAAAAACATAAGAAAAAAGCCGTGCACAGTATTTCTTGCTATATTTCAGTATTTTAACACACTAATTCATAGCTTGGTTTTTCTTGGTCACACAGAAACACTCTAAAGTCTTTTTTTTTTGTCAACCACTCTAAAGTCTTTAACTAGCCACAACTCTTAAAAATTAAAATAACACGACAAACGCGAATAATTTTAACGGTAATTAATACTCTCGCCTATTTTCCTCCCAAAAATGCGATAACATTATTGAAAAAAGCAACTAATAAAATTAACATGTCTCCACCACTCCACAAAAAAAAGGCAACGTACCATGAGGCCATAGACGAGACTAAAGCAGCTATTTCCGATGGAAGCAGCGGCGAGTTCGTGGCTGCCGATATGTCCGGCGAAGATTCGAGAAGTGATACTCATTCCGCTGTTGACTATGTAGACAAGTATTGCCGGAAGTGCTAACCTGAGAAGTATTTTCAGTTCTATACATGCGGCTAAGTACACGCGCCTCCGGTACGGAAGGCTATTCTCCGTTAAAATGCTCTCAAGTCCGACATCCGAGGGTGGTAGCTTTTGGTCCACCAACCGTCGTTGGAGATCGGTTCTCTCCGTGGTCTGCTCATTTGACGCATCCATTAGGCTTCTAGTTATCAACAAAGTTAAGAAAGGGTTTGGTTATATAAAATCTGAGAAGGAAATTGAGTGGAGATGTGTGGATTGATAGGGATGTGGTTTTCTGAAATGATGAAGATTCGGAAAACAAAACCTTTTGTGTTTAGGTAGGGATTGGACACATCATGTATAAAGTGCCACGTTTATTATTATTTCTGACGTAAATGTGTTTTGGAAAATAGTTGTATTTTTTTTTTCGAAACACCTGGAAAATTGTTGTATAAACCAAATAAATAACAAAAATAAAGTAGGTATTTGAAAATCTGTATTTCTTTTTCCTTGTTTTCTATTTGAAAAATGGACAGTGAGACTTTAAGGAGAGGACGGTATGAAACCCCAGGGTGGGTGGGGTCGATGAATAAACTACAATACAAATGCTGTATATTATTTATATAAATGTATAATTTACTTACAAATTTGAACAAAAGTAATATTGATCAATAAAAAGTACAAAGAATTCGTAAATAAATGCACAGAAAATTTTATAACTGAAATGATTCTATTAATAGTTAACGAATAAAAAGACTGAATTTTCACCTTTCATTTGGCTGAAAAATTAATCATTGAATTGCAAAATTCATCTATCGATTACTCTTCTATCGATAGCTGCAGTGTGTGGATCTTGATTACGTTCTTATGGAAAGCCGTCGTCCGAACCAGCCTACCAAGCGAACTTTTACATCAGTTAAGAAGTTTTTGCGCATTAACAACTTGTGATGTTTGGATCATATTTACTGGGCGTTGGAAGCAATAATTTGTTTTGGCCACTATTATGTGTTACTTTTTCAAACTATAAATAAATCAAAGAATAACTATATTTTCAAGGAATCGAACATGTTTTAATGATTATGTTCTTTCGATTAGATCTACCATAGAGAAACTACTAGTTTTAGATAATATATCTTTAAGGACCAAAAATAGATCGCACTCTGAGATTTACAAACAAAAAGCCAAAAATAGCCAAAAAACCCTCGTGCTCTCACACTCACAGGTGGGTTTGATCCCATCTTTTATAATATACATTTTCTTTAATCATGGCTAGTTACATATATAATGACGTGGTGGTTGGAACCCATATTTCTTCTGCTTTGGGCTAGAACTATCCTTGTCCATACCTGAATGATTGAGCTCAATTCTTATTGCTCTGTTTTGCTTCTACTCTTTCAGCTTAAGCAAAAATAAATACTGAATATTTGACATTAACAACCCCAACTAGAGCTAGAAGTACACGTTGATACCATTTCCTACAACATGATAGGTACGTCTACCGGCAAATCATTTGGATTTCGATTTGATTTCATATGTAATTTTCTGGAAGACTTTTAAGAATCTGAAAGCTTTTTAATGTGTTTTCGGACTGTAAGATGTACGTATCCATCCTATCCTCCAACTTGACCCAGGTTGAACATAGAATGTTGTGGAGGATATTTGCAATTTAGCTTTTTCTTTTAGTACCCCCTATTTTTGTTTCATTCCCTGCCTGATAAATGGGGCTGCTGATAACCTATAGCCAAATCGTCTCTTTGTGAATAATTACTCTCTTGCTTGAGTTTAAGCTTTATGAAAGTCTCCCTTGATTAAAAGAAGAAGAAGAGAAAGCTAGTTATTAAAACTTAGATCTACTGTAAACGGTAAACGTACTGGATTGACTATTGTAAATTTGTGGTGCATCCATTACTTTGACAGACGTACACATGTGTGTACTCATGGACTCAGCTCTGTTAGTCCTAACCAACTTTTGTTGTGGACGATATAATCCTCGAATATATTAACACTTATCCTTATGTCGTTCGTACCTCTACCAACGCAGTGACGCACCATTCGGATAACAAAAATTCACATGTTATGTACAAAATAAACTGGTATCTAAGTACTGAAGTATGCATCCAACACAAACTAGTTCTTTTAGAAGATGGAGTTAATTTTGCATTCACAGAACATTACAAACATATTATTTACAATAAACAACTGAAAACATTACAAATATTAGAATATCCAAACAAAACATCTAATATATTAGCATCCGGATGTTGCATCCAAATGTATTTTGATGAAAAATAAAAGATATTTACAAAACAAACATGTACATAATAACTTTGGATTAGCTAATATCACTGATTACGAGATTAAACTCAGCTTTTTCCAATCAATTCACCAAAAAAAACATTAATCAATCTCAGGGATGCTCTGTAACGCTGGTCTCCACGGCCGTTGGTGATCATTAGATATATCAGCGGCGGTTCCGATTTGATCTCCTCCGTCGGAAAGAAAATTAGAAAAAACCTCTTCCGCCGTCAAACCCTCCAAACTAATGTTTCTCATGAGATCTTCAAATTCTTTCCTCGTCATCTTAATCTTAATCTCTCTTCCTCCACACGTGGAAGAACAGCTTGTTGACGACACGTTACTTGTTTCTCCGAGCAGCTTCTCTTCTACCACGTCGTCGTCATGGAACACGGTGGATCCTCTTCTTTTTCTTCTCTCTGTCGTTGTTTTGTTTATTACACATATGCAGTTTCCCATTTTGTTTGTTTCGATTTTGTTTATTGTCTGATTGATTTAGTTGCTGAGATTCAGAGCTTAAAGAAAGGTTATAACTTATAAGTATTTATAGTGTACCAGAGAAAATAGGTTTCTCTTTTTGTAATAGTGAAATGGATAAAAGGCTCGAGGAAAGGATTAGATTTGTACGGCCATGTCGGGAGAGATGACAAAGGTTGATTAGTCTTTACGTGGAATGTCTTTTTCAAAGCTACGTTGTAATTAGTTGACCGAAGCTGTGTCATCCTCATCCACTCCTTGTAACTGAATTACTTAATAAAAAAGGAAAATATTATCAACAACTTATTTTCTTCAAAAAAATGTTTTATAAAAATATACATTTCACAAAATTGTTACGAAAATATGTGAAAATTAAAATTGATCCTGAATACACCTAATATTATATATTTGCTATCACGAACATGTTCTACTACAATATTGAGTACATTACTGGTATTCACAACACACAACAAAAATCAGACACATTTAAAACATTGAACATGTCCTACTGAGATCATTGCACGTTTTTTTTTAATCTTATACTTCTCATCTACTCTAATTGGTCCTTAACTAAACGTGTCATTGCCTAATTTAGTTTTAATTTAGCCTCAATTAGTCAGAACTCTAACTAAAAAAAACTAGAATAAAACTCGTCATATTTTTGTTTCTATAAATTTTAAATTTATTGTTGATTGTTGATTTGCTGTATTTTTTAAATCAAAACGCACTAACGTCTATTGAAATAGTGCCTATATTTACAATACTGAAAACAATATATTCTATTTTAAATAAATTCTAAACCATTTTTATGATAAATTACATAATTTAATATTAATGTCCACTAGTTCTGGTATGTATAGCTGACTGTGGACAAAAACTATAATTATCAAATTATTAGCAAATTGGTGAAGTTGACGGGAGTGGACCAAACGCTACTTGTTGAAATGATTTGTCTATTGTGTCGGCCGTGCACTTCCAAAGACTTGCAACTTAGAGTAATATGTTTAGCTATTTTTATTTTAATCAAATTATATGATTTTAGCTGATGAATATTTCTTTTGTTCTGATGCACCAGTGTCTTTAATAAATTCGATTCTATGTTTTTTTTTTGTCAAATAAGAACTTGCATTAATAAGAAATTCGATTCTATGTCTAAATTATCGTTTTTCTTGTTAATTAGCATTCTTTCTAATTAAGTACTATAAATTTATTTTATTAAGCCTTTTACAAAAAAAAAAATATTTACTTCTTCGTAATTAGAACTCTGATGGACCTTTGTGCTGAAATGTATATATACTGAAAAAAAGTTTTGAAGGTCTTGCGTGGAAAATTTTATATATACACTGTAAAACTGTTCTTGTACGCAGAGTTCAGTTTTTCTTTTTTTAGGTTAACATGTGTTGTTTACTGTTTTAATCAGGACATTATAAAGTCCACTTAGATTGAATGATTGGCAAAATGTTTTTTTTTCGAGCTTGACATCGTCAAAATAGTAGTTCGTATGCATAATTATGTTGATAATAATATATTGTACACCAATTGAATCAAGTTTTGATAGAGGATTTCGCCAAATACTACTAACTACATATGCTTGTATAATTCTTTTATACGATGAATATTATATTTGATGATACAGAAGTGTTTCACGTGCTCGACTGAATAATAACCAAATGAGTACTATGGTTTCCGAGAGTAGGTGAAAACTAAATTGTTACAAAAATAAATATTTCTTTTGGTTTCTGCTTTTGACTAAAACATTGACTTTTAGAAAGGATTGTCAGCTATTTGCATTTGCTTGGGAAGGTAAGAACTTTTCGTACGCTTTTAATTCTCTAGTCTCTTTGTTCCACCAGTTTTGCATATTGCACGTGTATAAATTGTCTATAAGAATTCATGGTCATCGTAGTTTGATCACTTTGCTCTTTGTATGAATGGAATCTGGTCAAAAGTATATATTACAAATTTCTACCAAGAAAAATCGAGTCTGGTCAACTGTTTTGATGCATTTAGATTTAGTACTGGAATAGGCCTACTTTAGATTTGTCGCGACAATAGTTCTACTGAAACTTTTGCATTTCTTTAAGAGGCCCACATTTAGTACTGGAATAGGCCTGGCCTACTGGTCACAGTTCGATAAACGTTAAACTAGAGCCCGTTGTGATTTTAACACGGTTCCTAAAATAGACAATTCTTTTAGCTACAGTGCTGATGGGCTCATGGTGATTGAATTGATCGAGAGCAGCTATCTGAGCGGAATCCCAACAAATCTTCTTAGACAAACAATATTGAAGAATAATCTGGTTCTATGTTTTTGAATGAGATATCTAAAAGTATCATTTCATATTATATAACTAAATATCCAACTTTGATCCCAGCAAAAATCAAACTCTTTAACTTTGAGTGTCACGTCACGTATTGCCCTAATTAACGTTTACCATTAAAGTACGACTACGTCTACTTGGTTCTTGGGTGAGTGAAATAGTGCTGCCTCATGAATACTTACATACGCATGCAAATCAATACTCAAGAGGAAGCTAACAAGAAAGCAAGGCATCGTCGAGATCAGAGGCGCTTACGAGGATAGACAGTGAATTGCTATTTTCATGGGAGGGATGCATCGTGAACTCAAACCTGAGAATTCTTGCTCGCTGACGCTACTAGTAAAGATGAGGATGCTATGCTCAAAGCTAATGACTTTTGATCGTCTTTGTTCATAGAAGAAGGTGAGATGTGTAATTAAATATTTGTCTTCTTGGTTTTGTTAAGATTCTAATGATCAGGTGCTTGGAGTTATGTCGTGCACATAAATCTATAACATATGAATCTGATCTCATTTAGTAGATAATAGTATGCTTCAAAACAGAGGCTTTGCAAGTTTTAGTGCGCGTAATTGTTTGCTTGATACACAGTTAAGTTATGCCCTTTTAGTTTATGTTGTTGTATGCTTACAGAAAAGGTTTATATGGATGTAGTTGGAAGGGCATTCTATGTTGCTCCTGAAGTGTTAAGTCGAAGCTACAAGAAGGAGATCAGTATCTGGAGTGCAGGGATTATTCTATACATCTTGCTTTGTGGTGTACCTCCTTTTTGGTCCGGTAATATCAAGCTAACATTTTTATCCATTTAACAGCGCGGGTAAGTTCTTTCAAGTGGAACTGAGAAAACATACGTAGCTTAGATGGAATTAGCTTACAGAGGTTTATCACAATGGATTAGTTAAGAGTCATCGATGAATGAGTATTGGTATTATGGGAGATGAAGCTAGCATCAAAGAATTTGTAGCAGAATTCTACGCCATGATGAGAAGTGGTACAGCACGGCCAGAACAAAGGAAAATTTCTTCCAGTCTATTGATTCCTTAATCGAAAAGGAGGAACTTAACATCTATTGATCATTTCAACAAATATTATGATAGCATATTGTTTGCTTGATATTTACGATATAAAAGGAATATGCATCATTATTATGATTATGCACATACATGCATTTTTTTTTACATAGATGCATTTTACTCAAAACCCAACATAGCACAATGATAATCTTATACAAATAGAGTAAAAGATGCACATCAACTTGAAGGTAAGGTTTTCTAAAAAAAGTACCAGTGAAAATGTGATTTGTTTTTCCACAACTTAATTAACATGCAGGAGCCAAGGTTTCCAGAGGATGTATCCCGCATTCTTTAATCTCCCAATCTTTGTTTTTGTGTTCGAACTCAAAGACTATTTCGGGGGAACTCACAGTTTATTCAATTTCGAATACGAACATATGCTCCCCTGAAGTTGGAGAAAAATTGAACAATCTGTAAGAATAACTTGTTGGTTTAACACCACTCAGTCTGTCCTTGATGCAATAAGTTATTTCATACCAGTGCCGATCACCAGCATCTTCGTCACCCGTATAAACCAGCAAGAGACAAGCTCTAAATCTCAAGGATGTAGGAAAGTACTCTGTACCTAATCCATTCCACGTCATTGACAGGGAACTCCCGGTGGCTCGGTACGTGAAATATGTAGGCACTGTTCCTCCTGGAAAAATTGCAAAGTCTTTTGTCGAGGTGTTGATGATAATCTCTATTGCTTCTTGATTCAGTTTAAAGCAGTGGACAAAGCAGAGCGTATAAAACTTTGTCTTGTTAAAAGAGCAGGCGAGTCTTTCGAGGGACCCACAACTGTCTGCGACTAGGAATTCTAAGGAGTCCGGAAGCTGCGGAAGAGAAACCAGCTTCTGTTGATGTAAAAATGTCAACCATGTAGTAGTCGCTGACGTAGTTGATGAAGCAGACGACGTGTTGAGTGGTGAAAACCATATGGAGTCAAGATGCTGAGTTGGAGTCGTGTGGACTTGAAAAGAAAGTGTGTATCTTGGAGAAAGGGAAAGAAGAATAACCTAAAGAAAGAGGAATAAGTGCATTCTAAGAAAATGAAAGTTGCACTTATTTATATGAAAGATGTCCATATTGTGGGTTCCTTGATGACTAGGGTTTCAGGAACGTGGAGACTACTATAAGATAGCTATGGGGTCGTCTGTATTGATTCAGAAAAAAATAGAGGGTGATTTTATAGAGAGAGAGAAGCTCTTAGAAGAGTTCTGGGTCGTGCTGAAGCAAGAGCTGAAGTACTTGACGGTTGAGAGACATAAGTGGGTAGCTTAGGAATCTTTCAGTAACAGCTGTTAGCGTGTTAACAGGCTGGCTAAGCTGATCAAGCAGATCTTGTAATGGATTGTTTAAAGGAGATTCTAATAAAGCTATTGGTGATTGTTTGTATTGTTTTGTCTCTCGGTTTACTTTCTGCAGTACTAATGTAGTGTGTCCTATTGCACTAACAACTTCGTGCATCCCTTGATTATAAGCTGATGTAGACAAGGCCATGACATGATTGATGGAGGGAATTCTTCTATTGAAGTTCCAGTGAGCTTTAGAACACTGATGTTTGTGGAAATCTCGGGGAAGACTTTCAATGACGAGCAATCAGTGAGAACAAGTTCATCAAGAGATTTCATGTTGATATTGATCGGAAGCTTCACAAGACTTGAGCATCGATTAAGAGACAACTTCCAGAGATTAGTTATATTCCCGATAGAAGACGGGAGCTCAACAAGACTTGAGCATCCACTGAGATACAACTCCTCGAGATTAGTTATATTCCTGATAGAAGAGGGGAGCTCAACAAGACTTAAGCATCCACATAGATACAACTTCCTGAGATTAGTTATATTCCCGATAGAAGAGGGGAGCTCAACAAGACTTGAGCATTCACCGAGATACAACTCCTCGAGATAAGTTTTATTCCCGATAGAAGAGGGGAGCTCCCGTAAACTTGAGCATCCTCTCAGATCATATTCCTTGGGGTAACTGGAGGAAATATACAGAGGGATCTCCACAAGATTTGAGCAACCACTACAAATAAATTACTTGAGATTAAGGGAATTTTTTAACAGAAGATGGAAGCTCCACCAAACTTGAGCAATTTTGGAGATACAACGCCTTGAGATTACCAATGGAGGATGGGAGCTTAGCTAGATGTGAGCATCCCGTGAGAAACATTTTCTCCAGAGTAGTGACATTTTTCATAGAAGAGGGAAACTCCACTAGACTTGAGCAATTTGTAAAATCCAAATCCCGGAAATTGATAGCATTTCCAATAGTAAAGGGGAGCTCTGTTAGACTTGAGCAACCACAAAGATTCAATGTTTGCAGATTAGTGGCAGCTGAAAGATCAGGAAGCTCCTTTAGATTTTCGGAGCCAGACAAATTCATTAATTTCAGATTTCTTATCGTCTGTAAAAAAAATAAGAAGAAAAACATCAATAAAAGAAGACGTCCATTAAGACAAATAACAGATTCGAATAAAATAAGTAATACAAAGTACAAATATTAGTTTAACTTACCTTACTTCCTTCCCACAATTTCTCAAGGTAGTTGCTTTCAGTCAAGATAATTTTCACCAGGAACTCCGGATTAAAATTAGGCAGACATGTCAGCGGAAAATAATTCCAATGCAAATTTCTTAGATTTGGGGGCAGACATGTCACGGGATCTATGCTGTGAGGATATGGCTTCATGTCTTTGACTCTTAAGAATTGGACATTGCACACTCTTTCAAAAACTCCATCACTTATCTTCAACTCCGTGTCCAACTTTGAAAAGTCCAAATCTATGCCTATAACATTTCGACTACCCTGCAAAAGAACCCAAAAATACATAAGATAATTTTGTGTGTTCAAAAAAAAAAAGAAAGATACATAAGCAAAGATGAATTCATCAAAATTTGTAGGGAGAAATGTACTGAACGGCTAATGTGAAAACTTACTAGTGTATTGTTACGTAGTACTTGGCATATATCTCCAGCATCAACCAGAAACTGACGCTGCCCAGGTTTATGAATGGATTGTTTACGAACAATTTCTCTACCAAAACGTGCTAGCAAATCATGGATTTCTATATATCCCAACTCGAAGGATATGAACGATTTCTCAGCTAAACCACAAAGACGATCTTTCACTCCAACAAAATTATTTTCAAGACTCCTTTCCACAATTTCAAGCGTTTCATAGTTGAAAAAGCAAGATAAATGAAGAAATAAATCTTGATAACGCATAAGGCATCATAACTGAACCTTAAAATACTTTCTACTTCTCCATCAAGTATACTTCTTAATCCTGGTAGTTCCTCTTCCCACTCTTGCTTGGGCCTTCCTTCGAAATAAGATCCTATAACCTTTAGTCCCAAAGGGAGATTACCGGCAAGTTTTGTAACTTCCCAAGCAAGTTCCTTAAATCCATCAGATGGAGACTTTTGGCCAAAAGCATACATGCAGAAAATTTCAAGAGCCTGTCATCAGGTGGAAACTCCACCTCGTAAATACCGTGTTGGGGTCAAAATTGGTCAAGACGAAATCAATGTCCGAAAGTCCTCGAAAAAACAAAATAAACATTTAAAGAAATCTCGGGAGACTAAGTGTCGATCGAAAAACCTTGAAAAACCGAAAAAAACGGATAAGTCCCACGAGGAAGCACAGTCCCGGACGGCTAGCACACCCGCGCTGTCCTAGGCGCCGGGCGGCTAGCACGCCCGTGATGTCTTAGATGCCGGGCGGATAGCACACCCGCGCCGTCCTAGGCACCGGGCGGTTAGCACACCCGTGGCGTCCTAGGCGCCGGGCGGCTAGCACATCCGCGCCGTCCTAGGCGCCGAAAGGATAGCACACCCGTGCTGTCCTAGGCGCCGGGCGGCTAGCACACCCGTGCTGTCCTAGGCGCCGGGCGGCTAGCACGCCCGCATTGCTCTAGGCGCTGGGCGGCTAGACCGCCCGTGCCATCCTAGGTGTCGGGCGGCTAGCACGCCCGCGTTGCTCTAGGCGCCGGGCGGCTAGAACGCCGGTGCCATCCTAGGCGCCGGGCGGCTAGCACCCCCGTGTTGCTCTAGGCACCGGGCAGCTAAAACGCCCGTGCCATCCTAGGCGCCGGGCGGCTAGCACGCCCGCGTTGCTCTAGGCGCCGGGCGGCTAGAACGCCCGCGCCATCCTAGGTGCCGGACGGCTAACACGCCCGTGTTCCTCTAGGCTCCGGACGGCTAGCACGCCCGTGCTGCTCTAGGCGCCGGGCGGCTAGCATGCTCGTGCTGCTCTAGGCGCCGGACGGCTAGCACGCTCGTGTTGTTCTAGGCGCCCGGCGGCCAAACATTCGTTAAGCACAGCCAATCCTCGTGGAGATTGATCTAACGACAATCCGAACTAACACCTCGAATCTTTGCTTGAAAGTTTCTCAATTCGAATATATCGGAAGAAATTTGGGAAAACATGGAAATTTTGATTTACAGATGGATCTTAGTTCACCGTATAAACGGTGACGGTTATCCTATAACACCGATCATCTCAGCTATACGACGAACTTGAGATCATCCGGGAAGTCGATATCATGCCAAAGGTATCTCTCCGAAGAAATTGGAAGAATGTCCAAAACCACGATCCGAGAGGACCTAAACCGATCGGACGACTAGTTTACGATTTTTTCGGATAGATACGACGGTTTGTGTTTATCTTCACATAACAAGATAAATGTTAAATTTCCAAAAGAGATAAATGTCAATCTTTCAGAAGATAATGTCAAGCTTCCACAAGATAAATATCAAGTTTCCTGAAGATAAATGTCAAGTTTCCCGATAGACACGAAGATCGGCGGAAATAGAAAAGCCTGATTCGCAACAGATTCGGCCCGTGAAGAATAGACCGTCATATGAAGAGTATATAAGCAAAACAAGGAGCAGAGGAGAAGATATCCGAAAATCAGAAGAAAAAACTCACCAGAACAATTTAGAACTTAGGCATTTATTTTTTTTTAACGAGTTGCGACTCAATTAGGTTAGATCTAGGACTAAAGACTAGCGAAGATCGACAGCTCTTAAACCGAGATCTTTACATGTTGTTCAAACGCTCAGCACAAATTCGGAAATAAAATTCATCTTGCTCCCTTTATTTTTTACGTATTTATTTTTCAAACTCGTTTTTATTAACTGTGTCATGGGTGGCCCCGCAGATATTTCTGATCTTCAGGAAAAATTAGGTTAACTTAGTTTTCCTCCATTTTTTCTCGATAATATTTGACGATGCGAATTTCAGTTCCCACATACCGTCAATCCTACGTGGATTTAAAAGCCTTCTATCTTGCGTTGTGATTATTATCCGACTTCCAAGACCAAACCACTGAGCTTCTTTCGCTATGGCATCTATTTGCAACGAATGATCCACGTCATCATGAATGGCAAGCACTCTCTTGTTCTTTAACCTGTCTTCCACAACTCCTAATTGCTGAATCTTGATATCTTTTTGGTTGATTATCCGGGACAGGAACTCTTCTTGTAGTTGCAGTTTCACACTGTACTCATCGTAATAAGGTCTTCGACAAAGTCTTTTAATATTCTCCATAAAGACACTAAATTGGAAGTGATGAGAGTGTTGGCTAAATAGAACTCTGGCGATGGTGCTCTTACCAATTCCAGAAGGACCCCAAATCCCTATCATCCTCACTTCATTGGTGCCTGGGCTTAACCACAGTTCCAGATTTTCCATATGAGTACTCATCCCAACTAGATTGTCGAAATGACTCGGTCTTGGAGAATTAATCAGCTTGTTTAAAACACATGTGGATATATCCTCGATCACTGTAGCTTCATCATCCCTAGAAATAGGAAAGATGAAAACATCAATTATATGGCCGTTAAGTTTACTACACAAATTCAGAGACAAAATTGATACAGAGATGAAAAAGTTTTATATTTTAAATTTTTTATTAAAATTAAGCATGTAATATTAAACTAACAAACTTTTTATACCAAAAAAACTAACAAACTTTCACATTTTGTGACTAGAAAAGAACTTACATTTTTTCACATTTTTCACAGAAATAATAAAAATTTCAAAACTTGACAATTTCTTACATTTCTAAAATTTTATAGTGAAATTTTACGTTTCTAAAATTTTCTAGAATCTTGTGTGTAAAAGTGTTGCAGAATCTGCTTTCATTTTGTTTCTGTTGATCGATTTTAACAAAGATTGTGATAAGCAATTGTTTGCTTGATAATATTTACTGATAATTATGCACATGCGTACGTTACATATATTTGCCTGCAAATTTGTCCTCAAACCCAGCATAACACAATGATATACATATACAGCAAAAGAAGTGACGTGTGTTTTTTTTAATTACATTAACATGAGGGAGCTGAGGTTTCCGGAGGACGTAGCCCGCATTCTTCAATCTTCCATTTTTCTGGGGAGAATGAGAACTCAAAGACTAATTCTGGGGAACTCACAGTTGCTTCAGTTTCAAATACCAAAAGATGCTCCTTTATAGCTGGATTCAGTTTGATCAATAAATTAAGATAACCAGATTGATGACCATTCTGTTTGTCCTTGATGCTATAAGATATCTCAGGACGACCATCCTCATCGTCGTCAGGCTTATTATTAACGAGCAAGACGCATGCTTTAGATCTCAAGGATGTAGGAAAATGTGTATCTAATCCATTCAAATTCATTGACAGAGAACTCCCGGTGGCTCGGTGGGTAAAATACGTAGGCACTTTTTCTCCCGGAAAAACTGCCCCATTACCTGTCGGTGTCTTGACGATAAGGTCTCTGGCTTCTTGGTTCAGTTTGAAGCAGTTGATAAAGCTGAGAGCATTAAACTTTGTCTTGTAAAAAGAGCAATCGAGTCTCTCGAGGGACTCACAATTATCTGCGACCAGGAGTTTCAAGGATTCCGGAAGCTTTGGAAGAGAAACCAGCTTCGTGCATCCCTCGATTACAAGTTCACGTAGATGAGACATTTCCTTGACACATGGTGGGATTTCTAGTATTCTTGTGTCGCTCAAGTACAGATGTGTGATGCAGTCAAAGGCATGCTGGAAGTTATTGAGGTTTTCAAAGTATGAAATATGTAACTCACGAAGACGAGGCCATGACATGATTAATGGAGGGAATTCTTGTATTGAAGTTCCGGCAAGCTTTAAAACTCTGATGTTTGTGGAAATCTCGGGAAAGCTTTTTAATGACGAGCAGCCAGTGAGAACAAGCATATCAAGAGATTTCATATTTCCGATGGAAGAAGGAAGTTCCACAAGACTTGAGCATCCATCGAGATACAAATGCTTGAGATCAGTCAATTTCCAAATAGAAGAGGGGAGCTCCCGTAGACTTGAGCATCCACTCAAATCAATTCCTCTGAGATCAGTAGCATTACCAAGATGGAAAGGGAGTTCCACAAGATTTGAGCAACCCTCAAAATCAAAACTTATGAAATTACAAGAATTCATAACAGAAGATGGAAGCTCCACCAAACTTGCGCAATCCTTGAGATACAATTTCTTGAGATTACCAATAGAGGATGGGAGCTTAGATATATGTAAGCATCCGGTGAGAGTCAGTTCCTCGAGATTAGTGGCATTTTCCATAGAAGAGGGGAGTTCCATCAGACTTGTACATCCACCAAGTATCAATACTCTGAGTTTAATTTTGGCATTCCCAGAAGAAGATGGAAGTCTCACTAGACTTGAGCAATAACTAAGATCCAACATTTCGAGGTTAACAAGATTCCAAATAGAAGAGGGGATCCCCACTAGACTTGAGCAACGGTTAAGATCCAATGTTATGAGATTGATAGCATTTCCAATAGAATGGGGGAGCTCCACTAGACTTGAGCAACCACTAAGATCCAATGTTTGCAGATTAGTAGCAGTTGAGAGATCAGGAAGCTCATTTAGATTTCTGGAATGACTCAAATCCGCCAACTTGAGATTTCTAATCGTCTGTGCAGAAAAAGAAAAACGTCAAGATAAAGAAGATCGGTCCCGTTAAGATCACTTTCTTCTACTTTTTAGCTAAAGTATATGGACAACAAGACAAATTATAGGGTATGTTTACTTACTTTATTTCCTTCCCACAATTTCTCAAGATAGTTGCTTTCACGCAAGATTATTTCCACCAGAAACTCCGGATTAAATTTAGAAGAGAGACATGTCATCGGAAAAGAATCCCAATGCAAAAGCGTAAGATTTGGAGGCAGACATGTCATCATATCTACGCTGTGATAAAGACAGTCTGGATGATATGGTAGAATGGACTTTCCTGAATCAACTCTTAAGAATTGGACATTAGACATTCTGTCAAAGGCTCCTTCACTTATCTTCAACTCCGCCCCCAACTTTCTAAGGTCCAAATTTATGCCTATAACACTTCGACTACCCTGTAAAAAGGACCCAAAAGATAGATATAAGCAAAGATGAATTAGATTCGTTAAAAAAAAAAAAGCAAAGATGAATTAGAAACGCAGTGAACTACAAATGTGAATGTGAAAACTTACTAGTGTATCATTACAAAGTACTTGGCATATATCTCCAACATCAACCAAAAACTGACGCTTCCCAGGTTCGTGAATGGACTGTTTACGAACAATTTCTCTACCCAAACATGCTAGCAAATCATGTATCCTTATATATCCGTCATCAACAGATATGAAAGATTTCTCAGCTAAAACACGAAGACGACTTTTCACACCAACGAAATTCTTTGCAAGACAATTTTCCACTCTCTCTTTCCGTTGAACGTTGAAAAAGCAAGATAAATGAAGAAATAAAGCTTGATCATCAACACATAACGCATCATAACTGAACTTTAAAATACTTTCTATTTCTCCATCCAGTCTAGATCTTAACGTTGGTAGTTCCTCTTCCCATTCATGCTTGGGTATTCCTTTGAAATAAGATCCCATTACCCTTAGTCCCAAAGGGAGCTTACCAGCAAGTTTTGTTACTTCCCAAGCAAGTTGCTTGAAGCCATCAGGTGGGGACTTCTGACAAAAAGCATACGTGCAGAAAATTTCAAGAGCCTCAGCATCTGGTGGAAGCTCCACCTCGTAAATATGGTTAATCATATGTGCATTTAGAAGCCTTTTATCCTGAGTTGTGATGATTATCCGACTTCCAGGACCAAACCACCGAGCTTCTTTCGCTATGGCATCTATTTGCAATGAATGATCCACGTCATCAAGAATGGCAAGCACTCTCTTGTCCTTTAACCTGTCTTCCACAACTCCTAATTGCTGAATCTTGATATCTTTTTGGTTGATTATTCGGGACAGGAACTCTTCTTGTAGTTGCAGTTTCACACTGTACTCATCGTAATAAGGTCTAGGCCAAAGTCTTTTAATATTCTCCATAAAGACACTAAACGGAAACTGATGAGAGTGTTGGTTGAATAGAACTCTGGCTATGGTGCTCTTACCAATTCCAGAAGGACCCCAAATCCCTATCATCCTCACTTCATTGGAGCCTAAGAGTAAGAACGGCTCCATCTTTTCCATATGAGTACTCATCCCAATTAGATTGTCGAAATGACTCGGTTTTGGAGAATTAATCAGCTTGTTTAAAACACATGTTGATATATCCTCGATCACTGTAGCTTCATCATCCCTAGAAAGAGGCCATAAATTGACTACACAAAATCAGAGACAAACTTGATACAGAGATGATAAAAGTTTTATATTTTAAATTTTTGTATAAAAATTAAGCATGTAATAACAGACTTTTTTATACCAAAAGAAATCTAACAAACTTTCACATTTTGTGACTAGAAAAAGTAAAAGAGCTTACATGTTTTCCCAAGTTTTTCACCGAATAATAAAATTTTCAAAACGCCACAACTTTCGTACGTTTCTAAAACTTTAGGCCTAGGGGAGTGCCGTAGTGAAACTTTTATGTACTTTTCGTAAGCCTAAAACTCTGTCATATTTTTGAAACCTTTCTCAAATCATGTTATATTAGCCAGGCCCTGTATATATAGTAAGCTGAAAATTTGTTTATTATTATTTTTTTGTTTGGTATATTGAGTCTTTTTTCTATACAACATATCATATGTTGGATGTGTTTGAAAGATAAGTAAAAGTTAAGCGGACAAACCAGTTGGATAAGTGGTAACCAGCTATTACGGCCACCTTCTCCAAAGCTTGTTTCCACCTCCTAATGTCTTCCTTAGCTTGACCCTTACAAGTTTCTTTGAAAACCTTCCCAAAATCACCTTTCAGCTTCTTTACATCTGATGGATCTACTTTATAGAAAATAGCAATCACAGTTTGACCCAGCTCCTCGTTGCACTTCATAATCTCCACCAACTCCTCAAGACACCACTTTGAAGAAGCGTAGTTCGTCGAGAGCAAGACAATCGCAATCTTAGATCCTCTAATCCCCAGTATGAGTTCAGGAGCGATGGATTCTCCTCTCTCGATCCCATTATCGTTGAAAAATGTGATTGTCTTTCTTTTGAACTCCTTTTTAATGTGACTAAGAAAGTTATATCGGACATCTTCGCCGCGGAAACTCGGAAAGACATCGTGTAACCAGACGTGAGAGGAAGAAGATGAAGAGACTGATGAAATAGATGAAGTAGACAAGGAAGTCGAATCGAATTCTTCGTTTTCATGATGGGATCTGAGTTTTCCAAAAACCAAGATGAAGCCTATTGCAGCAGCAATGATGGTAAGGAAAAGAGAGAAATCCATTTGTAAAAGAAAAGGATCGATGAGTTTTTTTTGGGAGGGGTGTGTTGAAAAAGAAGGAAACAAATAGGCATTTTATATAATTGAACAAAGCGCATATAAAGTTCACTATGTTGACTGAGAGAGACTTTTTGTTAAAAAAAAGTTCACAGGTGAAAATCACTTTGCCTAAAGTTGAAAGTTAATGTATGCCTCCAACATTCTTTGTAGTGGTCGGGGCCATCCTTTTCTAAGGAGGAAAAGGCAAGGAAGAGCAGAAGCAATTTCATGGAAGTAGTGATTCAAATCAGTGTCTCTACGTCAATATTAATGAGTTTACACTTGAAATTTCAAAGCAAAGAGATTAATCTTCTCTGGAAGTTTCATCCTTGGGTTCAACTCTACTGACAAGAAATTAGGTCTAACAAAGTATTTGTAATCAACTTTCTTCTGCTTTACGCTTTAGTCAGAAAAAAAATCTTTGTTCTTCTGCTTTATCATATATATACAAATGCTTTAGGGATGACTGCCTAAAATCCTATCTTTTTTTTTTTTGTTCAAAACCTAAAATCCTATCTTATCCCCACCTAAACTACACACCTCTTCACAAAACCACCCAAGAATATAATTAATTATCTTCGCATAATAGCCTCCCAATCTTTTTCTGTCTGCTCAATTCCCACTATCTAATTAAAATTTTAAATTGAAACGTATTCTTGTAAAACGCGATTTTGCGAAAAGTGATTACCCACCCATACTTTGATACTTTTCCTGCGAGAATATTTTCTTTTTCTCGAGAAAGTTTGAAAATTTAATTCTTTCAATGGCGTCAAGAGTATTAGTGACAACAAACGAAGCCCACCTTTGCTGAAGCCCAACACACAGATCAGTAAAGAGTCCAGGCCTAGCCGCAGTTTAAACGAAAAGATCAAAACGCTGAGTTTAAAGCTAGCTGTTCAACGGTCTTCTTCAAGCTGCAATCAAGACAAGGCAAAGTTCAGTACCGAGAAAATGGACAGACCTATGTTCCCAAAGCAAAAGCAAGTCCGTGCTGTGAACACTCAGAATCGGTACACCTCACTACAATACATAATGAAGACCAAAGCTAAAAACGCTAGTAGACAATCTCTATAAATATAATGCTCTTGATTTAATAAGATTTTGAGAGAAAAAAATAACATAAAAAGCTCTTACTTTCTTCTCTATTCGACTCTTTGGTTCATACTCTTAAAAAGAAGTATCAGCGGTGATAAAAAAAATGTTCATAGATTATCATAATCTAAAAAAAAAAAAAATATGATAGAAGTGTTGCAGAAACGGTTTTTATTTTGTTTTGTTGATCCATTACAACAAAGATTATGATAGCATATTGTTTGCTTGATATTTACGATATAAAAGGAATATGCATCATTATTATGATTATGCACATACATGCTTTTTTTTTTACATAGATGTATTTTACATAAATATGCCGACAGTTCTGTACTCAAAACCAACATAGCACAATGATAATCTTATACAAATAGAGCAAAAGATGCACAGCAACTTGAAAGTAAGGTTTTCTAAAAAAAGAAGTTACCAGTGAAAATGTGATTTGTTTTTTCACAGCTTAATTAACATGAGGGAGCCAAGGTTTCCAGAGGATGTATCCCGCTTTCTTTAATCTCCCAATCTTTGTTTTTGTGTTCGAACGCAAAGACTATTTCGGGGGAACGCAAAGACTATTTCGGAGGCATCACAAGAATTGGGTATCCATTGAGAAACATACGAAAGAGGTTAATCATTTTCCCATAGAAAAAGGGAGCTCCCGTAGACTTGAACATCCACCAAGATCCAACTTAATGAGACGATTAGTCATATTTCCAATAGAGGAAGGGAGCTGTACCAAAATTGAGCATCCATTAAGATTCAGCTTTTCAAGTCTAGTCATATTCCCAGTGGAAGAAGGGAGCTCTACAAGACTTGAGCATCCAATAAGATTCAACTCTTCAAGTCTAGTCAAATTCCCAATGGAAGATGGGAGCTCTACAAGACTTGAGCATCCATTAAGATTCAACTTCTCAAGACTAGTTATATTCCCAATAGAAGAGGGGAGCTCCCGTAGACTTGAGCATCCACTCAGATCAAATTCCTTGCGGTTCCTGGCAATATACAGAGTGAGCTCCACTAGATTTGAGCAACCACTACAAGTAAAATCCTTGAGACTATGGGAATTTTTAACAGAATATGGAAGCTCCACCAAACTTGAGCAACCATCGAGATACAGTTTCCTGAGATTACCAATAGGTGGGAGCTTGGCTAGATGTAAGCATCCCCCGAGATTCAATTGCTCAAGAGTAGTGACATTTTCCATAGAAGAGGGGAGTTCCATCAGACTTGTACATCCACTAAGATTCAAATATCGGAGATTGATAGCATTTCCAATAGAAAAGGGGAGCTCCGTAAGACTTGAGCAACCACCAAGATCCAATTCGTCCAGATTGATAGCATTTCCAATAGAAAAGGGCAGCTTCGTAAGACTTGAGCAACCAAAAAGATTCAAGCTTTGCAGAGTAGTGGCAGTTGAGAGATCAGGAAGGTTTTTTAGATTTTTGGATCTACTTAAAGTCAACGATTTGAGATTTCTAATAGTCTGTACGGTGAAAAAAGGAAAATTATCAATAAAAGAAGACGGTTAAGACATAAGATTAGGCCTGGAATTATTATCCGGGATTCGGATTCGATTCGAGATTCGATCCGGATCCGCTCCGAAAATCCGGATATCCGGAGGGGCCGGATCCGAATCCGGATAGTAAAATGTTGGATCCGTGCAAATCGAATCCGGATCCGGATATCTTGATTTTTAACTCCGGATATCCGGATCCGTAATTTTTATTGATAATTATTTTAAAAATAGAAATATATATGTATATAAACAAAATTTATTTACTATATTTTTATTTCTATACTAATATATATATACAAATTTATACTAACTTTGTTATAGTATACATATATATAATTAAAAATAATGTACATATTTTTATTTTTTCAATTATTGTTGATATTTTCTATGTTCCAATGTTATTTTTATTTATTTTAAGGATTCAAATCCGGATCCGGATATCCGCCGGATATTACAATTTTTACAAGGATATCCGAAGCCCGGATATCCGAGAACCCCGGATCCGGATAAAAATAGCAAAAACATGGATCCGCCGGATACAAATCCGGATCCGGATACCTTAAAATACTCCGGATACCCGATCCGTTCCAGCCCTACATAAGATGACCTTTTTCAGCTAACTACAGAAAGATAAATTATAAATTCGAATGAAAAGTATCCTTCCCACAATTTCTCAAGGTAGTTGCCATTAGGCCTGGGCACGGATCGGATATCCGGGTTTTTGAAGGTATTTGTGATTTGCTTCGTATGTTACGGATATTTAATTTTTGTATTTGCTTTGCTTCAGAGAAATACGGATATTCGGAAAAACGGATATCCGGAAAATAATTAGATATTTGCGGATATTTGCAAATACTTACGGATATCTTATATGTTTTGATTAATACAAATAATCTTAAAATTTCGATGCAGATTTGTTTTGTATAATATATTTTTATGTGATATATAAGGTAAAAATTTAAAGAATTAGTAAATCCACATATTTTGTAAAAGATTTAAACTTAGTTAACAATTATAATAACACAAAACTTAAGAAAAAATTATAATTTCATAAAATATTCTTTTTTTCTTTTATGTTTTACTTTTATATAAGTAATAATCTAAATAAAATCTGTCAAATCATATGTCAGGATAACAATTATATAATTTTATACATATATAACTTTAAATATAATCAAGATATACATAAATTTATATATTGCCGGATCGGATCGGATATCCGCTTCCCAAAATTTTAATATTTGTGATTTGCTTTGTTTTTGACGGATATTGAATTTTAATATTTGCTTCGATTTGTAAAGTTACGGATATCCGGATTTTTCGGATCGGACCGAAGCGAATAGCGAATCGAATCAATATTTACGGATATTTTGCCCACCCCTAGTTGCCATCACGCAAGATTATTCTCGTCAGACACTCCGGACTGAAATTGGAAGGCAGACATGTCATCGGAAAAGAATCCCAATCCAAAATTCTTAGATTTGGGGGCAAACATGTCACGGGATCTATGCTGTGAGGATATGGCATACTGTGATAACCATATTTGACTCTTAAGAATTGGACATTTGACATTCTTGCAAAAACTCTGTCACTTATCTTCAACTTCGTCTCTAACTTTGAAAGGTCCAAATCTATACCTATAACATTTCGACTACCCTGAAAATGAACCCAAATATACATAAACAAAGATGATCAAATTTTGTAGGGAGAAACGCAGTGAACGACTAATGTGAAAACTTACTAGTGTATCATTTCGTAGTACTTGGCATATATCACCAGCATCAACCAAAAACTGGCGCTGGCCAGGTTCATGAATGGATTGTTTACGAACAATTTCTCTACCCAAAAGTGCTAGCAAACCATGCATCTTTATATATCCCCACTCAAAGGATATGAAAGATTTCTCAGCTAAAACACGAAGACAACCTTTCACACCAACAAAATTCTTTTCAAGATACCCTTCCACGTTTTCAATCCACTCACTGATGAAAAAGCAGGCTAAGTGAAGAAATAAAGCTTGATTTTCATCGCATAAGGCATCATAACTGAACTTTAAAATGCTTTCTATTTCTCCGTCTAGTCTAGTTCTTAACCTTGGTAGCTCCTCTTTCCACTCCTGCTTGGGTTTTCCTTTGAAATGAGATCCCATAACCCTTAGTCCCAAAGGGAGTTTACCAGCAAGTTTTGTTACTTCCCATGCAAGTTCCTCAAAGCCATCACGTGGAGACTTTTGGCCAAAAGCATACGTGCAAAAAATTTCAAGAGCTTCACAGAAACCTGGAAACTGAACCTTGTAAATATGGTTAATCCCACTTGCAGTCAAGATTCTTTTATCTTGCGTTGTGACAATAATCCGACTTCCAGGACCAAACCACCCAGCTTCTTTCACTATGGCATCTATTTGCAACAAATGATCCACGTCATCAAGAATGGCAAGCACTCTCTTGTCTTTTAACCCGTCTTCTGTTTCATCCAAAAACGGTTGATTTGCTGGAAGTGTTTGTTGGAATCAGACAATGAATTTATATGGAGGTTTATGAGAAATCATCATGAAAATTCAATGAAAATAAGAACATCCAAAGATTTATTGATCAAAAATTCATTACAAAGAAATATATCAAGTGCAAAAGTGAATCTAAGGATATATAAATCTCTATAGGAAGGTGTTCTAGATATAAAAAGAGGCAAGAAATGAGATCTCCTTCTCATAAAGAGTGGCTCCTTATTTATAGAGAATGAAAAATCTAGGGTTTCCTAGTATAATGGGCTTGGGTTCATTGTCTTATGGGCATTTGTTGAGGGTGTCAAACCCATATCCAACATCTTCCACAACCCCTAAATGCTGAATCTTCATATCTTCTAGGTGGATTATTTGGTACATGAACTCTTTTTGTAATTGCAGTTTCGCACTGTACTCATCGTAGTATGGTCTGGGAAATCGTCTTTTGATATTCTCCATAAAGACACTAAACTGGAACTCACAAGAGTATTGGCTAAATAGAACTCTTGCGATGGTGCTCTTACCAATTCCTGAAGGACCCCAAAACCCTATGATCCTCACTTCATTGGAGCCTAGGCGTAGCAACAGTTCCAGTTTTATCATATGAGTACTAATCCCAACGAGATTGTCGAAATCACTCGATTGTACAGAATTATTGAGCTTGTTAAAAACATCTGTGGATATATCCTCGATCATGGCAGCTTCATCATCCCTTAAAAAGAGGAAAAATGAATACCTCAATTATATAGTCAACATATAATCCAAAACAAAATTGATACTTAGTTATAAAATTTAAGAGTTTTCTGTTTTGGAATTTTGCATTAAATTAAGCATATATACTCCCTCTGCTTCAAATTATTTGTGTTCTAGGTTTATTCATATAGATTAAGAAAATATTTAATTTTACATATTTTCAAAATAAAAACACTATTACCAATACATCTAACCATATTTCACTCAATAGAAAAACAAATTAGAGAATATTATTAAAAACAATTTGCATTGAAAACCGAAAACAACACTTATTTTAAAACGAAAAAATTTCCCTATAGGACAAATAATTTGAAACGGAAGGAGTATTAAGTAGCCAACTTTCACATTTTGGGACTAGAAAGAATTTGTTTTCCAGATCTATCACCTAAATCCTAAAATTTTCAAAATGCCACAATTTTTCTACGTTTGTAATATTGTAGGAGAGTACCTCAGTAAACTTTTATGGACATTCGCAAACCTAAACATTTTTTTTATCAAACCGATACGATTAAAGCTCATAAAAACAGTCTACAATGGAACAGAAGCAAATGACGATAGGGCTGCTTTAGCAATCAAGTCAGCATCAACATTCGCTAAACGCGGTACAAAGATAAAACAGATAGAAGAGAAAGAACAAGCCAACGATCTGATATCGTGGAGGACGCCTTTCAAAGCCACATCCTGACCTTGAGACTTCAAGAGCGAGATGAGATTCTTGGAGTCAGAGTAAACAACAATACTACTGACCTGTGACGACACAGCAGCGGACAATGCCGCTTTAACCGCTAACGCTTCAGCCATCAGAGCTGAAGAAACAAAACGACGGTGAGAAGAAGATCTTTCTGCAATGGAATTATCGGCCCCATGGAGTAGCCAACCAATTCCACAATTTCCTGTTGTAGCATCCCAAGCTGCATCTGAAAAAGATGACCAAGTATAAGAGTTAGTGGCAGGGAGCATTCCTGTTGGAGGGGGAACCACACACTGTGGTAAAGAGGGTTTTTCGACACTAATTTGAGCAGCCCTCCACGCTCGAGCATCCTGTAATATCTTAAGAACAGTTTCCTGTTCCGAAAAGACTCTGTTCTCAAATAGAGCTCTGTTCCTATTAGTCCACAAAACCCAAAGAATCCAGGGATAGAGAGGTGTGTTCCCTAAGCCTGAAGGCGGAAGGGAAATCATTCTCCAACACTGTTGCAGTAAGGTTGCTATCGAGTCAATCTCTCCCGCTGCAGGCTTGAACATGCTTGGAGTAAGGTCCCAAACCTTTACCGCAAAAGGGCAGGGGAGGAGGATATGGATCTCAGTCTCAAAAGCACCACAGCGTTTACAAGTTGGGTTCGCCGCCAACCCTCTACTCTGCAACACAGAACCCACAGCAAGGGCTCGAGAGTTTGCCTTCCACATAAACTGTTTAATCTTCGGCGACGTATCGACTTGCCAGATACACTTCTTCCAGTTGAAAGCTTGATCTTCCTGAGAACCATTGTGGAGTTTAGCAACTGCGTACCCGGATTTAGTAGTATAATCTCCAGACGCATTTGGTAACCACACTCTTTCATCTGATGCAAGGAAAGACCATGGGATCAATTTTCGGATGCTCTCTTCATATCGGGGGAGAATCTCTCTGACTGCATCAACATTCCACTCATCTGTTCCAGGAACTATAAGTTTACTCACTCGCCAATCTTGAGACTCATAAGTAGGAGGTCCGACTGGTATCAATGGTGCACTTGTAGACAACCAAGGGTCCGACCAAATGCGAACCTCATGTCCTGATCCTAGAGCCCAGCCAAGTCCTTTTAATAATAGATCACGTCCCAACAGAATGCCGCGCCAACCATGAGAGGCACTAGATGGGGTATGGCTGTTGAGGAATGGGGTCTGATAGCAATACTTCCCAAACAATATCCTCGCGAGCAGGGAGGAGGGATTTTTCAAAAGTCTCCAAGCAAGTTTGCCTAGCATTGCATCATTAAAGGGAACAATCTCTCTGAATCCCAAACCTCCAGCGCTTTTGGGTTTAGTGAGGTGGTCCCACGATACCCAACACATTTTCCGAACTTCCGGGCTTAGGTCCCACCAAAATCTCGTAAGCACATATTGGAATTGCTTACAAAGAGATAAGGGTAACTTAAAGCATGACATGGAGTAAATGGGCATGGCGGTGCCAAAACTGTCTTCAAAAGAATCATCTTCCCCGCACCCGAGAGGAATCTTGTCGTCCAACTGTGAGAACGTTGGCGGATCCGATCAACTAAGGACGCAAAGATATCACGCTTCTTTCGGCCAAAAAGCTCCGGCAATCCTAAGTACTTGCCCATGCCTCCTTCATTAAGAATTTTTAGTTGATCTCTGATTCTTCGTTTTGCTGCTCCTGGTGTTTTTGAGGAAAACGTAATAGCTGATTTGTCCAGGTTGATATACTGTCCTGACGCTTCCTCATATCTTTGGAGAATCTTCACTAGTGCTGAGCAGCTCCTCTGGTCTGTTCTATTGAAGAACATTGTGTCATCCGCAAAAAGCAAATGATTTATCCAAGGGCTATTGCGAGCCACTTTAATCCCGATCACATCTCCTTGACGCTGAGCTTTCTTACAAAGCCCAGAAAGAACCTCAGTGCAGAGTATAAAGAGGTAAGGAGATAACGGGTCACCCTGACGGATACCACGAGATGGGATCACCTGTCCTTGTGCAGCGCCATTGATGAGGTAAGAATAGGAAACCGAAGTAACACACGCCATTATCCAGGAAATCCAACGTTCATGGAAGCCAAACCGAGAAAGAACGTTACGCAGAAAACCCCACTCAATGCGATCGTAAGTCTTGCTCATATCTGTTTTAATAGCCATGCTGCATCGGACTTCTGCCTTGGAATGCTGGAGATAATGGAGAATCTCATGTGTTATTAGGACATTATCCGAGATAGCCCGTCCCTTGACGAAAGCCGATTGTTGATCAGAGAACAAAGATGGTAGCAGTGGCTGTAGACGTCGAGTGAGAAGCTTCGCGATAATCTTATAGTGAGTGTTGCACAAGGCGATTGGTCGATAATCAGCCACTTTCTTCGGCCCTGTAATCTTTGGTATTAAGCGGACGTGCGTTTCGTTTTGTCTCGAGTCTAAGGCACTTGAAGTGAAGAAACCTTGGATGTCCTTTATAACATCAGGTCCCAGAATATCCCAAAACGATTGGTAGAAGCTGGCCGAAAACCCATCTGGCCCCAGAGCTTTATCCGGGTGAATAGAGAAGAGCTTCTCGTACCTCCAAGGGGCTCGGCATAGCAATTAATGTCTCATTCATCTCGCTGGTAACCATAGGGGTGATCCCTTCCTGAACCACTTGAGATGAATCTGACATTTTTGCTGTAAAGATCCGAGCATAATACTCCGTTATGCATTGCACAATCTCTGTTTCCTTGAAAACAGCCCTTCCTTGAACTTATTAAGCGCTCGTCTTCCTCGTGTGGATGCGTGGAAGTAGCTCGTGTTCCTATCACCACATTGTAACCAGATGATGCGGCTCCTTTGTCGCCAATATAATTCTTCCTCCTTGTAGGCAGCCTCCAGCTTCTCTTTGAGGGATTCGATGAATAGCTGATCGGGTGTTGAACTAGATAGAGCCTCTTCCAGTCTCTGTTGTGATGTCTGAATCTCCAAGTTGCTGTTACGGTTCTTTTCCTTAGTCCACTGAATGATACTATGCCTGATTTCCCCAATCCGTGAGATGACTGAACCTTGCATCCATCATTAGCTTTCGTCGTGGTGAGGAGAGTACTTTAGTCACACGTCTTCTTTTAACAGCTACTCCTTGGGTAGTATTCCCTGGAGTCTTCCTACGATCCTGAGAAGCATCAGCAGATCGCTTTCCAGCTGCTTTGGATGATAAGGCTTGTTGTAACTGCAAATCAAAAGCATTATCCTCTTCTTCATCCTCGTCATCCACTCTGAGTGGACCTAGTCTTAACGATACATGTATCCTGTCCTCAGTAAGGGACCTGATAGGGGATCTTTCTGAAAGACCAAGACGTCCCGATTCAAAAATATTAGAACTCGACGGGCGAGTAATGGAGGCGTTGACCAACCGGGGGGGGGGGGGGTGGGGGGGGAGATGATTCAGATGGGGGAAGGTTCTGGTCCCGGACAGTTCGAGAATCAGAGCCTACCAGACCACTCCCAGAGGTCCTAACTGTGTTCACAGATAGTCTCTCTTTGGCAGAGACTCTTTCATCACTGGAGAGATTTGCTGAGCGAGGGTCAGATAGGCGTGACGTCAAACTTGTTCTTCTCTGGTCCTCTGGTGGTTTGCTCACAGGTGAGAGGTGAGCTCTAGAGACAGCTTCTCCCGCAGGAGAGACAGTAGATCCCTGAGGAACTGGTGAGTTCAAGTGTTCATGACCATTAGAGGGCTGAATCCGGTGGGGAACAAAGTAATTCTCCACCGGTGTACGTTCCGATAGGGATCCTCTCTGTGAGCTTCTCTGTGGGTGTTGACGGTGTGATAGCTGACAATCGTCATAACGTCTTCGATTTTCCTCAACACCCAGACTTCTTCCTGATTCATGACGAGAGGAGTAGCTTCGGGAAGCAGAAGTTACAGATCTGTCGATTCTTGTGTTTGTCCAACGGGCTCCTATGTTAGATTTTTCCTGTTGTCGAGAGTATTTCCGTTCATCTTGGCGTCGTCTTCCTTCTTCAATTCTCTCCAGTGCGTTCTGCTGAGAGATTCCCAGAGCCCCTCTGTCGCTGCGATGAGAGTGGGCTAATGGACATCTGTGTTTTTCAGAGTCCTCATGCCCAAGAGACTTGCAGTAAAAGCAATATTTCCCAATCTTTTCATATTCGAGCTCCACTTCTACCACATCACGAGAGGGTAGTTGTAAGTCCATTTTCATAATGAGGGGTTCCAGACCATTCACTTGGACTTTGAGTCGAGCTCTGTCGACATCACGATCAATGATGGGTCCAAGAGGGGCAGCGATGGCTTCGATGGTTTTATCTGTCCAGTAATGCAGAGGAATGCCGTGCACCCTAATCCAGAAGGGAATCCGAGCTGGGAAGGTATCCGACACAATAGGCTCCCATCTCTGTAGGATGAACATCCAGTTCTTGAAGTGGAAGGGATCTCTTGCAAGGATAGATTGGAGATCTCTTTCAGTTTCAAAGCCAAACTGAAATAGTGTAGGACCAAGATCTCGTCCAGTGATCTTTCCAACTACATTCCATTGTTGGAGGAAAAAGTCGACCAGAGCTCTAGTCTTCTGTATCGACGGGTTAGTCACTCTCCCAATGAGGGTGAGTTTGTTACGCTCAATGAGATCTGAGACGTCAGAATCTGGCACTTTAACCAGTGGTTTTCGAAGAGGAAAATCGTCAGCTCGTTCCTTCCCCTTCTCAGCTCTAGAAAAATGTCGAGACATCTCCAAAGCTCAGATTCAAAATGGATGCAAACACGACTGCAAACTACAACCCGTAGTAAGATGGTACCAGAGGTAGAACAAAAGACAGCAGTAGACTACAAACTGTAGTAAGAGAAGCAACTTCTTGTCCCTCCTTACAAACGAATCAAGAGATCTTTTAGAAGAGTCCCCGGGAAGAGAAGTGAGAAGTTACAGGACATCGGTCTTCTGCTTTCAGGGGGTACGCCATGTTGAGCAGACCACTTTTAGCGGACTCTTCCGGTTAGAATGGCCGGAAAAGGCGGTCCCTCCGACGATGTCGGGGGAGAACCCGGTGTGTAATAACCAGACGGTGGGAGAGACTGCTGGATATTACTAAAAGTGGTAGAAGATTCGAAAAAGCTGGGCAGAGGAAGGTGGAAAGTAGACCAAAAAGGAAGGTCAACTTCGGGGTGCTAGTAAGAAACCAGCGGGTAAAGACTCACTTGGTAACTGTGCCTGAGAGAGAACCAGCGTTTCAGTAGCTTGATCTTTATTCATGCCGTACAAAACTATTCGCAAACCTAAACTCTGTCATATTTTTGAAACATTTCTCAAACCATGCTATATAGTCAGGCCTGTCTATAGTAAGCTGAAAAAGTTGTTTATTTTGTTTGGTATTTTTGTGTATAGCTCTATACATATCATATGTTGGATGACTTGGATGTGTTTGAAAGATATCAAGTAAGAAAGCATGGGGACAAACCAGTTGCTTGAATGGTAACCAGCTATTGTGGCCACTTTCTCCAAAGCTTGTTTCCATCTTCCAATGTCCTCCCTAGCTTGACCCTCACAAGTTTTTCTGAAAAACGTTCCCAAAATCACCGTTCAGCTTCTTTACATCAGATGGATCTACTTCATAGAAAATAGCCATCACAGTTTGACCCAGTTCTTCCCTGTACTTCATAATCTCCACCAACTCCTCAAGACACCACTTAGAAGAACATAGTTCTTAGAGAGCAAGACGATCGCAATCTTAGATCCTCTAATCCCCAGTATGAGTTCAGGAGCGATGGATTCTCCTCTCTCAATCCCATTATCGTTGAAAAATGTGATTGTCTTTCTTTTAAACTCCTTTTTAATGTGACTAAGAAAGTTTTTGCGGACATCTTCCCCACGGAAGCTGGGAAAGACATCGTGTAACCATACGTGAGAGGAAGAAGATGGAGCTGAGGAAGTTGACAAAGAAGATGGAGGTGGTAGTGGCGACAAAGAAGACTGAGGTGATGGTGGAGACAAAAAAGAGGGAGGTGATAATGGGACTCGAGTTTGGCTCTGGTTTTGCAATCGGATTTTCTTTCTCACTGGTTTAGCAATAAGATTTGAAAGCCCATCTGCTTTCCTCTTCTTTCTCTTTTCCACTATCCTTCTCTGTTTCTTAGTTTCTTTCAAAAACGATCGAAATCTCATTTTTGAAAAGCTTTTTTTGTTGGGAATAAAGTATCACAAGACAAAGCAGTGGAGTTGAGGAAATAAGTAGATAAAAGGAAAAATAGGTTTCTTGGTTTTCTTGATGGAATCTGATGCAGCGTGGATCATATTTCCTTTTTCAGTTTGGCTTTACTTTTATTTAATTATTCCTATTCTAGTTAATTGTTAGGTTTCCTAATTATTTATGAGTTTCGAATGTTAACCGACTTAGGTCTTTTACCTATTGCTATATAAAGTGTTCTCTAGGCTTTGTAAAGAGACACAATTATTGATTTATAAAACAGAGCTTTTGGCTTTAACTCTCTTGTTTACGACTAGTTCGTGTGTCGAACTCAACGGATTCAAGCTCATAGGAACGTTTGTCGGTCCTATTCTATCGGCTACTCTATCAGAATCTGAATTTTCAAAAACAATATGAAGAAGCATATGCAGGAGCAGCGAGAATGGCAAATGAAAGGGAAAAATAACCAATCTGTGTGGTGGACCAAAGAGACGTGTGGAAAAGTCGTATGTATGATTGAGTAAATAACACGCAGCCTCGACAAGGGAAAGCTTCTTACATTCTATTGTTTTGATTAAACGAAAAAACGGAACAGATCATTAACATTAATCGTGTGTACTTCAGCAAAGTAGGTTATGTTGAACGGAAACTTCTTTTAACTGAATTGGACAGACAAGTTGCAGACACTTTTTTTTTGTTTCTGTTTTGTTGATTCCAAGTACGAAACAAAGATTATGATAGTAATTGCTGCTTGATATTCAAGGTATAGAAGGAATGAATAATTATATTATTCTCTTTTTATTTCAGCAACAGACACAACGACGCTTCTCAAGAAACACAGTTCTTTCAAAATAAAAATTTTCAACAAACTTATATATTGTTTCTTTACCGGTTACTAATCTAATCAGTGTGTCTTAATTTTTCATTTGTGGATCGTTACTTCTCAAAAGTCACAACCTTTTATTTTATTTCTTAGTACCAAAACTCTTGTTTTGTTTATTATTGGAAAATAAATCAATCAGTTGTTGTTTTATCTGAAGGGGCATATATCTCTTTGAAAATGTTTCAGATTGCATAAGAGGAGAGGAGATGGAGTGAATCATGTATTCTTTTTGGCCAACGAAGATTACTTACAGAATTCGAACTTATTTCGTGCACTTTATTATAATATTTTCTACTCGATTTTAACATTTCTGTATATTTCTTGCTTAGTATCTGATGTTTTGCCAGAAGAACTGATCTGAGAGTCTCTTTCCATTTTCTAATTCTTTTGATGTCCTCTTTCATACGTGTATGTGTAAAACTAACTATAACTAAGGCAGATGAGTCGGAATGGTTCAAACAACATCCAGTTAGATTTAAATGAAGGACACTTTTCTTTAAGGCACTGAACAATGTGGGATATATATATATATATATATATATATATATATTAAAAACTAAAACAAATTGATGAGATTCTATATTTTTTTCTGTAACTGCTTCAGTCCATTAACTTATCGAACAAGTATGATCATAGTGTAACAAATGGACAATAAACTGAGGGACATAAAAATGAAAAATAAAAATGAAACTGAGGGACATAAAAATGGACATTTAATAATTTTATTTAAAAAGATGAAAGACAATAAAAACACACAACTATGATTATAGATTTTTTCACCATATATTTTTGCTATTTAGGTCTCTTGCATAAAAATTATTTTAAATAATCTAAAAATTGCTTTAATTAATCTATATATATATATATATATATTATAATTTCATCTTTAAATCAATTTTTGTATCATACGGTTTTCTACAACTCATTTCAAAGATCACATTAAAATAACATACATCATCTCAGTTAATTATTAGATAATTATTCAATTCTCTAATTTACTAATTTTACTTTTAAAATTAAAAGAAAAAAACACACGCAGCTATGATTAGAGATTTTTCACCATATATTTTGGTATTTAGGTATCTTGTAGGCTTAATCAAAATATGTTTTAAATAATCTAAAGATGTCTAAAAAAATCATCTTTTAAATCAACTTTTATATTATAGTGTTTTCTCCAATTCACCATTACGAAAAGTATTTTGAAGAATTTTGTAAAACAATATCTTTTGCTTATATATATATATATATATATATATATATATGTGTGTGTGTGTGTGTGTATATATAATCCTATTCTATTAGGAATATTAAGCCAAAATAAATTGAAGACATTACTTCTTCTTATAATAACTTTATATTTTTTTATTAATAATTTAAAAATATTTTTATAAATCATATTTTATATATAATTATTAATATAGATTTCTCCTGCGACATCGCAGAGTTTCAATTCATAGTTTTATAAATAATAAACTATATATTATTTATTTAACACTGAAATCCAATTTAGCTACAATTAATTCCTCTCTCTCTCTCTCTCTGTTTCTTTTGTTTGGACTTTAATCTATTATGGAACAAATGCTTCAAAAAAATCTGGAACCACCTAAATTAATAAGTCATGGGATAGATGTATGTAATTTACAATTTTAACCTTACTGATGGTTGAATATGAACCGTCGGATGTTAAAGATGAAATATTTACAATAATGCCATTAATGAATCTTATCTCTTAACCGTTGGATTTTATGATCTTGTTCTAATTTTAGCCGTCGGATGTAGTAATTATGTGCGAAGTGAACGTGGTATAACTGGTTTTACTAGTATAACTTGTAACTATTGTGACATGTAAACTAGTGTAACTGGTAATATTTGTATAATCAACTTTATTGTGATTGTATTACGCGTATAACTAGTATAACTACTAATGGTATTGTTGGTTTTTTACTCATTTTCAGGAACGATGGATAGTAATGGCTTTGTGGTGATACATTTTGAACATCGAGTAGACCGACATATTTCTACACTAGTGATGAAAGGAAGTATGATTATTTCTTCTTTCTTCAGTTATAGCCATAGGATCTTCCTTATCTCATTCTTCAATTCGACTGGGTATAACTAGTATACCTCGTACAACTGAATATGTTAAAAAAACATAACTGTTATATAAATGCTTTAATCTATATATAATATGTAGCTACTATATTTAACATGAATAGTAAATCATGTTTTATATATGAAATAAACAAACACATATCCTAATTTGTATATGATGACAAAATTTCATATATTTTATTTGACATTTATCAAATATATTAGTAATATTATTGTGATAAACAAATATTGAGCATATTTTGTAAAGCTATGAATTGAAGTATTGGTACAATCTCTAAACCAAGCATATAAACAGTTGATATCATTTTTATCATATATTAAACGAGTATTACTGGTATAAATGGTACATCTTTGACATTTCATGAATTTGACAAAACCGATTTGGTATTCCATTTGAGAAAAACAATAGAATATTTCAATTTGTATGTCATCATATGTTTCTCTTAATTTATTTGAAGTTTTGAAGACTCATTTTAAAAATTATTACAGAACTCCACAAGCTTACATGATCTATCTTATACTTTTAAGGTTTGTTAACTTGTTTATCCACTTAATTTTTGGAATAACATATATGAAATTTATTTTTACAAAATTGATGATTTCATTGTAGCCGGGCAAAAACATGTAAACATTAATAAGTGGTACAACTGATGTAATTTTATTTATTATGTGGTACAACTGATATTTTACGATTTCACTGCCAAAGTACAACTATGTACAAATTGGTACAACTCAAAAACTAGTACAACTATGTACAAATCGGTAAAACTAATAAACTAGTACAACTATGTTTAACTAAAACATTTTAAATGTTCGTAACGTTTTAAATGTGCAACAAGTTTTAAATTTGCAATTACGTTTTAAAATTTCTAATGTTATTTAGTAGTTGGACTAGTTGTACCATTTTTATTTTTTATTGTTTAGATTATTTATTTTATTAGTTATTCCATAATACATGTCTTAACATGACACAATAGAACCATCCACATAAGTCATAAGTTTTACAACAATAGAAACATAAGTTTTAACATCAAAAGAAACATAACAAATATTTTTTGCAACAGTTTAAACTCACATAAACCAAGTTATACGACAACAACACCATCTCGTTAAACAAGTTATACAAAATACTTCACTAGTTGTACCATTCTGACTACGTATAAGAAGCATAATTGTACCATTTAGACAAATATACATCAATAAAACCATCTCCTTAAACAATACTCGCTGTCCTGGCGAAACTAGTTATAATTTTACTAGTTGTACTATTTTTATATATTTTTAGTTTAGTTAATGTTTTTTACAAGTATTACCAATTATCCACCTGTGAATGCAAGCTCTTTGGCGTAAACAACATAATTCTTCCCCCAAATCAGTTTTAGAACACACGCATATAAGTTATAGGTTTAAAAATACACACATACAAGTTCCAAAAACAACATAGTTCAGCAACCAAATCAGATTGGCGTATTCTTGCTCGTGATGTTTTGCACCTTGAGGAGAGCTTACAAATCATCCCATACTTGCTCGGCTTGAAGAAAAAATCAACATGTCTCATTGGTTCTACGGCCATATTCTCCTCCCCGACCTGAAAACACAAATTAAAACACAAAATACACTGAATAAATAACCAGTTAAACCAGTTATACATAATACACTAGATGAGTTGTCCTAGTTACAAAAATAATACTTATCTAGTTGTACTAGTCAGACTACGTATAAGATGTGTAGTTGTACCAGTATGACAATTCGTACTAGCTGCACCAATTCTGTGTACAACATATTATTTCCAGTTGCACAATATTCACTCTTTTAGTTTCATTCATTTATTTGTACTAGTTACAACATATTATTACCAGTTCAATTACTCAATCAAAACCATTTTAAATTGAATTGTTTACCATTCTTTGCGCTTAATTGTCAATGGCAGCCTTGGGTGGGAATGAGTCTCTGTTGTTAGATCCAATCTCTTCATCTTCGTTGTCTACACGATGAGAAGGACTCATTGTGGAAGAGCCTGAAACTGAAGTTGGGGTTATTGGAGCTTGCACTGGATTCTCGGCCTCACTAGGTGCAAGAGTAGTTGATTTTTGTGGCTCACTCGGAACCACTGGGTTTAGTGTACACTCCCTATCGGCAGGTTCCCTATCGGCCTGAGAAGGTAATTCATCTGATGTACCGGTGGAGATGCTGCGGTTTCTCTTACGCGGTTCCGAACCATCTTGTTTGGGTTCGACGAGGAGTAACCATCTCGTCACCATCGATACCACTGTCTCGTTTCCTTTTCTTCTCTGCGGTCTCACTTTTCTTCTTCTTGGCCGTCTTTCTCTTTTTCTTCACGGCGTCTCTCTTATTTCTCTCCGCCAGTTATCTTCTCTTCACGGCGGCGGCGGCATTCTTCTTCTTCTTCTTCTCCGTCGCATATGTCTTTTTCGTTGCGGTGATTCGTTCTGCTCCGGCGTTCCTTTCTTCCTCTTCACAGCGAGTCTTGTTTTTGGCGGCATGGTTCAGTGCACATACAGAATTGGAGATGGAGATCCGATTCAAGATGATTGATGCTGAATTTGAATTTGATTACTAATTAGAGGGATTTGAGATGAGAGATGAGATGGTGAAAGACCACCAAATCCATTGTTAGTTTTAGAAGTGTCGGGATATTGAAAAGAAGAGACTAGGGATTTAGGATTACGGGTCGGGTCGGATAGATGGGTTTCGATGGTTGGATTTGTAAATAAGTTGAACTTCTTAATATTTACAGTCTTTTTTTCTATTTTGGAATTATTTTTAATTCAGTTTTTAAATACAAAAATAAAAGGTCTATTCCAGATTTTTTTGACTCCTTTTGTACCATTCCAGCATTTGATCTTCTTTTTTTTGGTCTAAGTTCCTACTATATGATTCTCTATTTTCATAAGATTCTTGCAAAATAGTTTCGATCTACTGATCGTTTTGTTTCTGTAATGTAAAATTCGATTAGTAGATCAATTTCTGATTTTCGCTTGGTATTTCTTCGCCAAGCGATCTTTTGTAGTGCTTTCAGTCTCTCATCAAAGCTGATTATCAAGTTTCTCTCTTTCTTCGTTTGAGACTGACAATAAAGTTCTGGGCTTAATCTGTTGATTTGTTTTGTTGTGTCGTCTCTTTATTTCTTACAGATTCAAATTTTGATTCCGGATCCAATTGGATGTATTTGGAGCTACTCGCCTTCTTGATCTTGCTACCGCTGTGGGAGTAATATCTTCACCGCAATAACCCTTAGCCTTTGTCAGGCGATAAGGTGGAGCTTCTGGCCGGAAGTGGAGTTTCAAGCGGAAGATTTTCAATCTAAGGTGGACCTTCAGAGCTGCGTACAATTGGTAACGGTTGTTTTCTGTAAAAGGAGCTCTCAGATGAAGTTGAAGATTCCGGCGACAGCGAATATGGTAGCGATTGTTTCCATTATTTTTACACTGTAAAAGGAGTGCATCATGATACAGTAAAACTCTATCGGAGAAGGTGGTCAATAGTAACTTGACTTGACGTTTTAGTGCCTAAAATCTAGATGGTTTAATTTTTCAAAATTAAGCCTGAATTTTTAAAAGTCATCCGGATAATCTATCTATTTTTAGTGTCTAAACAAACAAAATTATGATCTCTACCTAGATGGTTAATCTGGAATGGAGAAAAAGAACATATCCCAAATCACTCTCAAGTGAGAAGAGCTTAGCCTAAGAAACAGCTCTAGAACATAAATGAAGTGTTTTTCTATGAAAGCTCACGAAAGAATCAGAGAAAAGATGAAGAAGTGTTCTAATAAACTTTACAATATTTTGGATGATGACAAATGAAATCGTATGAACCAGGACGAGTTAGTCTGGTGATGTACGGCTTGCGGCTGCAAGTACGGTCCCCGGGTTCGATTTGCACTGGCCACAGAGATATTCACATGCCCTCCCTTGCGCCCGAGACCGAAGACCGTTATCCGGTCATGTCCCGCCTTCAGGTGCACGTCCGTGCTACTAAGGGTTCGGTCTCTAGTCTGGACCACTACGGTGGCGCCAGGACACTAGGTTATCAAAAAAAAAAAAAATGAAATCGTATGACCTGATTTTTTACTCTGTTTATCTACTAATCTCTCTCATCTGATGTGTCCTGTTTACGTCGCCCTAGTGATTAAATTCCCTGTTATACTTCACTATAATTACATATATTCCCCGGCATATTTCAACTCAAACCCAACATCATACGAATATAGAATAAGATGCACATCAACTAAAAGTCAAAATATTTTATTTTTGTGAAGTTATTAATGAAAATGTGATTTGTTTTTTTCTTAGCTTCCATGAACATGAGGGAGCCAAGGTTGCCAAAGCCAAGGTATCCAACTTTCCAGAGGACGTAGCCCGCATTCCTCAATCTCCCAATTTTTGTCATGGGATATGAACTCAAAAGCTAATTCGGGGGAATTCACTTTTTCCTCAATTTCGAATACGAGCAGATGCTCCTTTGAAGTTGGAGAAGAGTGTTGCCATAAATGAGCATAAGCTGCGTAACCAGTTTTAATACCATTCAGTTTGTCCTTGATGGAATGAGATATCTCAGGCCAGCACCAATCACCAGCATCAACGTCACCCTTATAAACCAGCAAGAGGCAAGCTTTAAATCTCAAGGACGTAGGAAAGTACTGTGTGTCTAATCCATTCCACGTCATTGACAAGGAACTCCCGGTGGCTCGGTCCGTGAAATATGTAGGCACTGTTTCTCCTGGAAAAATTGCAAAGTCTCTTGTCGATGTGTTGATGATAAGGTCTCTTGCTTCTTGATTCAGTTTAAAGCAGTTAACAAAGCTGAGCGCATTAAACTTTTTCTTGTTGAAAGAGCAATCGAGTCTCTCGAGGGAGTCACAATTGTCCGCAACTAGGAGTTTTAAGGAGTCCGGAAGCTGCGGAAGAGAAACCAGCTTCGTGCATCCCTTGGTTACAAGTTCACGTAGACGAGATCTTTCCCTGAACCATGGAGCAATTTCTTGTATTCTTGTGTCGCTCAAGTGTAACTTCGTGATGCGGTCTAAAGCATGCTGGTATTTCTTGAGGTTTTCAAAGTATGGCAAATGTAACTCACGAAGCCGAGTCCATGATTTGATTGATGGAGGAAGTTCTTGGATTGCAGTTCCAACGAGCCTTAGAATTCGGATGTTTGTGGAAATCTCGTGAAAGCTTTTCAGTGACGAGCAGTCAGTGAGAACAAGTATATCAAGAGATCTCATGTTGATGTTGATCGGAAGGGTCTTTAGCTTTGAGCATCTTTCGAGATACAACTTCCTGAGATTATTCATATTTCCAATAGAAGACGGGAGTTCCACAAGACTTGAACATCCATTAAGAGACAACTTCCTGAGATGATTTATTTTTCCAATAGAAGATGGGAGTTCCACAAGACTTGAGCATCCATTAAGATACAACTTCATGAGATTGATCATATTTCCAATAGAAGAGGGGAGTTCCACAAGACTTGAGCATTCATTGAGATATAAGTTCCAGAGATTATTCATATTTCCGATAGAAGGCGGGAGTTCCACAAGACTTGAGCATCCATTAAGATGTAACTTCGTGAGATTATTTATATTTCCAATAGGAGAGGGGAGTTCTAGTAGACTTGAGCATCCGTTGAGATACAAACGCAGGAGATTACACATTTTTCCTATAGAAGAGGGCAGCTCCCGTAGAGTTGAGCATCCACTCAAATCAAACTTTTTGAGATTAGTGGTATTACCAAGATAGAAAGGGAGCTCCACAAGATTTGAGCAACCACTAAAAGTAAAATCCTCTAGATTAAAGGAATTTATAACAGAAGATGGAAGCTCCACCAAACTTGAGCAATCTTTGAGATACAATCTCTTGAGTTTATCTATAGAGGATGGGAGCTTAGCTAGATGTAAGCATCCCGTGAAATCCAATTCCTCAAGATCAGTGGCATTTTCCATAGACGAAGGGAGTTCCATCAGACTTGTGCATCCACTAAGATCCAATACTTTGAGTTTAATTATAGCATTCCCAGAAGAAGATGGAAGTCTCACAAGACTTGAGCAATGACTAAAATCCAATCTTCCAAGATTAACAAGATCCCAAATAAAAGATGGGATGCTCACTAGACTTTGTGGGAACCGAAATTCGCACTGTCGATTTTAGTTAAGTTTTATCGGAGGAAAACCAAGTAAACCTAGTTTTCCCTGAAGGCTCGGATTCTCTGCGACAACCAAACGAAATTGATAAAAAGATAACAATGCGGAAAAGTCGCGCTAAGGCGTTTATTAAACTGATGATAAGATGAATACAATATTCTTCCGAAAAACAGGAAGTAGAGATACGCTGAAGAGGAAACAACGGAAATATAGGAGACAAGACGTTCTAAGTCTTGCTCCGCTAGTCTAGCCTCCTAAGTCCTAAGTTCCCTAAGCTAGCAGGAATTTCTCTAAAACCCTAGATTTCGGATCTGGTCTCTCTCTCGGTGATTTTCGCTCTGCCTTCCTTTGTCTCCCTAAGCTCCTTTATATACTCCTTCCTATGACGGTCTATTCTCCTTCTGGGCCGCAAGACGGGCTTTTTCCATTTTCGTCAACCTTCATGTTTACCTTCGGGAAACTTGACATTTATCCTCCCGGAAACTTAGGATTTATCTTGTTGCGTAAATCGCCGTACCTATCCTAGATAATCGTAAATGGGTTGTCCGATCGCGTTTGGTCCCTTTCGGGCCGTTTCGAGGACTTCCGCTGTTTTCTACGATTTCTTCGGAAGACCTTCAATCCTTCGTAGAGTTGAGATGCGTGGTGTCTTAGATAACCATCATCGTTTCGTATGAATGATTTAAGATCTTCCTTCCGTTGATATCTTACGAGTTTCCGAAGTGTTTCCGACGGTTTTTAATTCAGAGTAAGAACGGGAGTTTTGTATGCGGAATCTCAATGATTCATTCCGCGAGGAATTGGGAAGGACTCAAGGCGCAGATTACTGACGGTCGGGGCCTAGAACTCGTGCACAGAAGATTGTCGCTCGAGGACCCGAGGCAGCACGGGCGCTAGGCGCCCGGCGCCTAGAGGCAGCACGGGCGCTAGGCGCCCGGCGCCTAGAGGCAGCACGGGCGCTAGGCGCCCGGCGCCTAGAGGCAGCACGGGCGCTAGGCGCCCGGCGCCTAGAGGCAGCACGGGCGCTAGGCGCCCGGCGCCTAGAGGCAGCACGGGCGCTAGGCGCCCGGCGCCTAGAGGCAGCACGGGCGCTAGGCTCCCGGCGCCTAGAGGCAGCACGGGCGCTAGGCGCCCGGCGCCTAGAGGCAGCACGGGCGCTAGGCGCCCGGCGCCTATAGGCAGCACGGGCGCTAGGCGCCCGGCGCCTAGTGGCAGCTTCGGGCGCTAGGCGCCCGGCGCCTAGAGGCAGCACGGGCGCTAGGCGCCCGGCGCCTAGTGGCAGCTTCGGGCGCTAGGCGCCCGGCGCCTAGAGGCAGCACGGGCGCCTAGAGGCAGCACGGGCGCTAGGCGCCCGGCGCCTAGGGGCAGCACGGGCGCTAGGCGCCCGGTGCCTAGAGGCAGCACGGGCGCTAGGCGCCCGGCGCCTAGAGGCAGCACGGGCGCTAGGCGCCCGGCGCCTAGAGGCAGCACGGGCGCTAGGCGCCCGGCGCCTAGAGGCAGCACGGGCGCTAGGCGCCCGGCGCCTAGAGGCAGCACGGGCGCTAGGCGCCCGGCGCCTAGGGGCAGGCTGCGGTCTGCTTGTTTCCTTCATCTTGCGGGTGTTCGTGTGCATTCTTCGGAGGATTTTTCGTACGACAAATAGTCTTAGCCGTTGATTTCGAGGTAACCGTTTTTGACCCCAACAGTTAGCCCCCCAGCGTGGAAGACGCGAGAGCGATTTTGCGCGTGGAAGATCTTATGTTTGGAAAATCGAAATTTTCGACTATGAATATTTTATTCCGAAAAATCCCACTATCCTTTGATTTCTTATAAGTAGCACTCCACCCCCTCTCATTTCTCACCCACCTTCTCCTTTTCAATCCTTAGAAAGTATGGCTTCCTCTCTAAACGAAAAGAAAGATTCCGACGTCGAGATGAGCGATGCCAACCAAGCCTCGCCGGCGCGAGAGGTTCCTGCCCTCACGCAGACGTTTGTCGAGGGGTTCAGTTCCTTTCAGGAGAAGATGGAGCGACGCCGTGCCTTGATGGAGTCCAGCGTGGCCGGTCCGAGTGCTTCTTCCGTTCCGACTCCTGGACCCGACGTTGTTTCAGCTCCAGATTCCGCGGTTTTGGTCCCTGAAAATGCTGTCGCTCCAGCTTCAATCTCTACGATTCCGGCTCCTGAACCCGACATCCCTTTGCCTGCCGGAGAAACTGTTGTTCCGGAGCAGGCGCCCGGCGTCCAAGCTCGCCCAGAAGGCTCTTCTTTGGCGCCGATACTGGTTTCAGAGGATGCGGCGGAAGTCATGCCTCCCCCTCCAGAAAAGAAGAGGGAGATCGTTCTGGGACTTCCTGCATCCAGTGCTATCCCGCCATCGAAGGGACGTTCGAGAGCTGGAGCTACTGGATCAGCGAAGAGGAAAAGGTGTGCCAAGAGCGAGGAAGGCGAAGTTTCGGCAAAACTATCGCACCACCGTTCTAAGGTATTTTCGTGAGGCCCCCTTTTCTTTCACTGACTCATTCGATTCTCACATTTCTTTCGTGCGATCAGTTCGTGTCGTTAATCGACGGGATGCTTGGAGATTGCGGATTGGAGGTCACACGTTTGTCCCAGGAGCTGGATTCGTCGCGAGAGGCCTTGAAGCGTACCGAGGCTGTGCTTCAATCGATCGAGAGCACTCATGCCGCCCAGATATCGACGCTCGAAGCTAGGATCAGCGATCTCGAACGTGACTTGGGAAAGACTGTGAGCTCGCTGCTTAAGGCGAAGGAGGAGAAGAAGAGCAAGTCCTCGGAGGTTCGACGTGTCAGGAGGAGGATTCAGCGCTTCGAGGAGACGGGAGCCTGCACTACGACGGAGCTTACCGACCCATCATCCTCGGCTGCCCTGGTCCCGGACTCGGAGATTCCAGAAGTACAGGATGCTGGACTTGTCGCGGACAAAGGCGGCGAGGAGGTCGGTGCGGGCGATGGCGAGGCTGCTCTTGCTTCGGGTGAATCGGAGGACGAAGGTGGCGTTCCGGAGGACGCCTAGGTTGATCAATCCCTTGAAGGGATTTTTATTTTGATTGTATTTCGGCCGTTGGTTGGCCATTATGTATGATTTCGGGACTGGCCGTTGGTGGCTTTGAATCCCTGCCCTTTTTAGGGCATTGTAATGAACTTGCTGTTTGCGTTTAAGAAATATTTTGTGCTTAGAACTTCTGTTTGTCGAAGTTAGAGGGGCAGGATATGAGTTGTCGTCTCATCCTTGCCTCCCTGGTGATCACCGAATCTGTTGCTTGTACAAAGCGAGATTTTCCTGCGGTTTACGACTTACGCGAAGATTCGTGGAAACGTACAGACTCGAGTGAAGAGACAAGTTTTGGGATCTCGCGTCGTTGACGCTTTGCCTGTGAGATGTTAGGATACCAGCAAGGCTGGGTTTAGGGCAAGACCTAGGTTTACTCTCAGACTAAGGTTGTGCGATGACAAATCGGCTTTCGTTTTTGCCTGTTTGTGATTTTAACCTGATTCGTACCGTTTTAAAATCCGCGAAGTGGTATCGGCTTATATGATTTGTCTGGGCACGAATCGAGCTACTTCCTTTACGAAGTGCTGAACCAAATTTGGAGTTTTTGTATAGCGCGCTATGGGATCCTTGTCGGATGTAAAAGAGCCTACCCTTAGGTGGCTTGTCTGTTTAGGACGTTAGAGTTCGTTTGTTGTGATCAGCAACAACGATATGATGCCGTTTAGAAGGCGTATGAAGGTTTTATTCGAAAAACGAATGTTCAGGCACGAAGCGACGTCTCGCAGTGCTTTGAAGTTTGTTTTTCTTATGCCATAAAGGACTATGGGCTTTTAGGAATCGCGGAGCGTTTCCGGGCGATAGTTTATGATTTATTTGATGGATACTGGATCCATTGTTGAGGCTGTTAAGCGATTTGATTGTGGAAAGTTTTCGAAAGTTAGGTTTTTCCGAAAATTGTGGGAGTGTACGAGTGCACGCACCCCACTCCCCCCCTTTTAAATCGGGGGGATAGCTGAACCCGCCGGTTGACGGGTTGCCTACGTACCTCTTTCGAGGATCAAGCCACCTCGTAGTTCTGTTATCCACGTTTTACGTTCTAGTGGTAGTGTTTCTTAAGATGCATCGCATTCCAAGTTCTCGGGATTTTTACGTCTTGCATGTTTGCGATTTGATACGAACCTGGTCGGACGACTTTTATGATTTTGTATGGTCCTTCCCAGTTCGCTCCCAGTTTTCCTGCGTTTCGTTCGGCAGTGTTTTGGAAGACTTTACGTAAAACCAGATCACCTTCTTTGAATCTGCGATGGCGTACGTTCGCGTTGTAGTACTTTGCGGCGGCTTGCTGATAATTTTGAATCCGGATGAGGGCTTGGTCGCGACGCTCGTTGACGAGATCAAGATTATCCAGCAGCATGGCGTTGTTCAGGTCTTCCCGTTCGGGAAGAAACCTCCCCCGTACGCCGGGGAATTCGACTTCCGCCGGAATCATGCATTCTGCTCCGTAAACGAGAGCGAAAGGAGTTTCCCCCGTTGCTCGTCTTGGAGTGGTTCGATGAGACCAAAGGACTCCTTCGAGTTCTTCCGCCCATCGTCCTTTCTTGGCTTCTAAGCGCTTTTTCAGTCCATCCAGGACGGTTTTGTTTATGGTTTCAGCCTGTCCGTTGCACTGCGGATATCTGGGAGTTGACTTGTTAAGTCGTATTTTCCATTTCTCGCAGAACGCCTCGAATCGTGTGGAAATAAACTGAGACCCGTTGTCCGTTACGATTTCGTATGGGACGCCGTGTCTGGTTATGATGTTTTTCCAGACAAAATTCTCGACTTGCACGTCCTTGATACTTGCGTAGGACTCTGCTTCCACCCATTTCGAAAAGAAGTCTGTGAGGACCAGTAGGAAACGTTTTTGTTTTGATTTGTGTAGAGGTCCGACGATGTCCATTGACCATCGCATGAATGGGTACGGAGATGAGATAGAGGAGAGGATTTCTGCGGGCTGATGAATTGTCGGAGCGTGCCGCTGACACTTCTCGCATTTCCGAGCGAACTTCTCGCAATCCTTTACCATAGTGGGCCAATAGAAACCGTGGCGTTTTATTTTCGTTGCGAGAGATCTTCCGCCGGAGTGGTTTCCGCACAATCCGGAATGAACCTCTTCCATTATTTTTCTCGCCTTCTCTCCTTCTGCGCAAGTCATGAGAGGTCCGGAGAATCGCCATTTGTAGATTTCGCCTTCCACGGTTACGTATCGTGCTGCCTGGACTTTGATTTTCCGGGCTGCCCATTTCTCCGCGGGTAAGGTGCCATCTACGATGTAGGCTCTGATAGGTTCTAGCCAGGGAGTGTCGCAGCCGTAGTCTGTTTGGTCTGCGTCGTCTTCCGGCTGGTCTTCGTTTTCTTCAGCGCCTTCGATCTGCGCTCTAATTAGGTTGGCGATTACCGGTGGTCCGATGCCCGGGTGCTCGATGAATTCGACGGGGATTATTCTTTTAAGTCCCGGATCTGAGCTTGAGGCTAGAGCTGCTAAAGCATCGGCCTGGACGTTTTCCGAGCGGGGAATCCTGGTTAGCGCAAATTGCTGAAAATCGTGGGCCAAGTCTTGGACGACCTTCAAATATGCGTTCATTCTTTCATCCCTTGCTTCGTATTCTCCGCTGAATTGGTTTGCGACTAACTGAGAGTCGCAGTAAGCGTGAATATTTTGAATCTTCAGCCCGTGGGCCAGTCGTAGGCCAGCAATTAGTGCCTCGTACTCTGCTTCGTTGTTTGATGCATGAAAATCCAAGCGGAATGATTGCTCGAGGATTTCCCCCGTTGGTGAAGTGAGTCGGATCCCGATTCCGGATCCTTGCTTGGATGAGGATCCGTCGACATAGAGATCCCACGTTGAACCAGGCTCCTTGTTAGTTAAATCCGCTGTGGGTAATTCTACCAGGAAATCCGCGAGTACCTGCGATTTCGTGCAGGTTTTTGGACGATATTCGATATCGTACTCGCTCAGTTTGATTGCCCACTTCGCGAGTCTACCAGACTGGCTTGGACTGTGTAGAATCGTCCGTAGCGGGAAAGTGGTAAGTACCACGATGGTGTGAGATTGGAAATATGGTCTGAGTTTTCTCGCCGAGGTTATAACGGCGAGTGCCAACTTTTCCATTAGCGGATACCGAGTTTCGGCATCCAGCAACGTTTTGCTAATGTAAAAGACCGGCTTCTGTTCTCCGAATTCTTCTTGAATCAGGACGCCACTGACTGCTGACGCGGACACTGCGATGTAGAGGAACAAGGGTTCTCCGACTACGGGTTTCGCGAGGATAGGAGGGGTGGCCAGATATTGTTTCAGCTGTTGGAAAGCTTTCTCGCAATCCTCTGACCACTCGAACTTTTTGTTCCCCTTCAAAGTTTCGTAGAAAGGGAGGCACTTATCCGTGGACCGCGAGATGAACCGGTTTAAGGCCGCGAATCGTCCGGTCAGCCTTTGAACTTCCCGCTTGGTTCTTGGGGAGGCCATTTCTATCAGTGCGTTGATTTGTTTTGGATTAGCCTCTATTCCGCGGAATGTTACGAGGTACCCGAGAAATTCGCCCGATGCTACGGCGAATCTGCATTTAGCTGGATTCAGTTTCATGTTGTGTTGGTTTAATCTCTCGAAGCATTCCTCTAGATGGAGTACGTGGTCGCGTTCGTCGAGAGATTTTACCAACATATCGTCGATATACACTTCCATGGTTTTTCCGAGTTGCTCGGCAAACATTCGATTGACGAGCCGTTGATATGTGGCGCCGGCGTTCTTTAGGCCGAAAGGCATTACTTTGTAGCAATAGGTTCCTCTGTCGGTAATGAATGCTGTCTTCTCGCGATCGTCGGGATTCATCATGATCTGATTGTATCCGGAGAACGCATCCATGAACGATAGAAGTTTGTTTCCCGCGGTTGCTTCGACTAGACGGTCGATGTGCGGGAGCGGAAAACAATCCTTCCGACACGCTTTGTTAAGGTCAGTGAAATCGACGCACACTCGCCATTTCCCGTTCTTCTTCTTGACGACGACGGGATTGGCGAGCCAGTCGGGATATCTTACTTCTGTTATCGATCCAACTTTGAGGAGTCTTTCGACTTCCTCATTAACCGCGGTCGCCCGTTCAGGACCTAGCTTTCGCCTCTTTTGTTTCACGGGTTTATGAGTTGGATCAATGTTGAGTTCGTGACATGTTATGTTGATGTCGATTCCTGGCATATCTTCCGCAGCCCAGGCGAACGTATTTAGGTTCTTCTTGAGACATGCGATGAGTTCTGCTTTTAAAGGATCGCGAAGATTGGCCCCAATCTCCACGCATCGTTCTGGGTTAGTCTCGTCGAGGCAGACCGAAATCACTGGTTCGCAAGTGGGCTCACGTTTCCCTTCCAGGGCTTCAGCTTTTCGCGACTGCCAGATGATTTCTGGAGGGTCTTGCGACGCTGGTTCGTGGGTTGCTTGCTTCTTTGAGTTAGTTTCGGGCTCGGAGTTTTTTCGTTTTAACCCAGCGGCCAAGCAGACTTGCGGCGTCTTACGATCGCCTTGTATTGTTTCGACTCCGAGGAGGGATGGAAATTTGAGGCACAGGTGGAAAGTCGAGGGTATTGCTTGCATGGAATTTAACCACGGAGTCCCGACGATTGCGTTATACGCTGCAGGGCCGTTGACTACCAAAAATTCCACCATCTTTGTGACACTCCCGGCTCTGACCGAGAGATCGACCGAGCCGAGGGTCATTGTGATGTTTCCTGAGAGTCCGATTATTGGATTGGGATCGTCCGTGATAATGCTTAGGTCGAGTCCCATTCTCTCGAGAGTGTTTCTATATATAATATTTGTCGAGCAACCGGTGTCGACCAATATTCTTGCTACGTCGATGTCCTGGATCGTTAGTCTGATGACGAGGAGTTCGTCGTGAGGTTTGGCTTGATTAGCCGTTGCTCCGTCCCCGAATGACACGATGTTGCGGACAGGTGATGTGGCCATGCTGTCGTTATCAATCGTAGGTTTTTGAGTAAGAGAATCCGACCCCCCCTCCTTCTAGCGTCAAACTGTGGGAACCGAAATTCGCACTGTCGATTTTAGTTAAGTTTTATCGGAGGAAAACCAAGTAAACCTAGTTTTCCCTGAAGGCTCGGATTCTCTGCGACAACCAAACGAAATTGATAAAAAGATAACAATGCGGAAAAGTCGCGCTAAGGCGTTTATTAAACTGATGATAAGATGAATACAATATTCTTCCGAAAAACAGGAAGTAGAGATACGCTGAAGAGGAAACAACGGAAATATAGGAGACAAGACGTTCTAAGTCTTGCTCCGCTAGTCTAGCCTCCTAAGTCCTAAGTTCCCTAAGCTAGCAGGAATTTCTCTAAAACCCTAGATTTCGGATCTGGTCTCTCTCTCGGTGATTTTCGCTCTGCCTTCCTTTGTCTCCCTAAGCTCCTTTATATACTCCTTCCTATGACGGTCTATTCTCCTTCTGGGCCGCAAGGCGGGCTTTTTCCATTTTCGTCAACCTTCATGTTTACCTTCGGGAAACTTGACATTTATCCTCCCGGAAACTTAGGATTTATCTTGTTGCGTAAATCGCCGTACCTATCCTAGATAATCGTAAATGGGTTGTCCGATCGCGTTTGGTCCCTTTCGGGCCGTTTCGAGGACTTCCGCTGTTTTCTACGATTTCTTCGGAAGACCTTCAATCCTTCGTAGAGTTGAGATGCGTGGTGTCTTAGATAACCATCATCGTTTCGTATGAATGATTTAAGATCTTCCTTCCGTTGATATCTTACGAGTTTCCGAAGTGTTTCCGACGGTTTTTAATTCAGAGTAAGAACGGGAGTTTTGTATGCGGAATCCCAATGATTCATTCCGCGATGACTTGGGAAGGACTCAAGGCGCAGATTACTGACGGTCGGGGCCTAGAACTCGTGCACAGAAGATTGTCGCTCGAGGACCCGAGGCAGCACGGGCGCTAGGCGCCCGGCGCCTAGAGGCAGCACGGGCGCTAGGCGCCCGGCGCCTAGAGGCAGCACGGGCGCTAGGCGCCCGGCGCCTAGAGGCAGCACGGGCGCTAGGCGCCCGGCGCCTAGAGGCAGCACGGGCGCTAGGCGCCCGGCACCTAGAGGCAGCACGGGCGCTAGGCGCCCGACGCCTAGTGGCAGCTTCGGGCGCTAGGCGCCCGGCGCCTAGAGGCAGCACGGGCGCTAGGCGCCCGGCGCCTAGAAGCAGCACGGGCGCTAGGCGCCCGGCGCCTAGAGGCAGCACGGGCGCTAGGCGCCCGGCGCCTAGGGGCAGCACGGGCGCTAGGCGCCCGGCGCCTAGAGGCAGCACGGGCGCTAGGCGCCCGGCGCCTAGAGGCAGCACGGGCGCTAGGCGCCCGGCGCCTAGAGGCAGCACGGGCGCTAGGCGCCCGGCGCCTAGAGGCAGCACGGGCGCTAGGCGCCCGGCGCCTAGAGGCAGCACGGGCGCTAGGCGCCCGGCGCCTAGGGGCAGGCTGCGGTCTGCTTGTTTCCTTCATCTTGCGGGTGTTCGTGTGCATTCTTCGGAGGATTTTTCGTACGACAAATAGTCTTAGCCGTTGATTTCGAGGTAACCGTTTTTGACCCCAACAGACTTGAACAATGACTAAGATTTAATCTTCGAAGACTGATAACATTTCCAATAGAAAAGGGGAGCTCTGCTAGATTTGAGCAACCATGAAGATTCAATTCTTGGAGACTAGTGGCAGTTGAGAGATCAGGAAGCTCCTTTAGATTTTTGGAATCAGACAAATGCATCCATTTGAGATTTCTAATCGTCTGTACAGAAAAGAAAAAACCAATATAAAGAAAACGTCCAGTAAGATCTTTTTTCTTCTTCTCAACTAAAGTACAAGCAGACAAATTGTAGATTCAAATAAAAATGAAGTAACACGAAATCTTAGACTCTTAGATATAGAAACATGTTTACTTACTTTATTTCCTTCCCACAATTTCTCAAGGTAGTTGCTCTTCCGCAAGGCTATTTCCACCAGGAATTCCGGAATAAAATTAGAAGGGAGACATGTCATCGGAAAAAAATCCCAATGCAAAAGTCTAAGATTTGGAGGCAGACATGTCATTAGGTCTATGCTGTGATGACATATTTGTTTGGGACGTCCAGAATCAGAATCAGAATCAGAATCAGCTGAATGCAAAAGTCTTAAGAATTGAACATTGGACATTCTTTCAAAAGCCCTGTCACTTATCCTCAACTCCATCTTCAACTCTATAAGCTTCAAATCTATGCCTATAACACTTCGACTACCCTGCAAAAAGAAAGAACCCAATGATTTTCCTAATCAAACTTGGTATGGAGAAACACAGTGAATGACAAATAGTAATAGGAAAACTTACTAGTGTCTCATTTCGTAGGACTTGGCATATATCTCCAACATCAACCAAAAACTGACGCTGCCCAGGTTCGTGAATGGATTGTTTACGAACAATTTCTCTACCCAAACGTGCTAGCAAATCATGGATTTTTATATATCCCCCATCAACAGATATGAAAGATTTCTCAGCTAAAACACGGAGCTGACCTTTCACACCGAAAAAATTGCTTGCAAGATACTCTTCCACTTTCTCAATCTGCTCATTGTTGAAAAAGCAAGCTAAATGAAGAAATAAATCTTGAGCATCAACACATAAGGCATCGTAACGTAACTTTAAACTACTTTCTATTTCTCCATCAAGTCTAGCACTTAACCTTGGTAGTTCCTCTTCCCACTCATGCTTGTGCATTCCTTTGAAATAAGATCCCATTACCTTTAGCGCCAAAGGGAGATTACCGGCAAATTCTTTAACTTCCCAAGCAAGTTTCTCAAAGCCATCATATGGGGAGTTTTGACCAAAAGCATACATGCAGAAGATTTCAAAAGCATCACTGAAACCTGGATACTCAACCTTGTAAATATGGTTAATCCCACGTGCAGTCAATATTTTTTTATCTTGCGTTGTGACAATAATCCTACTTCCAGGACCAAACCAGCTATGGTCTTTCGCCATGGCATCTAGTTGCATCAAATGGTCTACATCATCGAGAACGACAAGCACTCTCTTGTCTTTTAACCTGTCTGGCGCAACTCCTAAATGATGAATTTGGATATCCTCCTGGTTGATTATTTTAGATAAAAATGCTTCCTGTAATTTCAGTTTCGCGCTATATTCATCGGAACAAATGTCTTGGATAACCGGGCCTCGTGGTCTGGTGGTAAAGGAACCTCGGCTGAGGTGCCCGCCATCACGAGTTCGAGACCCGGCCACAGCGGATTTAACATACTTTCCGCTGGGCCCCAGGACCGCCTTCGGGTGGATAGTCGGTCGCCCAAATAGCGAACCGGAGACCTGAGTCATCAAAAAAAAAAAAAAAAAAAAAAAAAAAACAATGTCTTGGACAACGTCTTTTTATATTCTCCATGAAGACACTAAGCTGGAACTCGTGAGAATGTTTGCTAAATAGAACTCTGGCGATGGTGCTCTTACCAATTCCAGAAGGACCCCAAATACCTATTATCCTCGCTTCATTGGAGCCTAAGAGTAAGAACGGCTCCATCTTTTTCATATGAGCTTCCATCCCAATAAAACCTTCGAAATCACTTGATATCACAAAATTAATTAGCTCATTCGAAACATTAGTGGCGATATCTTCGACCATTGATGCTTCATCATCCCTAAAAAAAGGAAAAGATGAATACATTATTTAAAAGTTTACAATACATAATCAAAAAAAAAATGATAAAGAGATGATCAAATTTTACGGATTTTTATTCTATTCTATTTTAATTTTTGTATAAAAATAAGCAATTTTTTTGTTAAGCAAATTAATTTTATATATAATAACAAACTTTAAAAAAACGAACTAACAAACTTTCACGTTTTTTTACTAAGAACATTTCACATTTTGTTATCTAAAATTATCACCGAGACCCTATTTTTTTTTAAATGCAATAATTTTTCAGGCTTCTATAATTTTAGAAGGAGATCACTCGTAAACCTAAACTCTGTGATCTTTTTGAAACGATTTCTTAAGTCAAGTTATATCGAAACTGATTTTTCTTTCTTGTTTTTTTTTTTTTGAATTTTTGTATTCATCAATATATATATATATATATATATATATATATATATATTCGATGTATTTGAAAAATACCAAGTAAAAAGCATGGGGACAACAAACCAGTTGCTTGAATGGTAACCAGCGATTGTGGCCACCTTCTCCAAAGCTTGTTTCCACCTCCTAATATCCTCCTTAGCTTGACCCACGCAAGTCTTTTTGAAAACCTTCCCAAAGTCTCCGGTCAGCTTCTTTACATCAGATGGATCTACTTTACAGAAAATTGCCATCACAGTTTGATTCAGCTCTTCCCTGCACTTCAAAATCTCCACCAGCTCCTCAAGACACCACTTCGAAGAAGCATAGTTCCTTGAGAGCAAGATGATCACAATCTTAGATCCTCTAATCCCACGTATGAGTTCGGGACCAATTGATTCTCCTCTCTTGATCCCATAATCGTTGAAATATGTGATTCCCTTTCTTTTAAACTCCTTTTGAATGTGACTAAGAAAGTTATTGCGGACATCTTCCCCCCGGAAGCTCATAAAGACATCGTGTATCCAGACGTGAGAGGAAGAAGATTGAGAAAGTGATGAAATAGATAAAGAAGATGGTGGTACTGACATAGACAAAGAAGACGAATCGAAAGATCGAGGAACTGATGAAATAGATAAAGAAGATGGTGGTGATGAATAAGACAAAGAAGAAGAAGTATCGAATTCTTTGTTTTCTTGATGGGATCTGAGTTTTCGAAAAATCAAGATGAATCCTATTGCGGCAGCAACGATGTTAAGGAGAAGAGAGAAATCCATTTGTGCGGTAGTGGAGAAAGGATCAGTGAGCTTTTTGTGTAATTGAACAAAGCGACATAGAACGTTGACTCCACTGGGGGACTAAGAGAGACTTTGTGGAAATAATTTCACCGGTCAAAGTTGAATGCTCCACCATTCTTTGTAGTGGTTGGTGGTTGGGCATACTATTCAAAGAAGGATAAAAAGGCAAGGGAGAACAGAAGCAACTTCAAGGAAATTAGTGATCGATACCTGTCGGATATCAATTTCTCTACATAGAAATTGATAAGGTCGCACTTGAGATTCCACAGCGAAGAGAGCCATCTTCTCAGGAAGCTTCATCCTCGGCTTCAACCCCATAATTTTTCTTGAATCGTGCATAGAACATTTCAAAAAGTAGGTTATGCTGAATGGAAACTTAAATTAATTGACTGAAGGAAGCTTCGTCCTCAGTTTCCACTAACATGACGGAGCCAAGGTTTCCAGAGGACGTAGTCCTTGTATAATAAGGGCTTTTTTCAATACTAACCTAAAAATTCAAGTCAAATCTAAAACCAACTCCTTTTTTTTTCTCATTACTATTCATCAATGAATTTTCCAAACTATCTTTATGTTTTTGAAATATTTACAAAACTGCCATTATTATTTATTTTTTTAATAATTTCGAAAATGACCAAAAACCTATTACACCCTAATCATTTCTTCTTATTTACAACAATGCCATCATCATCAATTTTGCAACCACCATTGAACCACCATGTTTGAGCTCATAAAAGCTCAATAACTCAATTTTAACCACTTTTTCTCTTCTCTAAGTAAACAAATCTTTTATTTTCTCTCATTTCCTCTACATTTCTATCTAAAAAACTCTCACATCTTTCATTTTCATCTCACAAATTTCATATTTTCGAGTTTCTTCATTAGCAAATCGTCAAAGATGCTTCCTTTTGCTCAGTTTATGAGTTTGGACGGTTTAAAGGGTCGGAATCAAGGTTCACACCAGAAAAAGGTAACTGTTTACATGGTTTTCATCACTTTTTCAGTCTGTATCGCGATGGTAGACTGCTTTATATGTCTACACCAATGTGTAGATGTACGATTTAGTCTATTTGTCAACGAAAAAGTCAGTTTCGCAATTGACTTTTTTAACTTTTTTTTGTAACGCAGACTTTCCCAGCAGTCTACATCCTTACCTTTGACTACAAAAACAAAAATCTACGTAGACCTACCAAGACGGCTACGTAAAAGAAGTTAATTTTACATTTGACCGAACTTTTGACTTTCTTAAGTAGACTTCAAAGGAAGTCTACGAAATGTAGGCTGCCAAAGAAGTCTACTTAAGGTCAGTTTTGTATTTGACCAAAACATCGACTTCGTTGAATAGGTTGGTTTTGTATTTGACTAAAATGTTTTTAAATAAAATAAACATTTTTTAAATTGTAGACTTCAAATGCAGTCTTCTCATCTTGCACAAAAAAATTTAGACTGTTTGTGAAGTCTACAAATTTATTTTGGTCAAATGCAAAACCAACCCTTGGGTTTTGAAGTTAGACCTTATGCGAAGTCTACCAAACTGTAGACGTGCATTTTAATCTACACATAGAAAGTCAAACAATGGTCAATTGCAAAACTAACTTTTTTCAAAAAAAATAAAACATGTAGACTACATATGAAATCTACATTCGAAAGTCAAAACTTGGATGAGTTCTGGTCAATAGCAAAAACTAATTTTTTTAATGTGGTAGACTAAAAAGGAAGTCTAAATGTATAAAGTCAAAACTTGGATGAGTTCTGGTCAAATAAAAAAAGTAACCCGTAAAATTTTCAATTGCAAAAACTAACTCAAATAGTAGACCTATTTGACCGTCTACAAACGTAAACTAAAATGAACGTCTACACTGTCGTAGACTGATTGAAAAGTCTACGTAGGAAAATAAATTAAAACTGAATTTTCGTATTATTCATAAAATTTATTCAAGATTTTTTTGTTTGAAAGTGTGTGTTAGTTAATCCTAATGGGTTTGAGTGATTTTGAAAAGAAAAATTGTTGTAGTTATGAAATTATAATACTTTTGGTTTGAGTATATAGTTTGCTAATAAGTGTAGACGTCTTTGTAAATCTACATCTATAATTTTTTTTTACGAAAAATGGTTCAGTTATTTATTGTATACAGAGAATGAGTGGTGAAAAACTCTTTTGTAGCAGTTTATGATATGATCGTTGAGTTAAGGTATTCCTTACCAACCCTATGTTACATAGACAAGTATATGTTGAATTTGTGGCATGCTTACGTTGAACTTGTGTATCTTTAAGTCAATTTTACACATATTCTACTGCTTTGAAATCATAATACATGTTAAACTTATGTTAAAATACACCCATAAACGTTACTGCATTGTCCAGATGATTCCAATTTAATAATATTGATTTTTACAGAGTGAATACAAATATCTTGCGAGAAAGTCAAACCGACAAAATGTAATTAGCTTTCACCTTTCTTGATAAACAAATTCCAGCTAAAACTCATTCAAATTTTATTATGTCAATACTTTTACAAGATTCAAAAATACAACAAAAGTAAAAGAAGCACATGTGTTTCCCATAGTTCCAAGTAACAAATGCAAAAGTTCCAAGGAGTTGATGTATCAACCGTTGGACCAGCCAGAACCAACGTGAAGAAGCATATTAAGCAAGTGAGATACTAAGCATATCCCAATGAATTTAGTAAGCTCAAACCCACTTATATAAATCCAGCCAACCTCAATTTTTCTTCGTAGACATTCTCCCCGAGCTTACCAATAAAAAGAGTATTTCAAGTTCACCTCCTTTGGGCTCTTGAAAGCGTGCATCAGTCTTGATCAGTGATCACTAGCTCTGAGTTGGTGTTACCTCCACATTTTAGGATGAATAGGGCTGAAGAACCTGGGTTGAATAGGAGGACTGCCTTCTTCCAAGTTAAGCAAGCAAGGCTGCTTCACTTCTCATTTGTTGTAACATCTGATCCCTTAAACGGATCCCTGCTGATTCAAATCAGGAGGCAAAACTGAACAAATTAATAATAGAGCTGAAATAAAGGCTGAGAACGTCACCTATCATATTATGAAAATTCAATTATCAGTAAGTAATATCCCAGTCATTAATGGGAAGAAACTAGAGAAAAAAATATTCTCGAAGAAAAACAATAATAGTGTGTATGTGTGAGGATGAGAGAGCTCGATTTGTGGTGAAGGAGACTTTCCTCACACAAGCTAAACCACACAAAACAAACCCAATAATGAAATGACCAAATATCAACAAAAGGAACATGCATAGATATTGGACATACCATTGCTGTGAGCAAAACTTCTCAGTAGGCGACATGTCTCCACCAGTATCACAAAATCCCCCGAGTTTTTTGCCTTGAAGAAAAACAGTAAATGACGGAGGAAACTTGAACCTGGTTCAAAACAAATGCCTGAATGCAGAAAAAAAATACTAAAAGGTCAAAAGACAAATAGATGACCACTAACCATAGAATAATCTAACGACCAAAAGAAAGGGAAAAAATATAACATTACTCTAAGAACAAAGAAAAGTACCTGCAACATTCTGGTAATTATACCCATAGGTTTCACAGAACTGTGATGAGTTGTCTTCGGGGTGGCCCTCTGGAATCTTTAATGATCCGATGAAACAACATGGACACTTTCAACATCTCCCACATCTGAGACCAGAAGCACTGTTCGCTGTGAAACCAACCAGATCTGAAACAACAGAAAATTAAAAGGCTAATTAACAAACTAAAAACATAACTCTGACGAAGTTCTGAAAATAGACATGAAACAGACCTTATCGGAGAGAAGATGTTGCAGAGACGGAGATGGAGACTACTTGGAGACCGTCGAAATAGTGCCGAAATCGCCTCGTCGGGGAGAAAGAGCAACGGCGCTAGATTTTGTGATTTTACCTAATTTCGCAAAAGATAGTGTATTTATATGTGAGGTACGTGATCCGGTTAGGTTAAAATTTTCCTGGTTTAAGTTTGGTTAAGTTAAACTATTTTGGTTAAAATCTGGTTAGATTAAAATTACTTTTGGTTTGGTAGACTTATAAATAAGTCTACAATGATTTTTTTCTTTATCTTTTATTATTTTTAAAATAAAATATACAAATTAAATTTCTTCTGTTCTTAATTCTTTTAATAATTTTAATATATTATGTACTGAATTTATTTTTAATAGTTATAATATATGATTTCACATTTTTATTCATAAAATTTGTGTGTAGAATACAACGATTTTGTTTCTTTTTCCTATATTTTTACAAAATTTAGTATATGATTTACTAACTTGTTTAATTATTTTAAATATTTGTAATATATGATTTAAATTTTTTATTTATAAATTGGAACATTTAATTTAAAATTAAAGAAACATGAACAAAATAGACTGATAAAGACGTCTCCTGATGTATAGACTTTATTGTAGGTCTACGAAACCCTAAACCACAAATCTCAAACCCTAAATAGTTTACTTGATAACCAAAAAGTCTCATTTATTGTATCAGATATCAAAATTAAACAAAATGTAAACTACTAAAAATTAATTAGCAGATTTAAGTCAATAAAACAAAAAAATCAAAATCTAAAGTATAACCCTAGAAATCTATCACTTAAAGACATAACATGTTACAACCTTTTGTTTCTAAACTATGAACATTATTTAACACATGGTTACCAATTTAGTATATATACCTTAAAATTGTTCAGTTATATAAATTTTTAATATATTTACTTCATATTATCTATTATATTGATGATTAATTAAAATCTATCATAATAATTATTTTTATACAATTTTAAAATTAAATTATTAGATAATTTTTGTGCGTAGACTACACATCAAGTCTAAATATTAGACTTCGTTGGAAGTCTATAAATATGTAGACTTCTTTCTTCTACATGTAGACTTCTAAAGGATAGAAGCGTAAATACAATCTCGTTTTTTTGTTTGGTCATAAGGACTAAATAGTATTTTCATCACCATTTGAGGTTGGTTCTGCATTTGACTGAAATTGGGGTATACCAATGCATTTGACTTCAATATTTAGGTTAGTTTTAGCAATTCTCCCGTATAATAATATATATACTAGAGATTCAAGAATGTTTCAAAAAAAAAAAATACTAGAGATTCAAGCATGTGTTAATTTTTATTTTTTTAAATTGATATATTGTTTTTCATATATTACTATTATATGTTTTATATGTTTATAATATAATTAATCAACTAGATTTTGATCCGCGCTATTTATTTTCCTTTATTTTTTTAAAATTGACAAATATTTATTACATATCAAATTTTCATATATTTGTGTTTTATTATATAAAAGGCTTAATTTTTTTATTTTTCTTTATCTTGTTTCATTTTAAATCACTATTTATGTTTGAAAAATTAAACTTTATTTTTTTAATGAATTAAATTTGTATAACTCTGATAAATTAATTTTATTATGTGGTTATTTTTTAATAAAAAAATATATACTTTTAATAATGATTTATACTTTTCAATGAATAAATTCAATTTTCTTTTATGAATGCATAAATTATATTATGAAAAACATAATAATTAAATTTTTAATTTTTGTTCACTACACAAAATATTAAGAATGGTTGAAAAAGTTATTTGAACATTGATTCAGTGGACCAAAAGAAAAAAAATATAAGAATTGGATCTGATTTTTTAATCAGTCCAAATTGCCCAAGAGATTTGATGTGGGTTGTGGGCTGGATCCGAAAAAAAAGATCCAATATAAATGTGTTATTAATATTACTTGATTGCCCTTAATGAAACATGCAATCTTTGTAAGGAAAGAATATATCTAGGTAAAAAATCAATAAGATCCTGCTTTAATATAATAAATAATATTATTTGCAAATTGATTTTTTGCAACAGAGCTCTCACGTTAAAAGTTAGAGCTGCTAATAGCGATATTACCCTTAATGAATAAAATATAAAAACAAACGAAAATATAAAGCGAAAATTAATTTGATAATTGATTAAAATTAATTATAGTAAGGATTATCCAAAAATTGAAAATATATTTAAAATATAAATATAATTCAAATATATGTTGTGTTGTTATCCGAAATTGTTTTTTAATAAAATTTTAAAAAAAAACATAAAGTATATATAATTAATCAAATAATTTTCAAACAAAAATAAAAATAAAAATTTATTCATAGACTTTTAATTAGTAACACATATATTTATAAGAACTTATAAAACATTTAATAACTATGATTTAATATAATAAAAATTACCCAAATATATAAACAAATAAGCTTTATGAAATCAGATAATTCATCAAAACTGATATATAACTGATATAATAAAAATCTATTTTAAAAATCAAAAAGATAATTCATATACATATTTTGTTACTATCCAAAAATATCTTTAATAAAGATTGAAAAATTATTTCTATATATATTGTTATCTAAAAAGAATATCTTTTAATGATAAATAAAATTAGTTACAAAAATATATAATTAAAAATATTTCCACTATATCAGAGAGCTTCCAAGAAATTAAACGGAATAATAAATATATATTTTGATAAATAAATTTCATATATAAATAATTTGATATTCTGTAAAAATAATTAAGGTCATAAACAATGACTTATCATGCTATTTAATTAGTAATTGTAAACCGATTAAGTCCGCTTGAGCGGACACAACACCTAGTTGAATAATTATTTGAATATTTTTAAGTTTCTATATATCAGAATCGAACCCAAATAAAATAAAGTGATATATTTACTTTTGCTTATTTCTAGGTTAAATTCAAAATACTAGAACTGAATTGGTTAATATTGTTACTTTCGGTACAAATATCTGAACCGGCGTCAAATACATTAGTTTCAGATATTTGTAAGTTTCTATATATCAAAACTGAATTCATCTTGATTTAATAAGACCCGATTCAAAATTCACATGAAAATTTATAACACCAAATAAAGCCTAATTTCAAAACTCAAAAAGCTTGATATCCAAAATAAATAGTTCGTAGCTGAACAGGTATCCGACTGTCTATGTCTCACTGATTATGTAAACAAGTAAAAAAAAATGTTAACCGTTTTGAATCCTTGCCACAAAGAGAGTAATTTCATTCAAATATGTCAAATTATTATAGTTAATAATTAAATAAATGCTGTCAAAATATTGTAGTAAATATAATTAGTGAAGTAGTTAAAAAGTGAGAAAATAAATGTAAAAGATAAAAAAAAAATTGAAAACAACTAATTTTTTTTGTACTTTTGTAATAAATGATGTCAATTTATTTAGTAAAGATATTTAATAAAGTGATTAGAATTGATTAAAAATTGAATGAAAATCTGTAAAAATCACTAAAAATAGGTAAGTATTATTTTGTAATAATATTCATGTTTCCAAGCAATTTTCATTTATACTATTATCTATGTTTTCAAACAATTCTCATATGTACTTCGGTTTTAATATATATACTAGAACTCGACTCGCACTCTCGTGTGGGTGTTTGATTTAATTTATGTTTAACGTAAATTTTTAAACTGTCTGCTTTATATAAAAACATCATGTATGTTTTTTGTGATTTGACGATGTAGTTAATCCTATGAAAAAATTATCTCCATTTAACACATGCGATTTAGTTAATATGTATACAATATTATAATTGTCAATATATGAATTTCAATTTGGTTATATACACTTTGGAAATGTAATTAATTAATTGATTGGTTATAAATGCAGTGACATAATCTGTAAATAAAAAGAAATATAAAAAGGAAGTAGTTAATTTATTTTAAATGCAATAGTTAAATGTGTAAATAAAAGAAAGTATCAAAAATACTGCTATCTAAATGACCAAACAATTCTTATTTAAATTGTTATTCATGTTTCCAATTAATATCAAAATGTATTTCTGTTTTAATAATATATACTAGATACTAGATTTTGACCCGCGCTTTCAAAATGCGGGTTTATGTTTGGTGAAAACTTTATATAATCACATTTATGTAATCCGTCTTGTATATGAATTTATATAATCTGTCTCATATATGTATTTTATATTCGGGTTTACGTTCGGTTAGATATTTTAAATATAAATCAATATAACAGTTTTATAGTTTTGATTGGTGTTTTGAAACCTGACTCGGACCTGCCGTTGAACGGATTACCGGTTGGTAACCCAATATTTATAATATTATGATTTTTGTAATGATAAGACAAATTCGGTGATCATAAGTTAGAATTTTTTTTAAAATATATTTATATTTCTGAAAATCGTTTTAAATGATAATGATTGTTGTCAAAATTAATAATTTTAGAATTAACTAAAATCTTAAAGAGTTACCGGCATGCTATTATTGAATTTAAATAACTTACCAGTCTAACCAAACTCATAACAGAACCAAACGATTTCACCAAATTTTTTTTGTTATGTTCGGCAATATTCAACTGTATTATCATTTCAAAACGGGAAATAAACAATAGTATATGAGATTAGATTTAGGGAAAAAACAGTTTAAAATCAAAACATTAAATAGTTTAAAAAACGACGAAGTTTCAAACATACCGGTTGGAAAAATACTAAAACGATGCAGTATCAAACAGGGAAATAATCACAAACCAAAATTAAATTAGTAAACCAGTGGTTAATAACAAACCAAAAAAATAATAAAAAGAAACCGTCGCAGAATATCTTAATGAATACAAATGAAAGACTTCTCAATAAGGGTAAAAAGAGTAAAAATACAAATATGTTTGTGCTTTAATAATATATACATATTCTGTGTAATAGTTCAATCTTACTACCACTTCAAATCCTGCATTTTTTCTGATATAAAAATCTTTCTATTAAATTTAGCAGATTATAAAATATAGTGTTTTACAAATCTTTTCAGGTCGAGTTTCTGTTTCAATTGAAAAGGCCACAAGTTATTGTGATCAAGAACCAATTAAATGAGACTGTCCCATATAAAGATACCCAAATTGATGTAGTCATCTGAATTATGTCAGGCATATCACCAGTTGTGATTAACTCAAAAGAGTAAAGCTACAACCATCGTCACATGCAGCTGAAACCAGAAGAGGTTCCAATATATCCTCTCATGTTCAACCATTTCCGCACTTCTATTCTTCTCTTGTAGACTGATAATTTCATGTTACAACTCAAAACTCATCAGCTAAAAAATCCATCGTCCACAAGTACTCCATTTTACAGCCAACCGGCCAAAGCCGCATATGTTCCAACATATCATTCCAATTTCACAGTTTCTACACTTTCAGTGTACATGAAGTCATGAGCTTTTTAGGTTTTGTTTTTTTTTTTTGAGCAACCGAGCTTTTTAGGTTTCTTAAGGAATAATAATATGTTCTTTTAAAGGGTCAATATTGTTGACTCAAAAATATTTTCAAGTTTTTTTTCTTAAGTTTCGAATCGAATTCCTTTACAATTTAGAGCATATATATGTACTCTAAAAATTGGAGAGGTTAAATAATAAACTTATACAATTTAGAGGTGTTATATGAAAACTACACTTTTCAATACATCGTGTTTTCGAATAACATCCCTTGCGAGGAAGACCCACGAAGCGTTTGATTGGATAGCCTAACAAATTGATTTCAGAAACTACGAATCAATTTGATTCTTACCCCACCAAAAAGTTTGATGTATTTACGTGTGTACGAACACGCGATTCAGATTTTCAGAAACTACAAATCAATTTGATTCACCTTTTCAGTAATAACACGTACTATAACCTTTGTTTACAAGAAACAATTAAGCAAAGATTCTCAAAAAGGATAATAGAGAATGATCTTTTTACATATTTGATTTTTTCTCTTTATTTACTAACAAAATATAGCTACAAAAAATGATTAGAAATAGATAGTAAAATGTGTGTTAGAAAAAGATTGAGATAAGGCAAGTTTTTTCATCTAGTACAGTCTCTTTGTCTTCTTGCATGAATCAGACTCTATCAATAATTTTGGCAGGTCTTAGTAGAAATAGTACCAAAGGCTACCACTCCTCTATGATCTAAACCTTTTAATTATTTTATTTATTATATATTTAATTCATAGTTATGGCATCCCAAAAAAGTACGAAATTATTACAGTTTTGGATCTTTATGAATCCTCTGCCTATTGTGGAGGCTTTTGATTCCCTTGAAGCAATCAATGACCTCTCTGTCTCTCATTTGCCAGCAAAGAGAGATTGTTTAATGTTGTTTATGGTTCACATTTTTATACATCATATTTTCACTGAATCTTCCTCTGCTTCTCTCAGGTAATTTAATTATCTCGCTCTCTCTGCTCTTTCTCTCCCTATCTCTATATCTTCTTTCTCTTGGTCTTAAGATAAAATGTTGGTGTCTTTTCATGGTTTCAGGAGGAAGAATAACACTTAGGTGCAGCTAGAAGAAGAAATATACAAGAGTGGGGTTTTCTTGCGTGACAATGGAAGGGGGAGAAGAGTTTCAAGAAGAAGATGTGTGGTCAGTTTTGAGAGAAAAGGAAACTCAAGGTCCTCAAATGAGAATTTCCAAAAGTAGCAATCTCTTCTTAGCCGCTTCTTCATCTTCAGCAAGGTACATTCCTAAGGGCAACGAGGTCTCACGGGTAAAACAGTCATCTGCTCCAATGAATATTCCTGACTGGTCCAAGATTTATGGGAATACGAAGAAGAGCACCATAAGCAACCATTTTCATTCGTGGGCCACTCATGATGAAAATGATGATGAAGACTCAATGGTTCCTCCACATGAACTGGTGGCAAAAAGACTTGCATGAACGCAGATCTCATCTTTCTCCATGTGTGAAGGAATTGGAAGAACACTCAAAGGAAGAGATCTCAGCAAAACAAGAAATGCTGTCTTAACCAAGACAGGCTTCTTGGAATCGAACGTCACATCCACATCATCGCCACCATAATTATGTCATGGTATGGAGAGCATGATCAATATCTCGTAACTCTCTTTACCACCACCATATCATCTCATTATCATGAAATTAAACTTAAACTCTATGGTATCCACAGGATTTATTTAAAATGCAATGTTATTGTCGTTATCATCATGTAGGGAATCATGACTCTACCAATATGGTTGAGTTCTCTTTCTTTATTTGTTGTTGTTAGGTTTTTGGATCTTTTAGATAAACATGATGACGATGAGGATGACTTGTCAAGCCCATGCATGGGACCCATATCATTTTTTCTTATGTTGTCTTTAATTTGTATTAATACGCTTAAGATTTTAATTTTCGGAACATGGCACATCCTTTGGAACCTTTGATAACGAATTTTAAGAACCCCTCAATCTACTCGCCATTTGCTAGGCTCGATCAAGGAGAAAATGTTATTGATGATATATACTATCATTTTTGGTCCGACATAAGATTACAAGTCCTAACAAGTAGAGATGGAGTTGCTAAGTGATGGGTATCTTTTACCCATTTTCGGTTTTAGTTTTGGATATCTAGTTTCAAATGCTCTTACAACTGAAAATCATTTCGTTTTGTTTGAATCTGTTTAATTTATAAAAAAAATGTTTAATTTATTGTTAAAACCACTTTCAGAATATAAATCTACGATAAAAAGTTTGACTTTAATAAAGGCACTATAGTAAGATTTATTTTCAAACTAATATATCAGTAAGTGCACTATGGTTGGGCTTTAGTTTAGTTTGTCAATTTATCAACAAACATACCAGGTCATAAACATAACTAGTTTGTTCAGTATTCATCAAATTTTTCTTTATTCTCACTTAGAGTCAGCTTTACTAGCAAGTAGCAGCAACTAGCAAGTAGCAGCAACTAGCAACCCCGTTACGTGCGAAGGCCATTGTTTCATTGATATATGCCCAAAACCGACCCTCTTTAATCTTTATACATGATTTATTTATTCTATAATTGACTCTTCCGAAATTTAAATTTATTTTCTGTGATAACAATTGTGCCATTAGCTAGGACTAGAACGGATCGGGTATCCAAAGTATTTTAAAGTATCTGGATCCAGATTTGTATCTTGCAGATCCATGTTTTTGCTATCATTATTCGGATCAGGGGTTATCGGATATCCGGGTTTCGGATATCTTTTTAAATATTGTAATATCCGGTAGATATCCGGATCCAGATTTGGATCCTTAAAATAAATAAAAATAACATTAGAACATATAAAATATGAAAAATAATTGAAAAAAAATAAAAATATGTACAGTATTTTTAATTATATCTATGTATAATATAACAAAGTTGTATAAATTTGTATATATATATTAGTATAGAAATAAAAATATAGTAAATAATTTTTTTATATACATATATATTTCTATTTTTGAAATAATTATCCATAAAAATTACGGATCCGGATATCCGGAGTTAAAAATCAAGATATCCGATCCGGATTCGATTTGCACGGATCCAACATTTTACTATCCGGATTCGGATCCGACCCCTCCGAATATCCGAATTTTCGGAGCGAATCCAGATCGAATCTCGGATCGAATCCAAATCCGGATATAATTCCAGGCCTAACATTAGCTTTAAGTTTAACACTATGAAATACAGTATAGTAGAAACTAAACAACTAACCGAATAATAAGGCCCAGTTCAGCCCAAAAGGCTCGAAATAATTCGATGGTGCTGACGTAAGACAGGTGTAAGAGATTGCTTGTCGTCCAATCAACTATCAATACTAAGCCAAGTGGTTAACGATTCCCACAAACAGTGGAAGTTACGGTTCCGTGTAGGCAACCCTTTTAGAAAACCCTAAATCAATTATATACTTCTTGGTTTAGTTTTAATACTCTCTTTAGCCTCTTTTGATATTGACTTCTTATTCCCTATCAAATCGATTTTTCTCTGCAAACCCTAAGCTTCGACGAATCGCATACAGTTTTTCTCCGGGTATGTTTCTAGGGCTTTTCTCTGTTTATTACTTTCCTGATCTCGCATACGGTAGAGTTTAATCTTAGATCGTGTTTTATAAATCGAGATTATGATCTTTGCGTGTTTGAAATTTGCAGAGTCAGATCGAATGGCCATGGCTAAGAGTTCCTTCAAGCTTTCTCATCCTCTCGGTTAGTTCCTCTGATCTTCTCGTTTTTGTTTCTTAGTTCTTTTATTACCGAACACAAGTTTCTGATTTCTTTTTGTTGTGTCTGTAAAATTTACAGAACCTTGTTTTGGTTCAACTTTTGTATATGACTTTTATTCCTTGTCTGCTATTTGTTTGTGTTCTTTCTTGCTTCCTGGGAATACCGATTAGACTAAACCAAGCCTAGTTATTCTCTAAACGGCAGATTTATTCTAATGTGGTTTGATGCTTTGCTTTATGATTTTGTTAAATATTCAGAGGCAAGGATGGGTGAAGCCACTAGAATCAGAGAGAAGTACCCTGACAGAGTTCCTGTACGCTCTCACTTGATTAAACCTTATATTATTTTACTAAATTTAGTTGAGCATTGTTCTAATTTTTGAAACTTATTTCCTATAGGTGATTGTGGAAAAGGCTGGACAAAGTGATGTTCCTGACATTGACAAGAAGAAGTAAGTTATTTGCTTAGTAAATCTACTCTGTAATCCTGAAGATTATGTATGCTCAATCAACACACATATATTGTTTGTGTAGGTATCTCGTCCCAGCAGACCTAACAGTTGGTCAATTTGTTTACGTGGTTCGCAAAAGAATCAAGCTTGGTGCTGAGAAAGCAATCTTCGTCTTTGTCAAAAACACATTGCCTCCAACTGGTAAGGACTTTTAAAACTTAACATCATTCAAGAAGTTCAACATCAGAGTTTACTTTTTTACCTAAGAACTTGGTCTCACTGCTCTCTTCTTGTTTATTACCAGCTGCATTGATGTCTGCAATCTATGAAGAGCACAAGGATGAAGATGGGTTCCTCTACATGACTTACAGTGGAGAGAACACTTTTGGGTCTCTTATCGCTCATTGAATGAACTTTGATGATGTATATACATAAACTAGGAAGATAAGATGTACATTCCTCTTCCTTCTCTATGGCTTTTGCTTTGCTTTTCATGTTTTGAATCCTTTGCTTTTGGATTTTATAATATTTAGATTCATTCTTTTACACTCCAATACTAAAGCCATTGTTGCAAAACTTGTTTATACAACCACATAAGCAAACATAGTACAAAACTGAGAAGTTTGGTAAACAAAAATATAAGTACAAAAGCAAACATTTTAACCACAACTACACATTCAGTAGAAGATCTCATGATCTTAATCTGTTCTAGCAATCTGGAACAAGGCTGAATGGTTCTTTTAACTGATCTCTTTCTCATCATAAAGTCGACGGATTTTCTCGCAGTTTTACCTAACAAGATTCAAGAAAGATGTCAAAGAATCAACATCTCTCTTCTCAGATGGATACTTAATTGGTCTCGAAGAGTTCTTCGGGAACACAAGTATAGTCGGAAAGCTCCCAAGCTGCAACTCACTTTTAGCAAACTCCTTCTGGTCACCATCAGCTCTAAACTTAGCTACCTTCACACCATCTCCACCCAACTTATCCGCCAAGTCATCAAAAGAAGCCTCCATTGCTTGGCAAAACGGGCACCAAGGCGCATAAAGCACAACGATCCACGCCTCTTTCCTATTCTCCAGCTTCATCAGATTCTCAATCCCTTGCCTGCTCAAGCTCACAACATTCTCGCTTTTAAAAATATCATCGACCGTTGATGCTGTCCCGTTGACATTAACCGCTGCGTTACTCTCTTTGATGTTCCCTTTGTGAAGCCCACACTCTTTTGCCTTCGCGTCTTCCCACCACCACCTCCCTTCCCTCTCGTGCTGACCTGGCAAAACCGCCCTCGTGCACGGCTCGCACCCGATCGAAACATACCCCGCAGCGTGCAGCGTGTTAACGGGAACGTCCATAGTCCTCAAGAAGCTCCAAACATCGTTCCCTTCCACGTTCGCAACGGGGTTCCACTTCACCAAGCTACCAGCTCCACCGTCTAGTCCTTCGAACACCGGATCGACCTGAACAACAGGGATCTCTGATCTTGTCCCTGGCGATTGATCTTTTCTTTGTCCGGTGATCCAAGCGCGTAAGCCTTTTAAAGCACGCCTCAACGGTCTCACCTTTCTGATACGGCAGCACTCTTGGTGACCGTCTTCGTAGAAAGAGAACAGACCTTTGTTTCTAACCAAAGCTTGGACCTCGACTGCATCGGGGAACATGTACTCGATTCGAATGCCGTAGTGTTTCTCCACTGTGTCGAAGAGTCTGTACGTTTCGGGGTTCAATCTCCCTGTGTCTAAACTGAATACTCTGTACGGTCTTCCTGTTAAATGAGCGTACTCTATGAGAGCAACATCCTCTGCTCCACTGATAACAAACAAAAAATAAATTAAATTAGCAAAAACGTTATTAACTGATTTTTTTTTTTTAATATTATCGTCATGATTCATTACCTAAAAGCAATTGCAATGTCGTTTCCGAATTTTTCAAGAGCCTTGTCCATGATTTCAAGAGGAGAAGCGGTCTCTAGCTTCTTTGCTAGCTCCTCAAAGTCTTCCACTTCGATCACATCTACTTCCTCTGTTTTGTAAGAAAGGGGACAAAGATCATTAGCATAAACTTAACCAACAAAAAAAAAACTAAACCAAGATCACAATTTAACACAACTCACCAGAAGCAACCATCGATTGCTTTGTGATTGACTGCACATTTAGAGCTTTCACGGAGGATCGTTGTTTCCCGGATAGACGCAGAGACGCCGATGAGACATTGATACGATCCGATAACCTCAACGAACCGATTTGTGGAGCTTTGAGGTCTGAAGAAGGCAAGCTGGAGGTTGAGATCGGAGAAGACGATGAAGAAACGTTGATTGCTAGTGCCATCTCACAAAAAACTAACAAAATTTAATGTTTTTTTTTGTTCAGACAATTGTACGATCTAGTGTTTGTTTTGTTTGTTTTGAGATCTCTCTGTCTGAACAAATGTGGGGTTATAAAACGAAGCAGGTGAAACTAGATTCATTGAACCTGGACACCTTTTTTATTTTTAAGTGGCGGCATCTCTTTTTTATCATTGCATGCGTCAGTTTTGGTCTTGTGGTACAGAAGCTTGGTCAACATTGGCCGCACAAATCTTCTTTTCTCAAATATGTAACTCAGTTTTCATAAACTCTTTGATAAATACCAAACATGTTATTTTACTCGCTAAATATTTTTCATATTCTATTTATAGATTTTATTTTATTCTAGAAATCTGATTAAGATAAGAACTAATTATTTATCTAATTTCTAATTTACAAGAAAAATATAGCTTAATTTGATAAGATTAACATAATATCTACGTTTTATCTCGAAACATGCTATTAACAAAATCTTATTAAATCACTGGTCTTCTTTTAACTTTCTCTTCCTTCATCTTCTTCTCCCACATTCTCTTCTTGTGATCCAGAAGCATTTGAGGTATCTCCAACATCAGCTTCGCATTCCTCTCCCTTTTCTCAGCTGAGATTATGTGGCACTTATAACCAGGGGCGAAATAGAACATAATATTACAGGGTGCACAATTCCATAAATACCACATATTAAAGCTTAAATTATAAATTTATGAAATTAAGGGCGCATGTTACAAATAACAGAGGGTGCACAAATAGATTTTGACTTAAAAATTGGCAAAATGTAAACAAATTTCTTTATAAAACAAAACTTCTTTAAAAATAGAGGTTGTACTTGCACACATAGTGATGCACCTAGCTTCGCCCCTGCTTATGACATTTCCTATTCGTCCTCATCGCTTTCCTCTCTGGATCATAAGGTCAATCCTCTCCACTCTCCGCAGTCAACATTTATTTCCTCGGAGCCGGCCTTATTATTACTAGTCAATCTGTTCTTTAAAGTTACATATTCTAGAGAAGATTTTTGTTTCAAAAAAAAATCTATTTTTCATATCTTCAATACATATAATTATTAACTAATTGTAAACTTCAAAAAATTTAATCGCGTTAGTTGAATTTTCATTGGCTTAAAATTATAGAAAAATGTAAACACAAAAATATGTAAATTTAATGTGTTTTATTAAAACGAGTGAAAAATCTAGAATATGTAACTTTAAAAAATAGAAAAAATGGAGGGAGTATTTTAGTTTTAACTAAAGAGGTAATTAACAAAATCTGTCTGTTTATTGTGTACTATTAATGTGAATATGTAACTACCACAATTCTATTTATGACATTTATGAGGTTCGAAATAACTATGGACCATGAGCTAATTTTGCTAATTTTAGAGCATAAGAGTATTAATAATATATTCCATCCGTTTCAAATTAAATGTCGTTTTGGAGCAAAATTTTCATTTCAAAATAAATGTCGTTTTATGATTTCAATGCAAAAATTATTGACTTTTTATTTCAATATAGTTTTCTATTGGTTGAAATCTTGTTCGATGTATTGGTAATAATGTTTTTATCTAATAAATATACAAAATTAAATGTTTTATTAATTTGTATGTCGAAGTCTAGAACGACAAGTAAAGTGATACGGATGGAGTATATACAAATACTTTTTGGACGTCGATTTCATGTTCATCCGTATAGCTATAAAATTTAATGCGACTCATTTTCATCAATAAACGATCGTGGGAATTGTTTACCAACTTAATCGTATTCTATGCTTCACCTACCTAAGCATTCCAGTGCATGTGACATAATTCAACTACTCACATTTTTTTTTTGAGAAAACATCCATTAAAACCACGAACTTTCAAATTAAAACCAAATAAATCTCCAACTTATGTTTGAACTAAAAAAATCTTCAACTTTCAAATATTGGCCAATTTAACTATCATATTTTGTTGACTAGGCCATTTAAGAAACTCGAATAGTCTACTGTTAAACTCGATTGAAAAAATAGATGTCTGTTCACTTTTTAAACAACATTGGTTTAAAAGATGTTTGAAACATTAATAAAAAAATATAGTTTTGCTTTTGTAAACATCGAAATCATTTTTTTGCGAAACAAGAACAGTAAACCGGTTTCATCTTCTAGATTTTTTAGTGAGGAATATGAAGTCGATTTGGGGATTTAGTTTCACGAAAAAGGTATTCGAACTGTTTAAAGAAGCAAAATAACGTCGTTTGGCTAATTTTTTGAAACGACATCGTTAAGAGGGTTAACGACATCAATTTTTATAAGGATTTTAACAGTTGACTATTCATGTTTCTTAAATGACCGAGTCAACAAAACATGAGAGTTAAAACGGTCAATATTTAAAAGTTGAAGATTTTTTTAGCTCAAACATAAGTTGAAAGTTTTTTTTGGCTTTAATTTGAAAGTTCAAGGTTTTAATGACTGTATTCTCTTTTTTTTTTAAAAAAATGTAATCTTTTTGGAAACAACAAAACAGTTGTATCGAACTTTGAATATGGAAGCTAATTTACAACAACAAAAAAAAACTCTGATAATGAGTTATGTCGAGAAAAGAATTGGTTTAGTAACATACACGGAAAAGCTACCTCTTATGCACATTTAAGTCATGCCACATTCCAGTTTTTGTCCCATATTATCGGTAAACGTAAAACTGTTTATTTCGTATATAGGCAGCAAGCATGAGTCGAGGACATGTAATTTTTTTTCCTTTTCACAAGGAAAGAAAAAAAGAATAGAAAGCTTGAAAAAAAAAACAACGAAGAGAAACCCTTTAATAGGGATCAATCCTTCCTGAAACTTGGTAAGAACCAACGAGCTCGAGAAAAGGAAACAGATGAAGAAACAAGTTCTGGAAGTTGTTCAACCTTCTTTGTATCGAGATTGAATACAAAGATCTCAGTGTCGTACCAATTTATCTCATCACCAGTGAAGTAAATGGAGTTACTAGTGACGCCTTCCTGGTCCTTAGCAAGCACTGTAACACCCAAATCCAAAAGAATCGCCTCATCTCCCAAAGAAAAAATTTCCTCCAAACCCTTTGATGAATCCACCTTGAAGATTTTAAAGTTCCATGTCTCGGACATGAAAGGACTTTCGCTCTCAACAACTAAGACATCTCCTCGTACAGTGACTACCACATTCTTCCTCCCGCGAACCTCTTGGACATGCCATGGAATTCGAGGCAATCTCACCATTAGGCCTCTTCCTTCAAGTTTTACGCATCCCCCTCCTATGCTAACTCTGGAAAGTTGTAGCGGAAATGCACCAGAAAAGTCGAAAATACGGAGTTCGTCATTGGTGAGACAATAGAGTTTTTGATCGTTGAATACTATGTCTTCTTGGTCTTGGATGCCTTCTGAGAGTTGTTTCCACGAGTTATCACCTTTCTTGAAATAAACAAGAGTTTCTCCTATAACAATGTAATCTTTGGTTTTATCGTCTATCCACAATATCGGAGAGTCAAATCGTCGATTTGTTGTAGGTAGTAGATAGATCCTCTCACTGGTTAAGAGATTTAAAAGATAAAGAGGGTCTTCGCTGTTTGCATAACTAGGATGCATCAAAAGCCAGCTTCTACAAGTCGCAAGACAATGACTATCTGCAAAGTCGTCGCCAAGATGTTGAGTTTTGTAGAGCTTCTCTTCTCTATCTTCAGGATTGAACAAGAGACAGTAATTCTTTTCCTCGGGGCGTAGAATCATCCAAGGGATCTTATTGTTTGGCTTTGATTGTCTCGAACCAGATAGCCAAGATGAACAAACTGTTTTAGCTCTTTCAAAATCGGCAAATCCAAGGCGCTCGAAGATCAATCGCATGATATCTACAGGAAGCTCGGACCAGCAAGGGAGATTTCGTTTTGGTCCTGTCCTAGTGACTGCCATAGCAGAGACAACGTGAGAGGCCATCAGGCGGGATCTGAGAGAAAATTAGGTTTTCGTTCTTTCTTTCTATCGGAGAAAGTTAATGAAGAGCTGCTAACTTTAGAGAAGAATACAATTCTAAAATATTTAGGTAAAGGTTATCGGCAATGTTTTGGAAACCGGAACGAACATTGACTCGGTATTATAACTGGGTCGGACCGGTCTAATCGGGTTTTAAATTATAATCAAAATTAAATAATTATATATATACAATTATTTTTATAAAAAAATATATCAATTCTAGAATCTAACTAAAATTGATACATAAGTAAATAACAATTTAAAATATATAAAAATATAATGAAAACTAATTTATTTGAAATATTTTTTTTAAAATATGATTTTAAATTGAATATTTATAAATTTGCATTTTTTTTTTAATTTTAATTGAGAAAATCGTATTTTAATATTGAGCCGGATCACCGATTTTATTGAGTTTGATTTTTAGTACAATTTGGAATCGGTTAAAAGACTGAATCACGGTCCGGCCGAACCGGCCGTTCCGATCCGATTTTCAAAATATTGGTTATCAGTTACCCTTTAAATAAATTAAATGCATGTGTTTCCATTGCATATATTGTATTATTTATAGAGCTATTTGAGTTGAAATACACAAACAAAAGAGTAATATGCAAAAAAAAAAATTAATTAACTGTATGGACAAATGAACGAAGTGAAATTATCCAATCTCTTATTTGGTCTGGAACACAAACAAAAGCTTAGCCTCTTAGTAGACTTAACCTTTCTTCACGAGAAGCCGTTTGATTCCTAGGGTTCATTGGAACCTGCAAACTCTGAATCTGAATAAGTCAACCAACAATCGAGGTTCTAAGGGTCGTCTGGGACGTGTTTTCATGAGGAATCTATGTGTCAATCTTGGTTTGTGCCGTTTCGTTTTCAATTCGTCTCTTCCAAACCGTAACGAGTTGCATTGGATTAAACGCCACTCACGACTCCTAACTCTTTCTACTAACTACAACCACGATGATTCTTATCTTTTGTCAAGGCGGTGGATATCCACCTATATAAATCCATTTGTTTTTTAAAGATCGATGTTTTAGATTTTTCACATATATTAAAAAAACTCGTTAAATTTTTATTGTAAATGTATCGATTTTTGTTAATTACAATTTTTTATAACTTTTAACCAATATAAATTCAATAAATATTATTAACTTTTTTGAAACTTGTAATTTTTTATTAAAACATACATTGAAAAAGTAAAAAAAAAAATCTATTTTTTTGAAATAATTTTTTTTTCGGATCATCAATCATTTAAGAACAGAGTGAGTAATCCTTAGGGTTTGGTTTCCGACGACTCGGGAGACGGGAGATGGAGAACAAATGTTTTGCATTTCTCAAAGTGTTTTTAAGAAGAGAAAAAATCATCTCACCCAATTTTTATGTTCATAAGCCAAACTTTCCCTGTAAAATTTGAGAGTTTCATCGGTGGTGAAAGAATATGTCAATATTCCTATTTGATTCAGTCATATCTGTTCATAGATACTCTCCTATTTTTAAGGATTTCTCAACTGTAATTAGCTTAAATAGCCTTCTCCTTGTACGTTGTTAATCAAGCAATACAATATCACTTTTATGGTATCAGAGCCACTTCTCTGATCCTTTTTCTTTGTCTTCTCTTTTCCTCATTTTTTTCTTTTAACGTGATCATACCTCTGCTCTTCTTCAGTTTCGATGGCTGACGATAACACCACAACTGAGAGAGCTTATGGGATCACAAACATAAAAACCCACATACCTATTGTCTTGGACCTTGAAGAATGCAACTATGATGCGTGGAGAGAGTTGTTCCTAATGCACTCGCTCACCTTCGACGTTCTCGGTCATGTGGACGACACTCTTGCTCCGACTGGTGCTGACGATGCTACTTGGCAAAAACGAGATGCGCTGGTCAAGTTGTGGCTTTACGGCACAATGACCAAATCTCTATTCAAATCTACCTTCCAGAAAGGTGGAACCGCTCACGATGTTTGGATGCGTATTGAGAATCAATTCAGAAACAACAAAGAAGCCCGCGTGATGCAACTGGACAGTGATCTACGCAACAAAGAGATTGGCGATCTCTCTGTACACGACTACTGTCAACAACTCAAGTCGGTTGCGGATCTTCTCGCAAATCTCGAAGCACCAGTTCCTGATAAAACACTGGTAATGTACATGTTAAATGGCTTAAATGAGAAATTTGATTATGTGCTTAATGTAATCAAGCACCAGAAGCCATTCCCATCCTTTGAAGATGCGAAAAACATGCTTGAGATGGAAGAAGCTCGACTGAAGAAAACCAACAAAACCGTAGCTGCACACAAAGACAATGCGTCTTCCTCAACGGCACTTATCGCAACCAGTCCTCCGAAACAATCAAACCAGACGAACCAGCAACAGTACAACAACAACAGAGGCAACTCCAACCGTGGCAACAAGCGAGGCAACAGGGGCAGAGGACGCTACACCAACTACAACCAGCGACCGTTCTACAATTGGAACACTCCACCTCCGCCGTTCTGGTATGGCTCATACAACAACAACTGGAATCCTCAACAAGAAACAAAGCTCGCTTGGTCGCCAATGGCAAATCCCAACAAGCTGGTGTGGACTACGACGAAACCTTCAGTCCGGTTGTCAAACCAGCAACGATAAGGATGGTTCTCAACCTTGCAGTCTCTCGCGGTTGGGAATTGCGGCAGCTAGACGTTAAGAACGCCTTCCTTCATGGAACAATTTCTGAAACCATCTATATGCATCAACCTCCTGGATTCGTTGACAAGAGCAAGCCACATCATGTCTGCAAGTTAAACAAGGCGCTCTATGGCCTAAAGCAGGCACCGCGTGCTTGGAACGCAAGATTTGCCTCCTATCTCACCCGTCTCGGCTTTGTTACCACCAAGAGCGATACATCCCTTTTCGTGTACCGGAAAGGAAACGACATTGCATATCTTTTACTTTATGTAGACGATATTGTACTAACAGGCTCCTCTAAGACTCTGGTTTCAGGAATTATTTCGCAGCTCAAGAAAGAATTCCCGATTACAGACATGGGGCGCCTCACCTACTTCCTCGGTATCAAGGTGGAATACAACAAATCAGGCATCCTACTGTCTCAGAAGCAATATGCGACAGAGATCATTGCTCGAGCAGGCATGTCTGACTGCAAACCAGTATCCACTCCCGTCGATGTTAACTCCAAACTTGCAGCTGACGCTGGCGATCTAATTAGCAATCCAACAGAATACAGAAGCCTCGCCGGAGCTCTTCAGTATCTGACATTTACACGACCTGACATCGCATACGCAGTCCATCAAGTTTGCCTCTATATGCATGCCCCTCAAGACAAACATATGTCCGCCTTGCGACGTATCATAAGATATATTAAGGGCACGACTGCGTCTGGCCTCCAAATGTACAAGACATCTACGCAGACCTTATATGCATACACCGATGCAGACTGGGCCGGATGTCCAGATACACGTCGCTCCACTTCCGGGTACGCAATCTATCTTGGAGACAACTTGATATCATGGTCATCCAAACGCCAGCAAACTGTCTCAAGGTCAAGCGCTGAAGCAGAGTACAAGGGCATAGCCAATGCAGTTGCAGAGACTTGCTTCCTAAGAAACCTGCTACTCGAGTTACATTGCCCTATACGCACATCAACAATTGTCTACTGTGACAACGTTAGCTCAGTTTACTTGTCTTCTAATCCAGTGAAGCATCAACGGACCAAACATATTGAAATCGACCTTCACTTCGTACGCGAGAAAGTTGCCATTGGACAAGTAAAGGTCATTCATGTTCCATCCTCACTTCAATATGCAGATATATTCACAAAGGGCCTTCCAACTACACTATTCAACGACTTCCGATCCAGCTTGAATGTTCGCTGCGCCAACAATCTCACTGAGGGAGGGTGAAAGAATATGCCAATATTCCTATTTGATTCAGTCATATCTGTTCATAGATACTCTCCTATTTCTAAGGATTTCTCAACTGTAATTAGCTTAAATAGCCTTCTCCTTGTACGTTGTTAATCAAGCAATACAATATCACTTTCAGTGAGAATCATGGATTTTGGGTTAATTGGATTCTCATCTTCAAGCATATGCATCATTTGTTTCAATCCAAGAGACGTTTACTCTATCTATTATCTCCATTGGGTGATTTTAATCTTATAAGTCCTGTTTCAGATTGATGATTTATACATTCAGTAAATTTTTTCATTTTAGTTTGAATAGTTTCTCTTCAAGTTATTTAGTGTCTTCAACTGTTGTTTACGATTTAAGGTCAAGGGACTCTCTATACTTTTTTATTCATACTTTCTGCATCAAAAGCTCCTGTGTCGGTTTGACCATCAAGATATGTGTTTTGTATATGTTTCAGATCATGGGTGTACTGTATGTACCCCTGTACGCAATCGCATCACAAATTGAGTGTTAGTCTCCTTCTTTAGGTGTACCTGAGAAATTAAAAACCCTACCGGTTAGTGAAGCAGCTTAAAATCTAACTCCAGACCTCATTCTTCTTTTATCATTTTCAATAAATGAGGTTTGTTGTTTGATCTTTATTTCAAAAGGTATTTCTATTTGCTTACTGTTGAGATATATACGGTTACACATTCATGTTTATATCAAGCTGGCGGATTCTTCAGTCAATATTCGCGTTACCGTCCTAACTAAGTTTGTTGAAATAACTGCGGTCGTAGCTCTGACACTGACTAAATTAAGTGTTTGGTTTTTCTCACTTGGCCAAACTGCTCGGTAACAATATTATTAACTAACAGAACAATAACGATATCATTACCTTGGTTATTGGTGAGAAAAGATTCTGTAGCTTTTGATGTGTACATAGTCATCACCTTCATTTCAAATTACTTCTACTCAGACATGAAAAAAAAAAATAAATGATGGGTTCAACCAGTAATAACCAATATTTTAATTATACATTATCTAAATTACAGTACGTCTTTCTCTTCATTTAGTATTATCCCTTATGCTTTGCTCCTACATTATATATCTACGAGCTAATACGAAGAAAAAAGAGGAACCTTTGACCCTAAAGACAATTGAATTATACACACCAAAATACATTATAAACGTGCTTAGACCGAAACAAGCACTCTGCCCAAAACTATAAGATTTTCCGCTTAGTTACTAATTCAAGTAAATAAAACAAAACCACCTTCTGTGCTTCCACATTTACGGAATCAGTAATAGAGCCTAGGCGTGGGCGTTTTTATCCCAACCTGGAGTACCGATCTAAACCTTAACCGAAAAAACTGAATCCGGATCCAAACCGTTATACAGAAATAACCGAACGAAACTTATGAGCCTAGTACTTTGGACTTTGGATATAATCCGAACCGAATCGAAATCCAAAGTAGAATCCAAAGGTATGTGAAATTAGTTAAATATGTTAATGTTTTTATCTATATTAAAGTAACTAAGATAATTTATAGTATTCTAAATATTTCCGTACTCTATGTTATATGTTATTTTGAATATATTTTAGTTGATTTAGATAGTTTAACTAATTTTTAATTATACTTGTGAATAATTTACATATTTTGAATACTATTTTGTCAAATTTGTAGGTTTTAAAAAAATATTATTGAACGATTTCAATCATTAGTTATTATCCGATCTGAATTGAACTCGGAAGGAACCGAACCGAACCCGATCCGATAATTAACAAAAATCGAATGGTACTTGTGAGCATAGTATCGAAAATTCGAAAATTCAAATCAACCGTACTGAAACCTATTGGACCACCGAACGCCCAGGTCTAATAGAGCCTATAAAACATAAACAAAATAATAGTTCGTAACTTTGGACAATGGTAAAAATAGGCAAACATCATCATAACTAAAAACTATAGTTCAACATTCTGCGCAACGCAATTTCCAAGTCTTATTTCCAAAGATCATTACTAGATGGTTCATAGGGGTTCTTTCAAGTCTTATTTCTCTACTCAAGCACAGATTTATTTGTGTTAATGCTTTCTAAAACTTGAATCTTTCAAATAAATTAAGTATTATTTATTTAAACTTTATACTTTTAGTATATCTAATTGAAATATATATATATATATATATATATAAATTCTGATTTATTTTTGTTAATTTTGAATTCGCTAAAAATAGAAAATAATGAAGGTTAGTGTCATTTTAATTCAAATCAAAAATATTTATGAAAAATAACAATATGATCTCAGAATTATTTTTATTATTATTTTTATTTATGATATCATTTTAATTTATAATAATTTTAAATGTTTCATAAATTTAATATAAAATAGTTTTTATTATAACTTTCCGTCCGTAGAGCGGACCAATCATAGTTGATATAAAAACAGAAGAATAAACTTATTTATATAAAAAACATAATATTATTGTTCACATATATATATATATATATATATATATATATTCTTAGAAATAGAGATAGACAAACTTGGTTATAAAATAGAGTAATTGCACCCTATATCTATGTTTCCAAATATTATTTAGGTAAATGGTCACAGCAAGCAAATAAACAAACTGTACAGTTTTTGGTTAAACTCAAAATTGCCCCTATAACGTAGCTCTTTGACGTCTGACAAAATTATGCGACATCTGGCTGTTCTCTTTGTCATCTATTATTTCACCACCTTATCCAAAATGATCTTCGTTCAATCTTGAACTCTCGATAAACATGTTTCTCGATACATCTTATTATATTAAACCAAGCCGCATCTGTAAAAAAAACATAACTTGCACCCAGAAATTTCAGATTTTTGAAAAATTAGGCTTTGCTCCATCCATGGGTTTTCAGCTCGTTTTTTCCATACTCTGTTTTCTGTATATCCAAAACAGAGTGTTGTGGTTTCACATCATTTAATAAAATTCATCTTTACATAAATCATATCTTCACTTTTTATTTCCATTATGTTCAAATACTGTCACTAAATCAAAACGTTTTTGTTGTTTCTGTTAATTTTTGTTTTTTTCTCAACAAAATTATTTTCCTCCGATGACTTGTTCTATCTATTTTTCGGTGTTACAGTTGCTGGCCAACAGATTCCCGGAATCTAGTCTGAAACAACCGACGACTTTGTAATAATTAAATTCGCTGGGATTTTGATATCGGAAAGTACAGACAAAGCTCTGACGATTATGTGAGGATTGTGGTCCTCGGGTTATAGGTCTTTTTCTTGTAGTGATCCGATGGATCTAGTCCCTGGAGAGATGAGATGGCTCCGACGGAAGGCACGACTCGACCCGAGAAGCTGTTTCCGGAGAGAGTGAGGTTGTTGGAGGGAGGTGAGACCGGTTATTGTACTGAATCTGATTTCTCCTGATAAATCGAGTCGGTTGAGATTAATGGCGATGATTGAACCATGATTGAACCCGTTTCCTGGTCGCAGGAGATACGGGCCAGTTCTCAGGGCAAGTGGAGGGGTCGATGAGGCTGCTCGTTGCGGAGCATGAGATGCGTTGGTAGGAGGCCTCGTTACAGATGCCTTTGCGGAACTCGAGTAGAGATTGGATCTTAGAGGCTAAGAGGCTAAGCTTTTGTTTGTCTTAATCTCAAGTCCAGCATACAAATAATTAACTCGCCATTTAAAGAACTAACCAAAGCGTGGATTTTTTATATAAGAGGGACACATGTCATTCTTTTCTCTCTCTCATTTAATGATGTGGCATGTTTTGAAGAGAGAAGAAATATTTACATTGAAAGACAGTTTCAAGTTTATTATAACATTATAAGGCAGTTTCTTCTACCAAGACACTTTATTCTAACAGATCCACTTTTTCTCTAACTACAATAATCCCTTCCTAACTAAATTACTAACAAACCAAACTATTAAATTATCCTCCACCGCACAATTCTTTTCTTTCTCAAAACATTTTTTTATCTAACCAAAACTTAACTATTTAACCTTTTAATTATTTTTTAATATTACCAACATTTTTTTTATCCTTTTCTGTTTTTTATCTTTTTCTCTTTTTTTTCATGGTTGGAGAAACATACGATAAATCATCATTTTGTGAATCTCAAAATTGAAGAGATAGAGAACCATGGTTACAACATTATCATCATGTCTACAAGTCTTTCTTCTGGTGAAACAGTACCATTTATGTCTACATCTCGTTCTCACCTTTGTCGCATCCTTCTCATCGTCTCCTTCTATGTCTCGTCGTCGCCTATGTTTTGTGGCTTTCATCTCCTCCATCTCGCCGCCTTCTTTCGCTGCAAAAGCTCAATGAACAACAATGGTCAGTTTTGGTTTTATTACACATCTGACCTCTAAACATCTAAATATACTCATTTTTGATCCAAACGTTTTTGATTATGCAAATATACCTTTTCAAATTAATTTCACTCTTTAATTCTGTACACCATACTTTTCATAATTACAAAACAAGCCTTCAATCCTTCTGGATGTTTTCATCATGATAATTGAATTCAGTTATCTTTTTACATTTTAATCATGATAATTAAATTTAGTTATCTTCAATCAAAATAATTAAATTCACTTATTTTTTTACATTTGTTTAGTCAATTTATACTCATTTTTTTTTGTTTTCACATAAGGAATTCACGAGCGTGGACAATATGTAAGAAGAAAAGCTGATCGTCCTTTTGCACATATGGATATGTGAACCGATGTACAACCAAGTCGCACACACCTTGTTGTACATGTGGATATGTAAAACGATGTACACATATATATCACTAAAACATTGTACATGTGCCAACCTCCGCACCACCACATACTTTTAAAGTATTTTTCGAAGTCATGGCATCACATCTCGCCGTCGCGACTCCGTCAGAATAAGCTCGAGAGCATCAATAGCTATTTTTAGGTTTTTTGCTCATTTGGTCATTTATGATTCACATAATTTCATTTTGACCCCAATTCTTTTTAACTGTGCAAATGAGCAAAAACCTAAAAATTCATTAACTCTCTAAATTCTTGATTGTTCATTTCAGCTCTTCTTTTTAACTAAAGATTGATTATTTATCTTTTTCCTGCTTTCATTTTTGTCCCATAATATAAAAATAAACAATTATGTTTTGTGTTTGTTTATGTATGTCATTCATGTACACAAGTACATAATGTCTATGTACATGTGTACATATGTGTACAATCGTGATTGTGTATAGATGTGTACATTTGTGGTTATGTACATGTCTACAATCGGGGTTATGTACAATATTATATATTATTTATGGACATATATGTTCAAAACATGCTTGTTGCACATCAAAAATGTGATTTTAGATTACAATGATTTTATAAAATGCACAACCCATGTGTACATCTATTTTCATGTACACCATATTCAGTTTGACTTGATCTATTTTATTATGTTGTTTGTTTCTTTTAGTAAGCAACCGTCAATCCACCTACTTGTGTACAACGTCTTCACATATATTGATCCATTTTTGAAGTACACGTGTACATGTCACAAAGTGTACACAATATAACCAACAAACTCTTTGATTACTCATTCCAGTACTTCTTCATAATTGCACGATGGTCCTTGTTTTTATTGTTTTCATTTGACCTCTAAAATTTCAAAGCTAATAAAATGTACTGGAAAATAAATTAAATGAACTAAAATCAAAGCTGAAAATCATTAGATATGAATAACACACAAAACCATATGTACACCTATTGTTATGTAGTTTGGTATTTTTTTTAGTAAGCAACCACCAGTCTATCTTATGTGCACAACTTATTCACATATATTGGTTTATTTTGAATGTACATTTGTATATGTCAAAAGAGCGTACACAAAATAACATGTGTACATTAAATAAGGTGTACACCAACATCGAAAGTGCACCTTCACAGATCTCAAAAGATAGATCGAGTAATGGAGAAAACGATTTTATCAAAAATAAATTGAGAAAAGAAATTTAATAATCAAATTTTAATTTTCTATAAAAGTAGAGAATGGAGGAGGAAGAAGACAAATGAGAAAAAAATGTAAGATAGGAGAGAGATGTGTGATGGGGGTAAGTTCCCGTTAGTGTCTCTTTAATTAGTCAAATAGTCAGTGGTTAGAGTTATTAAATGATTAACTGGTTAAAAAAAAGTAACGGAAATAGGGAAGCTGGTTTGAATAGAAAGAAAGATAGTGGGCTTAGTTTACAAAAACTACCTCAGTAGTTATAACTGTCCTAGAATGAAATAAAAAACTGAAAACTGCCCTGCAGTGTTAATAACTCAAGAGAGAAACACCTATTATAAGACTAGACTAGATTAAGACCTGCGTCTTGCGCATGTGAGATTAGCATTATAAAATTAGCAAAAAATGATTTTCGGTCATCAGATTTTTCATTATTGTGATGATTTCCGTTTGATATTGTTTTCTCTTTCGGCTGTTTTTAATCAAAAGAATTAACCGCAATTGGCCAAATATTTTTTCATTATCGCATGGATATTGCTTCCCTATGGAAAAAAGTATGGTGCTTATCAGATTCAGGTGATGTAAGTGCAAAATTTTAAGATCAAATATGACATGACCTATGAAAAACATGTGTACTTTGTAATCGACAAACAATATACATCTCTATTGTCTCACCCACAACACTGGCCTATTGTTTCCATGGAGACAATTTTTACTTTTATCTTCCACGTAGATTTCAAATGCTTCAAACCATAAACACATTCAAAACCAGCCATTTAAAACGTTTCAATGAGCAAAATGTACACATAAAATACAATATATTTTTTATAGTTGAATGGTTTATACGATTGGTAATATAGTGTTGTTTGTTTTCAAAGTTTGCAAAAAAAAATGTTTGTTTATATAGTAAGACAACAACGTCTATTCAAAATTATCAAATTTTCGAAATAAAGAATGTGTATAAACCACATTAAATGTAAACAAAATTTGTCACTATTAACTTCAACTCTTCCTAAATTAATTCTGAATTCAATACAATTTTTATATAAATATTTCACTAATTTCAAAATATTTTGATCTTTGAATTTTCACGCAATGATTGAGGAACTGAATATCCAATTAAATCTTTATTGATTATGAAAATAATAACGTCTTTAAGAATATTTATTATAGGTAGATATCTACACATTATGTAATTGACACACTTCTCTTAGTTGAAAATATTAATAACAATTAATTTATTTTAACGTTGGTAGACCTTCTTTACTTCTGTAAATCTATTTGAATTGCATACTAAGGATAGACAGAAATAGTTAGATATGCAAAAAATTGTAATCTTCAATTTTTTGTTATATATAGATTGAGATCCACACTTTTATATCTCACTAAACTTTATCAAAAAATGTTCCCCTGTTTTTGACATGTGGTAATTTGTTTGAAAAGGCGTAGATATATAGAACTCTGTTTTAGCTCTGTAAATAAAACTCTTTTGGAATGTGTTTAACCGGTTATATAGAATAAAATTTGGAAGAAGAGAAAAAACAATAATTTAGGATGTAAATTCAGTGACAAAAAAGGCTGACTCTCTTTTTTTTCTGCTTGATTATTGTTTAAATATTTCACAAAATAACGTCTGTGACGCATGAAATATCAAAATTTTGCCAAAAGAATATCCGCGTTATATAAAACTCTATTTCTCGATTGTTGTTCATTTCTTCTAATATAAAACAAATCATGTCCATGAAGTATGAAATAGTAAAATTTGGTTGCTTTACAAAACAAAGTAAAATTTGGTCACATAAGGTGATTCATAGAACTGCTCGAGTTATAGAACTTCTTTCTTTTGGGATATATATTTTGCATTTTGCATTGAATGTGGTCGTCTTTTCTTCTTTAAATCAAAATATGTCGATGAAGTCTAACTCAGCTTTTTGCTCGATTAAAAGAAATGGTTAGGTGTGTTTAAAAAAATGGTTTGGTAATGACGTCGATCATCTTAGTGCATTTCTATTGTCTAGAGGCTTATTAAAAGAATGAACTTATTAAATCTGTTTAGTATATGTACGCCTACTTATTTTGAACATAATACAGAGTAAAAGTATCACCATCATAGCAATAATAACGTGTTTTAAAAGTATAAAAATATACATATAATTTACAATAGTTGTACCAATGACACTTATTGTAATTACTCTAGTAAAATAAAGATAATTATAATAGAAGGCCGAGGAAGATTGAGGAGGTGACACATAACCAAAATGATATGAATGTAAATAAATTACCAATTTAAGGTTATTCTTAAAAATTACTCATGTTTTAATAATAAGGGGATTTTGATTTGCAGTTTTTTTAATTGACAAATATTTAATAAATGTCATATTTATATATATATATATATATATATATATATATATATATATATATATGTACATATATGTTTTATTTTATAAAAGGATTAAACTTTTTATCTTTTTTTATCGTGTTTTCATTTTAAATGACTATTTATATTTAAAAATTAAACTTTATTTTTACTGTATTAAGTTGCTTAAATTATATTAAGAAAATAAAAAATATAATAATTAAATGTTTAATTTTTGTTCACTACACAAAATATTTAAAATGGTTAAGAAACATTATTTGAACTTGGATTCAATGACTCAAAAGAAAAATAATGTGAGAATTGGATCTGATTTTTTAATCAGTCCAAATGACCCAAAAGAGATCTGAAATGGACAGTGGGTTGGATCCGGAAAAAAACCCAATATAAATGTTCATATTATTTGATTGTCCTTAACGAATCCTGCAATGTTAGTAAAGAAAAAAAGTATTTTTTGATAAAAATCAAATATGATCCTGTTTTAATAGTATAAATATGTTTGCTAGTATGTGAACTAGATAAAGAATCTGTGTGATACCATGCATAAATTTATATAAAATATTTACAAAATATGTGGATGTGCTATAAAAATATCGTGTATTCTGCTGTAATCCAATTTTTCAATTCTAGACAAAAATATACGAATAACAAATAGGGATTTCTATGGGTCCAACTGGTGACCAAGGAATGGAGAGGAATAATGCATTCTTTGAGATTCTTTAAAAAAATTACCATTCATAAGGAATAGTTTTTTCTTCTTGTTCCCTACCATTCCTTTTTTTTAGAGAAATAAAGAACAAAATCATTCCTTATCAAATTTGATATGGAACAACATTTCCTTTTCATTCCTGCAATTTTATTCCTCATTGTTCTTTTTTTATTCGTTTCCCATGTTCCTAAAGTGGTCACCAGTTGGACCCTATGTTTATATTTTGTTTTCTAAGCAATGAATCTCCTTATCTTTATATATATAAGGGTTTTAATCAATTCTGAACTATGCGTTTCACAAAAAGTAATTGAGCTCTTTGATCAAAACAGAAAAAAGTAATTGAGCTCTGGTGGCCGGTGGCCTAAGTGCCGTCGGTCGCCATCCCTTTTGTTTTTTGTTTCTCCGACTTATGTTCGGTTTCGTTTTCGGTTTGGTCCGATTGTAAATTCTGTATATTCGGCTTTTATTTTGTTGTCTAGTATATATCTATCTATATCTTCTTTGCTCTGTTTATAAAGCTTAGCACTGAAAGATTGAAGGTGTTCTTTTGTCACCGGCCACTTGTTCCATCTTTCAAGTGTGTGTAAATCCTTGCTTTGTCATATATATTGACCATTAGAGCAAAGGTTTCACCTTGGGTGAAGGTTCGAGACGATGCTGTTGATAGGAGCAGAGTACGGCGATTCGGAGCTTTTCGTCGAGTTTTGATGAGGTTTTCGAAGATTATTATGCGCCAATCAATGGAGGACTCAACTACCGGTGAAATTGTATGCCTTTAAGCTTCTTTCAGTCATCATCAGCAAATAAACTAGCTTGGTACATCTTGGACTGAAGGAATCTTTGGAGTTTCCTAAGCGTAAACATATCAATTGTTAAATCAAACTACCGGAGACGAAGACTCATGGAAAGTCAAGATCGGTTCCGGCAAGGTCAAAGGCGGAGGAGACTTCTAGAGTCCTTTTGCAAACCACTTTTATGCAACACGTGGATTCCATTAATTTTGTTGATCTTATCTAAAATGTTTGCTTGTGGTTTAGCTAAACCATCTTGTACCAATTTCAAATCATACCCTTAAGGGGTTTAATGAAAGTATGTTGACAAAAAAAAAAGGGTTTTAATCTCTCGCACTGCACCACGTCGTCATCCAGCACTGAAAGTCGTTCTTCCTGACGTCGCCACGTCGAAACGCGCCGTATCATTAAACGTGAAGAGTTGGTGGGCTTTTTTTCGTGTTATTCGCGAGTTGGTGCTGGTTATTGGATTACCGGGCCCGTATCATTAACCAAGACATCTTTATATTAATATTATACGTATTATGTGCACCTACATATACGAACATTACATCCACCGTTTACAAAACATATTATAAACTTGAATACTCACCACCCCGGTGTTTCATTTGCTGAGTGTATGCTATTTTATATATATACTCATATAAATACATAGTATAAAAAGGTTAAATTATACTAAAAAGATGGAAAACTATCCATAAGCATTACATAATATTGAAAAATGTAAAGTATCAATATTAAAACTGTGGCATGTTAACTTTATAAAAAAAATTGAAAAAATATACTACAAATATACAACAGTAATGAATCACACTCTATACATGATTAAAACATGAAAATTATTCCCCCATAGCGGAAACCTGGAACGTATTGTATTTACATTGTACTATGTTTTGCGAGTTTGTTGTATTTAGAGATATATTTTTTAATTTGGGGTTTTTTTTACACAAAATTATTATATGTACATATCAATAACAAAGAATAACTTATTATACATACTTAAAGGTTTTTACTGATAAAAACACATCCAACCGGAAGGCTGAATATTAATAGGAAGATGTTCATGTAACATATACTATAACATACTATGATAAAAGCAGAATATATATTCACTTAACATTTAAGGGGAGTACGTTATCTCACACACTATGCGAAATTATGTAAAATGTACCCTACTGTTACCAGAGCCGCCCTGAGATTTCGGGGGCTTGAAACAAAATAAAAAATGGAGGCCAATATATCACATCATAAAAGTATCTCTAAAACAAGCTCAGAAAGATAGTTTCATATATAAAGTACTAAACCATTGATAAAACATAAGTTTTCATACATCAAAAAAAACAAAACAAATGAACCGATAGTTTATATCTTCTGAAAAATACTTATTCTTGCATTTTTCTCTGCAAAGTCATTCATCAAACTTTGATAGTCAAGATTTCCAACCATATCTCTCTCAATAGACAGCATTGCCAAACCATTTAATCGATCTTCTGACATACTTGACCTCAAGTAAGATTTTATTAACTTTAACTTGGAAAAACTTCTTTCGACTGAAGCGATCGAAACTGGAATCGTTAACATCACTTTATATGCAAGAAACATATTTGGATAGAAGCAGACTTCATACCTTTTTATAAAGTCCAGCACATCAATGGCCTTTCTGATATCGCCTGGTAAAACTTTTCTCAAAACCCCAAGTTCCATGAATAAATGATTCCCATCAATGTCTGAGACCTCACCATGTTTAAGACAACTTTCAAGGTTGATACATGATGCCTTTAAACTAGCATCGGATGCTGATCTCAGCTTCTTTGGATCAAATAAGAATCCAAAATTTTTCTCATATTCTTCAAATTGTTCAAACCTCATCTGAAGAGATACTATAGCCTGATCCACGATTCTTAGAAAAAAACCAACCTTAAACTTTTCTTCCTCACTCAGCATCTCAGACTCGTCATCTTCTTGATTCTCCTCATCAAAATGTTTTTTCCTTTTAATAATGCGCTTTCGTTGAACAGGAAAATTTGGCTCAATCTCCATTGATTCAACAATAGTTGTAGCTTCTGCTTTTGCTTTTTCAAATCCAACTTCTCTGTAGTTATTCAAATATGAAACCAACTCTTTCAATTGCCCAACAGCATCATCAATATCAATATGATCTGATTGCAGTGCCTTACTTACCATATTCACGGCAAATAGAAGATCATACCAAATGACCAAAGTAAATAAGAACGCAAATCTTCCAGTTCCATGAGTTTCACTTGTAGCCAGAATTTCAGCATTGCTCTGAGCTTCAGGATCATTACAATTTTCTGCCAAGTAATCCAATGCATCTCTTATTTTGGGAGCCTGAAAACGAATTGCTCGAACACTTTCAACGCGACTTTCCCAACGAGTTTCAGATAATGACTTAAGTGTGCACCTCCTACCACCTTCTTAAATAACTCCCACCTGTTTGTAGATCCTGAAAACAAATTATACATCCGCTGAATGATTCCAAAGAAAGCAATTCCCTTTTTAGATGATTTAGCCATATCGCAAAGTGTCAAGTTAAGACTGTGACAACCACAAGGCGTAAAAATTGCTCGTGAGTTGATATCCAACAATCTTTTCTGCACTCCTTTGTGTTTTCCCCTCATATTAGATCCATTGTCATATCCTTGCCCTCTCACATCATCAATATTCAAATTGAGACCAGCCAGCGTAGCACAAAGCAACTCAAAAAGTCCTTCTCCTGATTTATCTGAAACTTCTAAGAATGTCACAAAAAATTCTTCAATTTGTGTCTTAGCCATAGAGACATCCACACATCTGATAACAAGACTCATTTGTTCTTTATGACTCTTATTTGGAGTGCAATCAAGAATAACCGAAAAATACTTTGCCTCTTGAATTTTCTTGATGATCATAATTTTAACCTCCTGTCCTAGCATAAAAATCAACTCATCTTGGATCCTGTGGCTTAAATAATGATAGTGAGTCTGACCTTCCTTAATCCGTCTGATATGCTCTTGCATGATTGGATCAAAAATTCCATATGATTCAACAAAAGTCAGAAAGTTTCCATTGTTTTTCTGACCAAGCTTCTCATTAGTACCACAAAATGCTATATTCTGCTTCGCAAGAGTTGTTACCAACGAAAATATTCTCAGCAGGACCTCTCTCCAATGGTTTCTTTCTTTACTAATTTCTTCTTGAAGACACTTATCAATGGTCTGCTTCTTTCTTAATCTCAATTCTAGTTCCATCCACTGACTCATACACACGATATGGTGATGACTAGTTCATGCTAACTCAATCTTATCCTGATATTTTTCCAATCATTAAACCCTTTGCTTGAAAACTGGTTGACTTCTTGATCCCGACCAAACAACTTGCAGCAAAAGCAATATGCTTTGTCTGATATCACAGAATAAAGTAACCAGCTCCGGTCTTGTTTATCTCCATTTTTCAACTCTCTTTTGTAATACTTTCGAGAAAAATGTCTCCCATGATCATTCTTTGGAAAAACATAGTCTTCATGTACTCTTTTCAGAGGACCTAATCTCACTAGGAAATCTTTCAAACTCTGATCGATTATTTTCCAATTTGCAGGATCAGATTTATCCAAAATCTCTTCTTGTTCTTCTATATTGACAGCCTCTTCTGTACTCTTGTTCTTCTCTTTTTCAGACTTTTCTATAGTTTTCTCTATCTTATCATCCTCTAAAACAGTATGATTTTCATCACCAGCTCAACCCTCACCAACACACTCATTAGTTTCCCGTGGTTTTGATTTTGTAACATACCTTAACATAGAATTGGCTAGAGATTTTTCCTCTTCTTTTTTTTCTTTTTCTTTCTCTTTCTTTCTCAGCTCTTGTTTTAGACTTTGTTTTTCGTGTAGAAATTCCTAAAAAAAATCATGTCAATGAAAAATTTAGTAAGTGGCTTGATGATCAAATCTAATATTATATTATAATAGCAAAATTTTGAACATGTCATGACTTATGCGAGATTTTGCCTCTGCTGATATAACCACAAGCAATCGAGAAAAAGGAATAATGAAACTGTGTTTTGGTTTGCAGGTTACGACAAGGGAGAGGAAGAGAAGCTTAAGAGTCTTTGTGAACAGAAAAAAAAGGCAAAGAGTCTGAGAAAAAAAAATATGTATTGTTACATTTTTTTACTTTGTGGATTTTATTCTTTTTGATTCCTTCGGTTATTTGTTATTTGGCCCAATCAAATGTTTAACTGTTCATGATATTCTCAAGTTTGTGTGGTCTCATTTAAATTTTTTTATGTCCATATGTATATTGGATTTTTTCTAAACGGGGGTCTATGAAAAATAAGGGCTTGAGACAAATGTTTCAATGGGCTTGGCCCATGGCCGGCCCTGACTGTTACATTACTAATTTTAAAACAGCCGTAATAGTATCTTCAACTGATATTAATTCATTTTTACCAAAATTGCATTAAACTAATCCTAATCATCATAACTGATATAAATCATACAGCCTATATTGATATTAAAACAACAGTGCAATGATTCAGATTACTAGATGTACTAATATTAGCAATTTTGTAGTCAAATACAGAAAAAAAATGTAAACGAAAAAAAACCCCACAAATATTAAAGCTTCAAATAAAAATGTCAAGACTCTATTTTACTAGGCGCAACGAGTGTATACAAACGTCTATATGACATTCGCCATCCATCCCCGTCAAAAAAAAATTAAAAACAAAAAAATAAACCTTTTTATATATGTAAATATATAACAATAAGCTCATAGACACAACGTATATAACCATACTCAATGAGCTCTTAAAGTGGCCATTAACATCTACAATTACATTAACACACACTGTAGCTCAAAAGTCATGAACCTTTCCAATAGTGTCTTCACACATACCATCCCTATATAAAATAGCTCTCATTTCACTACTATTATCGTTCAAACACAAAATAAATATTAAACATGTCTATGCATCTCGTCATCCCCAGTCGCAAACCTAGAAAATCTGAGCGTGTCACCCCATTTAGGTCGAAGCTGGTCCGTGCAAAGGAGTACTCCATCGTCGATGTCCGCCGGTGTCTTTACGCCCAGCCAGGTGAGATTACAAACAAAGAGTGTAGGAATGTATTCAAGCATGCCCGTTCGCCAGAAGTCCTTTGAGACCTTTACGGGGTTACAAACATGAGATGAAGTTTTGCCTAAGGTATGGTAATGGAGAGGCTCATTACATTGAGGGTATCAAGCAATAATTTGCTTTACATGATCGTCCCAAAGGAATGAGGCACCTCAAGATAGCAGCAAGAAGACAATATATAAGAAAGGTAGTTATCTCTACGCACTTCTAAGATGCTCGCAGGTGAACACGATGAAGGAATGAGTCTCTTAGACCTTCACCAATGGAGAAAGAACACATTCGTTGTAGATAGGCTGTGGAAGCAAGTCAAGCGATCCCTCCATGAAATTCCAATCACAGGGAGGAGATCATATGGCATAAACATTATTCTTATAATGCCACCAAGAGCATGCAAACTCCAAGACCTTGAGAAGAGATGCAGAGTAAGTGTTTTTACTATAATGGCTAGAATAGGTCATAACCTTGCGATTTCCCATTTCCTTTCATGCACGTCTAAATTTATTATGTTTCTTTTATCTTTTTTTTTTGTCTACTTTTTTTCTGCATTGTATGCATCGTTCTTCCATACCTATTATGGTATTTGGCTGGACCCATATTTAACATACTATTATCATCTCGGTTATAATATGTGGACGTTTGTTTTAATACATATTTACCATCACTAACAATACACGTAGGGCTGATAGATAAATGCATGACTTCGAGACAGTGTATGACTTCTGTCCCAAGGCGAGCCTATTGTCAATAGGGCCTACTCATTTTCCTCTCCAATTCAATCTATGCCAATGGGATTATTTTTATTTTTTCAGAGTTGAATGCAAAGGCTAAAAATATAAACAACTAACAACTTCTCCCATCACATTAAAAGTTAATAGTAATCCAGACGTAAAACAAAATTACATCATATATATTTAAGATATTTCATTAAATTAGTTACAACATCCACCTTACAATGGTTACAACATCCCAATAATTGTTACAATTGTTGCAATCCCAATAGTTGCAATATTTCATTAAATTAGTTACAACATCCACCTTACAATTGTAATGATTCATTTAAGATTCACTTAAATCTCTAACAATCCACTTTCATCTAAATGTAAGATTACTAAATACATAACAGATATTTTCAAATAGCATAATTTGTAAATAACACTTAAAAACTAAAGATTAATTATATAATAATTACTTTGTATATAATCAATTTTAGAAATTATATTGTTGTAATTTTATCAGTGTTTAAAATATGGTTTAGGTGCAATATGGTAACCGATCGTATTATTCACGTTATACGGTGTTTTGTGTGGATTTATATAATTCGGGCGCATAATAGCGTTTATGAGAACATTATACGGTTTACTCGTATACCTAGGCAGATTTTAAGCATTCATATTCAAAAAATATTATTATTTATATTACATTTACTTATTTTATGTTTTTATATTGTTGTATGTATTAGTTTACACTACAAAAAAACAAGCAGGTTAAATCACTTAAACTGCATCACAAAATTAAATGATTTTATTTTATATCACTTATCTATGAAGACAAATATACATGATTTAATATCAATTATAGTAAGTGATGTTATTATTAATTTATTTGACATCAATTCAATAAAATGATATAAGTTTATTAATTTGTATCACTTTAGCATAATTGATATTATTATTACACGTCTATATCAATTATAAAACTGATGCATTTATTTATTTTAGTTAACATCGTTTATAAAATTGATACAAATCTCACATCAATTAAAAATGATGCTAACAAAAATATTGTGTAATTTTACTTTTAACATCAGTTTAATAAATTGATAGTAATTTATCGTAGTTTGCATCATTTAAAAAAATACTTCTGTTATAAATCTATTTAAAATTAGTTTAATATTTTTATTAAAGATAATTCTTAAAAACGAAACATATACTACGAGATGTTGTTAAGATTTTTTTTATATTTAGTTTAAAAAAAGTTTGCATCATTTAAAACATTAGTTCTGTTATAAAACTAATTAAAGTTAGCTTAATATTTTTTTTAAATAATTCTTAAAAACAAAACATAGACTACGAGATGTTGTTAAGATTTTTTTTTTATATTTAGTTTATTTTTCTTGTGGCTTAATTAAATTGAATTAGTTGTTAGCAGTTTTTCTCTAAATGCATATTCTTTTGCTAAAATCTAGATCCTTACTTAACTGTTCATGTCCTTTTTTAGTGCTCCAACTTTCCGAGTAAAGTTTGTGAGAAAACAATGGGAACTTTCAACAAAAAATCAAACCTTCTTGTATGTTCGAGCTTTCGAGGATGAAGTTCGTCCCGTTCGTAAGTCACTCACTAGTGGAGTGGATCATGTTTATATGATGATGTTTATTCTTATGCATGATTTGAAAAGAAAATTTCTGGTAATGTATTATTTTCTCTTTTCATGTTTCTTTTTTTGTTGAATATATACAATTTCTAATTTCTTAATTTATGGTTAAAGCAGGTGGCCGTGGAGAAGAAAACTAATCTGGCCATGTAGTGCGTAGTCATGTAGATGTTATCTCTAGGGAAATTGGCTGACCAAAAGCAAAACTGGAGGAGACACGGCAATATATGAGAAGAAAAGAAAGGAAAATAATCATGACTGAAGAACTCTTCTGGCGATTTTAATTACTTTACAATCATTTTTTCTTCTTTCAGTTTGTTTTTTTTTTTCTATTTTCTATGAAGCTTTTCTGTATATCTTTTTTTATTTTTTATTTTATTTTTCTTCATATTTGTAAATGGAAAAGAATTATTAATAGAAAATAATTTTATTAATTTATCTTTGGTAACGTTATTGAATAAAATATTTAATAAATAACTATTAAAATTAATTTTAAAAAATATATATTAATTTTATTTCAGTTATTTATAAATGATATAAATAATTGCAATCAATTGTTTCAACTGATACCAATACTAACATCGTTTAAAAATGATTGATGTAAGTGTTTATATCATTTTTTGCAGTTGATACATATTAACATCAGTTTTGATAACTAACACAAATATTTGTAATTTGTACATCAGTTACTAATAAAATGATGTAAATTATTTGTATCACCACTTTCAGAATCATTTAAATAAATAATGCAAAATTATTTTACATCATTTATAAGTAATGAAAATATTAAAAATAAATGATGCTAAACAATCTTTTTTTTGTAGTGTTAGTTGTTGTAAAATCAGTTTACATTTATCATCGTTATACATTTAAAAGTTTTTAGTTTTAATAATTTAGAACTATTTATATATGTTAACCTATAATACTTATTCATAAAATTGTATTAAAAATATATTTCTGTTCAGTTTTAAAGCTGATTTATATGTATAAGTATTAAATTATAGTTTGTATTAAATTGTATCAGTATATGCCATGTTTAGGCGTCCACATATACAGTTAGGCGCTATACAGATATCTTCCGCGTAATGAGCGCCTATCGCATTTTAGAACATTGAATTTTCAGAATAAACAAATAGATAATGTATAGTTCTAGATAAAAAAATTAACATATGTTAACAACTTTTTGTTTTATAATATTATATAATTTACGTACTTTAATGTTTTTAAAAGGTTAATAATATTTTATTTATTTAAATAAAAAATAAATTTTAAAATAAATTAATTTGACAATTTAATATAAGTTTCATATCTTATTAAAATAGCATATATTTTATTTTAATATTTGTGTAGTAATAGCATATAATTTCTAATAATATTATATTACTGATTACAAAACTAATAAATGCATTAATTAAAAATATTTAATTATATTCAGTAAGATTTTCTTAAATTTTCTCAATTAATTATGTTATAACTAAAAGTAAATTTAAGTTACAGTTAAATTGGTTTTATTATTAATATCACTATATTTATTTAGTTTTCTTAAAATGTTACATATTTAATAAATTATTTAAAAAAATTAAATATATAATATTGATTATATGAATTATTATGACTTGTTATAGTAGATAAAATTGTACTTATTTTTGATATAAAAGATTAATTGAAAATATTTAATATTCTTAGTAATATTTTGTAAATTTTCTTAACAGATTATGTTATAATTAAAAGTAACTTTAAATTTACAGTTAATTTTTTATTATTAATATCCTCATATTTAGGTAGATTTTTATAGAAATATTATATATTTTAGAAATCATTTATATAATCAAATAGATGTAACTGGTTATATGACTTGTTATGACTTTTTGTAGTTGATAAAAATTATACTGAGAAGATAACACAATTCATTAAACTAAATATACCAAGAATTTAAAACTTAAATAAATCATTTGTATGTCATCAATATTATTTTTTACTTTTTCTTATTAATCATAAAATTGAATTTTCTTTTTAACAAGATCTATTATACATAAGTTCAAATCAAATATTAATATTACAAATATATGTTGTTGAACTATATTAAGTTACAACAAAATTATAATATAAAAGATGAAATATTTAGTAAGTATCTCACCATTGAGCTTAACAAATTTAGATTAGTTTCTTAACATATTTTTACTTAACTAACATTATTATTAATGATACAATTAGTGAGTATCTAACCAATAAGGTTGTCTTAGTTAGTTGGTATGAAGGCTTATCTAATAATTAATATCTACCTACTGCGGAATTACAAGACTTTGTTGAAGACCCTATAAATATTGGCATATCTCTTCTTTTCATTATTAATCACTGATTCTTTTCAATACACTCTCTAGAAAACTTATCCAAAAAATGTTTACTTTAAAGAGTTTTTCCTTGATAGTAGTAATAATCATTTCTGAGTTACAAACATCAAATACCTCTGTGAGTTTGACAATAAGAAAAAGGAAGAGGCATCCTAATGTCGGAGTGGTAAGTTTGAGCAATTTTAAAAATGTGGTATTTTACGGGGAAGTTAATGTAGGTACTCCACCACAACACTTTAATGTAGTGTTTGACACCGGGAGTTCAAATTTTTGGATTCCGTCAATGTTGTGGTCTACTAAAACCACGTATCCACACCGAAAGTTTAATACCAAGACATCAAAGACCTATCGTCCAGTTCCAGGTTTAATATTCGTTCACTCTTTCTTTTTTTTAATTTTTGTTCTTAGTCTTTTGATTTTTTTTTAATTCAAGAACTTTTGGAACTAAACTCACAATTTCCTCAAACCAAAGACATGAACGAGTTGTTTAATCCCCTCTCCACAGCTGCTAGAAACTTTTGACTTTGATATGTCAAAACAACACAATATTCACAAGGCTTAACTGGATTTGGTCTTGAATTCAATTTAAAAAATTGTATTATCCAAACTTAATTAAACCGGGTCGGATATGTTTTCTCGCTTTTTCGGTACACGCAGCGTGATCGCATCCCTAGTTCACAAAATATATTATATAGTTTTTTTTGTCTACATAATATTACATAGTTAGCTTGCTCAGATTAAGTTTTATGAAATGGTAAATGATCTCTCTCTCTCTCTCTCTCTCTCTCTCTCTCTCTCTCTCTCTCTCTCTCTCTCTCTCTCTCTCTCTCTCTCTCTCTCTCTCTCTCTCTAGAAGTTTAAAAAAAAGATGTTTCAAAATAAAAGATTTTTTTTTTTATTTTTCTAAATAATTTTTATTTTATTAAAATTTGTATAGCTAATCATATTTAATACTCCATCCGCTTCAAATTAGATGGCGTTTTGGAGTAAAAAAATTGTTTCAAAATAAGTGTCGTCTTATGATTTCAATGCAAAATTTATTAACTTTTTTATTCTAATCTATTGGTTGAAATCTAGCTAGTTAGATATATCGGTAATGATGTTTTTATCTAGTAAATATACAAAATTAAATGTTTTATTAATCTGTGTGCTGAAGTTTAGAACGACAAATTAAAGTAAACAGAGGGAGTAGTAATTTATTTTTTAATTAGTTGAATACCATTAATTTAGTTTTGATGATACTTTATAGACAAAAAAATCTTAATATATGTGTTTTTACGTAAACATCATATATCTAGGAATAGATGAAATCTATACTATTATTTGCTAAGTGATTTTTCGCAACGGAGTTCTCACGTTAAAAGTTAGAGCAGTTAATATCGGTATTACCCTTAAGGAAATTAAAAAATAAATTATTATAAATTAAAAATGATTTTTGTTGGATATTTTATTAACATTAGTAATAACTATTTGTATCCAATATCTAAAATATATATTTTTTAACTCAAAAATCTAAAATACATTTTAAATAAAAAAGATAGTTCTCATATATATTGTGTTATTATCAGTAATAATATTTTAATAAAAAAAACAGAATACATATATATTAAATAAAAATATAGTTCTCATATATGTTGTGTTGTTATCTGTAGAATTATCTTTTAATAAAATGATTTAAAAAAAAATAGAATACTCATACTAAAGACTAATTAAGTAAAAAATTTAATTTTATAAAATTGAAAAATAATAAATTTTAAAATAAAAATATAATTTATAAAAATAATGTAGTGTACAAATACATTTTCACAAAAATATAAGATTTTAAAAAATTACATGGTCTATCTATCTATCTATACTATTATTTGTGAAGTGATTTTTTGCAACAGAGCTCTCATGTTAAAAGTTAGAGCGGCTAATATTGATATTACCCTTAAGAAAATTAAACATATAAATTATTATAAATTAAAAACGATTTTTGTTAGATAAGTTATAAACTTCAATAATTATTAATATTATCCAAAATCTAAAATATATATTTTTTAACTCAAAAATTTAAAATATATCTTAAATAACAATGAAAGTTCTTATATATTGTGCTATTATCTGTAAAAATATTTAAATAAGAAAAAAAAAACAGAATACATATATATTAAATAAAAGTATATATTGTGTTTTTAGCTGTAGAACAATATTTTAATAAAATGATTTAAAAAAAGAGAATACACATAATTATAGATTAATTAAGTAAAAGTTTAATTTTATATAATTGAAAAATAATAAAATTTAAAATAAAAAGATTATTTCTAAAAATAATTTAGTATTCAAATACATTTTCACAAAAATATAAGATTTTTTAAAATTATATGAAAATATAAACAATAATTGGTCAATATAATATTTATTTAGTAAAGAATGTATTAAGAAATAATTATTTATGCCTGCATCTGCGGGCCATACACCTAGTAAAATAAAACTTCTATAAATTAATAATGTTGAAACTTTAAAATTTTATTAATTTATAGATATATTAATTTACAAAAGTTTTCTTTTTGTAGATTTTTTCTATTTTTAAATATTTTTATTTATAAAATATGAAATTATTTGGTTTTACAGTATATAAATTATTTAAATTTTATAAATTTGACTTTTATAGTGTTTTATTATCTTATTTGGTCTACATTTTTATGTTTCATAGAATTATTACGTGATTTCTGATATATTTTTACTAAATATAAGCAAAATATATTAAAACATTAAGAAAAATATAAGTATTTTCATTGTAAATAGAAAACCAACAATATAATGTTTAGTTTGTACATGTATAAAAATAAACGTAGATGGATTATTAATTTATGATTTTAATGGGATTATATATTTATATGAAAATTTTAAAAATGATTATCTTATTATTTTATCGATTCGTGTCTTATTTTAAACCGGCTCAAGTTGGGCCAGTGAAATTTATTAATTTGTAGAGATTGTTAATTTATCGAGTATTAATTTATAGAGGTTCTACTGTATTATTTTATATACCTAGCTTCCTCAATTAAGATTTAAGACTACGTTTTACGAAAATGTAAATAATCTCTTTCTCTCTTTTCGTATTGAACACATGCTATGATGATTGATGAATATTTTAGGGAGTACCCGACATGATATAGTCTTTTTTAAATATATATATATATATATATATATATATATATTATGGTATATATACCATTTGCCGATCCACAGTTTCTACAAAATCGTTCCACAGTTTCTACAGAATCGTTCCACAGTTTCTACAGAATCGTTAGTCATTCAACCCTAAATTAGTTTTTTTCTCTCGTCTGACTAATCATCAATCTCTCGTTTTACAGGAAGAAAAGAATATGATATTCAATATACATCGGGTGCACTGAAAGGTACCCTATCCCAAGATAATCTCATGCTCGGTGGGATTATCCTTGAGGCGCAAGACTTCTTTGTAGGGTCTAAGCCAGATCATTATTTTACAACGGTCAAATTCGATGGAATACTAGGACTGGGATTGCCATCTCTGAAGATTACTGGAACTAACACAGTATTGGAGACTCTGGAGAAACAAAATTTAATAAGCCAACGCATCTTCTCTATATGGCTGACTTCTCGCAAGAAAGGTGGAGACGATGTTCAAAACGCTGGTCAGATAATTTTTGGTGGACTCAACAAAAGCCAATTCCGTGGCGAACATGTCTATGTTCCTGTAGTGTCTGGGAGTGGCTTTTGGAACATTTCAATGTCTCAAATTTCCGTTAATGGAAGAGATATCAAAGCTTGTGTTCCACAATGCTTTGCATTTGTGGACGCTGGGACGACAGATATTTATGGCCCAAAGGTAGGAGAATTTAAGTTTAAAAAAAAAGAGTTTTAGTTCGTATATACAGTACTTCTGTTTATATTGTAAATTCTGTTTCTCTGATGTGTAGGAAAAAATCATGAAGATCTATAAAGAAATTGGTGTAACAAGTAAAAAAATTGCATGCTCGAAGGTTAAAAAGTTGCCAACGATCTCTTTCGTAATTGGAGGAAAGAGTTTATTTATCACTCGAAACAATGTAAGATCCTGATTCTCTATACACTTAGTTGTTTATTTCTTGCAATTTTCTTGTATATATATATATATATATATATATATATATATATATACATACATTCTTCTTCTTTTTTGAAGTACGCATACGAATACATTGATGATATGGGTGCAAAACGATGCGCCCTTCGTTTGTTGTCGCGAGCTGACAATGACTCATGGTAAGTTGTTATTAACATTGTTGAATTCAATATTTCTCTAACTAATTCTATGAATTGTAAATTGATCACTGGATTTGAATATAGGGTTTTGGGTTGGGCGTTCATGCAAGCTATCCATACGGTCTTCGATTTTCAAGATTTCAGTAACCCAAAGATCGGTTTTGCTAAAGCAGCACCATAAGCGTGGAGACACAAAAAGAAGAAGAGACATAAAAATATATACTTACTTAACTCAGTTTGTTGTTTCTCCTGTTAATAACGCTTAGTTAAGTTATATTAAAGTTTATGAAGATGACCCATAAACATATATTATCATAATAATTATCTATCTTTTTGTTAATTGTTCTAAATGAATTATCCAGTGCCGGTCTAACATATTATAATGCCCTAAATCAATTCAAAAAATTATGCATTTATACCTTTATAATATTATTTGAAAAGTTAGTTTCTTACGTAACTCTCATGTTAATTTTAGAGTAGTCAATTACAAAAGTATTTTTAATGAATTGAAAATATTATACATAATGCCATTAATGTAATTTTTTTTATTTTATTTTCCATTTTGTTTTGATAAATGTTTGCTTTTAATTTCCTTTTTATCATAATGTTTTCTTAAACTACTAAAATATGGAAATTATATATATATATATATATATATATATATACATATAATTTCTATATTTTATTTAATAACTAATAATGAATATACTTTTTAAAGAAGATAATTTTTTAATATTTTACCGTAAATAATATAATAAATAATAAAATAAATCAACCAAAAATAGTATATATATATATATATATATATGTTTAGATCAAATGATTAATTTATGAAACAAAAGATTAAGATTATAAATCAACCGTCAACCATGTGCTTTATATATTGATCATTTAATATCTTTTTAATGTTACAATTAACTTTAAACTAACTAACTAATATGAATTAATAAACTATGTTTGTTAATAGATTCAAAAAAAATATTTGCTATGATAATACAATTAATAATAAATTTTGATTTATTTTAATATTTTATCAAAAGGATACATAATAAATGACAAAAATTACAAAGATATATTTACAAATCTAAAAAAATTAAATTTTACATTTAATATGATTTTAGCTATTTAAAATTCAAATAGCTTTAGTAAAAATTCAACTCAGTAAACACCAAAAATAAACAAGTAAATCAATGAAATTTTTAAACCTAGATTGCATATATAACTAAAATAAAATATATTATTTAAACATACATATGATATATATATATACATATGATATATATAAGTTTTTCGAATTAGATAAAAAAATAAATAAATGAAAATAACTAATAATTTTTATAATTATGTATATATATATGTTAAAAATGAATTAATTATTAATTATTTTGTATATATTAATATTTTTGCATGTGTACGGGAAAATTACCTAGTCTATATATATATATATATAATCTAAAATCATATAACAGCAAGTAATAAAAAAACAAAATTCCATTAAACAATCAAGTTTCACAAAAGGTTTGTAAATAAACAAAAAGAATAGAATAGAAAATACTTAGAGGTTGATTGTTTTCAGTTTCTAGAATGGTTTTTAGTTTTTGTTTTTCAAAAACCACTTTCTCATCCAATCAAGATTTTAAAGAAATAGATTTCCTAAAATTTAGGAAAACTAGTTTTTGTAATAACTACCTATTTGTGAACAAAAACCAAAATCTGACTATTTCCAGTTTTTGGAACAACATTTGACGTTGCTTTTTCTGTTTTTTTTCTTTTTGATCATTTTAATATTTAATGGTCATTTCTCCTCTAATTATATGCGTTTGCTGTTTTTCTTAAATAGTCATATATTTACCAAATTGTATATTAAAATCTATTGTTAAAAATATAATAAAATTCAATAACATATTAGTCACAGATTATTTTTGTTCCATGAGAAAGAAAAACAAAAAAAAATTACACACTATTTTTATTTTATTACAAAATTATTTAATAATAACAAACCTTGTAGTTTATCTATTATTATTACCATTTTAGCGACAATATATTTTATTAATTAAAAGTTAACTATGAAAATAATATGTATATATTCCTGTTGATATTTCAATACCATGATATTTTTATGTAAATAATTTCATTAGTTACAAAACCAAAAAATTAGAATAACCATCCAATCAAGATTTTTAAAGTATCTTTAAAATATAAGGTTAAGTGAAAATAGTTTGTTTAAAATATATCATATGAAAAATATAATATAAAAAAATAAAAAACACTTGCCAATAAATAAAATTAATTATTTAAAAATTATGAATGTACAAATTATATATTTTTATGAGATCTGTTGGTATTATTTATTAAAATGATATTTATTTTAGTAATTTCAAGTTTGTTAAAAAGAAATTAACTTATAAGAAATTTTTAAAAATAATAAATAACGTAAAAATTAAAAAAAAAAACAAAAACTAAAATCTAGAATATCGAATCACCATTCAAGTTTTTTTAAAAACTAAAATCTACAGCAAAATCAAAATCTAAAATCTAAAAACCAAAATCCAAAATCTAAAAACCAAAATCCAAAAACCAAAAACTAAAATCCAAAAACCATGTAAACAATCATTACCTTATTCACGCAATATCAATCCTTTTGCATCTTTTCCTTCAGATCACTACTTAAACTTATCTAGTCAAGTTTATCGAAAATAACAGTCTTAACTTACTATCATTAAGATTGGTGAACACAAAAGAAGAGCAAACTTGTAACGACTCCTAATAATGTCAACACGTGATACTGCAATCATCACAATTTTTTACTTTTTATAAAAATTAAGAAATTAATAAATCTGTCATGTAACTCTTGTCAATACGGAGATTAGATCTAAGAATCGAAAAAATAGAAAATAAACTATTTAGTAGCTAACTTTTAATTAGGGTTTTAGTTGTAATCTAAAATAGAAATTAACAAATATATTTGTAATACAAGTTATAAATATTTCTAAAGGTCCACAAATGTTATTCTGATTAATTATTCTCACAAGTATTATTTTCGTTAAGAAAATCTTACAAACCTTAATTATTTGTAAAAAGCAAAAAAAAAAAAAAAAACTAAAATATGTCCTATTGACAACAAAAACATATACAACTAAAATATGCCCTTCTAAAATTTTCTGCCACAAGCCACGGCTTCACCCGCTTATGCCATAGACCGGCCTTGGAATTATCTATCATCATTATATACACTCAAAAAGAACTAAATAACCACTCTCTATGTACAATTTAGACTAGTACTTTGTTTCAATAGCGATTCGACGTAACTGACTTAATTCCATCTAACTTGACAAGCTCGATCTTGTCCCGATATTTCTTTATTTAGGCAAGCTTCTCCCGAGTATCATGGCTACTTTGGTCTTAAGACAAATAATTTATTACTTATATTAGCTCACGATCCAACAACCTAACATCCTAGACTAATTAAGCCGATTACTCAGCCATAAAATAAGAAAACGTAGAGATCAAGACTGAATAATACATGAAATATGAATGCGGTAAACAGAAATTGGGTTAATGCATGAGGTCTTCTAAAAACGAGAGAGAGAGAGAGATTAGATCCTTCTCCCTTACAAGGTAGCAAATCGTCCAAAATGCAAATCTCTATAGTTTGCAAACAAGGATGATGACTACTACAAGGATGCATTGCTCATCATAGCTGAAAACCAAAATGTTCGAAACATAAAAACTAGACTTTATCATAGCTCACGAAACAAATCATCAATAGCAAAAAAAATTGTTATTATCTACTAGCACAGCGTTTAAAATTATCTACGAACTAGTCAATCATAACACATAATAAATCATAACAAAATTTAATATAGCATTACAAACCAGCTATTGTAGATAACCTATAATAGCACACGTAAACTTTTTTATAATTAAAATATCGTCTTATTATAAAGTTAATCACCGCGTCAATTTATTGCCATCGTATCTGAACATAACACAGCGTACAAAAAATGCTATCGTAGAAGAGGTACCTATAATGACTGCCGATGACATAGCACTAGCAGTTTTGCTGTGGTAGCCCTACCATAGTGCTTATCGTATGCTAAGAATGTGCATATTTCTTGTCGTGTTGGTTTCTAAAGTAAAACTAGCATAGAAAATAAAAGAGATGAAAGAAGAAATATATATGAGGCACCCAGTGACTGAGAGAAAAAATGGAATAAGTAGGACAATTCCTGAATTATCATGGTAGTTTCCTTAAAAAAATTGAGCAGCGGAGCGGCTGTTCCCCTTCAGATCACCCACTCACCTGCTTTGCAAGGCTGTTCTGCATGAAAACCTCCAATTCATATTCTTTTCTGCATGCATCCTGTCAAAGCTCCACAACCTTCTCTACAACTGAACTGACAGAAAAAACCCTATAAACAAATGACCAGGGGCGGACTCACGTTGATGGATATGGGATCCTCATACCCCCGTCAGCCCGTATGATTATATAAAATTTGCGTTTATTGACTTCTCAGTTTACTTAAGTGTCTCAGAGGTCTCAGTATTCTCTCTTCTTTTGCTTGTGTGATGGGTTTGATACACCGTAACTGTTTTTTGTGCATTCATTTTGTTATGCATGGTTTTCTTTTTGTTTCTTTTCTTTGAAACTAGTTCATAATTCATTTATTTTTTGCTAGAGTCTGTTGAAAAAAGTTCTAAAACAACTAAGTATTTTCTTATGAACAAAAATGAAATTCTAGTTGATTGTAATATTTGCATATTTACTATGAAAGAGATTTAAGTTCCAAAAACTCCTTGGACTATGTATTCATGCTTGCTCATATTGCTATGTTTTCGTCAAACCTGTTCGTTCTGGAGTTTATTGGTTTAGTTTTTCACCATTGTTGCTCCAAAGAAGCTTTCTCTTCCATCCGCGACAAAATCTGGTGGTGTTCTCTTTGATCTGCGACTATGGTGAGGAGGAGACGACTTGACTTTAATATATAAAATTAAGATGCATTTTGAGGTCGCCAACAAAGGAAATCTCCGACTGTTCTTTCACGTCATTCATGGCTAATGAGGACCTGTTTGCAGATCGAGCCTGTGTATGGTTTGAAGATGAATTGAGACGACGAAAGTGGATCTGTAGTTGGAGATTGCAGCGGTGGTTCAAAGCTCTCCGACGGTGGCGGAAGTCGAGTCGTAACTGCTCTAATATCACCTCTTTTTTCTCTCACATCCAGTTTCGCAATTTATTCTCGGCAACTGCTTTGAGGTTGTGAAAAGATCAAGGTGAAAGTAATTAATAATATGATCCCACCTCTCCATTTTTAATTCAAAAACAAACCAATTAAAAAAAGAAATAAAATACTCTAATTAACCTAACTAAATGAAACGAGACCAGTTACACTTTTTGGAGTCTTTTCATAGAAAAACTACTTCAGAAGCAGTAACTGCTCTATTATGTTATAAAAAACTTGAAACTGTCCCTGAGTTTAAAAACTATTTTATATATATATATTAGCCAAAACAGGTTTTATTCACGGAAACAAGTCAATAGCTAATAGTTTTGACTCGCATCTAATCGTGAAAGATATTAAAAAAAACCTCATTCATATGAATTTTAATGGTTATGACTTATGATAGATGTAAAATATAAATGTGAAGGTATAATACAAGAAACTAGGTGTTGTACCCGCACATGCGGGTTTAAACATTTAAAAATTATTTACTAATATATATATTCCTAATTAAAAGAATAAATTAATATTTTTATGTTCATTTGATTTTTTTAAAAAATATTATAAATTTTATGAAAATTTATTTTAACACTATATACACTATATAGAAATAAATCTCAACATTCACTCAATTTTCTCTTTATAATTATAAAAATTAAGAATTTTACTTGAGTGATATATATACTTTTTTAACGCTGATTTATTATAACATTGCAATTATGAGAAAAATTACAAAGACGTTTCGACAACCGATAAACTATCTGCCTTATAAGATCTACACCTAACTGCATCACCTGAGCCGTCCTATGAAAATTTACTTTTGGCCCGATTTACTTGCACCATGTTGAAGATCTCTTGCACGTCTTTCTTCTGTTGTCTGCATTAATAAACTGTTCTCTTCAGGATTTGAAACCCCAGACCCGGGTGTAGAAGCCTTTAAACCTTAACCAGTAGGGTACGGTGCTTCCACAAGTGATATTTAGTTATATGTTTTATTTTTTTTTAAAGTTATTAAAAAAAATTTCAGATAACAACACAACGTATAGAAATTATCTTGTCATTTAAAATATATATGTTTAGATTTTAATCAATTATGTAATCAGTTACGTATTTTATTTATTAAGAGAGTAAATGATATTAACCATTCTTCACTTTTAAAGTGAGAAAATCGTTTCAAAAAATCAATTCACAAATAATAGCATGTGGGTAAAAATCAAGATATCACCATCAAATAAAATAATTGATAATATGTTAGCTTTCTATGTTTTTTCTCACATATGTGGGTTAAATAATTTTTACAGATATTTATATAATGATACATTATTAAATCGAAATACTATGATGCTAAATTACTGTTCATACGTTCACAACTTCACATATTTAATAATAAATTAAATAATTATATATATATATATATATCTATACTATTATATATATAATTAGTTATATATACATTATTTAAGATAAAAACACAATATTTAAGAATTATCTTTTTAAATGATATTATTTATATTAATTTGTTTTAATTATATATTATATATATAAATTCTTTAAGATAACAAAACAATATATAAGAACTATCTTTTTAAATGATATTATTTTTATTAATTCGTTTTTAATTATATATTATATATACAAATTCATTAAGATAACAACACAATATATAAGAACTATCTTTTTTTTAAATGATATTATTTATATTAATTCGTTTTTAATTATATAATAAAAATATATAAAAATTCATTAATATTATTAATGTTATTCCATTATCTAATTAGTTTTTGTTTTTATTTTTATCTTATTTATATATTTTATTCATTAAGAATAATATTGATATTAAGCAATCTAACTTTTAATGTAATTATATAACTTTTAAGATAACAACACAATGTATATATAAATTATATTTTTATTTTAAAATATATCTTTAGCTTTTGGATAATTATTATCATTATTAATTTTAATTATTTATCTATAAATAGTTTTAATTCGTTTTTTTAGATAATTTATATAATCTATTCATTAAGGGTATAATCGATATTAGCCGCTCTAACTTTTAATGTGAGAGATTCATTGCGAAAAATCACTTCGCAAATAATAGTATAGATTTGCAGGTGAGTCTATTTTAATTTGAAAGTTTCGTATAATAAAACTAACAATTCGGAGTAATGGGATTACCGATTACGATTCTTGTAAAATAAAACTATATATATATATATATATATATATTTTAGCGTTGCACTGATTTTTTTATAAATGGACTTAGGTTAAATTAAACTATGTAATTTTTGAAACTGTTTTCTTAAATTCTAGTTCAAAATTTGAAATTATAATATAAAACCCTCATATCGCCTCAAATCTGGAACTAACGATCGTGAATTAATATAAATTTAGCATATGTGATTATATTATTGTTTTGGTGGCACTGCCTATAGTATTTATTTTTACACTAAGTCACTAATGAATAAATTAGAAAAAGAATTGCAATAACTCTAATGGAAACGCATGCATTTACCTTATTTAATGGGTAACCGATAACTTTTACCTAAATATATGACAGCTGACTACTACGTTCGTCTCTGATGTCCCGTTTTTTTGAACAGCATCGCCTCTAATAACTCTAAGAGGTGAGAGTTTGCTATTTATAAACTTTCTCTAATAGAAAGAACGAAAACGAAAACCTTATGTTCTCCCGTATTCCGCCTGATGGCCTCTCACGTTGTCTCTGCTTTGGTAGTCACACCATCAGGACCAAAAAGAAATCTCCATTGCTGGTCCGAGATTCCTCTAGATCTCATGCGATTGGTCTTCGAGCGCCTTGGATTTGCTGATTTCGAACGAGCTAAATCCGTTTGTCTGTCATGGCGATCCGCTTCGAGACAATCTAAGCCAAACAATCAAGTCCCTTGGTTGTTTCTAATCCCGAAGGACAAGAATTACGGTCTCTTGTTCAATCCTGAAGAGAAAAGTAAGTTTTACAAAACTCAAGATCTCGGCAACGACTTTGGAAAGAGTTCTTGTGTGGCGACATATAAAAGCTGGCTTTTGATGATAACTTATACTGAGGAGGTTTATCTATATAATCCCTATATCTTAGATCTTTTAACACGCGAGAGGATCAATCTACCGAGTTTTGAATCAAATTATGGGCTCATCTCTCCGGTGTTGTGGATAGACAAGAAAACCAAAGATTACCTTGTTGTAGGGATGTTAGATGAAGAAATTATGGTTTCTATCAAGAAAGGAGATAACTCGTGGAAACCAGTGACCCAGTTGTCATTGTCATCTATCGAGGATTGTTTTAACATGATATACCAGGATCACAAGCTTTATTGTCTCAATTATTATAAACTCACGATTTATGATTTTTCTGGACATGTTCCCTTGCAAGTTTTCAAAATCAGCGTACGTAGATGCATAAGAAGAGCGGTAGGTGGAGGAGTCATTAGAGTTTCTGGGACCATTCCATGCAAACGCTATTGGGCTTGTTTTAAGAATAATGTGGTAGTCACTGTGGATGGGGATGTCTTAATTGTTAATAGCATGCGGAAGGACATGTCCGACATATGGAACTTTAAAATCTACAAGATAGGTTCATCGACGGGAAGCAAGTGGGAGGAGATTTTTTCTTTGGGAGACGAGGCCATTCTTTTGGAGTTGGGTATCACAGTGCTTGCCAAGGACATTGAAGGAATCAAGAGAAACTCGATCTACTTTAATGGTTCTGATGCAGTAAATCCATATGATGAAAATGATATCTTCATATTCAATTTCGATACAAAGAAGGTTGAACAACCACATCAATTTGTTTGTTCGTCCGTCTTATGCTCTAATGCAAGATGGTTCTTACCAAGTTTCGAACGTGAATGATTTATCATTATATAAATATGTTTACTACATTTTTGTTTGTGTTTTTCTTGTTATGAGGGGTTTGGATGATTGCACTCGTTTGATTTTCAAGTTTCTATGTTTTAAATTTTCAAGTATGTATCTGATTTTTAATTTGTGCGTCTAAGATTGTATAACATTTTAGTTTTGATACACTTCAGCCAAAACCAGGGGCGGACGCATGAGTAGTGTTTAATTAACTGGTTTCAACAATTACATAGAGAAAAACGATCATAAAAAATGGGTTCAAAGAGGAATCATACCCCTATCATATGAAGGTTCGATATGGGAAAACTGACCAACTATGCTGGTGAATTTCTTTAGGATATTTGCACAAAATTAATAAACAATGTACATTTTACTATTTATCAACTTACAGAATTATGAAATTTCTGAGTGATACAACTTCACAACTTACCGGCGGCGAGCCACATCAAAGCGACTCCAGCATTGGTCTACCGTTTACACGATTTGAGAAAAAAAAAATCAAGAAAATTGTGTTAACCAAAAAAAAGGGAGAGAACAATTCAGAATCTGAATTAACAACACCGTTAAACCCACCAGCGGAGCGTGGAGTTCATTTCGTAACATTATTTCCGGCAGAGACAACGGCGGGGATGGTTGTAAGGGACTTTACGCGTAGAGAGTATCTTTGAAGGGGGAGATTGAATTGAGGATCTCGAACGAGATGCATCGGAGTAGGAAACGAGTGCACACTATTTGTGATAGATAGACGGTGAGTGAAGTTGTGGACTCCGATAAACTGGTCAAGGTTTCGGAGTCGGAGATGACAAGATTGGGGAAGAAGCGAGAGTGTTGACGATGAGTATGTTGTATTGGGAGGAAAGAGAAAGAGGAGAAAGATAAAAAGAGAACAGACGTTGAGCAGATGACTGTGTTTGGGACGTTTTGCCAAGCGTGACTTGAAGATGGCAAAGCATATAAAGGCACATGAAGGTTGTGTACTGTGAAACTTACGTGACTTTTAATTGTAGAGTCATTTTTTTTTTTTATATTTTTCTTTGATTTTTTTGGTGGAAACACTTCTATCTCTCTTTTCTTACAGTTGGGTCACATACACAACCAAGTTCTTCGACTAGCATCAATCTCTCGTTTTACAGGAAGAATAAAGGCAAGTTAGAGATTGATCCGCACGCCCGTGCGGATGTTAACTTTTCTTACTATTTATAAATTGATATTATGATTAATATTTTATTTTTTATATGTGTCATAATATAATTGATTGTATAAGTATTCAGGTATTTTTAGGTTTTTATACATCATAATCGAATCCGGATCAAATATGTATATGGTTTATTTTGGTCTTTGATTATTTCTATGTTAAGTTTCGGTTGAAGTCAAAATATCCAAACTGAATCGATCAGTATTGTTGTTTTTGGTACAAATGTCCCAACCGGTTTCATATATATTAGTTCTGAATAATTGTAGGTTTCTATATATCAAAATTAAATTCATCTTGACTTGAGACCCTATTCCGAACCCAATTGGAAATTTATAATACCCAAAATAAGTCTAGTTTCAAAACTTAAAAATTTGACATCTAAAAGAAATGACTCGTAGCTACACATGTATCCGAATGTCTATGCCTAACTCATTATGTAAACAAATGGAAAAAAAAATGTCACAAATAGAGCAATTTCATGAAAATATGTCGAATTATTATAGTAATATATAAAAGATAAAAAATGAGAAAATAAAGTAGTTAAAGAGTGAAAGAATAACTGTGAAAGGTAAAATAAAATTGAAAAACAAATAAATTTTATATTGAACTTTTGTAATAAATGATGTCAATTTATTTAGCAAATATAATAAATGAATTGATTAAAAATAGTATAAAAATCTGTAGAAGATCACTTAAAATAGGTAAATATTATTTTCTACTACTATCTATGTTTCTAAACAATTCTCAGTTAATTATATTTTATTCATGTTTTTAAACAGTTCTCATTTGTAATTCAGTTTTAATAATATATATATATCAAGTCGATGAGCTGAAAGGTATAGTTGTAACCTGGTTGGGCCATCGATGGGCTAGACCACTCCAATTCATTTTAGAGGGGCTATGAACACCACCAATTAAAAATATCCAGTTGGACAAAAAATGAATTGGTCCATGGTCCAAATGGGAAGACTTTTTTTTTTTTTTGTCGACAAGCTTTACAGACTCATATTGACTCTGTAAACCAGATTGGGTGCTCTGTATCCATATGGACGGTAAACGACGTCTGTTGCCTCACACCACGTGCTAAGCGATCCGCCATAATGTTTTGCGTCCTTGGTATATGAATAATCTCCGAGCTATGAAAACTTCTCTTGAGACTCCTGATGTCATCTAGATAACTTGCAAAAGCCGGCCATTCTTCTGGTTCCGAAACCATCTTCACCAACTGAGAACAATCCGTTGCAAATGTAACTGTATATTGCCTTAAATTCCGCATACTTTCCATTGCCCAAATGAGGGCCTCCACCTCAGTATGTAGGGGAGACTGGCTAGCCCTTGTATTCCTTGCACCCAATAATCCTTCGAATCCTTCTAACTTGCTATACCATCCTTGTCCAGAAAATTTGTCATCCTGTTTCCAGGATCCATCGATAAAACACCATCGATAAAATGGGAAGACTAAATGGACAATAAGTCTCCGACCATGAACCTCCCAAAAACATTTTTCCATAATTTTAAAAAATAACATAGTCTTATAGTTTTAACAGGAAAACGTCATTTTTGCAACAATAATTTTTTTACAGTTTTGATGACAACATAATTTCAAGATTTTGGAAGGAAAATGTGATTTCACAATTTTGACGGGAACATAAATTCACGGTTTGCAAAAAATATAATTTTATGATTTTGGCAGAAAAATTAATTTCACAGTTTCATGTTTTATGTTTGATGGAAAAACTTAATTTCCTGGAAAAAATATCTTTGCAGTTTTGTTGGGAAGAGTATATTTACAGTTTTGAGGGGAAAATATAATTCCACAGTTTTTGCAAGAAAAAATAAATTCACAGTAGTAACGGGAAAGCATAATTTTACGGTTTTGACGGCAAAACATAATTTTACAGTTGTGGGGAAAAAATTTATGATATTGTCATGAAAACTAAATTTCACGGTTTTGGCAGAAAACACTTAATTTTTAATTTCAACGAAAAAGGTAATTTTACGGTTTTGGCGAAAAAATATAATTTATGGTTTCAGTAGAAAACATAATTTCAAAATTTTGGTGAAAAAAATATTTTCACGGTTTTTGAAAGAAAACATAATTTTGATTTTGGCAGTAAAACATAATTTTACAATTATGGTGGGAAATACAATTTTTGAAGTCACAACACCACAATGTAATTTCACGGTTTTGATAGAAAATGTAATTTTCAGATTTGCTATATAACATAGTTTTTTACGAGAAAAAAAATAAGTTTTTGAATTTTAGAAGAAACATAATTTCAAAAAAAAATGGAGAAAACCCTAAAAATTAATAATTAAAAATAAATTGTCACATCCATGGGTCTCTACCCATTTGAAGATGATCTCTATTAGTTTTGGTTATTCTTTTAAATCATTGCTCATTTTGGACCGACCGTAAATGCCTAAAATTAAAATGGTCTATCTGGATAATTCAATTGGCCGTTGGATAAACTATTTGACAACTCTACTGAAAGGTACCTATCACAAGATAATCTCATGTCCGGTTGGATAATTCTTGAGGCACAAGACTTTTGTAAGGTTTGAGCCAAATGATTCTTTCAAAACGGTTAAATTTGATGAAGTACTAGGACTGGCATTGCCATCTTTTAAAATTGCTGGAATTAACACAGTATTGGAGAATCTAGTCAGAAAAAAATTAATAAGCCAACCCATTTTCTCTATATGGATGACTTCTCACAAGGGAGCTGGACCAGCTAGTGACGACGATCAAAACGCTGGTCAGATAATTTTTGGTGGAAGCGACCCAAAGCACTTCCCGTATTCTAGATGACATGCGTTTGGAACGTTGCAATGTCTCAAAATTATGTTGGTGGAAGAGATATCAAATTTTATGTTCCACAATGCATTGCATTTCGTCTATAAACCTCATTTTCTATCGTAGTTTTGTTTGTTAAATCACGTTTCTATGTATTTGTAATTTGTAGGGAAGAAAACAAAAAAATAAGTTTTAAAAGTCGAGCAAAAGTAAAGTAAAACTAGATTTTGATTCGCGCTTCAGAAGCACGGGTTTTGTCCTGATTAATAAAACTATTTATATGAATTAGTATTTCGGGTGTAATGTATATTATTAAGTTAAAAAAATTATATCATATCGAAAAAGGATAGAGTTGAAATATTAAATAATGTTTTCGTACTTGAATCAGACCCGAAGTCTAACCAATAAATTCGGTGGTCCATATATAATTTGATTCATATTTAGGTAAAATTTTGTGTTTAAAAATCTGATAAAACTTGATAAAACCCAAAATTTATCACTGATATACAATCCAATATTGATTGACCCGATAAAATCCATTAAAATTTGATGGTACTTTTAAAAAAAAATAATTCAAACTTTTGAATCAAGTTTTATATTGTGGGATTATTATTTTTTTTATAATAAAATCTTAAATCTTGAGTGAAAAAATATTGTGCTTTCGATCTTTTTGTTTATCTTGGATATTCAAAACCTATTGAAGTATCCTGATTATCCGCAATGGCGGGCCGGGTTCAATCCACAAAAGAACCTTCTCTCCGTATATTTATATGAAACCATGTATCATTTTTATGTAGTATACACAATTTATATGTTTTAACATTTTCTAAGATTTATGTTTAAATCTGTGTATAAAATTTATTTAAGAAAGTTAATATAATTTTAGAGATTTCATATAATTTGACCCGCACCATGAATCTTTTTATTTAACCAGTTTGTTTATAATGTTTTAGATAATTGTTAAAAAATAATTTGTCAAAAAAAATAAATTAGTTTACAATTTTGGTATAACCTAACTATGTAAGATATGAATGTACACATGCCAATAAGTTGATACGTTTTTTTAAGTTGATATAATTCAAAATATTTTTCTTAGCTAAATCTCTTCAAAATATATTGTAATAAGTATAAATATAAATATTTATTTTCTTAATGTTGGTAGGATAAATTTAAATGTCTACTAGACATTAAAATGTTTTGTGTGAACCATGTCAATATGATATTGTATTTAATTTCGCAGATTAATTGTAAGAAGATATATAATAGGTGGTTACCAATTTGTTCAATTGCAAATCTCAAAAAAAATGATATAAAATAACGAAAAATATTTGTTTTAAATTTAATTTTGGTTCAATTTAAATTGAAACCGTTAAAATAATATGGTATAAATATTCGAGTGAGAATATTATATAGTTAACAGAGAAGATATGATTGGATATTTTAAGTTATTAGCAAGAGATAAAAACTGTTTTTAAAATAAAATATTTTTCTTATGAAAACCTTAACATGATAAAAGATCAATTTGGTAAATTAGTTATAGAAAGCTAATACTCACGCAAATATATATTTTTGAAGTTATTTATATATTATATTTTTATTCTAAATAAGAACTTATTTGGAAGTATTTAATAATTTGTGAGAGGTAATAATTGTATTCTCTAATAATTCATAAACCTGACAATATATAGATTTATTAAGTTTCGAAAATTATAGTTCCAAGACTACATAGAATCTATATAGGCTATAGGTGTGTATGGTATTGGGTTTGATATTTATTTAAAAACTTAATGAAAATGGTTGGATTAATTTGATTCATTTTGACTGTAACGTTTTAGGAAAGTACCCATAATTTGTTACCCTTTAATTTCGGTAACAATTAATGATATTAATTAATATATCGCTGATATTGTTAGAGGAAGGAATAAAAGTCGGATAAATATGTGGTATTAACTAAGATATTGTGACAAATATATACAGTGGAACCTCTATAAATTAATACTCGATAAATTAATATACACTAAAAAATTCTATAAATTAATATAATTTCATAGTCCCAAATTAATTTTTTTGTTTAATTAGTATCTCGGTAAATTAATATCTCTATAAATTAATAAAAAAATATAATTTTGATGTAGTCCCAAAATTATTAATTTATAGAGGTTTCACTGTATAAGGGAAGACCAACAATTAATTAGCTAATGAATATGTCCAAACAACTTTTTAATTAGATTTATTTAGACTCCTTCTCTTTTGATAAATTAAATATAGGAGAAAAGTAGAAAATTCTTAATAATAAATATTAATATTACGAAAAACACTCGACCATAGATGTAAAATATACAATCCTAGTGTTTTAATTTATGTCAAGAAAATGGCGTAAAATATACATTCAATCAGATGCTGCTGATTTATTGGCAAAAACCTAAATACATCAATAGCACATGATAAAATCATTTAAATGTTTAATTTTGGGAATCTATGGTCGAGTGTTCTACATAATGTAAATATTTATAATTAAGAATTTTCTATTTTTCTCCTATATATTACTTGACTTTTGCTCGACTTTTAAAACTATTTTTTTATTCAAAAATAAATTTATCAGTGAACTATAAAAAAATATCTGATGTAATTATATTTGCTTTGTAAATTTACTTGGGATACTTATATAAGTTGTGTAGATTTGAATTTTATATTGTCAAATACTTAAATAATTTAATTTCAAAAATATAGTATATCCATTTTAGGTTTTGGAAGTTTTATTTTTATTTAGATAATTAACTTTTTTATACTGAAAACAGAAAAGTCAGTTTATCACTAAGAAAGAACAATTTTCCATTAATAAACACAATTTACAAGGAATAATAACATATGTGGTGTTATTAATTCAACTCTTGAAAAAATGTTTTTAAAAAATATGTTTCAGTAAGGTAATTTATACTATTACCAGAAAGTTTAAGTTACATGTAAATTGATTAAATAGTTTTCGTCTCTTTTGCCAAGTAAATATTTACAAGGTAAAGGTCAATACCGAGTTGGTACATCAAATTAATTTCCCAAATAAAAAATTGGTTACTTATTTAAGTATGAAGTTAATTTAACTTGCTAGTTAATTAAATTGGCTCTTGGGATCATTGTTCTAAAAAACAGTTTAGGTGGTGTTTAAGCGTTCACTTAAAACGCCAATCGGGTCATAAAGCAAAACAGTTTTTTTTAAATGTTAAAGAAGTACGTGACATAACAACAAAAAGGAAACAAAACACGCATATTGGCCGCTACTCTACTTTCTCTCAAAACATTCGGATACTAGGATCATAAAAAAACACTGACATTTTCACATCGCTGACGGTAGAGAGGCAACGAAAAACCGTGTTTGTGTGTTTCAAGAGTGAGAGAAACCAAAGATTAATTCACACTTTTTTTTGGTTAAATAGTTCACACTTTTCTTTTGCGATCGAGGTCACCACATTTTATAAGAAAAGCTTATTTTTGTCAGGAAATAATGTCCAAAATGCTTTAAGATACACAATGCTTTAAGATACACACCGCAATCGAACTAATTTATAGGTTTACTCTACAGTATTTATTAAAAATCTGTTAGTAGACCTATAACAAAAGCTAGCAAGGAAAATCACATCGGCATAAATGTTCTTTGCCGAAGTTATTACACTCGCAACCATAAGGCCAATCGCCTCCTTTCTTAACAAAGTCATTTGTGCACGTCTTGTCTCCGTTAGGGCCACATCTACCGACAAATATATCTTTCTGGCTACATAGGTTACCCATTGGAGTAAATCCAGCTTCTGCGTCTATTACTACACATGAACCACACAAAATCGTTAAATTTTACACAAAGCACTTTAGTTGTTGAGAATGAGACCAATTTAAATTAGTAAATGTTTTATAACTTTTATTCTCTAGAATTAACTTATTTCGCAATATGCAAACTTAGATTCTTTAAGTTTTACGTGTAAAGAAAAAAAATCGATGTCCATTTTACAAAAAAAAATAATAATGTCTTACCTATGACATAGTTCAGAATAAAGGACATGAGAATACAAGAAACGAAAAAAATAGTAGCAGATCTCATTATGTATGTCTTAGACTCTTAGTATTATATGTGATGAAACAGCTTGTGTAAATTTCTATATATATATATATATATGCATATTCAATAAATGCATTGGTAAAGCAGTGGACCTGATTTAGAAACTGTGTATACAAAGACCAAATCTTCAATACTTTTGAAAAGTAGTGACCAAATCTGTAAACAATTAATGAGTATTTTAACTAGTTTTTGGAAGGTAATGTTCAATTCGTTTTTTAAAAGTTATTTATTATTAATTAAACAATAATAAAAGTTTTTAAAAATCTGTTACGTCAATACATTTTATCATTATCATTTATATTTTTGACTTGATGAACTAGTTAATCAAGTTGAATATTTTTGTGATACAAGTGTGATGTTGATGGCTTAAAATGTTAATTAAATATAATGATGATTTAAAATGCAATTGAAAGCTATTTTAATGGTCTTTAATTTTTATGGGATTTTTTCAAAGAATATATATGAGCTTATTAGTGGCACATTTTAAAAAGAAGCCCACTACTACTTGTCATGGAAGCTTCATCGGACGTCCGCTTCCCGCTTCGGAATCAGAATCGAAATCGGAACCTCGTAGAAACTTGCGGAATCTCGCTTCCAATACGTTTCCAAAATATTCTCTTTAAAACCCTGTTGGAAGCTTACAATTCCGTTTTTGGAATCACGCTTCCAATTTTTAAGACACAATTGTATAAATCAATAGAAATCTCAATTTCTATTTTTAAATTCATATAAAAGCCAAAATCTAATTGTAGAGAATAGAAATATACAAATACTAAAACTAATACTATAAAGTATCTTTATGTATTAATGTTTTTATTAAAGATATAACATATATTCAAATATATTTTGTCAATTATTTATGAAGTACTAAAAATAATTAATATAATAATTTATTTAAACTTATTTTATGTGTATTTTCATAGTGTTAATATGAAATCATTTCAAAATTATTAATAATGAATAAACAATTTATTTTAATTTTAATCATATAACATTTAGCTCTAGATTTTATTATATATATATATATATATATATATATATATCTATGAATACACGCTTCCAACACGTATACGCTTCCTAATATTTTGAAAAATCTCGCTTCGGCGCTTCCATACGCTTCCGATTCCACGTATCCGCTTCCGTTTCCATGCAACATACATAGACAGACATATTATGATTTTTTATCTCACTTAGAGATACATTGGCTAGTTGGCACACATTTTCTATACAGCTGTCATTTTTTGTCCAGAACTACCCTTGCTTTTGGTCTAAAGAAAAATGTATCGCTTTTAAAAATGCAACGATTAAATTTATTTTCTGTAACTAAATTGGCTTAGTTGAAGAGAGAGAGATAAATAACTTTTTTTAAATAACTATCATTCTTCATTCACCTTCATTTCTATTTGTTTATTTTTCAAATGTTAGATACATAAATCAATTTTATTTAATACCATAAGTTGTAATTTTTTATTTTCTACAATTTAACATCCATTTCAATATTTATTTTTCATATTTTAATTTTCTTACAAAAACATATAAACAAAAAAAAAACGTAAATGAAAAACATGGATAAAAAAGACATGTACAGAGAAACACATACATAAAAACATGAATTCGGAAGATAGAGATTTGAAAATTTATGGTTGGAGGCTCGTTTAAGTTTGGTTTTCAGATTTTCTTACGATCTTGTGGACGGATCATAAATAATATGAAAAGCATACAAGTTCTTGTGGACCGATGATTGTAGACAGATCATGAATACATGTTCAATTTTCATCTTCCCTCTCACATGTTAAGAAATTATGATTTAAGAAAATATTCAATTCAAAACATTTAGTATAGCTCATGTCCTAAGTTTTCTACCTCCACTGTATATTTTTCCGTGTCCACAACTTCCAAATCCACCATCTTTATATCTACCATTTTCGTCCATTACCACCACAACTTCCACTCTGGTATCTACCGCCACCTACACCTCCACCACGCCATCCACCACCACCTCTGTATCAATAACCATCACAATCTCAACTCTGCTATCCACCACCACCACGGCCTCCACCACCGTATTCCTCACCTAAACTTTTTTCACCTTCACTGTATCTTTTTCCATATCCACAACCTTCGTACCCACCATCTTTGTATCTGCTACCTCTGTATCTATCAGCATCTCTACAACGACAAATACCACCTTTATATCCGATATAACGTCAGCTGATTTCGTATCCTCCCCATTCCACTGTCCAACTCATCATCAGTTTGTTTCTTATGTTTTGTTGTAATCATCTTCCTACCTTTTTTTTGTCTTCTACGAGATCTGGAGCATCGACGGAAGATAAAAATCTGGCTACAAATAATTGAAAGCAAAGCTTGTTAAGGTGAGTGGGTAACACAAGATCGAGAAAAATTCCTAGTTGTTTGAAACTTAAAATGCAATATACAAAGTTTGTAATACAAGATCGAGAGAGGAGACCTTTGAATAAACGACCTCGTATTTGGTTCGCTTAGGCCATCTCCAACCCCACTCTATTTTCTACGCTAAACTCTATTATAGAGTAAAATCTTCTCCAACCCCACTGTATATTCCACTCTAAAATAGTGTAACTCTATTTCTTACTCTATATTTGAAGTCACTCTATTTCTCATTTTATTATAGAGTGGAACTTTTTTATTTGTACTTTAATCCTTTTATTCTTTAATCTTTTCATTTTGTAACTATTTATGTAATTTAATTATACAAACATCACATAATTATCTTAAGCACAATATATATTAATACACACATACATATATATATATATATATATATGTTTGAAATTTATTATTATTAGCCAAAGCAAACAAACACTAAAATTAAAATAATTTTATAAAATTAACAAAGAAAGGAAATACTAAAATTAAAAATAAGCAACATAACATAAAATTAAAATCATAGATAATTATGATTTAATATTCTATTAAATGTATTATGTTTTAATATAATGTAATGTAATTTTTAAGATAATGAATGTTTGATAAATATATAATTTATAAGAACTCTTTGAAAAGTAAAATATAAGGGATCAATTTGTAAATTTTGTTAGTAAAAGATATTTCTTATAAAATAAAAAAAGAATAAATTTTAGAATATTCCTTTTTAGAGTTAAATATAGAGTAAACCATTGGAGATAAACTCTACTATATTTTAGAGTTACTCTATTTTAGTGTAAAACTCACTCTAAAATAGAGTGAACCATTGGAGATGGTCTTATAGTCTTCTCTTTTGTAACAAGATTCGTTTTTGGCCGGTGAGGTTCCCGATATCGAGAGATCAGTAAACATGCTTGTTGTGAGTAACTTGTTTCTCCTCAACCTTTGTTTATATACTCACCACGATACATTCATCCATGGATTACCCACATACATATTCACGAGACACCATACACGACACACTATCCACAAGAAACCCATCCACGATACATGATATTGTGGAATTCTGGATTTAAAGTTTTGTTATTTTTGTTTTACAGTTTTAACCCTTATACTAATATATCTTTTTCTGGTTTCTAAGCAAAAAGTATCCGAACAAAATTCATATTTTATAATGTAAGAAACACCAATATTTACAAAATGTAAAAACTATGATCGTAAATAATTTTGTAAATGCCCAGAGCATGGAAAACGCATGCGGGATCTTCATTGATATCCTTTCCTCGTCTGACCATATCTTATTTCACCATTACGCACTTAACCCCCTCCCCTCCCCAACTCTCATGTCCACAGCCATCACATTCACTCAAATGTTGTCCACACCGATCATATCCACATATCATCTGTCCAAATCACTCACATCCGCACCATGCCACTGAAAATAACACATCCACACAACTGTCGTCCACACTCACCACATCCAATCAATTACACAATTGTCGTCCGCATCCACACAACTACCGTCCACATCTACACAACTGCCGACAACGACACTCGCTTCTTCCTCCCTCACCACATCCACATAACTATCGTCCACATCCATACAGCTCCCGACACCAACATTCACCACATCCACCCAACTGTCGTCCACATCAATTACATTCAGCCTCTTGGGAGAAGGTGGTTTTCTGCGTTCTCTACAAAGTTTTAAACAAGATGCAAAAGTTGGGATTTAACCTCTCATGTGGTGTTTGTCTGTGAATCGACAGAGGCGAAAAAGAACATAGATCAAGATCATGAAATAGAGATCGAGATTCTGATTTCTCGATCGAGATTCGGAGAACGATGAACAAAAATCAAAAAGATGTTGAAAGTGAAAAATGGGATTAAGGTTCAATTTTGGAGTTCCATTTATGGATCTATAAAATATTGGGGAAAAAAGAACGAGAGAAATTGAGATTCATTTGATAGTTAGGGGAAGAGAGAGAGAAAGATTTGGGAAGAGATAAGGTTTCAACTAAGATTATTAAAAAAATGTTTTATTTCGTTTAAAATATTAAAATAATTATATTGATATGTTGAGAGGCTAACGGAAGACACCTCTTGTTTAGTTGAATTTCTTCTTAGTTGGAGGTTATATTGGTCAGTTTGCTAGTAAGAAATTGTGTCATATCACAATGTGTCTGTTAGTGAAATTGTAAAGTGAAATTGTGTCTGTGAGCGTAATTTTCTCTACATAAAAGCCTGATGTTCTTGAATCATTAATTCGTATGATAGACTTTTAAATTGGCGAGCAGACTAAACCCCACTAAAACAGAAATTCGTGATGTTTCACAATGAAGAAGCTGAAGGAACAAAGTGCTGCTGCTAGAGAATCGCATTCTGTCGAGTTTGGTAACGCGGGCTTGTAATCTAAATGGAGACAGTAAGGTCATGGGACATTCCGCCGATCTCTTTGGGCTGGATTCGTATGGCTCTCTACTGGCGTGGTCAGGACTTGAATGTTTGGACTCGAGCAAAAACTTGCGATTCAGACTTTCTGAAGACGGAGGAGACTGCGTGAGACTGGTTTCACAGAGCATCGTCTATCAAATCCTTTCGACGGTGCAAGGATTACGGGCTGTAGCCCCCCCCCCCCCCTCCCTCCCCCTATCCCCACTAAGACCCAAACCGGCTCCAATTGGACAATCACCTTTTTTAGTTACAAAAAAATAAAAAGAAGCTGAAGATAACATGTCGCTCTGCAATTGCATGATGCCGTGGCCCATGGGACGTGATATGATATCTGATACCATACTGATATGCAAATCATAGTACGTGAGATGACCTGCAATTGTGTGATGCCTCCATTTGTTATTTTCCATACTTTGTTTTTTTTATTGGGGTAAATGATCATGGTGGGCAACCACCTATAATAATTAGGTTTTGTTAAGTTTTGCTACTATATTTCTTAGGTTTTGTTGAGTTTTTAAAAACTTTCTTGTGATTTCAGACACACAAGAATAACCCTTCTGTGTTATTCTCTATTGTTTTCTGTTATATAATTTTGTATATAGAGTATAGACCTATAACAAAAGCTAGCAATTAAAATTACATCGGCATAAATGTGATTCGCCGAAGTTATCACAGTCGCAACTAGAAGGCCTATTGGCTTCACCTCCTTTCTTAACAAAGTCGTTTATGCACGTTTTGTTTCCGTCAGGACCGCATCCCCCGATAAATATATCCTTCCGGCCGCATAGGTTACCCATTGGAGTCAAATTAGCTTCCACGTCTATTATTTCATATCAACCAAACAAAATCGCAAAGTTTTAAACAAAAGAATATAGTTACTGATAATTCAACAAATTTAAAGCACTACATGTTCGTTCTATAACTTTTTCCATGGAGAACGTATTTAGCAATAGGTAAAACGTAAAAGTTTAAGTGTGACTACTCAACAGAAACAGAAAAGTGATGCCTTACCTTTGACATTGTTCATGATGAAGAACATGAGAATACAAGAAACCAAAAAAATACTAGCAGATCTCATGATTCTTGATGTGTGAGTTTTAATTTCACTTTGTGCCAATTTAACCATATAGTGTATATATATATATATATATATATATGCATATTCAACAAATGTCTGGGTATGGTAATCAACGTGATTTGGAAAGTATGAATACAAAGACCAAATCCAAAATAATTAATGGTAATTAACTAGTTTTAGAAGGCAATCTTCAATTTATTCTTCAAAGTTATATTGGTCAATATACGTATATTATTGTTACCCTGGCTTTGAGATAGATTAGTTACTATAAAACATCAATTAACATCTTCAGTAATATAAGAGACTTTTTTCTGTTAACCTTGGTGATATTTCTTTTTCTCAATAATGTTAAATTCATTCATCTAAAAAACAATTGTACAAAGAATGTAAGCTATGGTTTGGTTTTATTAATTAACCTACATGTGATGGAAACTTGAAAACCAAAGCATTTAGAACAGAGTATCCTTTTACTCTAGAGACTGAAACCACTTCGACATTGTTTTGTCATAGCGTGAATCCCCTTTCCCTTCCAATAAGCGCAGAGATTCTGTTATGGACCATATGAAATGTCTCTTCTTTTTTAATCCTGAAACATTATAGCATGTTTTGTAGCCACGTGTCATTATTAGGATGATTGTTAGAAATACTTAAAAAATAAGTTGGTCCATACAAATATATATTATTTTTTTATTAAACTAATTATCACATTGATTAGTATTATTAAATTATTTCTTTAAATAAAAGCTACGTAAGTTTTTTTCTTAAATAAAATCTATGAAATTTTCTAATATGATTAACATATATAAATATAACAATTAGTGATTATAAATCATACATATTTGATTAAAAAATTTGTATCCACTAAATTTTTTGTTTAATTTTATATTATTAAAAAATCACATTCAGAATATATTAAAATATATTTTTTTCATATATGTTATATTTTGATTTTTTCTAAAAATCTATAAATTACAAAAACGGTAAGATGTTATTAGATGTTATTTTTAGAACGAAGCCCAATCCGAAAAATATCGAATATATCCAAACAAAATTTATATACTTAAATAGATTAATTATTTTAAAATTTTAATATCTAAAAAATATACAAAATATATAAGATGTTATTCAGTTGTCCAAAATACTTGGAAATATATACAAATAGTTAAAAATACATGTTTAAAATAGTTAAATAATACTCAAAATACAAATACTTTAAATATCTATTGATTTCTTTTCTGAATATTGAAGCTAGACCAAATTTTATGTTAAGTTTAAGTATTTTAGCTTACATTATACACATTTATATGTTATAAATAATTTTTTTTGAGGAATTTAAAGTATATATGAATTTATTTTGTTTTTTTAAATTAAATGAGTTATCTGAGTCCAAACCCAAACCGAACCCGCAGATCCGAACTGGATCGAACTCACAAAAAATCGGAACATAACTAAACTGAACCAAACCAAATCTAACAAAATAGTATCTGAATGTCCACCTCAAATCAAATGTAAAAAAAAATTATTGGTAACAAAATATGTTCTAATTGTAATATTTAAATACAACATATTTTACGGAACTTACTCCACGCAGGGTGCGGGTTATCATCTAGTTACCATATGAAATGTCAATCCAATTACCACGTTATAAGTTTAGACAGACAAATTCTTATCCCTTGGCTATATATTAAATGAGAAGCATTTTGAAAATAATTACCTCAGTTTTGTAGTACAGTAGAACTTCTATAAATTAATAATCAATAAATTAATATACACTAAAAATCTCTATAAATTAATATAATTTTATAGTCCCAAATTAAGTTTTTGATTTATTTATTATCTATATAAATTAATATCTCTATAAATTAATTAAAAAAAATATTGTTTTGGTGTAATCCCAATATTATTAATTTATAGAGGTTTCACCGTATTTTAAAAAGAAATCTCATTGTCCACATGTCATTCAATTATTATGCTAACTTATCATATGTGTGATGGTTAGATTGAAATTGAAAAATTGAATGATCCAATGTAATTTATTTCTTTTCTTTCCTTAAATAAAACCTACGGAATCACCATAAATGACAATTAATGATTCAAATAATAAAAATTTGATAAACAATTACATATGCTCTATCTTTTTTGTTTAATTTTATATAAATTAATAATTAAACAACCAAATTAGGTAAAAAATTAAAATTTAGATTTTTTCATATATGATATATTTTGAATTTTAAAAAACGACAGTAAATGACTAAAATTATTATGTTAAAATTAATGATCAAATGTTTAACATTTTTACTATAAAAAGATACACATGATTTTAAAATCATATGAGTAAAATGTATTATTTAATAACAAAACAAATATATGTTATAGAAATAATAAATATATATATAGAGAGAGATTAAAATATATACAATATAAGATTACATAAATATTTCAATATTAAATCTTTAAATGAATCTTCAAGAACGTTTATTAATTATAAACTTATTAATTTTTTCACATTGAATATTTTGTTATTATTGATTTAAATATTTTGTTATAAAACGATATGACTGATCATATAATCGTATGATTATGAAGTCTCATTTAATAAATAACTATATAAAATATAGTATACATAGAAAAATATGTTGGTCCATATTAACCTATATTACACTTTTTATTAAACTAACAATTAAATTGATAAATAATGGACAGAAAAAATCTCACACTTTCCTTAAATAAAAGCTATGAAATTATCTACTATGATTAATGTATATATGAAAATTAATTACTATGAATACTAAATATTTTATCATAATTTTTGTATCTTAGTTCTTTTTATCTGTTTTATATTATTAAAATATATTAAACAATCACATTAACTATATAATAAAAACATTTAATTTTTTCGTATATGTTAAATTTTGAATTTTTCAAAACGTCTATAAATTATTAGAAATTCGAAGATCCCACTTTGAAAATTTTGTGATCAATAGCTTAATTTGTTTTGTTATAATAAGAAACAAGTGATCATAAAATTGTATTAATATGAATTTTTATTTAATAATATTCATAATCCCAAATCGATATGGTTCATCATAAATTCAAAATAGATTTCGGTCCACGATTACAATTATAAATGTTCATCTGGACATATCCCCTATATATTAAATCACTTGAGTCAGTTGAACTATATTTTAGTAACAATTTACTGCAACTGAGTCTTCTTATTTTCTTAGTCGTTATTTTTTGATATTTTTGCTTTATTTTAACAGTAACTAAATTGAAGTAAAAATTATAAATTTGATGGATAACAATTAGTTGAAATTATTAACAATTTTTTTATCTTTAAACAAACATAGTTGTGTTCAGTCGAAGACATATTAATTTGATTAACACTAAATATGGAATAATAGAAAAAAAATATTTCATGCTTCTGTTTTGTTTTTAATTTTTAATTTTTCAAAATTTAGAGCTTACGATATTAATTCTAAATTCGGTTATTTTATTAGATGATATAAACTTTTTGTTTTTTAATCTTTTATTGAAATATAAAATATTTTTAATAAATGATTTTTTGACAACACGTCTCTAAAATTCGTATAATATATAATATGATATCAAACTAAATAATTATGTTTTTGGTATAAACCGAATAAACTGAAAACCAACGGTATGTGAACTATATCAAACCGAAGTAAATATAGATTTAGAATACGAGTTATATTTTTTAAACCTAAATACCGGAAAAAAAACGAACTGAACCGAAACCAATCCGATATTCGGATTGAACATCCTAATCCAAATGAAACCGAACTATTTCATGTCACGCAAAGCCCGGTTCTTAAACTTGTTAGTATAAATTTTGGAAAAGAGTTTAAAACCAGATTTACGCGAACTTTGTGACTTGAATCTAAAATAGACAATATCATATTAATCGATCGCCATGGAATTGGACACGAGATCAGAAATAGAAAACCAACAAGTGGTGTTTAGAGCCCATAGAAAACGACACTCCCGTCAAAGTGTCATATGACTTGTGTAAGTTTATTTGCCAAAAAATGTGGAGTTAAGAGGCATGTCCCATTGATAAAGACGGTGGTACCCGAGCATGAGCTCATGAACATCTCATTCTGTGTAATAGAACTACTCCAAGCTAAAAAGCAGCTCTAAAACTCAAAGAGGGACTCTGATCGAAAAAGATGTACAGAGGTAAAGAGTACACAAGAGTTTCTGTATCATTTCTTGATCATCTTTTCTTCTTTCTTTCTTTTTTGTCGAATAAACCATCAATCCTAGACTTACTTTGCATCTACATAACATTTTGAGAGCCATGCCATATTTCAAGATATGCTAACATGATTAAGAAAATGGGAAGAGATAGATATGACTGTTAGTTTTTGCTGGGATGACCCAAAGTCATAAGCTCTCTTCATGTTCTCATCAGACACAACAAAACAACATAGCCACAATAAACAAACCTAAGTTAACTTAGACCACCACGGAGAAGTCTATACAACTGACTCTGCCACCATAACTTGTCTTCATCATCTCTCCGATCTCTCTTTTTTTCTCTTAGTTTTGGAACAGCACCATACAAGACATAATCACAATCATGACGAGATAGACAAGAAAAAACCCTAACTTACTAAAATCTGCACCAAAGAAGCTTCCAAGTTATGACTAACTTGCCAGCCCCCCTGTGGCTTGTACCCACGAGAACCTGGAGATTATCTTTTTCTGCGCTTCGTTTCCACCTGAAGACAACAACGCCATTGTTTACATCAGCCTCAAGCTTCTGAACACTTAAATGAAACTTATAAATGCGGAACAAACGAACCTTGACATCATCAGCTGGAGATGCAGTAAACCCGTTCTGCGGTTTCTTGACATCATCATCAGAACTGCATTCAGCACACACAAAGTGGTCAAGCTTCTTTGCTTCTTCAATCGTCATGCCCACACACGCAGGATGGTACCTACAACATCAAACAATTCGTGGAAAAACGATATCAAAATCTCTCTCTGGTTGAACAAGAAGTAATGAAGCTAATAAAAGAAACATATATCAACAGTTACCAGTCTTTGCAGCCTTCACATTGCACCATGAGATCGTCAGGATTATAAGGCATTTCACATTTGCAGTACCTTCACCACCAAAATAAAACAACTCACAAAATCAACTTTAAGAAAATTGAATTCTGAGCTGATTACTTTATTAACAACTTACACAGCAACACGGTCAGGGGTAAAAGCACCAGTAGCAGCCTTGTACTCGAACCTACAATAATAATCCTCAGCACCAACGTTCTCGAGCCTCGTGTAGTTCTTGAAGGTGTGAACAATGCACTTTCCCTCGATGGTGTGTGCGCTCTGAACGTCGAAATGGTCAGACAAGAAAAGCTCTTTGGCTCCATGGAACTGTCTCCTACCGCCGAGGGACTCCTCAGGGCGGTAATACCACCGACAGTGCACCTTCACGTTGTTCCTAGCATCCGCTTCGATCTTCTCAACGCGTGCCACGTACGGTGGCTTGCCAGCATCTGAGGGACGCATCAACACACAATCTCCAGCTGCAGATAACAAACCTCAAAAGATTATTACTTCACAGCTCATCATCATGCCCAAACTCTACTAAACTGATATCAAGTAACAGGCCACCATACAAAAAAGTAATGGTCTGTAGAAAAATTTCATCTCAGAGACCCCAAAAAAAAGGAAGTAAATTTACATAAAACAAAGCCCAAAAGCAAAACAATTGACTGATATATGCATCTCTGTTTCGGAACAAGAGAGCTACACAAAGATCACAACTTTGCAACATTACATAAGACCAAAGTGAAGCTACAAAAGGAATGGAATACACATTAAACAACTACACACCAATAAGACTAGGAAACATTGATGAAACTATATGAAAAAAAACAGAACTAAATCACACATTTTGCATCAACGCAACATAACGAGCTACAATGCAGATGAATAGAAAACAAATTATTAGTAACAAACCAAACAAAAAAAGTAAGTAGAATTTACATGAAACAAGCCCAAAACCAAAACAATTAACTGATATTACGAAACGAGACAAGTACAACAGATCACATTTTTAACGCCATTGCACAAACCAAAGTGTATGTAGCTAACACACACACACACACACACACAGCATTGAACAAGAAGACTAATAAGAAACAATTGTGAATCTAAAGAGACATTGTAAGATATCGAGCAAACCCCTTTCCTTTTTTCTTAAAATGGAAATAAAAATTTTAAAAAGAAACAAGCACAAGAAAGTGTAATTGGAGTACCTCTGACGAGTTTGTTGGTGCCTTTGATGGTGTAAGAGTCGAGCTCCTTCCTCCCAGTTTTGATTTTCGAGGGGGGGACACCAGGTCGAGTTTTCGCCATTGGAAGCCTAAACACGTACCTTGAAATGTACAGAGATGGAAGATCCAAGGATGTGTGTGGATCGATGAGATGAGGAAGAAGGGGGGAATGAGAGTGAATCTGGAACCCTAGATTCTCTTCTGGTGAAGAAGAAGAAGATGAGTCATTTTGCAATTTGGGACTTTTACTATTTGTCAAGCCCAAATTTATTATTTTGCCCCTTCTGTCTCATTATACATCTTTTTTATGTCATTTGCAGTTTGGGAGTTTTGCTATAGTACAAGGGCTATTTATTATTATTTTGCCAGTTTTATTTTACTATGAATGTAACAAAATTTGGAAATGTATTTCCTTTTTTTTTCGTTTTTTGAAAAAAAAAATACTTTATTTTCTTCAGACCAAAAATTATATTAAACGTGCTGCATATACGTTTGATTTAGAATTAGCGTCAGAAACAATTAGTTGCAATTATTTTAAATTAATCAAAAGCTTATTACATTGGAGGTGATTGGTAGAGGCTCTAGGAGCTGTAGACTGCTATTTTAATTTCTACAGATTTTTTTTAAAGTAATCATGTTTTTATTTTCAAAACTTAATCTACAGCTAAAATATTATAAAAGGAAATATATTAGCTTTAAAAAGCAATTTCTCAAAAAACTTTATTCAATGCTCTGAAAATGTTCTAGAGCTAATTAAATTAAAGTCAAATCTAAATATTCAAAGCCTAAATCTTAGAGCAGAAAAAAGAAAGCTACATCCTCTACCAATCACACTCAATATATGCGCTATTTACCGTATTTGAAAATTAAACGCGTCTGATAAATTTTACCTGAATAATCACTGATAAAAAAATATTATAGTGAAAAGAAATAGTGTGTATAAGCTACGAAAAAACAAATTAACCATAAAATTACAGAAATCAACGCTATTAAATTAATATCACATTACTTTAACCGATAATTCTGTAAAATTTTAGTCTAGATATATCTATATATATATATGTATGTATATATATATATATATATATATATATATATATATATCTTATTTCAATAGTAATGGTAAAAGATTTATACTATAGATGGTAAGATGCATACAAATGAAGAAAAGGAATTGTACGCAAAGCAAAAGAAAATATTGTCTTTGGGTTATAAAGAGTTTACTAGATTTTGATCCGCGCTTAGAAAGCGCGGATCTTTTTCCGAATATAAATAAACAATTTACAATTCTTATATATTTATGTTATAAATTTGTATTATATTGAAAAGGTGAATATGTTTAAATCTATATATGATTGACTTACTAAAGATTTTTGTATGTACATTCTTATTTTGTAACTATTTTTAAGCCTGATACATTATCTAGACTCGAAAAACCAAACCAAAATTTATTTAAAAATACATGTTTAATTCGGATCTGAATCCAAATAAAATAAATATTTTCTATTCTTTGGACCCGCGGGTCTCGGTTTGAGTCCTGGCCTGATCTCGGTTCTAGTCTAGGTCATGTTCGAGACCTGACATGGTACCTAAAATACCTAAAATATTTCGTAAGTGTATATTGCTTATATTTATTTGGGTATTTTGAATAGGTTATATGTATTACAAATATTTTTAAAGTTTTGAGTTTGGTTATAGGTATAGTTTCGGGTTTTGAATAAAATTTCAAAAATATATTTAGGGTATTGAGGTAAAATTTTGAATGTGTTTCTTGGTTCATGTGTGAGTTTTCAGGTAAAATTGAGGGGGGAGGGGGGGGGGGTGGAGTTCGGTATTTGAATATTTTTGGATATTTTTTGGGTTTTTCGGTATTTTTGAGTTTTTAGATATTTCTACTTTTACAGGTTTTAAATATGCTGACCTATTACGTACTTGAAAATTTTGAAATATATCTAGTTGATTCCAAATGTCTAGGAGCTAAAAGATTTAGACCAGATAGAAACTAATATGTATTCGACCCCAAGTCCCGAATGCACATGTTTGTTCTCTCTCTCATTATATTTTGTGTGCATTTTATAAGATTTATATTTTTACAATTAATTTGATAGATTTTGGCTAATTTAATATTATATATTTATATGGTTTTGAATATTGTTTTTTTAAAATCTTAGATTACAAATTTTAATTATAAATATTGTTTATAAAATCAGTTTAAAATATTTAGAGAAAGAACATTTCACATGAAATAAGGGGTAATAATACAATTCAGTTAAAAGAATTTAAACTATTATATAGTTAAATTAGTTAATGATATGATCAAAAATAATTATGCATGGATTGAACAACTTGTATGTGGATGGCATGGAATATATGTATGTAAAGTTATAACTGATGATTACTTAAAAAAAAGAAATGAATTTATAATTAATTTGGTTGTTTACAAAATTAGTTTGTTAGATACCAAAATTGTAGGAGTAAGTAATAGGAAATAATTTACTTTATTTAAATAGATATATTTGTTACTAATTAAGATAAATATTGTTAGAGAAATATATGATAACATATTTTTAGTCTAAAGTTAAGTAAGACCAAAATATTAGTAGTCTAATAAAAAGGTGCAATGACTTTGTATAAGTATATTTTTTTGGGAATGCCTCCCTTTTAATAGTATAGAATTTGTTTGTTTTTGAATACATAGAGTTTATTTTGTTTGTTCTGTCCTTCTAAGTCGGAATACATAGAGTTCGCATATATTTAGACTCGGATTACATTTCTTTTTTTTTTTTGAGAAACTCGAATTACATTTTTTTTTTAGAAACTCGGATTACATATTGATCAATGATTATTATGCCATTGGATTGCATTGCGTTTACATAGACTTGAACTCATGATTACAGAGTTTATTATGCTCTTCTAACTACCTGACCAAGTTTATATATATATATATATTGGCGTATCAAACAAAAGTACAAAACTAATACATATTATAGTAAAAATATTTAAAACCATTCTTCGGCTAAAAAGTAAAACTACAAATTAATCATGGGTGGAGTATGTCCATAAATCAGCCAGTTTGGCATACCAATAACATGAATATTTGATAGAAGATACGTTACTTTGTAATAACTACTAAACAAACTTATTTTAGTGGTCATGTCACAATTGTGAAGATTCGATCTCTAATAAACACAAAAACAGATCAATTTTCAGGTGAATATTGGAAAAGATGTTAAAGATCGCTTTGTAGCCAGACTTTTCCTTGTTGTAGTATGTAAGGACAGTGAAAATGTTCATCCAAAAGTTTTGATTTATTCTTTTTTTTTGTCGGCTATCCATTTATGCTAGATCAAGTGGAGAACAGACGCACCGATTTTTCGAGAAGATCGTCATCTGCCTGGATATGATCTATATGGAAAAAAATATATCCTCTAGTCTTTGCTTCATTTGCTAACGTATCTGTCCGACCATTCTGATACCGAGAAATATGAGTCAGTCTGACATCCTCAAAGTCTTCATGTAGTCTCTGAAACACCTCGATCTCTGTAGCAAAAGATGGCCATTCCATCGGGTTGGTAGTCATGTCCACTAAGTCCGAGCAGTCCGTCTCGAACCATACCGAGGTTATCCCTCTGTCTCTCATACACGAGGCTGCCTAAGTAAACCTTTCATCTCAGCATGCAAAGCTGAGAGACTCCTATTAAAAGCTTGTAATCCGAAGTATTCAAAGCCCATTTGATCCTTAAGACTCCACGCTAAACCACTGACACTGCAGTTGTTGATTCATGATGCATCAATTTGGCACGTAGAGATTCGGGTATCCAAGGGGGCACTGTCTCAACTTCTATAGTAAGAGGGTCGTCATGATCCTCAATTTCTTCTTCATGTTCGCTAGCCTTCTTCCAACCTTCTGCCTCGAGAGAAGCATGTTGGAGAGTGTCGGTTGGGGATATTTTTTTCCCGTTACAGAGTTTGTCGTTCCTCGCTTTTCATATGTATCAACATATCCATGGAAAGGTATCGAATTGTGGTCTCAGAGGAGCCACCTCTTTTCTCTTCCAAAACAGGAAGTTCATGTTATGGTATATGGATGTACTCGGGAAGTAACCCGGAAAGGACAGATAGTCCGATAAATTCCAAATCTGCAGGGCAGGGGGGCATTCAAAAAGAAGGTGATTAATCGACTCCACTGGACCAGCACATCGAGGACAACTCCTATCGGTGTCCAGGTGTCTATACATGAGCCTCTCTGCCGTCGCAACACAGCCCGAGACAACTTGCCAAAGAAAATGTTTCATCTTATTCGGAGTCTTTATCTTCCACATGTGGCTCTGTAGGCCTGTAATACTTGGTTTTAGAACTTCTCCATATGCAAAACTCAACTTGGTTCATCGGAGTAGGTTATAGCCGGTTTTGACTGAATAAACTCCTAATTTTGTGTGGTTTTAAACATATCCATCCGGAGCACGAGAACGAGAAAGTTTCAACCCAAGTATCAAAGGGACATCATCTGGGTGAAAAAACTCCTGTAAAAGTTGTATATTCTATTCTTTGGTATCAGCTCAAGTTTTGATTTATTCAGATTTTGGAAATTTAGATTTAATTTATATCTCTATATTTTTGGAGATAATGTTTCCTTTGGGTTTGGTTATGTGATCGAGTTTAAATATAAATCTATAACATTTAAAAAAAAAAAGACCTAAAAATTACAAAATTATACAGTATACAAAATGCATATATGAAAAATATAAAAATACCAAAATATTCATTAAGCTTATTATTTGAGTTAATCATCCATATCTTAAATACTTATTTTAGGTATATTAGTATTCACTAAACTCTTTGAATATTTTGGATATTTAGTCAGAAATGAATTTGGTATGCTTTTTGTTTCTGAATTTTTTAGTTACCCGTTAGAATATGTAATACTCAAAATACCTTAAATCAAAACTCATTCCAACTATTTATGTAAAAGTTAGTTTGACTTATAATGATTTTTAGGTCATTCGGTTCGGGTTTTGAGTTCGAGTTTTTTTTTCTATATATTGGGATCAAATTATGTCGATACTATTTTCAGCTATTGTCGTTTGCTAACATATTGCTTCTCAGCATTTGCTCATTACGAGTGGAATGAAAGAATCAGAAGATCACCTCATTACTATAAAGTCTCTTAATTAACTTGCCTACAACTCTACAAGGCTACAAGCCTACAAGACGAGAAAGTGATCACTATTAAAAACACATGTCAGTAAGTATCTCATCATTTCATCCATAAGATTTTACTTCTTGAAGAGACACGGATCATATAGTTTTCCATTCTGCTGATTCTACAATACCAGAAATACGTTTCTCCTCATGTTCTTGATCATCGGATACATCAAAAATGCGGCCTAAAACACAACACAAAAGATAAGTGGCCTTTAAAAACTGGGCTGAATAGGCCCAATTGTAACGTAATATAATAGAAATCCTAATTCTTCTTATTTTCTAACTTAAAAACCCTAATCGTTGAAAAGAGATTTACGGTGTTTCTCACAAGTTGCCATGGAGAAGAAGCTAGATACGTTCAAACCCTGGTCCGATCTTCCTCTTGATCTCTTGAATCTGGTTTTCGAACGCCTCAGCGTTGCTGATTTCCAACGAGCTAAATCTGTATGCTTGTCATGGCTCTCCTCTTCAAGACAATGTGTGCCTAAATATCACGTCCCTTGGGTACTTCTCCTCCCCGAAAACAACGAAACCAATTCTTGCATGTTGTTCAACCCCGAGGAAAAAGAAAAACTCTACAAAACGCAGTTAGATCTTGGTTCGGAGTTTGCAAATAGCTCGTGTATGAAAACCTATGGAAGTTGGCTCTTGATGCAAAATCTCCAGCTAAATCTCTACATTGTTAATCTCTTTACTAAGGAGAGGATTAATCTACCTCCTGTGGAATCACAGCTTGGAATGACAAAGGTAGAGCGTATCTTAGACGATGAATTTCGCATTACAAGTAACAACGGTTACGAGTACATTCAAATGAGCGTACGATGTCCTGTGTTTTGGATTGACGAGAAAACAAAAGATCATGTAGTTTCATGGGTACTTAGTAACTTTTGTGTGGTCTCTTCTAAGACAGGAGATAACTTGTGGAATCAAATTCCCATAACTTCAAGTTGTCTTGACATGGTTTACAAGGATCACAAGCTTTACTTGTTAAGTTACACTGAAAAAATCGATATCTTCGACTTTTCTGGAAAAATTCCCCAACAAATTGTTGTTGAGGATACTGTACCTCCTCTAGTATTTTATCGACCATCTAATCATTTGGGAGTTAACTGGATGAGCATTGTCGCTACAAGCATTGTAGTCACAGTAACAGGAGATGTCCTCAAGGTTGAAAAAAAGTGGACACCAGGGTTGAGAAGCTGGTCCTTTCGTATCTTCAGGGTTTATTCATTAGGCTTTAAAGAACATGAAGAAGTTTATTCCTTGGGCGACGAGGCAATGCTTTTGGATCTAGGTATCACTGTCCTCGCCAATGACAATGAAGGAATCCGTAGAAATTTCATCTATTTCAGTGATTGCAATAACGCAAATATAGTCTTTCTCTTCAATCTCAAGACAAAGAAGATGGAGATACTACACAAATTTGATTGCTCGTCTGTTCCACTCTCTAGTAGTCGGTGGTTCTTACCAAGTAATTCACAAGGACATGATTGATGTCAACTATGATTTCCTCTTCAAGATGTTCTTATAATGATATATTACATGTTAGTTTTTTTTATAGTTTAGAGTTGTATACCCCAAGGACCAAGGTTAAACTACAAGATATCAAACGTGTTCAAACTGATATTGGGGATTAAAAGAAAAACTTCTTTTGTGGAATTTTACAGGTGTAAAGTAAAGAAAAAAAACTCTATTCATCATTATATTATTACTGAAGATTGTTTTAGCAAAAATTACCTTCATTAAACCGGTAATTTAGAAACAGTGAAAATTTATGTAAATTAAAAATACATCATGAAACTTCATGATCATGGAGAAAAATAGGGTACACTAAACAATGATATAAATTAGCATTTTCTTAATTTATATGACATAAGCAAACACGAATATCTGCCCAAATCCACACATCGTACTAACAGCAAAAGCAACAAATTAAAACAAAAAAAGAAAAGTAAAAGTGGACCCTTCAGACCACTAAGGGGGGTTGACAAATCGACACTCTCAAAAGCTTATTATAATTAAAAAAAAAGTCAATGAACTTTCTTAATGAAAAGATTACGGAAGCCAAATAAACCATTAGGACTATTAACATCGGCGATGTTGTTGTCACTCCCAATGTTACTATCTCCACTCTCGTCGTTTCTGCAGCTTAACCGGCTCCGATTATCGATGCACATAGGCACGTTCAAGTTTATCACTTGATTGCTCTCAATTACAGTTCTATAATCACCATTTAATCAATGTGTATCAATCTTGAAACCAAACAAAATTGTGAGTTTTGTTTGTTTGTACAAGTTTCAGAGATTAATTCCACAATTATTTATGAATACTGAAATATGTTATTCATACATTCATACCACAATTTTATTTATGAATATGTGAATATATTATTAACTTTGTATTAAAATAAAAACAAAAGATTTTACTTCTCTAACAGAAAGGGACATACTTCTACGATCTTCTGATTCCACAATAATACCAGAGAGAGACGTTTCTCCTCGTCCTGGATCATCGATGCATCAAAAAAGGCGGCCCAAATAAATAAAAACGGAGGGAATCAGTTTATAAAGACGGGGCCGAATGAGCCCACTCGTAATAGAATATAAAAGAAACCCTTTTGTAGCTTATTAAAAAGAACTAATTGTATCAGATTCGCCGTATCTCTTACTATTAGCCATGAAGACGAAGCTAAACCCTAATTCTCATAAACGTCTCAGAGGAAACACTGCCATGAAGAAGAAGAAGCTGAACTCTCATCCTCGTCATAAATATCTCATAGGAGATACGTCCAAATCCTGGTCCGATCTTTCGTTTGATCTCTTGAATTTGGTTTTCGAAAGCCTCAGCTTTGCTGATTTCCAAAGAGCTAAATCCGTATGCTCGTCATGGCGCTCCTCTTCGAGACAGTGTGTGCCTAAAACTCACATCCCTTGGGTGCTTCGCTTCCCCAAAAACGAAGAAAACAGTTCTTGCATGTTGTTCAATCCCGAGGAAAAGGACAAACTTTACAAAACGCAAGATCTTGGTCTGGAGTTTGCAAAGAGTTCGTGTCTGAAAACCTATGGAAGTTGGCTCTTGATGCAAAATCTTCAGAGTAATCTCTACATTGTGAATCTCTTTACCGGCAAGAGGATCAAACTACCTCCCGTGGAGTCACAGTTTGGAATGACAACGATACAATCGCTTGTGTTTTGGATTGACGACGAAACCAAAGACCATGTAGTTGCATGGGCACTTAGCAAAAAGTGTGTGGTCTATTGTAAGACAGGAGATAACTCGTGGAATAAAATTCCCAAAACTTCGAGGTGTCATGACATGGTTTACAAGGATCATAAGCTTTACTTGTCAAGTTACTCCAGTAATGTCAAAATCTTCGATTTTTCTGGGGAAGTTCCCCAACAAATTGTTATTGAGGAAAAACATGGTGTACCTCCTCATCTCGTGAATCTTAAACCGATTGGTGGTTTCAGAGATAATTATTGGTCGATCATTGTTGCTACAAACATTGTAGTCACAGTAGCAGGGGATGTCCTCAAGGTTGTAAAAATGTGGACAGCATCAAGAAGCTGGTCCTTCTGTCTCTACAAGGTTTATTCATTAGGCTTTGAAGAACATGAACAGGTTTATTCCTTGGGCAACGAGGCAGTGCTTTTGGATCAATGTATCACTGTGCTCGCCAATGACAATGATGGAATCCGTAGAAATGCCATCTATTTCAGTGATTGCAGTAACACAAATAATGTTTTTCTCTTCAGTTTCAAGACAAAGAAGGTGGAGAAACTACACAAAGTTGATTGGTTGTCTGTTCAACTCTCTAGTAGTCGATGGTTCTTACCAAGTTTCACTAAGACATGATTGATATCAACTATGTTTTCCTCTTCAAGATTCTTATTAATGATACGTTTACTGGTTACATGTTAGCTTTTGATTCTTATGTTTTCCTCTCCTCCTCTATGCTGCAACTCTAGCTGGCATAGGATCGATCGCCAAGGCCATCGTCGACTCTGTTTCTGTTAACTTCTGCGATCAAAGCTTCAATACTGGGCATGAAACTCATGGGCTCTTCTAATTACAATCTATGGATCGCAACTTTTCTAAATGAATTCTTTAACAATTGTTTCTAAACTGGGCTGGGCTCTGTAAAACTCTTTAATTTTTTTTTTGCATTAATATTAAGAAAGCCAGTTACAAAAAGATATGGGGACTAGAAGTTTTTCTTTTGTGGAATTTTACAGGTGTAAAGTAAAGAAAAAAAACTCTTTTTGAAAGTAGAGTAAAATTAGAATTAGTCCATCATAAATTAATAAATTATTCATCATTATATTATTGAAGATTGTTTTAGCAAAAAATACCTTCACTAAACCGGTAATTTAGAAACAGAGAAAATTTAGGTAAATTAAAAGTACATCATGAAACTCCATGATCATGGAGGAAAATAGGATACACTAAACATTGATACAAATTACCATTTTCTTAATTTATATGACATATAAGCAAACACGAATATCTGCCCAAATCCACACATCGTACTAACAGCAAAAGTAACAAATTAAAAAAGAAAAAAGTAAAAGTGTGGACCCTTCAGACTACTAAGGGGTTTCTACAAATCGACACTCTCAAAAGCTTATAATAATTAGGTCAATGAACTTTCTTAATGAAAAGATTACGGAAGCCAAATAAACCATTAGGACTATTAACATCGGCGATATTATTGTCACTCCCAATGTTACTATCTCTACTCTCGTCGTTTCTGCAGCTTAACCGGCTCCGATAACCGATGCACATAGGCACGTTCAAGTTTATCACTCTATTGCTCTCAATTACAGGTTTACCCCTACGCGCCTCGGGAATTTCATTTCTACCGACAACCCGACCCACCCGCTCGGATATCGTTTTCGCGGTCGAAGCTCCACTTCCACGTCGTATTGGCCAGACTGGACTGTTCCGACTAAGATACACGCCGTTCCGACCGGGACTGCTCGGACATTTCCTAGACTTCGATTCGCCGGTGGAGTTGCTCCGGGAACACGGCGCGCTGCTGACTTTCCGGGTCGCCGGAGCTCCGAACGACATTCTGGGTCGGATCCCGTTGTTACCAGCTGATCTGCTTCTTGAAAAGGGCCAAATGTTGATATTCAGCTCTGCTCCTGAGCCCGAACCCGAACCCGGACCCGACCCGCTTTTCTTCTTCTCCTTCTTTTTATTCTCTTTCCGCTTCTCTTTCTTCCCGGCCGGTTTATTTTCGCTCTTCTTGAATATATCTCTCCACCGGTTCGAACCCGTTGTTGCCCGGGTCAACTCGGATCCTAAACCCGGTTCAGGTTCGTTTTTTTGCTCTGTGATCAAAGTATCGGACGAAGGAGATGGGTCCGGGGCGCACTCCGAGGCACTCGGGTCGGGTTTGATGGAGAGGAGGTGAAGAGGGAGAAGAACGCCGTCGTGGAAAAGTTCGTCGGCGGAGAGAAGATCTGATTCGGTTTGGTGAAATGAAGAGTTCGTTAGACGGCAGAATTCGAATTCCGGCGAGTTAGAGTCGCAGCTTCGTTGGCTACAACAGCGGGAGAGAATCTCCGGTGGTGGTTTACTTCGTATGCTCGTCGGACTATCCATATTGCAGCGAGAGATGGAGAGAGAGAAGGGAGAAGGTTGAAGATAATAAATGGAATGTTAATGAGATGAAAGGTTACATGGGGAGAAGATGAGCAGCTACGTGTGGCCTTATATGAAGAGTACATAAATGACAGAAATGTATTTCATTTCTTTATTGTATTGCTTGTTTTATTTATTCGAAATTAAAAGATCGTATGGGGTTTTGTTTATGATTGTAAATATCAATAATCTACCATTTAATCAACGTGTATCAATCTTGGAACCAAACAAAATTGTGAGTTTTGTTTGTTTGTAGAAGTTTCAGACATTCATTCCACAATTATTTATGAACACTGAAATATGTTATTCAGACATTCATACCACAATTTTATTTATGAATATGTGAATATATTATTAACTTTGTATTAAAATAAAAACAAAAAGAATTTCAATTTTTTTTTTTATTTCCGCTAGATTGTTGTGTCATGTGTATCAGAGAAATTGTAACACACATACCACCTTTCTCCTTTTTCTATTGCTTTTTCTTTGCAACACATTGTTATTTTTTTGGTGAAATTCCACCTATGTTAGTATGTTTCTCTTCATCTATATTCGACCAAACTCATTAACATACCTCACCTAACTTGATTTTAAGCAAATATAAACATAACTATATGAATCACTTCCATATTTCAAGACACATGCTAAACAAATTATTAGTTTCAATTTCTTAGACCATATTCTTAATCAAGATCCAACCCATGATAAGACTGATCGTTTCATTAACCAAACTAATTATATACTGAAAAGCAAATACGATATATTTGGTATTGTTGTTCTTTCGTTGGTTAACTTATCCTTCGTATTGCATTTCGCTTCTCTTATATAATATATTTTTTTTCAATTTTATCGAAACATGCACATGTATGTGGAAGGCAAAAAATATGAGATGGAGGATAAAAATCCCACTCAAATTTATTCCTGGACCCCTCTGAACTTGATTTTTTTCGTTTCTTGATTAATGTTTCCCTAGAAAATAGCACATGAAAGTTCAACTTATATACTGCAAGAATAAAATTTGTTAACCGAAGTTGACCATTTTCATGTTTACGATCTTCTGCAGCTATTATTACCCTGAACCCAAAGTCATTTTCATGAAATTTTCGTTTTTCCCGTTGAATCTTATAAACAACATTTATAAGAATTATATTGAAATATGATGCAATTACATATGTTGTTTGTAACATCAAAATTTTCAAATTTTAAAATTATAATTATTTAATTTTCGTCAAGTGATTTTTCCATCATTACTTTTTGACAAAAATAATTCGAGGAACAAACCATATTCCTCGTCTCCATTTCATGGAAATAAATCTAATAAATCGAATAAATCAAAAATATATATTTAAAAAAATGCCACAAAGTTTCATCAGAAAAAGTAAACGGGAAAAAACGAGGTGCAGTAATAGAAGGGAAACAAATGTTCGCATGTTTCTCTCAGGCTGTGAATCTAACTAGTTAATGAAAGAAACTAACAAATAATTTATTTTCCACAAAATTAGATAAATAGAAAACATCTAACAAACTCAAAGAATCTTATCCGGATTGAAAATTACATGATCATCAATCGATCTTTTAAATGATTTTAAAAATTGGTACAAAAAATAGATTAATAAACAAAAATTGCTGGAAAAGAGGAAAATAAGTTATACCAAAGAGATTTTGTTGGTTCGTTTGTGTTTGGAAACAGACTTAGATAATGTGAGGCCATGTGATAGATAACATCATCTCACTCATTTAATATCATGGGGTCTCTGATTATGAAATATCATAAATACCCGTAACCCTCTTTCTCTCTATCTCATCTGCACGCAACTTCGACTTTACATAGATTTGGTACCTGAGGTTTTCCCGTTTCCCCATCCCCATCCGTGCACTGCCACCATGTTACGACTACTTATTAGCTAGCTATCTTTCAAAAGTATTATCGCACAGTTTTCTCTCTTTTCTTTTTAACTAGAGCTTCATAATAATAATATTTTCTTATAACTAAAATATAATGTTCAAAAAGAAACTAAAATATAATACATTCTTATATGGATAACTGATAAATTGGAACCCACTAAACAATTGATAATATGGCTCATAGTTACAGAAGTACGGAGAAGCCTTTTTGTAGATCTCTCACACCGCCATGTTCATGGATTCTTTTTGTTTAATTTTATTGTCAACGAGTTGTGTTTTTCAAGCTAATCACAAATCCAAAGATATAAGTTAGAATGTTGTTTTCGGTATGTTATTGGCCATTATATGTACACACTAGGGATTGGCCCGCCATACGTACGGATATATAATTTTATGAAAATATTTTGTGAAGCATTTTAAAATATATATATATATATATATATATATATATATATTCTAAAATATATATTATTAAGGGCAGATTAACTATTCCTTTTGCTGACCAATATATAATGTTGGGTTGGCCTGTGGGGGCATTCCTAGAATTTGTTAATGTTTGATTAAGGTGTTGTCGTTCTTTTATCTTAATGTGGGGTTGATTATATTTATGTGTTTGAGATGCAGAGTTGTGTTTTTTTTATGTACCTTTAATATTGAGCTTTATGTATTTGTTTGTGAGTCCACCTTATAATGATGTGTTGAAATCATGTTCTTCTCTAGAGAAGAATCACCATTCTCTGATTCACCACCCTCTCTCTTTCTTGACATGTACACACAAAAATAAGTAGAAATACATTCATAATGAAATTCATCATATGATTATATATGTGTCAGGGACTAACGGGTCTAAAAATAAAAATTACATCGAGGGGAGCTGGTTGTTTTGGTACCAGAATTTTCTGAGAAAGCAAAGTATCTTGAACAGAGATGATCCTATCATCTTTCTCGCATCTCAGAGTACTCGTTTAGGATAACTCTGCATAATCCAAATATCTGGGTGATAGTTGTTGACATGCAAAACTTCATGATCCTGTTTGGACTTTATATCTTAAGATTTGCATTCTCTTCCCTATTGATTGGAAAACACTGAGAAAAGACCTACTAAATATTTTTGGGAGAGAGCAATTGTTGTTTCGCTGTTGTGTCTTTTAAATGAGAAGAGATCAAATGTAAATGCATTATCAAATGATAGGCTATGACATGCTTGAGTACCTTTTCGTGCTTCCTTAGTATAATAAAACAAATACACATGCCTACTATGAAATTATATGTTCAGGTAACCGTTTTATATAATCTTTATAAGGCTTACCTTTTGTTCAATGATTTTGGTAAACCAAATTTTGTGATTTGATATCAGATTCAGTGATTAACATGAAAATATCTTCTAAACACTAAAAGTATAATTTCACACTTAACTCGTTTCAAACTTCCATGCACATTTCATGCGGCTCCATTTTGCATTTTTTTATCTTTTGTTTTTTCTTCGAGTTTTATCCATTTTTGCTTCTTCTGATCAGTCTCTGCTATTGATGTCTTTGAAAATCTCCATCATTCCACTACAATCTCCACCGTGGGCTGTTCTTTATTTATCTACTTTCAAAAATAAAAATAATCTATAGTTTATTTAAATTTCTTTCTCCAGCAAAACCAGGGTTCAGCGGCTGGCTTGTTCTTCTCAATAGTTTGATGTCCGGTAATGATCTCGTAGAGCACAACACCGAAGCTATAAACGTCTCTCTTTGACCGGAAATAGCCTGTTTGAACATATTTATGAGCTGCATAGCGGTGGCTGCTAACTATCTATGAAATGAACGAAATTAAAGATCAAGAAGGAGAAGATTAAAGGATTCATAACCTAAAATTATGTAAACCACAAAATGTTCTAACTGAATTCAATCCACTAAACAAACAGACAAATAACCGAAGAAGGCAAATAAATATCCAGTACTTACTGCAGTTGAAACGTGTATTGTCGCTGAGATCTTAGCTTGGAAGCCCAATGAAGGATAAAAAACATCATTTAAGAGTACGTTAGAGGAACTGAAATCACTGTATATCACAGGTCCAACCAAATATACCACACACTATCCACTGAATATCCCGAAGGTTTCTCTGGTCTCTCACCAGATCGCATAGACCGACGACTCAGAGCTGGACTTAGACTCAACTATTGGAACAAAGAGATGATGGTGGTAGTATTCTCTTGAATATTTAAAATGATGCGAACTCTTAATATATATGTAACGTGCTCTTGGTTTGCAGCTGGAGCTGGAGTCAAAATGCCATACTCCAAGATTGTCCAATCAAATACATAAGCAACTATTAATCTGTAAATATAAAACAGTATAAGTGACTTGTTTAGTTTTTAAGGAGAAAACCTTTCGAGCATAAGCTACTGAAAGTTAAAAAAAAAATATAGAAACTTTACTCAATCGTCTCCAGACAAAAAGAGTATTGAAAAGTCTTTTATGTATGGAGAACCGGATTTGCAAATCCTTCGAACCGCAGTGATCGTACATAGAGAAAGTATGATGTGAAGTCAGGTGGAAATGATTTACAGCTGTAAACATATAAGTAACTATTACCTCAACATGTGTAAGCCTTCTCTTTCACTGATATTGCCACAATTTTGATTTCTGATACCTGCACGAAGGCATTGGCAAGGCAGATAACGTAGAGAAAACCAAGGAAAGGAGGTAAATATATTAAATGGATGAAAATGAAAAATATTGGGTAAAGCAAGGACGAAAATATGGTGATTGTGCAAGAAAGATTTACCGATAAAGGACTTTTAATATTGGGCAAAGCAAAGCGACTTATCAGAATCTGTTAGCCTTCTCCACCTTTCCTGATATTGCGTGCCTCCCTAAAGTTTAGGGCCTAAACCTAAGTAGCATGTAGGAAGCAGCCATTGCTGGAATCAAAGCTTGATAAAGTTTTTCCTTTGAGATTTCGTTGAGCTGTGGCCACCCATCGCAGTGAAAGAACCAATTTATAGAGAAGAGCTTGAAGAGGTTACGTCGATGATAATGATGATTTTTTAATTCATAGAGAGTGAGATGAGTAGCGGGTGAGAAGTAAATGATGAGATTGAAGGATGAAACCGCGAACGTTACGAAGTTGTTTCTGGGACTTCAGAAGACGCAAACTGACCGGAGGAGGAAGAGAAGAGAATCCAGATGGTCAAAAAATAGTTACCCTAAAGAAGGTGGCCTAACCGTAAAAGAAAATGGCCCACATAATATAACAGATTTAAATTTGTATTGTTGAGTTACCTACCCATACTATACCAAAGCCCAAAGAATAAGTATTGAAGCACGTTAGAAATCATAAACTCAAATTCGTATGAAGCATTTAAGACAAGATGACAGCTGTGGTGTCTTCCCAAATCTGTTTTATTATAATAGATAGATAGATACTTTATTACTCAATTACATTTTTTTTTGGTTATATATATCTAATTAAAAAAGAAAAAAAGACAGCTCAAAAAGAGTTACGTATTTGCATGTGGAATTTATCTAATTTTATTGCCAAGGATTTGTATTTTTCAAGCTGATCACAAATCAAAAGATATAGTTTGAGTGTTATCTTGGCTCTGTGTTATTGGCTATTTTATACTCCATCATCTTATCAAATGCTTTTATTACTCGATCATGTGTACAGTGTATGTCTGTCTAATTCAGAAAGAAGAAAAATCATCTCAGCAAAACATGTATTCGCATTATTCGTTTAAGATATAGTTTGAGTGTTATCTTGGCTCTAATTATTGGCCATTTTATATTCCATCGTAAGTTAGGATGTCTTGTTTTTTCACAGAAACGATTATATTAAATCTAAAACGAGTTTAAGCGATTACACCCGGAGCTATGCTTAACGGTAAACAGATAATAACCGGAAGGATCCTCGACGGTTTGATGAACATCATAACACAGAAACAATAAAACAAAGGATAACAAAGCTATCAAGAAAGTCTTGCTCGATATATGGAGAACCGTGGGAAGCAACATATGTGTCCCTGAATAGGCTACTACCATGAGCATGGAATAGTCACACGCGACGTTGATTTGACCAAACGGCAAAGTTTGGAAGGAGGTGGACCAAGCAAGAACAGCTCTAGCTCCGACCTCAAAGTTTTCCGAAGAGACTAATTGAATCCCAACAGAAACGAATAGTAACAAGGTCCTGGATTTGGAGATGATGAACACATAGGATTGACCTTGAAACCGAATAGCGCCAGTGACAAATTCAGAACTAATGCAAACTCTACTGACCTGTGATGGATGAACGAATAGTGGCAGTTTAAGTTTGACATCACGGCTTTGGGCTAGGTGAACCCTTTGCACTGAGGCGCGACGATGGGCCGTTGACAGACATGATGCCTTGGAGGAGGATTGATGGCTCAAGTTTACAATGATCAGCATGTTTAAGCTCCATAAATGGTTTCGATTCAAGCCAAAGCATGTGTCGGTTGAGTACCAGCGGTTCTCAGAAGGTGGATTCTGTGAAGAACCGTCGATGATTGAGATGGTGTAATGTGTTGGAGACGCAACAGTGACATAGTAACAAGTAAAACTAGCGACTCCACACTCTTGCACAGTAGATCCGGAGGGCGAGAGGCGTAAACGAGACAGCAGGAGAGGCAAGAGACACAGGGGAAGCTGGAGGAGGGGACTCAGGTACTGTCTTCGAAAGTATAGACAGAGCAAAAGTCCAGTCCTTGTGGTTTGAGGCGGAGACCCACAGTTTCCAGTGACCTAAGATTTGGAACGTTAAGCACAAGTTTACCGGTCGCGGCGGAAGAGTGAGGTACGGTGATGAAACGCTATGGGAGAGTGAGACGGACGGTGGTTGTGTCTGGGATGTCTAAGGCGGCAGATAGTGGCGATCTTGACAATAAACTATTATTCCTTGTCATCTAATCTTGAATCATGAGAAACTTTCTTCATCGCCATGTCTAGGTTAGACAACATTAATGTACCTCTTTAAGATTTTCCACACCCTCCTTTACCAAGAAGCACACTGTTCTTGAAACCCTTTGTGGCATGTAAAGATCCTTGTAAGCGAACCTGTATGGACCAAACTGAACCTCCCAATCATCAATAACTTCTTCCTTCTCAAGAAAATCATGTAAGAGTCTTGTTGTTATATAATCATTAAGAAGTCCAGGAAGACAATATGACAATATGGATATATATATATATATATGAGTCTGATTCATTCCCATGGAGATTTTGAAGGTCCAACTAAGAATATTGTGAGATGAAAGAACAGATCCCGTGAATGAAGTGAAGCCAACATACATCCACTCCAGGAAATATGGCGAGAGATCTCTGGTTAGAGAAAGTAATGAAATATTTGTCTTAGCGACATGAAGAGGATAAAGTGTGAATTTCAGGTGGTTACTTGAGGAATCATATTCAACCCAGGCTTGTATCGGTTTCCAATTTTCAAGAGATATATCTTTATGAAAGTACCATCTTCTTTGTGATAAATCTGTTACAGCTGATTTCTCTGATATTAAGCTATTGATGTCGATACCAACATGGTTATCAACCGTGATACTTAACCCAATGCTATGGACAACTACTACAACATGATTTGACAAACTTCCTTTAAATTGTAAGGCAGTGCTATAAGGCAAGCTTTTGGTAGGACAAATGGCAAAAGCAAATTATCCCCCTCAGAATGTTTAAGGCCAAAAGTCTCTATCATATAAGCAGGACACGATGACATATTATTGGGCTTTAGATTTTGATTTAATGAGCCTTGTGAACAGAACCTCTCGTATTTTTTTTCGTATTTACATCAGTTTTCTCATAAACAAAAGAAACGAACAAAAGTACAAACCGTAATAAAACTTTGTCTCACATCGATTCGTTTCAAAATATGTCAAGTACGTTTCGGATTTTTACATATCAGATTTTCAATCTGGATTAAGAGCGCTGGTGAAAGCAGGATATGGATCAAAAGTTTCTCCTTTCATCAAACCGGCGACAGTGGCTAATGTAACGACTCAGAACAAAGACTTGTCTCCCAGCTTCCTCAAGTGGCTGTCGGATCGCAACCTCTCAGCTGATAACCGTGTCAAGCGTCTCAAAGAAGGGTATATTCCACACCCATCTTAGGTTCTTCTTATGAGCTCTTCTTAGCCACTCACTAATAAGAAAATTTTATTGGAGTCACTGTCCAAATCTTGGACCCTGATTTGTATTAGGGATTAAGCTGTTTTGAATTAAACTGTTTTGTCAATTTAAACGGCGGTGAACATCTCACATCAGTGCTTGATAAGTCTTTAAGTGAAGAGGCCTAGAAGGTTGAATTAGTGACTAAAGTTAGTGAGACCCAAAAGTCACCTGTCTTTAGTAGAAAATGATCGTTTGGAAGTTATATTGGTTTCACCTTTGTTGCCGAGTTTAAATCATATTTGGTTGTGTGGTGATATGATCAGATACATAAAAGAAGGAAGCACGGTGAGCGTGATGGGAATGGTGAGAAGACACGACAACGTTCTGATGATAGTTCCTCCAGCGGAACCTGTCTCCAGTGGCTGCCGGTGGTGGCGCTGCCTCCTCCCGACCTATGCAGATGGCCTAATCATCACATGTGACGATAATCAAAACGCTGATGTCATCCCTGTCTGAAACCAAATATGTATCTAATGCTTCTTTTGCCCCCAAAAATTCAATTATATAAATGCACAAGAGAGATAGGCTCACGAGACTGAGGAAAGAATGAGAGGAATGTCTATTGCGATGACCCTATTAGCTGTCGTTTTTTGCCTCCTTCTTCGGGGTTTATGTTTTGTTTTGTGTACATAACGCTCCAAATTGTAAATGCTTAAATAACTATTATGTTCCATTTTACTATTCATTGCATCACGAGAAACTTAAGTATTCCCATCTCACTGATCAGGCCTGCCACTGATAGAGGATAGGAATCTTATGTAACTTTTATAATATTAAGTTTAGCATTCTTGTAGTATTAAAGAACAGGTGGATAATAAAGAGTGAATATGGGTTTAGCCATTTGAATTTCTTCTGAAACCGAGCCGTGAACCAATCTCAGCCCAGCTGCACATTCAGTCTTCCGCCGAGCCCAACACCAGTTTGAATAAAAGAGCTGCAGACAAGACAAAACAGAGGAAGGTACGGCAAAGCATCAACGGTTCGCTCTGAAACAAATTTGACCCTCTCCTATCGCGTAGTGATGAGTCATTAGCTTTACAGCTGTGAAGATAAGGAAAGGATAGTATCCAGATCCTTCTGTCATCTCTATTTAAACTCACTGAAACCTCTGTAAACGTTTCACACCACTAAACAAACCCAAAAAAGCTTAAACCTTGCGATGGAACTGAAGAACGAGTGTGAACGATGTGGGTTGACGAAGGATTTGCTCTTCCAGAATGTTTGCATGCATACCACCATGTGCGAGGATTGTGGCCGATGGATGGGAAGGAACAGAGTCAAATGTCCCGTCTGTGAATCAGATATCACCCAGCTGAAACTGGTGCATTTTCCTTTTCTTTTCCTTTTTTTTGAATATTAGGTTAAATTTATTCACTGCAAAATATTTGTGTACATCCGATGTGTAACGTTTCTGTTTTGAAAATAGAAAAGAACTTTGAAACTCAGAAAAAAAAACTACCACATCCCTTAAGCTCGCGATGCAAACCAGAGAGCATTTTCCTGTTTGTTTTTATTTCTAGAATTTCTGAAAAATAAATTGTTGATTTTGTAGGTGCTAGATGTACGTCCCCCAAAGGAAGAGGAAGATGAGCCCAAGGAGATGTTCATCACTTCATTCAGAAACGGCGCTCCTGAGGCTGGGGTCAAACTGCACGTGAAAAAGGATGAGACCTGTAAGGGAAAAGGAATATGCAAAGGTGGCGGAATGGGAGCGTGTGAAGGCGAGGGAGCGGGGCCGTGTGAAGGTGGTGGAAAGGGAAAGGGAGTATGTACTCTCGAAAACGAGGCAGGTGATGTGCGCTACGAGGGCCGTAGAGTACAGCCAGATGCAGCTTACTTTACGCTAGTCCCCAACCCCAAGAAAGGCGAGTGTGTGGCCGTTCCTGTGACCTATTGGTATGTACCCTAAACCGATTCTAACCGGATTTACATTCAATACCAATTGTCTAGTCGAACAAAATTGATTACGGTAGTGGTCGTCGTGTGCGTCATCATGTTACTCCATCTGCTTTGGTTAAAACTAATTACTTTTTACTTTGCCCCCGTAATGATTTTCTTTAAAACCGACTCGAACCAGTTTTGTAAAACAAAATTTGTTATGGTAGTGCCGTAGTGGTTGTCTTGTCGTGTGCGTCATGTTACTTTCATCTGTTTTAATTAAAACGAACTACTACTTTTTACTTTTCCCCGTAGTGATTTTCTTTAAAACCGACTCGAACCAGTTTTATAAAACAAAATTAGTTATGGTAGTGGTTGTCCTGTCGTGTGCGTCATGTTTCTTCTCCTCGGAATTACATTAATTGCTTTTTCCTTAACCGTGTACTTTAGTATTTTCTAAGAGATCAAATCTTATTATTTATAGGTACGAAATGACGAAAGCCCCGGTGATCCCAGTGGAGAGTCAGTTTACCCTCGCACAGGCTGAGGAGCAGATGGCAAAGCGTCGCAAGATTGAAGAAAAGGCTAAGAAGAGGATGCTCAAGCATACCGGACAATCTTCCAGGAGCAATGAAGCAGGGCCAGACAGTAATTTCTCTTCTCTAACTTTTGTCTATATTAATATCGTGTATGCATGTGTCTGAGGTTGTTGACTTGTTATGTTAATTTATTTTTCTAGGCGATGATGAAAAGAGTACTGATGAGTCTATGGATATGGAGGATGATAAGAGTAGCGATGAAGACGGTGGTGATGACGAAGAAGGTTGCCAGAAAGCTACCATGCCAAGTCCTTAGGTATGAAGAAATTTGGTGAGGTGAGATAGGAAGGAACGCAAATAAAGAAATGAGAGACTTCTCCTGCTTTAAACAATTATCATTATCGGAGTACACTATGTTTTTACCATGTTCCTTTCCTAAACTCAAATTGCTTGTTTAAGCGTTGTTCTGAAATAAAATCGAACCTAGTTTTATGTCTTTTTCTTAATTAAATATAGAGTATTTGCATTGCATAGTAACATATACAAGATATACTGGATATATTACGTATTTAGCTAGCTGGTCATAGGAAGTATATTCTAGGTTCATAGGAAGAGTGTATTTTGTTTGACCAAAAAAAAGGAAGAGTGTATTTTGTGTCAGATTGTAGCAGGAGCTGAAATCGAACTGTTTCTCATTATTTTAATATGTGGTTATGATAGGCGCGTGCATGACACAATCATAATCCTAATTTAAATCAGAACCTCAACGTAAATATATTGTTATGTGAAGTGCTTAATAATCGTCAAGGGCATCAAGTTTTAGCTGTACATTATTAGTCAATTAACTTGACTTTCATACGTGATATGATAAAAAATCATTACTTTTAAGTTTTAACTATAATTTAGGTGTATTACAACAATTCACCTGTTTTACAATCAAGCCATGAATCTCGTCTTAATTAATGTGTACCACGAATACAACGAATGTTTTTTTTTTTGAAAAAGGGCTTTCTAATACAACGAATGTTGATGCGAGACAATTACTCAGATATGTAATAACAACACAAAAATCACAACATTACGATTATATTACAAACTGACTTGCGAACATTTGATAAAATAGAATATAGAAACAGTACGTTTGCAGTCTGCTATTTTTTTGAATGTTAAACACGTTAAGGACCAACAACTTTGCTAAGATATACACAAGACCAACTTTTACCATTGTGCCTAATACAGCAGACTTGGTCTTTGTGTCCGACTGTCATGCATCCATTTACTACGCTATGTATGTCCGTTTCACATCCACATTTTATAATTTTTTGGAAATTACAATAACCTGTTTCAAAAACGTTTATCCGTCCGTATATTACGTTAACCGTTTTGTATTCTCGGATTTTTAAAATTATGACCGGTTTTACAAAGGTTTAACCGTATAATAGTAACCATTAATCATACTAGATAATAAACCGGGCTACACCACAGGGTGTTTCGGATCTTTCAAAATTATGACCGGTTTCGGTTTGCTTGTTTAAGTGTGTTCTGAAATTAAATTGAACCTAGCTTAATGACTGTTTCTTAATTAACTATACTAATTACTAAATACACAATTCGTTAGCCCAAGCACACTACATTTCGTAAGCCCAATAACGAAATTTTCTAAACGATGCATTGTTTGTCGAATTACCCTTTTCAACAAATAATCTTATTACAGTATCTTGGACAGCACGTAGCCCCAAAATACCCAGTCTGAAAGATCTCAGAAACGTCGCTTCAACTTCGTCTTCCCAGATCACATCTGTGAATTGCAAACCTTTTCCCTCTCTCTGCCTGGTAAAAATTTATATTACCACATTAGTTTTACTCCTGGTAATTAGCTAATGGGCTCTTCAAATCACAATTATCCAGAAAACCGACAATTCTTTCTAAAATAATTTACCTATAAATAAAAAGATTGTCAAAATCCTTAGAGAGGTACGCGCTTTACGTTCTCTGTCTCTCTCGGTCCAAGTCCCGCCTTTTTTCTTTTCTTCTTCGGATCCCAAAGCTGTCTGGTACGATCTGTTTGGTGTTTGCATCGAATATGTTCTTCTATGTGATCAAAAGTTTTGATGGTGTGAATTGAATCGTGGGTCTTCTCTGTAATGAATTCTTTGGATTTTGATTGCATCTGATTTTTTTTTAGCTGCTTGGGTTTATATAAACTGCTGATATTTAATTAAATTTCTTCCCTTTGATATTCAGACATTTATAACGGCAATGGATAGATTCAACGGTCTAGCAGACGATATTATATGCCACATTCTGTCTTTCCTCCCCATAGAAGAGGCTGCTTTAACATCTGTCCTCTCAAAGCGTTGGCGTAACCTGTTTGCCTCCAGACCAAATCTTCAGTTAGACGATCACAGAGTGATGAATGGAGGAGAAGGTTTCATCGATTTTGTGGATAATGTACTTTCTGTGTCAGGCAGTTTCCCGATGAAGAACATCTCGATAACATGTCGAAACAGTATCGATGCCGACACGGGTCCTGTCACCCGCTGGATGACTGACGCGGTGGGACACAGTGTTGTGAACCTTGATATAGACGTAATCGCTGCTGGAGATGTGAGCTTGGTGCCTCTCGAGATCTTCACTTGCAAGACATTGGTCCACCTGAAACTAGCCAAAGGGTTTGATGCATTGATCCCTGAGGATGTATCTCTTCCATTTCTCAAGACTCTCTATCTCGGCCGGGTTTATTTTTATAACAGCCGTTACTGTGTGTTGGGAAAGCTTCTTTCTGCGTGCCCTGTTCTTGAGGAACTGACCGTTCTTGGTGGGTACTGGCAGGATCTAAAATGTGCCCGCAACGTGTCCTCTTCGACCCTTGAGAAACTGACCATGAAGTGTACTGGTTGTTTTGATTACTGGGACATGACTCTGGACACTCCAAGTCTTGTCTACTTGGAATACTCTGACTTACCTCCAAGAAATTATCAAATTTCGAATCTCGAGTCCCTTGTCGAAGCTAAGCTTGATCTCCAAGCTAGCGGGGGTCAAGGAAATCCAACAAATCTTATCAAGGGGTTAAGAAATGTTGAGATCTTGGAGATTTTAACTAGTCATGATACTGGGATGGTAATCAATTATTATTTTTCTCTGTTTTTTTTAAGGTTTTAGTTGATGAGCATTGATTATTTTTGTTTTGTCAGGCATTATGTACATGGCGTGAAGCAGTTCCAGTGTTCATCAACCTGTCCCGCTTAATTATCACAATTGATTTCCCAAGCTACGACTGGGAGTTTCTGCCGCTACTTTTAAACAAGTCTCCAAATTTACAGACTCTTGTCATCAATGTAATTTACCCAAAACCACCCCTTTGAAAGTTACTTTACTGCGACAAGCTCTAAATCTCTAACCTTGTTTCAGGGTCCAATGCAAGCTGATAGTGCTGAACGAGAGTATGGATTTTCAACTGTGAGAGTACTGAAGATAACTGAGTATGGAGGAGAAGTTGAAGAGCTTGAGCAAACGAAGCTCTTCCTAGAGAAACTGACATGTCTTGAGCTTGTCAAAGTTCGTGTTTATGCAATAACCGACGAGGAAAAGTCTAGGATCACCAGTGATCTACTACTGCTTCCAAGATCGCCCATGTGCAAGCTCCAGTTCAAGTTTTGTGAGAAAGCAAGACCCAAATTGAATACGGGGAGGAGACTATTAAGTTAATGAATGAAGTTATTTAAACTCTGATAAGTTGGTTTTTGTGCACAACTGCCCTGTTTTCTAATGTGCGGACGTGAATAAGAAGACAAATACTCTCAGTATATGTCAACAATGTACTCATAAACCTTTATTTAAAAATAAATCATCATCCCTGTTTGTTTTCCTCCACATTAGTGTTATTTTAAAAATTTGAGAGTTGTCTTCTTATTGGCTCTTCTCTGTGAAGTGCATACACAAGATACAAGAGGTCAGAAGAAAAGCTTTACGGTATTTGATCACAAACACATGGCAGTTTCTGTTAACAACTCTCACTTTACAGTTTCGGGTGAAGTGTACCAAGAGCTATATGAAAATGTATCATTATCTATGTATGGTTTCCTCCATAATAGTGTCTTTAAAAAATAAGATATGAGAGGTGTCTTCTCATTGACTCTTCTCTGTGAAATGCATAGAGTTCAGAAGAAAAACTTTACACTATTATTATTTTGTTTTTTTTGAAACTTAACTTTACATTATTTGATGACAGTTTCCTTTAACAAATCACCTTAGAATTTCGGGTGAAGTGTGTTGGCATAACACGAGGAGCTAACGCATTCACTCTTGTGCCCCGTGCCATCTCAGCAACAAGTGCCTTTACATAAAAAAAGTGGACATGTGAGTCAGAAATGTTAAAACCATCGTTATGAGTGAGAAAGGAGAACGATTATATTTTAGTCTAGACAATCATGACACCTTGATTAGTCCGAGAAGAGCTGTTTTCCTAGAGAAACTACCATGTCTTGAGCTTTGTCAAGGTTCGTGTTTATTCAATATTAGCCTAGATCGTCCATGTGCAAGCTCCGGTTCAAGTTTTGTGAGAAAGCAAGGCTATATTGAATAGGGGGAACTATTGAATTAATGCATGAAATCATTAAACTCTGATCAAACAGTTTGTGTGCACAGTTGACTCGTTTCTTCTTGAAACAACAATTACTCAATAATTTCAAGGGATTTTTGCAAATGGGGTCAAAACTTAAGTCAAACACAAAACTAACCTCTATTTTTTTTGAAATTAATTTTAAGTCATTCACCCCACAAGTTCACAATATCTACAAAAATGCCTTTGATTTTTTTTCTTCGAGAAATATATTTTTACTCTCACAACTTCATCATTTTCATATATTTACAAGATTGTCACTGTCATCAATACATCAACCACCATGAACAATCAATTTAAAGCTCTTATTGCTCCAAAATCGTTAAATCACTCATTGTTTCTCCATTCCTATCAACTAAAAACAACTTCTCTTTCAATTTCTCTTCATATTCATCCATAAAAAATAAAGATTTTGATTCTAAAATTTGTATGATTAATTGAGATATTGAAGCTTACGATTCTCGGTGGGTCACTTTCAGTGTCGGTTCTAAGGGTGTGCTGACAGTGCAAAAGCACAGGGTCCAAAAAAAATTCTGTAAATTTCTTTAAGATTTAGGACCCTGTATTTTTTTTTAAAAAATTGTCTTTACCTAACAAATATTTTAGAGAGTGCTCAACAAAATATGCAGAGGAGCTTGTATCATCGGGAAGAAGAAACCATAAATAGGCGCTTTTAACTGAAATTGGAAATTAAATTATATTTTAACATTTGAGTAATTGTGGTCTACAAATTTTAGCATAGAGATTTTTATTTTATTTTATCATTACTGAAACTAATTTTCTACAAACATATGTGAAGCACAGAGCCCACAAAATGTTTAAGCTAGGCCTGGTCATTTTTATTTGAAATTCTGGGTGTTTGGAGAAGATTTCTGAGAGCTAAGAAAGTAATCTCGCTGGTTGAAATTATAAAATCAAATTTCGAGTGTTACAATCTAATCACAGATCCAAAGATACAAGTCTGAATGTTATTTTCGGTATGTGGCCATTCTATATTCCATTATATATACACATACTTTATTACTCGATTACATCTATATATCTGATTAAGAAAGAAAAAAAAAACAGCTAAAAAAAAGAGTTACGTATTTGCATGTGGAATTGTATCTTTTTTTTTTTGCATGTGGAATTTTATCTAATTTTATTGCCAATGAGTTGTATTTTTCAAGCTGATCACAAATCAAAAGATATGTTTGAGTAGGAGTTGTATGTTTGAGTGTTATCTTGGCTCATCTTAACATATGTTCAGGGCCGTCCCTAAGATTCAAGAGGCTGAAGGCGATATTTTAAAATTTTCAGCTAAAAAATTTTTTCGAATAGATTTAGGGACCTAAAAAAGATTTTTCAGGGCTTTTATCTATGTATTTTTTTCAAAAAAATTAAGGGTTTAAGGCTAATGTTTTATTAGGCTTGGCTCAGGGTCGGTTCTGCATATGCTTTTATTACTCAAAAGATATGTTTGAGTGTGGAATTGTTTTTTTTTTTTGAACTTAATGGAGTTGTATGTTTGAGTGTTATCTTGGCTCATCTTAACAAATGCTTTTATTACTCAATAATGTGGTATGTCTAATTCAGAAAGAAAAACAAGCTCAACAAAACATGTATTTGCATATGTTATTCGTTTATAACTAATATTTAACTTAAAATTTTCACTACACCATCCATCAATAGTAAAACACTAACACAGCAGTAATTAATTAAGATAGTTGATCACATGGTTAGCTTTTATGAAGCACAAAAAGACGGGACAAACTGAAATACAATATTTGTAACCGACCTATTGTCCTTCTTTATGGATCATGTAATTTCTCACACAAAAATAGAAGTGAATATGAAGCAGTTGCGGTATACCTTTGCGTCTAACAGTAGCCAAGAAGCCGAGCTAAGTTATAGGATTTCTAAATGTACCAGATAGTGGCGATCTTGGCGATAACATATTACTGGGCTTTAGAATTTGATTTAATGGGCCTTGTGAACAGAATCTCTCGTATTTTTTTTCCCATTTACATCAGTTTTCTCATAAACAAAAGAAACGAACAAAAGTACAACCCGTAATAAAACTTTGTCTCACATTGATCGAGAACTCTAAGCCGTCCGATTCGTTTCAAAAGATGTCAAGAATGTCGACGATCGGACGGTTGCAAAGAGGACACGAGCCCCGGTTCAGCCACAGTTCCCTGGAGCAAACTCTGCAAAAAGTGTGTCCACATGGGATAAACGCAGAGCCTTTCTTTCTTCCCATACACACGCAGCACACCGAATCACTCCCCGTTGCTAACGCCGTCGATATCTCCGTCTCCCTCCCGTCATCAACGGCTCTCTCCGCCGTCTCGTCAAGCAATCTCATCAGCGACACTCTCGTCGGCGTCATGTCAACCTCCGCCGGATGGTATCTCTCCGCCTCTAACGCCGTCGCAAGATTCATACCCGAACCCGCTCCAGTACCCGACCCGGGAGCGAATCGGGTTTCGGTTTGTTCTTCGTCGTCGCTCGAGGTTGTTGGACTGTGGAGAGTATTGTTGTTGGGCTGATGATGGAGACGCCTGATGGGCCCACAGCATCCGATGCATTTGAATCTCAACCGTTCTTTAAGAGTCCGCTTCCTCCTCGTGCGATCCACACCGCTCATCTGGCGTCGGAGCAAGTCAAGAAACGTCGTCGTGCGTTGCGTCTCCGTCTGACTCGTTCCGAGTTCGAGTTCGCTCATTATCTCGACTCAGTTGTTATAACAAACTCTCTAAAGAAGCTTCTCTGATAGTGAAACGGAATCACACACTATGGGATTAGGAGAGATTGTTGAGATCTTTGGGTCTCGCGGGGGATTGTGATGATTATTATAAAGGCTTTTCAGAGCTTCTTTTACTTTTCATTTTTTTCTTTAAGCGAATTATGTATCTTTTTGGGTCAAAGTTGTTTCCGAATATATTAATATAATATTTTAAACATATTTTAATAATTAGGGGAATCACACTCAAATAAAATAAAAGATCTCCAATGGAGAATCAGATATTATAGAATTTAAACTAGCATAAAGTTGAGTTTTGTTTACAGAAACAAATCTATTTGATTATAAATTTTCAACATATTTTCTAAATTATTTTTATACTTAAGAATTTTTTTGTCAAAAAGATTAATTAGTGAATTAATCACCAGACTAAGGCGTACGCTATGGTGCAACTAATCAACTATAATTAGTTCTTCTGAGTTTCGGGTAGAAACAAACCAAAAAATAAATATTCCTACTGGAAGTGAAAGGAATATTATTTATGAAAAAGTTAATGCTGTTTCTGCAACTGTACGTCTTATTTTTTTTTATTTTAAGGAAAAAAGTTTAAAGAGCCTTGAATAAAGACAAAATCGAAGAATAAATTACGATTGATTATTCATTTATAAAAGATATTATCCATCAGATTTCAAAGTTTCAAACGCAATTAAAGAAATCATTAATCGGACAAAGATTTGAATAAAAGCGGATGATTACAAATTTAATAACAACCGGACCGGTGAAATCTGAATACCGTTTCATGCATACAGCAATATGAACCGATGGTTTAGAAAAAAATCATTTTCTGGCGGAAAAAAATCATTTGAAAACAGAAAAAGAAAAAGGAAAAAAAAAGAGAAGTAAATTATAAAGAGGGGGCGCGTGATTCAAAGCTTTTCCCACGTGAAATGTCCCCATACACGACGTCGTATTCTCGCTACACTTTCCCCCAACAAAAACCAAGAAAGTGAAGAGAGAGAGAGAGATGGCAACACTAATACCAAAGAGCTTTTTGAGGGAATGATACATTCAATGATTTTGTATATTTTAGATTCAATTAATCTTTTATTTTTTCCTACTCGGTTTAGTTTGTATAATGTTTCGGAAACTTTGATAGATAGATCCCAAACTAGAAATCTTACTGTGGATTCGAAAAACGGGTAAACAAAGATCTAAGAAATGATCACGAATGAAGAAGGATCAACTCAGAAATCAGAGTTCGTATGCGAAGCTCTCGATAAGAACTTAGCAAGGTTGCTTGAGAGATAAGTAATAGGTTTTTAAGAAGATTGTTTATTGATTGAATAATGTTTAGAAATTGCCGCAAGGCTTACATTAAATAAGAGAATAAAGATTAAAACCTATTAGAAAAGGAAAACTAAAACTTATAAGATAAATGGAAAACTTAGATAACGATAAATATGTGCTGTGATTTATCCTGTCACAATACTTCCTCCTTCAAATCATACTTGTCCTCAAGTATGAAAAGCTGGATGCTCTTTTGCGAATTCTCAATATTCCACGTTCTCTGGTCTGGAGGATTTACTTTCCAGTCAACAAAAGCTTTGGTGAAAAGTTTGCTGTGGCGGCGGTTAATCATCTTCGTGTCAATGATTTGTTCATGATCTTTAACACAATCTTCACCAAATATGGGCTGGGGAATATCAATAATAGCTTTTTCAGTGAGTGTGTGAGTTCCATTCATATTCTTATCTTCCACTGATGCCAAGTAATATCCATACTGAACCGAAGGATAAGTCACTAGAGTAGCCAGGAAAGTGTAGGACCTGTCGTTCATACAGTATGACCGGAGTTCTCCTTCCGTCAGGGAAAGAAACGCTACCGTCTCGTAAAACGAAACGAATCCATTACCACGGGCAGAATCCATTACCACACCGAAAATTATATTTTTTTGTATTGGACACATCACTTTGTATGCCTTGAACAAGTGAATAGACAAGTGTTGGCTTGGTGGTTGCACAAAAGCAAATGCGTCCCATACATACGCGATAATAGAACCATAACCAAACGAATTGCTTGACTCACAAGCTACCCCACTATAGCACATTGTCCCGCTGATTTATAGCTGATCACGAACACATGTCTCTGATTTAGATGATTCTCTTGAAAAACTTGAAAAATTCCAACTCCGAGAGAAGTAGTAACGATCTCTTGACAGCAAGCATATAAATCTCCAAAAGGCATTGAGAACACGTCATTGTTCTTATCTTTGCTGGTTTTGATCTTATGTGGTTGTTTTAGCATGACCTGCACTCTCTGAGTCACATAAAGAACTCTTATTTCCAAACCATCAGTAAAACAGAGATTCCACTCATCATGGTCGTTCAATACTCCACCGGGTTCCCATACTCGTTTATTCCAAAAGGAGAAAAGTTGTAATAACTCTTTTGGCTCACATTCATCTTCCTGTTTTTCATTTAGATAAAGATTTTTGTTAATCCTTTTGTCCAAGCTCTTGAACTCATCTAGATCAAGAACATAACATATCACAAGGAAAATATTTTCCTTCTCCGACCGTTGCGAAGTTTCTTTAGCTAATGAGATGCATCTCGCTGTGATTTCTTGTGAATAAGTCTCCTTATCCTTGAAATCTAAATCATGACAGAGGTACTTGTCTAAGAATCTCAACGAAACTGGATAGGCTAGAAGACCACCTGGCTCCCATACACGCACAACCTTATGAGATTTCTGGCCAACCATGTCTTCGATCTTTCTTTCAAGAGAAAAACTCACAATATCCTCTGCATCACTTTTATCTTGATCTTCCTTCAGAACTGCAGTATTAAAAATCTGTAAATCTGAAGTGAAACCCTCCAACGATTCAGAGAACGCATCAGGCTTCATCACCGCTTCAGTTACATACTCATCAGATTTGACCAAACTTTCTTCGATGATGGGTTTACTTGCAGGCACGAAGGGTTCGTTGTCACCCTCGATCATGAGAATCTCCACCCCTTTGTGGTTCAAATCATGATGACCAGGTGTGTCTCTCACTTCACAATATACACAACCCGTTTTCCATTCTCTTGTATATCTCATCACATGAGTATTTTAGAGGAATAGCACGTTGGCTTTTTCTTGTTTTGGATGCAAGACTTGATAACGATGACTCATTGATTTTCTCTGCAGTAGCTTTAATTGCTGGGGGCTGATTGATATCTGGAGGATCAGGAGTTATTGGTGGCGTCGTTGGGGTAATAGACATGATTTGGTTGGAATTCGGAGGCTCGCTGAGATCGTGTTCTTGGGGAGGAGTTTGGATAACAACACATCTAGCTTTGCAATTATCAATCTACCGAAATCCTCTCGCGAAAGTTCGGTGGGTTGTCTTTGCAGCTGGGTAGTCAATGCTTCTGCTTGTTGCTTTGAAGGCACGGTTTTCTTCCCTTCAACTAGCTGGTACACCATAGTTGCAGATCCGGAGATCGTTAGCTCTGATACCACTGAGATGGGAAACTTTGATAGATAGATCCCAAACTAGAAATCCTACTGTGGATTCGAAGAATGGGTAAACAAAGATCTAAGAGATGATCACGAATGAAGAAGGATCAACTCAGAAATCAGAGTTTGTATGCGAAGCTCTCGATAAGAACTTAGCAAGGTTGCTTGAGAGATAAGTAATAGGTTTTTAAGAAGATTGTTTATTGATTGAATAATGTTTAGAGATTGCCGCAAGGCTTACATTATATAAGAGAATAAAGATTAAAACCTATTAAGAAAAGGAAAACTAAAACTTATAAGATAAATGGAAAACTTAGATAACGATAAATATGTGTTGTGACTTATCCTGTCACAGATGCAGTCTACAATACCTTCACAATGAGCCTCCTCAGGAACAACACATCATGACTCGTCATTACAATCTTTATCTTCTATAACGGAGTGTGGAAAACGGAGACTTCCAAGAGTCTGACAAGCTCTCATTGTCTTGCAATGCTCTGCTTCATCGTCTCTTATGTTCACAAACACATCGTATAGATTATCCTCCTTCAACATAATAACGAAACAACACAACAACAGAGAATCTTTAAAAGCAACACCAAATTAAGTAAAAGTCTGATTAATCTTATAAATATATAGAAGACAGTCCATTACAGTCCATTGACTGAAAGATTTTGAAGAGATAGAAAGTTACCTATTAGTGGTCTTCGAGTATTGGGGAGCTCTGGATGTTTGGAATTCATCTGCAGACATAAGAGAGCCACTTTGAGAGACTCCTACTTAGTCAAAGGAACATTGACAAAACCAAAGAAGGATGAATGATCTTACCAAACAAGTACAAGTCAATTCCAGTGTAGTATTTTACTGCTATATCAGGTGCGGGTGAATTCTTTAACTCCTTTGTTCAGAAAAAACAATCTAAAAATCACTGAAGACCCTTTGTGTGATGTTGGAGAGAGATGGAGTATTGACAATGATAAATCCAACCTCCACTGGCCTTGAGAAATTTATCATAAGTCTCAAATGGATGACTCCCCACACACACCGAAAAGTGATCTGTATCCGTTAACAAACGGTTGATGAAGTCATGTCATGATTATAGTTTTAAGATAGGGAAAAGGAAACGTACATGCCATTCTGGGGCTTATCAAATATAAGAACACCGTCATGAAGTAATAATAGGCTGCTATACGCTGAGCTAGAAAACGTTCAAACCACCATGAGTTTCCACCCAATTCCTGCGATCACAGACAAGCGTTTTACTCTTACCAACTCGTGGAGAAGGGGCTCTTTTGTTTCTTACTTCCATGATGAGTAAGTGGTGCTCTCCGCAAAATGGACTTTCATATAATCTGCTTTCCACCAACCGAAGGTCTCGTCTCATACATGTGTAGCACGGACATAAAAGCTGCAAGCAATTATACAGAAACTAACATTATGTTCCATCCGGTGAACAATGGTATTCAGCTCCATGAGCTATTGATAATCAATGACATATATGTGTATGTATGCCCTCTGAAGTCTGAAAACTATTCTGTCTTCTCAACACATTTCAAGTGACTTTTATAAACTTACTGTCTTATGAAAATTCTCTTATCAAGAATAGAAACCTACTGAACAATTCTTAATACTACGCTGTATCATTCATGCAAGAGTAATGAGGAACTGAAAAAAAAAAAAAAGATGGACTTACCAAAATGAGGCACTCTGGCAATGGTTTCAAGAACAAAGAACCTTGGATAGCTTCGATCACGGTACAATGTGTCGAGTATCTTAATCACCGAGTCCTGATATGGAGCACAGAACATAACATAATTAGCTTAGATGCACGAGATAACATCCAGTGAATTAAAAACACACAAAAAAGGATCAGAAAACCCTTACAGTAAGGAAGACGTTACGTCCTTGCTAAAGCTTGATGATCCAAGGAAAGACTCTAGAGCAATAGTTGAAGAACTCATATTTGGCTCGGCTTTACTAGGAAAAGCAACGGCTTTAAACGATTCCTCCATTACAACTCTCCCTTTACTAGGAACATTCCCAAGTACCATTCACCCAGTGGATATATTTTAAATAGTTGAAGTAGGAGTGCAGATTTGATTATTTCCTCTGAAGAATGAGTGCGGATCATCGTAACGAAGATCCACAAATATAAATATTAGAGTTATTCTAAAATTAAAATAATTTTCTAGATATAGTACAAATATTAGATAACATATATTAATAAATTAATATAGTTTTCCATGATATATAATTTATTTTGTTTAAATAAAATTATATTTTTAAGGAAAATATTATAGTATATTTTTCAGTCACAGACGATGATCTTTATATTTAAAATAAATAGTTTTAAGAGCATTTTTTATACAAAAATTATAAATTCAGCATGCGGATTAAGTAAACCGGTAGTCTATTTTGTGTTTCTATTTTTATTTTTTATTTTGAACAAAAAATAATAATAACTATTTATACTCGTACCAATTGTAACATAACTTTGTGTATCTTATGATTCTTATCTATAAAGACAGATACACACACGTTTGGGTCAACGAACATATTATTGATGATTTGTTTTTAGCTGGACGATTGTTTAGGCTAGTTCAGCTCAATCTTTTATTATTACAAACTTTCTTTTATTTATTTAATTATTGCGGTTGGATATGAATTATACCACCAAACAGTATTATGTCGCTGTTATTCTTAACACATTTCAACTCTCACGATATTATTGTCTTCTGAAAAAAAAACAAGCCTAATGACCAATCCATAATATTACGCTGTACGTGGTTTGCAAGAGTAATGAGGAACTGAAACCACAAATGGCTGCACTTAGCAAAGTTAGACACTCTAACAATTGTTTCAAGAATAAAGAATCTTGCATAGAGGTTCAGTCACGGTACAATGTGTCTACTATCTTATTAAGCTTGATGACCTTTGACTCCAGAGCTAATTCTTTTTTTTTCCAGAGCTAATTCAAGAACTCATATTTGGCTCTTCAATTCGTTCTATCTTTACCAGGAATATGTCCCGGCGCTAAAAGTATTGGTCCACCACAACTTTCACTTCATATTTGGCTCCTCAAATCGTTGCTTGAACGCGATAAATGTCCCTGAACCTTTCAAAGACAACAATAAGTCAAAAACACTTCATCCATACTGTTTTTAGCCAGAAACATTCAAGTCTAAGTTAAGTTCATCTCAAATAAATTTAATTATAACTGACGGGTCTTCAAAATTTAAAATTAATATCTCTTATCTCTCTCTCTTTCTGTTAACTTATATTTTGGACAATTTCTTTTGTTGTCAGCCAATTTAATTTCCTTTTTTACCAATTCAGCTGGAAACTAGTCGCCAACTGAAAAGTCATACAGAGTCAAATCCAGACAGTAAACACCTAATAAATAAATTGTTACCTCATTTCATAACCTTTTATTATTGACACCATAATGACCATTATACGCTACTCCACTCCACTAACCCCCCTTTTTTATCACTATTTCAGATATTAAACCGAAGTTAAAAAGAAAACAACACCCTTTCCAAGTTTCCAACAACTATCAGCCAAAAAATAATGAAACCGCATAATATCTGAAAATTAATAAAATAAAAACAACCCATATGTGTTAATATGTATTTTAAATTTAAACATATACTATACAAACACTTGTAGTATTTAAACGTATGACAGGTGACTTACAAAACCAGAAAACGCGACTTTTATGTTCTGCCTTTTTCCCCTCTTACTTTTGATTTGACCCTAAAAAAATCTCTCTGAAAGTACCCTACCTTCCATGGAGAACGGATCATCGGTTCAAGGATCTCGGGAACATCTACTCCATGTGGAGTCGCGACCAAGCGCGATCAACAACAAACCGCAGCCGGAGTTTCAAGCATCACGGTTCACCTTCATGAGCATCGTGCTCTGGTTCGACCAGTCGAACCGCGGCACAGCCCTGATCTCGTGGTCCGTTTTCTTCCTTCTAGTCATCGGCGCTCCGTTGATCTCCCACTTCGTCCTCGTCTGCTCCGACTGCGATTTCCACCACCAACGACCCTACGACGCCGTGGTACAGCTGTCGCTTTCGCTTTTCGCGGGAATCTCGTTCGTTAATCTCTCCTATTGGTCGAGGAAGTTCGGTATGCGAAGGTTCCTGTTTCTTGATAAGCTGTGGGATGTTAGCGACAAGGTTAGGATCGAATATGAAGCTGAAATTCAGGTTCGAACCTCCTCTACTTCATCATTTTGCTTATTTTATTGTTTTTTAATCGATCAAATCAAAGTCGTTACTAAATTGATATAGCAAGAGACCCGGAAGCTTTACCAATTAATATTTAATTTCCAGTCTCATTTTTTAATTGCAAATTATAGTAAACGCCATAATAGTAAACATACATATATTAGACTGCAACTAGAATCATTCTATTTAGAAGATTCGATCCAACTCCATAAAATATTTGCTAGTTACAGTGAAAAAAATATTTAAAAAGTGTATACTTCATTTTTCGAATGAACAACATATGCAGCATATTTTTATATATGTTTGTTTTATTTATTATTTCTTAGACAAGATAAGTAAAATTTATTATTCTAATAATGATTTCAGTTTTTATTTCATGTTAATTTTTTCTTCATTTTACAATATTCAATTTATCCGATAATTAATATTTAAGTTACGAAATAATCACCGAAGAGGAAACAATCTTTTTTTGTCAACAAGAGGAAACAATCTTTACTTTTATGACATAGCAAGAGCAATCAATTCTTTATTTCTGCCGACTGGTTTCTGTTGTTAGTCTTTTAGTTGCAGCGTCACATTTTCTGCTTTGCCGTTTTTGTACATTAAAAAAGAAAGAATTGGCAAAATAAAAAATAAATCCGACCTGCCGGAATCGAACCAGCGACCTAAAGATTTGCTGTCACAGACTACAGTCTTCCGCTCTACCAACTGAGCTAAGGTCGGATGTAGTTTTGTCTTTGTCTCACACTAATTTATTCCTCTGTTTCTTCATGATACAGCGATCAACGAAACGCCTAATGATCTTCGTCCTCCCATCCCTAACACTCGAAGCCATCTACAGAATCTGGTGGTACATCTCTGGCTATAACCAGATCCCTTACTTCATCAACCCTGTTCTAAGCAACGTCCTCGCATGCACTCTCCAGCTCTCTTCTTGGCTTTACCGCAACGCCATCTTCATCACCGTCTGCATCCTCTACCAGATCACATGTCATCTCCAGACTCTTCGTCTCAACGACTTCGCACGCTGCTTCTCCTCTGAGATCGCTGACGTCGGCGTAGCTCTCGCCGAGCATCAAAAGATCCGTCGTAACTTGAGGATCGTTAGTCATCGTTTCAGGAGATTCATTCTCTCGTCTTTGGTTCTTGTCACCGGTACTCAGTTCATGGCGTTGCTTACCACCACGAGGGCTAGTGTTGCAGTTAATATCTATGAAGTTGGCGAGCTTGCGGTAATAGTTGTTGTTTAATAACATTACAAGATGGTTTATATTGTAAGATTAATTACTAATACTAACCAGTGTGTGTTTTGTGTTTGTTTTTATCACAGTTATGTTCGTTGTGTTTGGTTACAGGAGTATTCATATGTTTGAGAAGTGCAACGAAGATAACTCACAAAGCTCAATCTGTAACCAGCCTTGCAGCTAAATGGAACGTGTGCGCCACGGTAGACTCGTTCCATCATCTTGATTGCGAAACTCCCACAGGTTCAATGGTTGAGTCCCATAGTATACCATTGCATCTTGATACAACATCTGACGATGAGGAAGGAGAAGGAGACGATGATCTTGCTAATACCAAGATACATCCCAGCTACGCCAATACCATTTCTTATCAAAAACGTCAAGCCCTAGGTAAGACACAAAATATTATTTACATGTTTGATTTTGATATAAACATTCCAAAAATTACAAAACCTTATATACATATTGATTGTTATGTATGACAGTGACATATCTAGAGAACAACAGAGCTGGGATCACAGTGTATGGATTCCTTGTAGATAGATCATGGTTACATACGATTTTCGGCGTTGAACTTGCTCTTCTTCTATGGTTACTCAATAAAACAATCGGTATATTGGCTTAATTAACCGGTCTGTTTCTTATGTTATAAGCAGAATCTTCTCTTGTCATTTTGTAACTCTCTTTTTTGTTATTGTCTTTGGTTTCTTGACAGTGAACCTACCATGATTAACACTAATACACTATAAATATATGATTGAATGGCTTTTGGCCTGATGTTTTCTCTTGAAGATGTGACGGAGAACGTTAGAGATTTATTATGGTGGTGGTGATGATAAATCTCTCTTTCCCCTGTTTTATTTGATTACAAAGTAATGAGGTATGACAAACTGTTCAAATATACAAAACATGTACGTGATTGTATGATATATCTATCTATTTTTGTATTTTTTTGGTCTTATTCGTTTTGAGTTCAAGTAAATACATGTATCGAGTTAAGTTAATAACTCTAATATATATTATATATGCTTTGTAGTGTAAATAAAAAATCGCAATATGTTTTTGATGTCGACTGCTCAAAACTCGAGAGATGTAAAGGAAATAAACTTAAAAATATTAGGGACACACAAACCGGTTAATCAGAGTTTAAATTATTTCATGCATCTCTGAGTAGAACATACTCCAGCAAATGAGCAGGAAAAATGAAACCAGCAAAGGACAGCTTTTAATTTTAACAGATCCCATTCCCATATTTAAGGGATTGTCAAGATACTTCCTCGCCAACTTCTTCACCCAAGTAGGCATAGTTGCAGAGAAAAGCATGATTTGTCGCTTATCTCACTAGAATAAATATTTTTTTGCATAAAGTAAAAATATGGAGACTATTTTCCAACACAAATTAGTTTGCACAACAATCGAAAAACTCCTTAGTAAATGAGATCCGCGAGAAAGTAAGGTTGCAAAGAACAACGAAGTACTAAACAAAAAAAAAATAAGATGGTGTGTGACATAGGAGATTGGGTCCTCATGTGTTCCTCCTGCTCAACAAGTAGTCCCCAACTGTCAAATGAAGATGGTCTCCAAGGACTACACTCACCACTGGCAGCTTCTCAACGCAGCTTACAGTTATCTGCACATACAGGAAAAAAAATCACAAAGGATTTAGGCACAACAACAAAAATCTTAGGTTCATCAAAAGCTTAACGATCAGCATTTTTTTTGAGTAACATACCTTCCCATTTCCTTGTTTGAATTCTGATTTTAAATTCCATCGGTCCCGTTGTAACAAGTACGCTTGTAGCCCCCTTGCAAATTTCTCATCTCCTATATATATATACGCATTCGTTAAAACCGAGAGAGAGAGATAATCAACAGTTACTATTTGTGATGGTATGACTCACCTGAATACAACGCAAGAATAGCATCTTCGTTGAACATCAAAGCCGGACGAGCCAAGATAATCTTAAACGACAGCTTCGAAACGTTCTGGAAACTCTCGTCAGATAATATCACCTGCACAAAATAACAGACATAGATCATTCATTACGTTTCAGACTTATTAGCGCAGGTGTTGTTGATGAGTATGATGATGACTAACTGCATGAGATGGCATCAACGTAGACGGAATCAAAGATGAACCAATTGTATCCTTAATGTATTGTTCCTGAGAGGTCAGAACTTGTTGCAAAGCAGATTCATCCTTGTCCAATGATTCAATATACACTTCCACAAAGTCTGTTGGTTCCAGACCTGACTTCTTCCTCAGTTTTTGGACCCTATTGACAATCTATATATAACACATAGGGAAAGCACAGCATCGGAAAATTGATTAGATACTGAAAAAGAAAAGGGAACACATTTCATCGATTATTATATAACAACATTCTTATTAGAAAATGCATTTTTTTCTTATTAGGCGCACTGCGGAATTATTATCTATTTATTACCTTACGAGCAACACCTGCTTCATTCAACGAATCATCTGGTCGTAGATCCAAAAGCACCAAAACATCACCTGCGCGTCATTAACCAAAGCAAATGTTACATGTTACTATCATTAACAGTAACCAGATCAGAAAAAATAGACAAGGTAATCAATCCTGTACCATCTCCATTTGCATCAATCTCTGTATCTTTCAAACCATCCGGACGTTTGAAAATCTTGACAATCTGAACAACACGTGAAACAGAAAGTGTCCGCGTTTAGCTATTTACAGAATACTCTTCATTCATTCCATCCCCTACAAAGAGAAAAGTATAGGATGAGATGATGATACCTTGATATCTGTTAGCTCCAGCGTGTGTCCAGCAATAGTCACTTTTCCGGCCTCCTCGAATCTTAAGATATCTTGCTGAGACATTTCTTTCACTTCTTTTCCAACAATCCCCATTGACTTCCCAAGCCGTTTTCCCAATACACTATATATAGCGCAATATGAATAAATCAAAATTGCTTTCTAAAATTGAGCACAAAAAAAAAAGAGAAAAACGCAGGAAGAAAAACTTGACCAAACCTGAAATCTGGTTCTGCTTTTAGAGACGCATACTTCAGAACATCATTGCATGTCACAAGGGATCTTACATTAAGCTCTTCCAAGACATACTGCAAAGAAAGGAAAATCAAAATTCTTTGAATATCTAGAGAAACCAAATAACTGTAGAGACATGTTTTGCTGATCACATTAACAACCTCAAAAATTACTAGTAGATATTTTATATATGCATAATATTTTTTTTTCTAAAACTTCTAGAGATACACCACAGACCTCTCTTAGTTTTCCATTGATGTCATCCAAGAATTCTGCATCTGGATGAACTACAGTGATTTCCCTGATACAACAAGGATAAGCATGTGTTACTTCTTTTGTTCAGTATAGGCTCTAACCAAACAGATTGCTGCAAAACCAGAAATAGTGATGAAGTTTAACGCTTACTTTAGAGGAGTTTTCAAGGGTAGCTTGTGGCGCTCACGAATGTTCCGGGAAAGATCAATGACTGTCATCATCCTTGCAACACTTTGCTCAATCCTCTTCTCCACTCTCTGGTTAAACAAAAAAAATAAGCAAAAAAGTAGAGAGAATTCATATGTTATCCTTTGGATACAGAGATATGGACTTCAGTATTACCGTTTCTTCCGCTTCCGGAAAGCTGCAGTAATGAATGCTTTCCTCCAATCCTTCACATGCTTTCCGAAGATTCTGGTATAACGTCTCAGTGAAGAAAGGTGTAAAAGGGCTCATCACTTTGCAAGATGTGAGGAGCACCTGAAAATCCAGAACACAATTACTAATTAGTCATTACACAACTAGTGTTCAAATAATAATAGGTCAGCATAGTATTCCCACAACTATTTTACTGTACATACATTGTATAGCGTTGAAAGAGCAATGTGACAATCATCTTCTCCGGTACGGCCTTTTAACCTCTTGCGGTTGAATCTAACATATATGTTAGTGAGATTGTTGAGGAACTCCAAAAGATAAGGAACAACCTGAAAAAAAATGAAAAAGAAAAAGAAGATGTGATAACTTGTTTTCTAGTATAGACACCACATGATGCTGAAGGAGCCATGTAAATAGCTCACAGTATAAAGCCGGTAACCATCCATCTCCTGGCGGACAAAACAAACAAGACTCTGTGTAGCTGAGTGAATCCACTGATCGAGAACGTTTGATGACCGTAAAGTTGCTAGATCAGTAGGAACAAACGGTCCAGAACCCTCAATCTCAAGCCTCTTTGCATTCTGAACAAGGAATCTGTATGCATTGTACCATGGAAGAAATACATTTTTGACCTAGTGAAACAGAGACCAAAACAGTTCAGACATACAATGGACCTCTAGTCAAATAAGCAGGCAATAAAAATTAACAACCAAGATAACTCACAACACCAAGAGCTCCTTCCTTTCTGAAGCGTAGTGACTCAGCGCGTACGATTGGAGAGTTTATGAGGTACAGTCGAACAGCATCCTGCCGTTCACGTGAAGTAGTTACTAATTAATGACGCAAAAAAAAAAAAAAAAAAAAACAACATAAAAAAGCATATTACAGGGAAAACTTACAGCTCCATACTCATTTATGATATCCAGAACAGGCGGATAATTCTTTTCACTCTTACTCATCTTTTTGCCATCCTCAGTAAGCATAATACCATTGCAAATAAGATTTCGAAATGCTGGCTTTCCAAATAGTGCAGTCGACAGCAGCAAAAGATGATAAAACCTGTATATGCCAAACCAGCAGTTTAGATTCTATTTAATTGCCTGCTTAGCATAAAAAAGAAAAGTAATATTTCTTTTTCAATACACTTCTAAAATCACATTTGCGTTATACTAATAATAAAGCCTTCCATTATAGCCAGAGACGATTTTACATATGCAAGTTTGAACATACCATCCACGAGTTTGATCAATCCCTTCAGCCACAAAATCACCAGGGAAGTTCTTCTCAAAAAGCTCCTTGTTTTCAAAAGGATAATGAATGTACGCATAAGGCATTGACCCACTCTCAAACCAACAATCAAAAACCTGAAAAAAGGTAATAATATATATAAGCATAAGTGTGAGATAACCAAGGATTATAAGATAAGTGTGGGATCCATCTTACGTCTTCTACACGACGGAGCACACCAAACTCAGGCCCACGACTAGATGGGATTGTAATGTGATCAATATGGTGACGATGTAGATCAAAGACCTGCTTCATCAGAAAGAAAAAAATGAGCACCAGGAGACAATTAGTTGCAGGAGAAAGATAGACAAACAACAAAACAAAAAAAAGAGACCTTGACACCAGAGAGCTTCTCAAGCTTCTCGACAGAATCCATGATAACAACTTCCTCACCATCATCACTGATCCATATTGGTAGAGGCGTGCCCCAAAATCTGCTTCGACTAACGCACCAATCCCTTGCGTTTTCAAGCCAATTGTGAAAGCGTTTATCCTGAGTTTGGGCATGTCAATCAAGAAGAAAGGTATTAGAATAAATTAACTCTAAAACTGCTACATTTGTCATGTATATTATAGAGAGTATTTGATCCTTCTTCCACTGACCTTCACATGATCAGGTACCCAGTATGTCTGATCATTGTTTTTTAACAACTGTTCCTTCAACTGCTCGTCCACCCGCACAAACCTGACAAGTCAAAACACAAACAAACCTCAGCATACTAACAACGCATAGGAATCCAACAACCAAGACCTTATTAGCTAAAGCTCACACGAAGCAAAAAAGCATACCAAGCGGGACCGGCTCTATATAAGAGAGGAGTGCCTGTTCGATAGCAAAATGGATATTCGTGAGTAACTCTCCCAGTTTTAACAAGTCTGCCTTTGGCCTGAAATAACAAGAAATGATCATTCAACAATTAACTATCCAATGGTCCAAAATGCAAATCAATACTCTCACCTTCACGGCTTCAATGATGTCCTTGTCTGCATCTTTGACATACCGACCAAAGAAATGGGTAATCCTCTCTGTAAACAACCCATCCTCATCAACAGCCACCACTAGACCCTCACCCTGCAAATACAACATATTTAACCATTATGAGATAAAGAGAGTTCAGAAGAATAGAGACTATTAAACTTTTGTAGCGATGTCCGACCTGTTCAATGATCTTGTTCTCAACACAAACACGGTAATCGTCTTCACCAAAGGCAGGAGCACAGTGGACGATGCCAGTACCACTGTCATCAGTGACATAATCATCTGCTACAACTCGAAAGGCCTCACTCGAGAAATCACTAAAGTAGTCAAACACAGGCTCGTACTTCTTCCCAACCAGTGAAGCTCCTTCACATTTCTCCAACACCTCATAACAATCACCACCACCACCTTTGTTGGCTTGCTTGGTATCATCAGCAAAGCTGGGAAGAGCTGACAATCGAGACTCAGCAACCACGTAGACTCTCCCACTGTTCTTGTTACGAACCTTGAGGTAAACAAACTTGGCATTGACACACAACGCAAGGTTGCAAGGAAGAGTCCATGGAGTAGTAGTCCACGCCACAAAAGCAGCTTCATCTTCATCTCCAATCACCGGGAACGCCACCATAGCCTCAGGATCCGAAACCTTCTTTTTGTTCCCTTTCGCCTCAGAGTTAGACAACTGCGTCTTGAGACCAGTACTAAAAGGCATAACCTTGAAGCCCTTGTAGACAAGACCTTTCTCAAAAAGCTGAGCGAAAACCCACCAAACACTCTCCATAAAATTCAAATCCATAGTCTTGTAGTCGTTCTTGAAATCAATCCAACGACCACTCCTAGTAATAATCTTCTCCCACCCTTCCACAAAGGTAGTCACAACGCTCCTACACTCTTCGTTGTAGTTACCAATCCCCATCTCGAGCACTTGGGCTCTCCTCTTGATACCTAGCTTCTTCTCAATCTCGTTCTCGATGGGGAGGCCGTGACAGTCCCACCCGAACCGTCGCGTGACGTGGTGCCCCGTCATGGTCTGGTACCGAGTCACGATGTCCTTGAGGGTGCTGGCGAGGATGTGGCCGTGGTGAGGTAAGCCGGTGGCGAAAGGAGGACCGTCGTAGAAGATGAACTCCGGGAGATGCTCTGTTCGTTTCAGCTGAGTTTTGAAAGCATCGATCTTAGTCCAGAAGGACAGGATCTTCTCTTCCTCTAGAGGGAAAGAGAAGTCCTTACTTTCTCCCGCTTCTTCCATGGCGGAGGCGGGTGCGGCAGAGAGAGAGAACACTTGACGACTTCGCAGAAAGACAGAGAGGAGAGGAAAAATAGGGTTTACAGATTTTGCCGATTTTTTGGTGCCTTGTCTTACTATATATGGCTTGGGGATCAAGCGTTTTCCTTTTTTCCCATTTATGGCAAATATGGAAATCTTTATTATAAAAACAAGGAAAGTCGAATTTGCCTAACATCTAATCTTGTCTTTTATTTATAGAAAATGTTGTTAATGCTTAGTAAAAATTTAAAACTACGTTAAATAATTATGGAAACAACAATATATTATTATTTATGTTTTTAAAGCAATAAAAAATAATCTTGTATGCAAACAAAATTAAACATTAAAATCTTACTTTTAACAATTTTTTTTTTTACAAATAGTCCAAAGAAATTCTATGTATGGGGGTGCTAATGAGAGTAACTTTATAAAGAGTTTGTTGATTTCAGAAACTGAAAGATTTGTTAAATTTAGAAAGAGTTGTAAAGAGTTTGGTGTATTGTGAATTTTTGTATAAATAAATTGATATGATGATTCTAAGAATCTAAATTACATATGTAGTACTATTAAAATCTTGTGTTATGAGTTAAATAGTAAACAATTCAAATCCCAATAATACAAACTTTAATAGATTTATAGAATCATTAAAATCTCATGCTTTTTGAAAAACAAGAGATTGTGTAAATCATCTAACTAATAACACTATATTTTCATGAAAATGTAAGAATCTATAAACCAATAACACTAGATTTTATAAATTCTAAGAATCACTATAAATATAACTCCCACTAACACCCACAAAGATTACAAGAAAAAAAAGCAAAAGAGAAGATTAGAATAAGAGACTTACTGCTTCTGTTTGAAAAGTATGGAACGATTCCTCAATTTTTGTATCTTATGATGATATATTAGAATTAATCAATTAGTAGTCCTAATAAAAATTCTACGCTAGGGTTTTCTTTCTTTTCTTTTTTCACACGGAAGAAGGAACATAGTTGATGGCAAAAAAGCAATGGCTAAAACAGAGTTTAGCACTCAACCAGAGAAAGGTTAGAGCAACCACATTTCTGGGACTTTTAAGCAAGTTCTAAATTTTTTTTATTAATTTTTGTAAGTTAGGACTTTGTTTTGGGACTTTGATGAAATATGAAATTATCGGTGGGACTTTACTTGTCTCTTAGTAAATAAATTGTAATTAGTTCAAAATCACAAGAATAGCTAGCCATTTTTTTGATCCATCTTGGTTGAACAAATAGATAACAGCAGCAAGCTTGAGCATTAGCAATATGTCAAAGCTGAAACGCAATCTCAAATTAATCTCCATACCACCACTTGCCTTTGACCTGCAGGTTGTTGCTGCTGCTACTGAACTTGCCCACCTTGCGCTTGGTTCTCTCGCCCAGCCTCAGTCTTATTCCTAGTCTAGTCCTAAACCATCAACCCAAAAGAAGATAAAAACCATCAACCCAAAAGAAGAATCATCATCAAGCTCAAGCCTACAGCTTTCTACCACAAAAAACAAAATTAGTCAAAGAGCCTAAAGCGCTTACTAATCTCTGCAGAACTGAAAAGCTCATATGCACAAAGAACAAAACTTTTCTTTTGCATATGATCCTTGTTTTAGTAATCCAATCATCATACCACCACGAACACACACACACAACGTAACGAATATATTATTAAGCAAACATGTGAACTAACATTTAAACTAACATTACAAGGCTTTCATGTATATACAGATGATCTCAAACAAAAAAAAATATGTCTTAGCTAAGTCAAAGTGGTAGTGAAAGAAGTTTCTTCACCTCAAGAGATTCAGCATTGTAAAAGAATGCTGAGAGAGCTAAAGCATTTTACAGGTTACATACCAAAATGCAAACTATTATAAGAGAGGTGGAAAAGACTAACCTCGAAGAACTAATACCCAGCACCAGCACTCAACACACAGCTACTCAGTTTCACTGGCAGTCTGTTCAAAACCAAATCCAAAATCATAAAATTCACAGATGACCCAATACAAATCAAGTCCAGAGTTTATTGGCAACACCATTACATTGTCAAAACTCAGAAGCGAACATCTACTGATCTAAGCAAGGACTCAGCTACAACTAAGACTACAAATACAACATCTAAGAGAAGATAACCCAAAAGATGGAGAGATAACCTTTGATTTCGTTTCATTTTCAGAAGATCTTCGATTTCGATCTTAGAAAAAACTCTGTTTTCTGATAATTGATGTCACAATTGTTGCAGCGTGATTACGGGTTCTTCGGAGATGATGCAGAGTTCGCTTTCGGGGATACCTCTCTTCGTGAATTCAAGAGCTGTGTAACCAGCAGTTACGCCACCTCCCAGAATCAAATATACGAACGCTCTTCCCATAGACTCGACGGTGGAGAGGACGATCAGAACCAGGCGGATTTTCTTCCCTGGCGACATCGCCTTGTCGAGGGAGAGAGAAGAAGGAGACTAAGTGAATGAATCCGGACAAAAACTCGACTCTCTCTCTCCCCTTGGGTTTGCCTCTCTCTCTCTTGCTGCCACGTACTCCAAGGACTTTGTTAAAAACTTCTTATTCTGAAAACGTTTTTCCTATAATTCTCTATTTTTCATTTTCTTTTGAGCCAATATTGGGTTGGGACTTTTGTTTAGATACCCCGGTAATGTTGGTCTTAGAAGCTCCAAACAGTTTCCTAAGTAAAGGCTACTCTCTCAAGCTCTAACTACTAGTTAAAAAGAAAGAAACCAAACATGGAGGTAGAAGAACAAAGCATTCACCATAACAATAAACACGTAGTATTATTTAGTAAACTCTTTTAACACAAACACCGATGCACACGCACTCTACCTTCTTCTTCTTCTACTAATTATTATTCATCCTTAGGCAACTAAGTCTTCTTCCTTAGGCTCGTTCAAGAGATTGCTTCTTGTGGATTTCTCTTCCTGCTCTCGCAATCCTCTGCCAGCTTCTGAATATGATCTTGGCTTTCGTTATGGAGGGACATGTTGAATTCGTCGTAGGCGGGATAATTGCAAACTGCGCAAAAATATCTAGGCTTATCGTAGTCCAAGGCGGCAATTCCAAACAACTCCTCTCTGTGTTGTTCGCTCTTGAGATGAGTGATTAAATCGTTACATGTTTCGCAAATAACATAGCATACTTCGCATTGGGAGCTAATAGGTTCATCTTCCGGCCGCACCTCCAACAAGGCGGGGTTACCTGGTGATGCGTTGTCACTCAATAAAGTTTCCCAGACAAACTCTTTGACAAACACTTTCTCACCATAATCGTCAAGGGTTGTTACTGGCCCAACATCTCTTGGATATGCACAAAGCTTATTGAATTGAGAAAATTTGCCAAGAGCACAACGATTAACCATCGTACTATTACCGGATATCAACATTATGTAACCATAACCCGGAAGTTGTGGGTCTTCATGCTGCACCAAATCACACCATTCGTACAGAAAATCAATTAAGCTGTTCCCACCGCAAGGGGCGTGAATAAGCATGATTCCAGAGGAAGAGATCTTCTCCAACATGTCACTAGATATGTATTCTAGGTTGCCTATGGCATAAACAACGACTACAATCGGATAACGAATCTGCTTGTCCAACGCAGAATATATACACCTACGGACACAACGAGGGTCAAAATCATCTGGAACCGGACACGTGTTGAGGTCCCACCACACTCCCGTCAGCGGCGGCCGATACAACTCACGACGACCTCCTCCTCCTTCTCCCATATTCGCAACGAATTTGATCCTAAATTTTGGGTTTCCTGCAACTTTGAGAAGATCTATTTATAGCCGCAAGTTCTCTACCGACTTTCCTTTTTGTTTGTATTATTTTTTTCTTTTTCCTTTTTTGTTAAGTGATATTTCTGTTTTTAAATTTATCTAAATAAATTTCCTTTTAGAACTTCTACAGCCTAAATAATAGGGATTTAGCACTTTGGACTAAAATAAATGGAAATAGGAAATTTCCTTTCCTTTTTGCTGTAACTTTGAAAAAGAAATCTACATCTTGATTAGTACAATTTTGCTGTAACTTTAAATTTCAAAATTAAAGCTACATCATAATTGGTTAGATATGTTACTTTAAAAACAAATAAAGCTAAAGAATCAAATTCAATCCTAACCAATCATCCACTACGAAATGTTTTAACCAAACTGGCTATTCTATTTTATTTTATTTTATTTTATTTTTTATAAGTAATTTATGAACATATGTTATTTCATAAAATATATAAATTTAATAAATAAATATCATGCATATTAAATTTTAAATAATTATTGTACTAATCTAAAGTATTATCACTTCATTCAAAATTAAGCTCATACATTTTTTATGAAAAGATTTCTTCCAAACAACGTCTTTACCGCTCTGACCATAGAAGTGCTTGTACAGTATTTTTTATCTCACTTGTATTGCTTCATTTGGCATCTAACTCAAAGAAAGTCATGTCAACAGTTTCTGGAATATCTTTTTTTTTTTGTTGCAAAAGGAAAAAAATATGGAGGATATTTTCCAACACAGATTAGTTTTGTTGAACAGTCGAAAAACATTCATTACTCATCTTCGTTGAACTTCAAAGACGGACGAGCCAAGCTAATCTTAAACGACAGCTTTGAAACGTTTTGGAAACTCTCGTCAGATAATATCACCTGCAAAAAAAATAACAGACGCAGATCATTTCATTACGTTTCTGACTTATAAGCGCAGGCTTCCAAGGAGTGTTGATGATTATGATGAGATGACTTACTGCGTGAGTTGGCATCAACGTAGACGGAAGCAAAGATGAACCAATTGTACCCTTAATGTATTGTTCCTGCCCACACAAAAAGATGAACGATAAGATTTTTTTTTTGGTAACACAAATGAACGATAAGATATTCTCTTATTATAGCAAAGCACTTGACAAGTTGGAAACTGAAACAAACAAACACAGTTACCTGAGAGCTCAGAACTCGTTGCAAAGCAGATTCGTCATTGTCCAATGATTCAATGTACACTTCCACAAAGTCTGTTGGTTCCAGACCTGCCTTCTTCCTTAGTTTCTGGATCCTATTGACAATCTATATATATATATAAGAGCTCATAAGCACATCATCGGAAAATTGATTAGATACCGTAACAGAAAAATAAAAGGGAACGCATCGATCGATTATATAACAACATTCTTATACGAGAAAAATGTATTTTTCCTACGATATCTTTAGGCATATTATGCAATTATTATCTATTTACCTCACGAGCAACACCTGCTTCATACAACGAATCATCTGGTCGTAGATCCAAAAGCACCGAAACATCACCTGCATCATTAACCAAAGCAAATTTTGCATCATTAACAGTAGAGCGAGCACCCGTAATCAGTCACTGATTAATGATTTTAAACAAAAAAATATTGACACTAGACAAGGTAATCAATCTCGTACCATCTCCGTTTGCATCAATCTCCGTATCTTTCAAACCATCCGGACGTTTGAAAACCTTGACAATCTGAACAGCACATGAAACAAAAAAGTGTCAGTGTTTAGCTATTTACAGCACATATATTCTTCATTCATTCCATCCCCTACAAAGAGAAAAGCATAGAGGATGAGATCAGATACCTTGATATCTGTTAGCTCCAGCGTGTGTCCAGCAATAGTAACTTTTCCCGTCTCCTCGAATCTTAAGATATCTTGCTGAGACATTTCTTTCACTTCTTTTCCAACAATCCCCATTGACTTCCCAAGCCGTTTTCCCAATACACTATATATAGATCAATATGAATAAATCAAAATTGATTTTTAAAATTGAGCACAAAACGTTAGAAGCAAAAAGAAGAAAAACTTGACCAAACCTGAAATCTGGTTCTGCTTTTAGAGACGCATACTTCATAGTATCATTGCATGCCACGAGAGATCTTACATTAAGCTCTTCCAAGACATACTGCAAAGGGAAAATAATCAATTTTCTTTGAATATCAAGAGAAACAAAATAACTGTAGAGACATGTTTTGCTGATCACATTAACAATCTCAAAAATTGCTTTTAGATATTATATATGCATTGTGTTTTAAAAAAAAGATATTATATATGCATAATAACTTTTTAAAAAGAATTTCAAGATAGACCACAGACCTCTCTTAGTTTTCCATTTATGTCATCCAAGAATTCTGCATCTGGATGAACTACAGTGATTTCCCTGATACAAACAAGGATAAGCATGTGTTACTTCTTTTGTTCAGTATAGGCTCACTAACCAAACAGATTGCTGCAAAACCAGAAATAGTGATGAAGTTCAACGCTTACTTTAGAGGAGTTTTCAAGGGTAGCTTGTGACGCTCACGAATGTTCCGAGCAAGATCAATGACTGTCATCATCCTTGCAACACTTTGCTCAATCCTCTTCTCCACTCTCTGGTTAATTTCAAATAAGAAAAAAAGTCAAGAAAATTCATATATCATCCTTTGGATACAGAAATATGGAGTGGACTTCAGTATTACCGTTTCTTCCGCTTCCGGAAAACTGCAGTAATGAATGCTTTCCTCAGAACCTTCACATGCTTTCCGCAGATTCTGGTATAACGTCTCAGTGAAGAAAGGTGTAAAAGGGCTCATCACTTTGCAAGAAGTGAGGAGCACCTGAAAATCCAGAACACAAATATTAATTAGTCATTACACAAATAATGTTCAAATAATAATTGGTCAGCTTGAAAACAATAGTATGGCCACAACTATTTACATTGTATAGAGTTGAAAGAGCAATGTGACAATCATCTTCTCCTGTACGGCCCTTTAACCTCTTGCGGTTGAATCTAACATATACGTTAGTGAGATTGTCGAGGAACTTCAAAAGATAAGGAACAACCTGAAAAAAATGAAAAAGAAAAAGAAAGATGTGATAACTTGTTTTCTAGTATAGACACCACATGATGCTCAAAAAGAGATGTAAAATAGCTTACAGTATAAAGCCGATAACCATCCATCTCCTGGCGGACAAAACAAACAAGACTCTGTGTAGCTGATTGAATCCACTGATCGAGAACGTTTGATGACCGTAAAGTTGCTACACCAGTAGGAACAAATGGTCCAGAACCCTCAATCTCAAGCCTCTTTGCGTTCTGAACAAGGAACCTATACGCATTGTACCATGGAAGAAATACATCTTTGACCTAGTGAAACCCCCAATACAGAGACCAAAACAGTTCAGACAAACAATGGATCTCTACTCAAAGAAGCAGAGCAATAAAAAATTAACAACCAAGATAACTCACAACACCAAGTACTCCTTCCTTTCTGAAGCGTAGTGGCTCAGCGCGTACGATCGGAGAGTTAATGAGGTACAATCGCATAGCATCCTGTAAGCGTTCACAACGTAAAGTTACTAACTTATGACGCCAAGATTTTTTCTTTAAAAAAATGCATACTACATGGAAAACTTACAGCTCCATACTCATCTAAAATTTCCAAAGGAGGCGGATAATTATCTAAACTCTTACTCATCTTTTTCCCATCCTCAGCAAGCACAAGGCCATTGCAAATCAGATTTCGAAATGCTGGCTTCCCAAAGAGTGCTGTCGACAGCACCATAAGAGTATAAAACCTGTATATGCAAAACCAGCAGTTAAGATGTTATCAACAGTCTATAAAGCAGAAAAAAAAACAATACTGTTTTTTACAATACACTTCTAGAATCACATTTTCGTCATACTAATAATAACACCTTCCATAGCCTAGACTCATTACTTAATTTTGAAGTACAGTAACTGAGGATAGTTAAGAGGTGATTTTACATATGCAAGTTAACATACCATCCACGAGTCTGATCAAGCCCTTCAGCCACAAAATCACCAGGGAAGTTCTTCTCGAAAAGCTCCTTGTTTTCAAAAGGATAATGAATGTACGCATAAGGCATTGACCCACTCTCAAACCAACAATCAAAAACCTGAAAAAGTAATAATAAGAATAAGTGTGAGATAACCAAAGCTTATAGATATAAAAATGAAAGAGAGAGCAGGGGATCCATCCATCTTACGTCTTCCACACGACGGAGCACACCAAACTGAGGCCCACGACTAGATGGGATTGTAATTTGATCAATATGGTGACGATGTAGATCAAAGACCTGCTTCATCCGAAAGAAAAAAATGAGCTTTTTTGACAAGTAGTTGCAGGAGAAAGATATGACAAACAACAAAACAAAAAGAAGAGACCTTGACACCGGAGAGCTTCTCAAGCTTCACGACAGAATCCATGACAACAACTTCCTCACGATCATCACTGATCCATATAGGTAGAGGCGTGCCCCAAAATCTACTTCGGCTAATGCACCAGTCCCTTGCGTTTTCAAGCCAATTGTGAAAGCGTTTATCCTGAGTTTGGGCATGTCAATTCAAGAAGAAGGTATCAGAATAACTTTATTAATGTCATTAACTAAAACTGCTAAACTTCTAATGTTAAGAGTAATTGATCCTCCTTCCACTGACCTTCACATGATTGGGTACCCAGTGGGTCTGTTCGGTGCTTTCTAACATCTGTTCCTTCAACTGCTCATCCACCCGCATAAACCTGTCAGGTCAAACACAAACAAACTTCAGCATCCTAACAACACATAAAGATCTGATGTTCACTACTTATTGAAATAAATACAATATGGAAATGAGAACATGGAAATCAATAGCAGAAAGAAAGAGACAGCATCTCTTAAGCAAACTCAATGCAACAAACCAAGACCTTAGCTTAAGTTCATAGGAAGCAAGGAAGAAGCATACCAAGAGGGAAGGGCTCTATATATGATAGGAGTGTGTGATCGAGGGCAAAATGGATATTCGTGAGTAACTCTCCCAGTTTTAACAAGTCTGTCTTTGGCCTGATGAGATCACAATGATAATCTATTTTAACAATGAGAAGCGGCTTAAAAATTAATAATAATCCGATGGTCCACATGAATACTCTCACCTTCACGGCTTCAATGATGTCCTTGTCTGCATCTTTGACATACCGGCCAAAGAAATGAGTAATCCTCTCTGTAAACAACCCATCCTCATCAACCGCCACCACTAGTCCCTCACCCTGCAAATATAACATTTTACCATTATGAGATAAAGAGAGTTCAGACAAAGCATAACAAGAGAGAAAGAAACTACAACTTCTCTAGCCATGTCCGACCTTTTCAACGATGTTGTTCTCAAGACAAACACGGTAATCGTCTTCACCAAAGGCAGGAGCACAGTGGACAATACCAGTACCACTCTTATCAGTGACATAATCATCAGCCACAACTCGAAAGGCCACACTTGAGAAATCACTAAAGTAGTCAAACAAAGGTTCGTACTTCTTCCCAACCAGTGAAGCTCCATCAAATTTCTCCAAAACTTCATAAGAATCAGCCGCACCACCACCACCTTTGGCTTTAGCGGGAAGAGCTGAGAGGCGTGACTCAGCAACCACGTAGACTCTCCCACTGTTCCTGTCACGAACCTTGACATAAACAAACTCGGGATTGACACACAAGGCGAGATTACAAGGAAGAGTCCACGGAGTAGTGGTCCACGCCACGAAAGCAGCGTTATCTCGATCCCCAATAACCGGGAACGTCACCAACGCATCAGGATCCGAAACGACCTTGTAGCTATCCTTCAGCTCCGAATTCGACAACTGCGTCTTGAGACCAGTACTATAAGGCATAACCTTGAAGCCTCTGTAGATAAGATCCTTCTCAAAAAGCTGAGCAAACACCCACCAAACGCTCTCCATAAACGCCACATCCATCGTCTTGTAACCGTCCTCGAAATCAATCCAACGACCACTCCTCGTAACAACCTTCTCCCACTCGTCAACAAAGAGACTCACAATGCTCCTACACTCCTCGTTGTACCTATCAATCCCCATCTCGAGCACTTGGGATTTCAGCTTGATACCTAGCTTCTTGTCGATCAGTGTTTCAACCGGGATGCCGTGACAGTCCCACCCGAAGCGACGCGTGACGTGGTGCCCCGTCATGGTCTGGTAGCGAGTGACGACGTCCTTGATGGTGCCGGCGAGGATGTGGCCGTAGTGAGGGAGGCCGGTGGCGAAAGGAGGACCGTCGTAGAAGACGTATTCAGGGAAATGCTCGGTTCGTTTGAGCTGCGTCTTGAACGCGTCGATCTGAGTCCAGAAGGAGAGGATCTTCTCTTCCTCGCGAGGGAAAGAGAACTCCTTACCTTCTCCTACTTCTTCCATGGCTTGCTTGCGGCAGAGAAAACTTGAAAACTTCGCAAAAATGCAGAGAGAGAGAGAGAGGAAATAGGGTTTACTAAGACGGCACAAAATCTGAAATGGTCGAGATTGGTGTTGTCTTGCTCTATATATATGGCTTGGGGATCAAGCGTTTTCCGATTTCCATTTATCGCAAATGTGGAAATCTATATCTTTATAAAAACATGAATATTGTATTCACCTAACATTATAGGGAAAATTTCATATCTACACTTTGTTTGGTACCACTTTTCACTTTTACCACCACTCTAAAGACATTTTCACAAATACCTTTTTCATTAATGATCAAAAGACAAAATTAACCTTCTGACCAATATAATCTAATTTCCAATTTCTTCCTCTCGGGAGAGAAAGCTTCGGCGACGGAAACGGCAACGCGAAGATGGATACGCCGATGCGATGATGGCCACGAGATTGAACGACGATGGCCACAAGCTACGAGATGATCCAAAACTGTTGTTTCCACTTTGATTTCCGTGTGAATTGCGTTTGATTATACTTATCTGAATATTAGTCTCACTTTTCTGGTATTAGAAGCTTCGATCACTTTCTTCAAACCTCTAACCCTAACGTTCTAACGGCGCCGGAAAAACTGTAAATCGCTTAACCTCTCTATCCCTCTCTCTCTGTTCACTTTCATTTTGTCACTTTTGTTGTAAAATTTGGAGGTGATTCTTGATTTTTGCAGACGATTATAGAGTGCTTGAAAGTTTCTTGTATGGGAGAGCTGCCTTCTAACCCGAGGTCTGGTCACAGCTTCATTCATGACACTAAGGTTTGTTTAGTTTCTTATCTATGTGAAGTAGTCTGCTTACTAGGTCTTTAGATTGAACACTATACCTTTTTTGTTGTCTCTGTTAATTGAGTTATGTAGTGTAGGCAAGCTACAGTCTCTGCATGTTCAGTGTTTTCATTTCTCCTTGAAGGGCTATGGAGGTTGTTGATTCTGTTGGCTCATTTTAGGAGATTTCATTAAAAGAAGATGTTCTCTTTTGTTATATCTGTTAGTGGGTAACTTAGGATATGTAAGAACCAATCTCTGGATCTTCAGTGTTTTGAGCTCCCCCTTAAAGGGCTCTGGAGGTTGTTGATTCCATTGGTTCCTTGTAAAAGTTTGGAAGATTTCATTTCACTGAAAAAGGTGGTCTCTTTTCTTATCAGGTTACAGGGGAAACAGAGACTAAAGCACAAATTAAACAGTGGTTCAAGACAGCTGCAGGGAAGGATGTGGTATGTATAAGGTCATTTAAGTTGACACAAAAAGCTTCAAAGATGGAGTACAAGGCCATTGAGAGTGTGCTTCAAACCATTAATCCTAACACTGGAAAGGTAGCACATGATTCCTCATATTACTCTTTGATTCTGTTGTTTTTATCCTCCATTCTTTAGCTACCAAGTTGCAGTGTCATAAATCATTTGTTTTGTCTGCAATTAGAATGAGTTGATTTCTTATGTCTCCATTCATGCATGTTATCGTTCTATCTAAATCATTTTTTGTTTCTAATTTTGCACATACATTATCCAATTGCAGAAAGTATGTCTCATCTACAGATGCGGTGACATGGATAAGGAGATACCAGCTTTGATGGGTGTATCAGAAGCTATATTAGGAAACGTCATACTTGTGTACCAAGATTAGTCTAACTGGCCACTGCAAGATCCTTCTATTTTGAAAAAGAAGTTTGATGATATTTTCTCATCAACCAGGTATTTTCTGGACTGAATGAATCACCTTATTTACTTCTGGCATATGTCTAAGTAGTTTACAATATTGCCCAAAGTAGAATAATAATCACATATACCCGAAGTAGTTTCACAACAAAATTGTGTACAATACTGATGTTTTTGGTTAGAAAATGAGTTTGTAACTAATTATAAAATGAATTATACATTAAAAAAATATTTAGAAAGCCTTATAAATTGTTTTGATAACCAATTATAAATAGATTTGTGAACCTAATAAATGGTTTTATAAATCCTTATATATGATCTATAAATTGTTTTATAAAATCTTATAAATGTCTTAATAAAATATTTATAAACCGTTATATATGATTTATAAAATTTTCTTATAAGAGCTAGTAATTTTCTTTATAAACACTTATAAATGATTTATAGTATTTTATAAAAGATTTATAAACCCTTATATATGTTTTTAAACCATTATAAATTATTTATATGGACACAACGATGATGGACACACACCGCTCAAGTTCAGAAACCCCAAGTCTTAATACTCAATCATCTCAATGCTCAATTATACTTTTTTATAAGGTCTTATAAAAGAAAATGTAAGATAATAGTTTTTCTACTTAAGAAAATGTACCAACATGATCTAAACAGCAAATGTTTTTTTTTGTTTGTTGTTGACAAACAACCACTACCACCTGCTGAAGAGAAAGAGCTTAAGGAGACACTTCAGGAGATAATTGGAGAAGGGAATAAAGTACCTGCGGAACAGAAAGTATATACAACTATTTACAAGAACATATAAACTATTTATATGTTATCCAAAAAGCAAATAAGGGCTATTTGGACTTGTTATTTGAATAATTCTGGTTAATATTAAGATTTTCAGATTGTAAACACTACATTTTTACGGAATTATAATTCCTTATAAATCTGGATTTCAGGTTATTGTTAAAAGTACAACTCCACGATTTATAAGTCTTTATTAAGAAGTTTTTAAACAAGAGTTGATTGTATATGTCTCTCTAAGAAACACATAAATTTTTGAACTTAAGAAGTCTTGTGAGGAATGCTAGACAGAATGAGTATAAGAAACCCAAAAATGATTTATAAGCGTTTATAAATTTATTTACAATGGCTTATAAGTTAATTTTCTAAAGTCCCTCCAAATGACAATCAACACAAAAAGACATATCTTGTGAAAGAGCCACGTCCTTCAACAAGAGATATATTTCCTTAACATAGTCTGAGAACATCAAGGCTTCTCCATATCTCACTCTTCTATAAAAGAAACAATTGAAACCAAACTCACTTACATGTCCAACTAATATCTTAAACTATGCAACTACTAAAAGAGAGATACAATTGTTTTAGTATAAGAGATGTCTAAAGAAGATTAGAGAGAATAATGTACTAAGAAGCCAACTCTGCAAATTTTATAAAGCGTTATAAATACATAATTCTTTGATAGCATAAACCACATTCTTCTTCAGAGTCACTCTTTCTTCTTCAAATAGCTCACCAACCTCGTAAATTTTCAAAATCTGAATGAAATCCAGCCACATATTATTCCTACACATCAGTATTCACTTCCAAAAATAAGATTCAAAAATACTATGCTTTTGTAACTCAACAAACTCATCTTTCATCTCTACTGCTTCTGTAGATATTATACACAAAACAAGACATAAAAATGAATCTCACAAAGTATAAACAGAACGTTACACTACCAAAACATTTATAAGAATCTATTACCATTTAGAAAAGCTTATAAAAAATTTATCTGGTTTGTAAAATAATTTATAAGGTTTATAAAGGTATGTTAATAATTTATAAGGGTTTATAAAACATTCATAAAGTTCATAAAAGCTCTTATAAGGTTTAGAAACCATTAATAACGACTTATTAATCATTTATAAAAGTCTATAAACCTTTTATAAAAGGTATGTAAACAATTTGTTTCTTTATTCTCTATAAAGTCTCTAAATCATTCATAAGAATATAACCATTTAGAAAGGCTTATAAAATAATTTATAAGAGTTTGAAACATCATTCCCTTATGTTCCTTCCTTCCTGGTTTGTTTTTTTTGTACCTCATGCTAATTAGTTTTTCTCTTGCAGGTTTTTGGAATCACCAAAGAACACAGAATGTCTAAACCTTGCCATGACCATGTGTTTGCCTTATCCATTGTCTATGACCATATCTGGTTCCGTAATTACTATGTCGGTTGATAGTTAGCATCTCAGAGATCAACTGGGTTTGTTACACTTTATGTCATTTGGTTTTAACTCGGTCAATATCCATTCTTATGTTCTGTTGCTGATATCAGTACCTCATAATGAGGCAGACAAAGTTGCCCGAGGTGGTCTGGATAAAATGACCCTTGTTGTGGCCTGGTTATGATTTGTAACAATAATTTGTGTGATTCTTTATTAGTTAGTGTTAATTGAAATGATTGAAATCTGATGACAGGTTGGTCCAAGGTTCTGTTTAAACCCGATTAAGATCTTTGGAGGAAGCTTTGGAGGTGCAACCCTTTACGAGAACCCATTCTACGTATCTCCAAACCAGGTACTGAGTTCTATATGCAACTTCATGAGACCACATTTGCTGATGTACCTGTAAATGATATGATTTTCTGGGTGTCGAAGTCTTGATTTGTTTTCAATTTTGTTCTTCAGATCCGAGCATTGGAGAAAAGAAACAAAGCAGGGAAATTTGCAAAGAAGATTAAAGCAAAAACTAGGAGAAAGATGCATGAGCTTTTATAAATTTATAATGATTTGTATAATAATTTATAAAGGTTTATAAGAGTATGTAAATAATTTATAAGGTCTTATAAAAATAATTTATAAAATTTATACACCAATATAAATGATTATAAGACTATTTATAAAGGTATGTAAAATTTCTGAAGCGGTGGAGCCTTGCTTTTTGTCCACATGTGCCTCAGAATCTGCCACGTATCATCATTCTTTACAAAGCTTTATAAGGGTATGTAAATTTATTTGTAAGAGTATATAAACCATTAATAAAGGCATAAAACAAGTTATAAGATCTATAAACCATTTATAAATGTTTATTAAGAAATTTTATAAATAAGTTATAAGAGGTATGTATGCTATTAATAAGAGTTTATAATACTTTATGAAAGCTTATATTCAAATTATAAGGGGTATTATAAAAGTTGTATAGGTTTATCAATCAAATAAAGAGTCTATAACTATTTAGAAAGCCTTAAAAATTTTATAATGATTTGTATAATAATTTATAAGGGTTTATAAGGTTATGTAAATAATTTCTAAGGGTTTATAAAAATAATTTATAAAATTTATACACCAATATAAAAGATTATCAGACAATTTGTAAAGGTATGTAAAATTTCTGAAGCGGTGGAGCTTTGCTTGCTGTCCACATGTGTCTCAGAATCTGCCACGTATCATCATCTCTTCACAAAGCTTTATAAAACTACGATATACTAGTTTTATGAAGAGATTATATAACTTATAACCCCTCACAAACCTTTATAAAACTCAGATTATATAAACTCAGAGATGAAAATGCTAATAAATAAGAACTTATAAATGTTTATAGCTGGCTCCTTATAAAATATTATATAAACTCAGAGATGAAAAGACTGATATACTAGTTTCATGAAGAGATTATATAACTTATAACCCTTTATAAACATTTATAAAACTCAGATATACTAGTTTCATGAAGAGATTATATAACTTATAGCCCCTGATAAACCTTTATAAAACTCAGAAAATACTAGTTTCATGAAGATATTATATAACTTATAATCCCTTATAAACCTTTATAAAACTACGATATACTAGTTTTATGAAGAGATTATATAACTTATAACCCCTCATAAACCTTTATAAAACTCAGATTATATAAATCCAGAGATAAAAATGCTGATGAATAAGAACTTATAAATGTTTATAGCTCGCCCCTTATAAAGTATTATATAAACTCAAAGATGAAAGACTGATATACTAGTTTCATGAAGAGATTATATAACTTATAACCCCTTATAAACCTTTATAAAACTCATATATACTAATTTCATGAAGAGATTATATAACTTATAACCCCTTATAAACCTTTATAAAATTCAGATATACTAGTTTTATGAAGAGATTATATAACTTATAACCCTTTATAACCCTTTATAATTATAAAACTTAGATTATATAAACTTAGAGATGAAAATGCTAATAAATAAGAACTTATTAATGTTTATAGCTGACCCCTTATAAAGTATTATATAAACTCAAAGATGAAAGACTGATATACTAGTTTCATGAAGAGATTATATAACTTATAACCCCTTATAAACCTTTATAAAACTCATATATACTAATTTCATGAAGAGATTATATAACTTATAACCCCTTATAAACCTTTATAAAATTCAGATAAACTAGTTTCATGAAAAGATTATATAACTTATAACCCCTTATAAACCTTTATAAAACTCAGAAAATACTAGTTTCATGAAGACATTATATAACTCAACCCTTTATAAACCTTTATAAAACTCAGATATACTAGTTTCATGAAGAGATTATATAATTTATAACCCCTTATAAATCTTTATAAAATTCAGATATACTAGTTTCATGAATAGATTATATAAACTCAGAGATGAAAAGACTGATAAATAATAACTTATAAATGTTTATAGCTGGCCCATGTACCTCATATATACTTGTTTCATGAAGAAATTATATAACTTATAACCTCTTATAAATGATCTTATAACTTAATAAAAAATCACTTATAAATCTTTATAAAACTTAGATATACTAGTTTCAAGAAGAGATTATATAACTTATAACCACTTATAAACCCTTATAAAACTCAGATATACTAGTTTCATGAAGAGATTATATAACTTATAACCCTTTATAAACCCTTATAAAGCTCAGATATAGTAGTTTCATGAAGATATTATATAACTTTCAACCCCTTATAAACCTTTATCAAACTCAGATATACTAGTTTCATGAAGATATTATATAACTTGTAACCCCTTATAAAGTATTTTATAATTTATTAAAAATCATTTATATTATAAAGTATTTTATAATTTATTAAAAATCATTTATAAACCTTTATAAAACTCAGATATACTAGTTTCATGAAGAGATTATATAACTTATAACCCCTTATACACCTCTATAAAACTCATATATACTAGTTTCATGAAGAGATTATATAGCTTATAACCTTTTATAAACCTTTATAAAACCCAGAAAATACTAGTTTATAAAGTACTATGTAAACTCAGAGATGAAAAGGCTGATAAATAATAACTTATAAATGTTTATAGCTGGCTCATGTATCTCAGATATACTAGTTTCATGGAGAGATTATATAACTTATAACCCCTTATAAAGTATTGTAAAATAATTATTTGCTAGAGCTGATTAAAACATTTCTAAGCAATGATTCATAAAATCGTTTATAAACCTATACAAAACTCAGATATACTAGTTTATAAAGTATTATATAACTTATAATCCTTTATAAATCTTATAATAAGATTATAGAAATCATTTTGAAAGTCGTGATAAAAAGTTTATTAAGCAAAGAAAAAGTAAAATCAGTAATATAAATACATGAAGATGCTCGTTATTAAATTTTTAAAGAAGAAATTAGAGTAAATTTTAATTGCAAATGGTTTACAGCTTTCAGTCACTTATAAAAACACGTTTTAGAGATATATAGCTTACAGAAAGACATGTGTCTTGTGTCTCTTATATGTCTCTCGAAACTATTTTATATTAAAGCCTATAGATAATTATTTGAAAGAGCTGATTAAAATATTTCTAAGTATTATCTAAGGATTCATAAACAAAATGGTTTACAGCTTTCAGACTCATATAGAAACACGTGTTAGAAAATAAATTACAGAAAGACATGTGTCTTGTTTCTCTTATATGTCTCATGATTTTTTTTCTCATAACTCTTCATCCTCTTCTATCTCTTTCTGCAACTCCAAACTTCTTGATCATTAGAAAATTCAACTTGAATCGGCTTTCAACTTGAATTATTTTTATGGCAAGTTGAATAGAAAATAAACCAGTAAGACCAAGAGGAAAAAGGTTTAATTTGGAAGGTGAGATAGGGCTAAGATTTACACTGTTTTTGTTGACATCAATCCCAAAATCTTCTAAAACAACCCCAATAAAATCATTGTAGCTGACATCTTCATGAATCATACTAAAAGAAGATCTTCGTTCAACATCGATTATGAAATCCCAATGAATTCTATTTATTAGCTTCCATTCTCCACATACAGAACAAATATCAATCATCATAACCTGATTATAAGAAAAATAGGCAACATCAAAAAGATTGCAGCCAAACTCACTTAGATGTATGAGTATAAGGAACTCAAAAATGATTTATAAACGTTTATAAACTGATTTATAATGGCTTATAAGTTAATTTTTCTGAAGTCCCTCAAAAGGCAATCACCACAAAAAGGCTTTGCACAACATACACTTTTGCATCATCAGATGATGAGAAAAAATCTGAAAATTTTAAAGCATTCAAAAACAATCTTCTGTAAAACCATAAGTTAAAATAATTATAATTCAAGTATCACTGTTATCTCTTAAAAGATTAACACGTAAGCACTTTATACTTACTATGCCTTGAGTGCAAGCCAATCTGAGCACCAACCAGCTTGAAATACCATTTACGAGAAGGAGTTTGAAACTGTGGAAGTGGAGCTTTCATGGAATTCATAAACACAATTGAGAAAACTTGATGGTTAGGGTTAGTAAGTACTATGTTTTTCATGGATAAATAATTATAAGATTTTATAAATTTGTGAATGTAAAATATTATCAAAAAAACTTTGTCTCTTCTCTTTTTCCAAAAACATATCAATTTTGAGAAATCAAGCTAAAATTAATGAAATAGAACCAAAATATCTATCTATTATCTTGTTATTTCGTTAACGTAAGAGTTCTTACGCGTTCGGTTCGTCGGAGCTCATTAAGTTTTTCTGGTTCGTCGGAGAGCTCGTCAGATTCGTCGGAGAGCTCATCAGATCCGTGGGAGATCTCGCCATATTCGTCGGAAAGCTCATCAGATTCGTCATTCGTCGGAGAGCTCGGCGGAGATCGTCTTGTTCGTTTGAGCTCATTAGCGTCGTCGGATCTCACGGTATAGTCAGAGATCTTGCCGGAGAACTCCTCATCACCGGGGAACTTGCCAACGTCGCCTGATTCGTCAGATTTGATCACTGGTCATTTTGGATCTGAGATTTTAAGATATCGTGAGGAAGAAGAGAGTAGTTTTAGGTTTAATTAGTTAGGGGTACAATAGTATTTTGATCATTAAAAATCTGGTGGTATAGTTGGTTAGTGTATAATTGAAAAGTGGTATCATGAAAGTGGTATTAGTGGAAATTTCCCAACATTATTTAGTCATGTGTTGTATTTATATATTTTTTTTTTGACATCTTATAAAATGTTGTATTTATATAAAATATTATTAATAATGCTGTTAGGAGTGAACTCAATCACCCCCTTTGATATCTTAGAACACAAGATTGCTTTGATGCCAATTAAGGCCCCTCCTCAAAGCTAAGAGAGTTTGTAAAAGAACAAACTAAACAAAACACAACACAAGTTACTTCAATTTTCTATTCTCCTTTCCATCTTACGTTAACCCACACCTTAAATACAAAATAGATAAACTAACCACTATGTGAACGTGGGCAACTAACACATCCACTAAATTATGAGATACAATTCCACTAAACAAAATAGAAATAAAGAAACTATTGAAGTCAAAGGCCACGTCATTCTTTCTTCATATTGTATCTCATCAATACTCCCATCCTCCAAACAACCTTGTCCTCAAGGTTGGACTAAAAACATGGAAAGCTTGTCTGGACCTTCATTCCTTTGCTGAATACACAAGACTCTGTGGACTTTTTATCACGTAAAGGTGGTGGTTTACCAGGAACTGGTTCTTCTTGGCTGAGCTTCTTTGGTGTTGAGATGAGTGGTTCATGGCTTTGGTTTGAACGCGACGGAGATGAATTGGCATGCCAATGTGTTTTGTGAGCCACGTTCCAAATCCAAAACTGTGCCAGTATAGCTTCATCATGGGACACAGCAATGGGTTCTTTGAATAACTCATAGTTTCTTGGTGAAGAAGCAAAGCGTGAACAGCCTTGAACCGCCAAGTCTCCATCACCATATACGTGGGGGATCGGAACCGCATCGTCATAAATACCATATACTGGATCTTCCTCGTCATAAACATCAAATATTGGGGCTCCCTTGATCTTGTTGTATAGCTCCATGGATTCGTCCGGAACCTGCAGATCAGTTACAGCCTCCATGATCTGTTTAGCCGGTTGAGATGCAGTATCACCATTGGCTCTTCCACCACCAGCTTTCATCTCTCTTACTATCTCCACCATATGATTCACGGTTGCCTTGAGACTTCTAAAATCTTCAGTTATGCTAACCTTCATCTCTTGGAACTCGGCATGAACTTTATGGAGGAGCTCAGCTTGCACTTCATGGAAACCCACCAGCACATCTTGATCGTAGACGGAATACACAGGCTGGCGAGAGTATGAGACGTGATCGTGATAATAACAATCTTCATCATCGTGATGCTGCTTAAACATTTCTTCTTTTTTTTTTTGTTTTATTTTTGTTATTTTGTGGGGAAATGATTTGATACCACAGTTAAGTGGTCCGGATCAAATCGGTGAAGCGAAGTCACATGATAGAAATGCTCTGATACCAATTGTTAGGAGTGAACTCAATCACCCCTTTGATATCTTAGAACACAAGATTGCTTTGATGCCAATTAAGGCCCCTCCTCAAAGCTAAGAGAGTTTGTAAAAGAACAAACTAAACAAAACACAACACAAGTTACTTCAATTTTCTATTCTCCTTTCCATCTTACGTTAACCACACCTTAAATACAAAATAGATAAACTAACCACTATGTGAACGTGGGCAACTAACACATCCACTAAATTATGAGATACAATTCCACTAAACAAAATAGAAATAAAGAAACTATTGAAGTCAAAGGCCACGTCATTCTTTCTTCATATTGTATCTCATCAAATGCTTAGTAAAATCTATAACTGTATTAGAATAATTATGGAAACAATATTATACTATTTTTTATGTTTTTAAACAATAAAATAATTAATTTTTCGTCCAAACAATATAAAATAGATCCCATTTTTGACAAATTTTATTAATCTATTTGAAAAAAATATTTTATAAATCAAATAATTGACTAAAACACTCTGATAGTTTATGTAAAAAAAATCAAATATTAGTATAACTATTATTTTCATTTTTAGATACTATAAATCAATTCCATCAATAAAAATTATATTCATTATAACTTATATAAGATTTTATATTGAATATTTTTTTATATAAATAAAATGTTAGAGTCAAAATATTGACATCAAAAAATTTTTACAATTAAATTTTTATCAAAAATATGTCACCCATCTAATCAAATAAATTATAGAGATTCTATTTTAAGAATACATCAAAAAGGGTTGAAAAAACTGAAAAATAAAAATAAGTAATATCTTATGTAAGTTTTCAAATACTAAAAAAAAATGTTAAAACATGTTGATTCTGTAAAGATACTTGATCATTGACTTATACTACTTGCAAATACAGTAATTATATTTGGCTGCTTTTTACTCGATTTGACATTATTGAGTAATTGATTTTTCAATGAGAAACGAGTCAATTGTGCACACAAACCGTTTGATCAGAGTTTAATGATTTCATGCATTAATTCAATAGTTCCCCCTATTCAGTATAGGCCTTGCTTTCTCACAAAACTTGAACCGGAGCTTGCACATGGACGATCTAAGGAGTATTAGTAGATCACTGGTGATCAGATACTCTTCCTTCTCGGTTATTGCATAAACACGAACGTTGACAAGCTCTAAGACATGGTAGTTCCTCTAGGAAAACAGCTCTTCTCGGACTAATCAAGGTGACATGATTGTCTAGACTAAGATATAATCGTTCTCCTTTTTCACTCATAACGATGGTTGTAACATTTCTGATTCACATGTCCACTTTATTTTTGTAAAGGCACTTGTTGCTGAGATGGCACCGGACACAAGAGTGAATGCGTTAGCTCCTCGTGTTATGCCAACACACTTCACCCGAAACTCTAAGGGGATTTGTGAAAGGAAACTGTCATCAAATAATGTGAAGGTTTTCTTCTGAACTCTTGTGTATGCATTTCACAGAGAAGAGTCAATGAGAAGACACCTCTCATGTGTCATATCTTATTTTTTTAAACATTATTATGGAGGAAAACATACATAGATAATGATACATTTTCATATAGCTCTTGGTGTTATGTCAACACACTTTAGCCGAAACTCTTTTTTTTTTTGAATTGAAATGTTAAATTTAAATTCAAAGAAAAGTTCCTTTTTACACCTGAGTGACCCTTTTTACTTCCTATACAAGATTTAGATCAAAAAAGAAACTGTATCGAAATAAAATCAACTCTTACTCCTCCCCTTTCAAATTCCAACCCTTCCTTCACTCTTCCATACCTCAAAACTCAAACTATCATCTTGTAGAAAACCAAAACTGCATACCTTTCTCAAGGTTTTTGTCTCCTTTCCTCTGTATCAATGTGAGCTTATTCCTCATATTTTTATCTAGCAATTTAATCAGAAGTTCAGGTGGTGCACAGGCTTTAGCCGAAACTCTAAGGTGAGTTGTTAAAAGAAACTGCCATGTGTTTGTGATCAAATACCGTAAAGCTTTTCTTCTGACCTCTTGTATCTTGTGTATGCACTTCACAGAGAAGAGTCAATAAAGAGACAACTCTCAAATTTTTAAAATAACACTATTGTGGAGGAAAAACAAACAGGGATGATGATTTATTTTTAAATAAAGGTTTATGAGTACATTGTTGACATATACTGAGAGTATTTGTCTTCTTATTCACGTCCGCACAATAGAAAACAGAGGAATTGTGCCCAAAAAACTAACTTATCAGAATTTAAATAACTTCATACATTAACTTAATAGTCTCCTCCCCGTATTCAATTTGGGTCTTGCTTTCTCACAAAACTTGATCAGGAGCTTGCACATGGACGATCTAGGAAGCATTAGTAGATCAGTGGTGATCCTTAACTTTTCCTTGTCGGTTATTGCATAAGCACAAACTTTGACAAGCTCAAGACATGTCAGTTTCTCAAAGAAAAGCTTCATTTGCTCAAACTCTCCAACCTCTCCTCCATACTCAGTTATCTTCAGTACTCTCACAGGTGAAAATCCATACTCTCGATCAACATTATCAGCGTGCAGTGGACCCTAAAACAAGATTAGATATTTAGAGCTTGTCCCAATGAACTTTCAAGTGGTGGTTTTGGGGGTACTTTGTTACCTTGATGACAAGAGTCTGTAGATGTGGAGACTTGTTCAAAAGTAGCGGCAGAAACTCCCAATTGTAGCTTGGGTAATCAACTGTAATAGTTAAGCGAGACAGGTTGATGAACACTGGAACTGCTTCACGCCATGTACATAATGCCTGACAAAACAAAAATAATCAATGCTCATCAACTTAAACCTTAACCAGCACGCAAAAGAAAAAAAAAAAAGAAGAAGAGATCATTGATTACCATCCCAGTATCAAGAATAGTTAAAATCTCCAAGATATCAACATTTCTTAACCCCTTGATAAGATTTGTTGGATTTCCTTGACCTCCTCCAGAATGGAGATCAAGCTTAGCTTCGACAAGGGACGGGAGATTCAAAGTTGGATACTTTTTTGGAGGTAAGTCCGAATATTCCAAGTAGACAAGACTAGGAGTATCCAAATTTATGTCCCAGTAATCAAAACAGTCACTACACTTCATGGTGAGTTTCTTAAGGGTCGAAGAGGAAACGTTGCGGGGACATTTTAGATCCTGCCAGTACCCACCAAGAATGGTCAGTTCCTCAAGGACAGGGCACGCAGAAAGAAGCTTTCCCAAAACACAGTAACGGCTGTTGTAAAAATAAACCCAGCCGAGATAGAGAGTCTTCAGCGATGGAAGAGATACCTCCTCAGGGATCAATGCATCAAACCCTTTTGTTAGTTTCAGGTGGACCATTGTCTTGCAAGTGAAGATCTCGAGTGGGACCAAGCTCACATCACCAGGAGCGATTACGTCTATATTAAGATTCACGACACTGTGTCTCACCGCGTCAGTCATCCAGCGGGTGACAGGACCCGTATCGGCATCAATACTGTTTCGACATGTTATCGAGATGTTCTTCATTGGGAAACTGCCTGACACAGACAGTACATTATCCACAAAATCGATGAAACTGTCTCTTCCTGCATCAACCACTCCGTGATCGTCTAAATGAAGATTTGGTCTGAAGGCAAACAGGTTACGCCAACGCTTTGAGAGGAGAGATGTTAAAGCAGCTTCTTGTATGGGAAGGAAAGACAGAATGTGGCATATAATATCGTCTGCTAGACCGTTGATGCTAACCATCATTTTGTTGTTGTTGTTTGCAAACCCTAAACTCCAAACAAGAACATTAATAAAACCTTTAAGGCGAGATTAGTCATCTAATCAACGCATGCGATGAAGAAAATAGTTTATGAATCGATGCAAACACTAACCAGATCAATCCGATGAGATCCGAAGGAACAAAGATTCAGTAAGGCGTGACATTCTACGGCATCGTTATCAAATTAATGGAAAGTACCAATTTATGTATGGAAAAGTATCTAACAAAATGTAAAATGGCATATAAGAAAATATATGCAATCATATCGAATTGAGAAAGATTTAAAATGTTGACAAAAAAAAAGTGAAAGGTAAAAAAAAATGAAATTTAAGGAAACTGATAACTCCTAAAGAATTGAAGAAATTAGCAAGAAGCATTTTATTTGATCCAAGTATCATGTGAAAAAAAATAAGATCTAAAATTGTTAATTCTCATCATTTATGGCATATATATTTAGATTTAAAATGAGTTTCATATATTAACCAAAATTACATAAAAATAGTGTAGTATTATTTATGTTTTCAAACAATAAAACGATTAGTGTTATGTCCAAACAATAAAAAAGGAGTAAGATCTTTAGTATGATGCATGGCGTATCATCGAACATGAATCTCATAAGACAATCAAAATGATGTAGTCAGACATGTATTCTCATATAGTGGTAGAATTATGGACTGTAGAATATATTGTTTATGTAATAATTCTCAGCATTGTAACATCATAATCAAACAGACGTTAAAAAAAGAAATAAAATAATTAGTTTTGTGTCCAAACAATATACAAATGTTAATTCAAATAATTGATTAAAATAATCAGATAATTTATATAAAAAAGCAAAAATAATTATAACTTTATTTTCAGATACTATAAAATAATGTAATAGATAAAATTTACAATCATTAAAACTTAAATAAGCTTTCAATTTTTTTTGAACACAATCAGCTTTCATATTTAAAAAAAAAATAAATAAAATGTTAGAGTTAATAAATTGACACCAAATAAAATGCTAATTTCTGTCTCACATGTCTAAATCTATATTATTAAAACGGAAGTACTTTTTAGTACTGTTTGGAAACATTGATAGGAAAAATAAATGAAGTATTTTCTTTTATTCACATATTTAATCATTGCATTTATAACAAATTAAATATTTCCTTTTGTATTTCTTTTTATTTACAGATTTTATCTCCACATTTAAATTAATTAATTACAATGGTTGTTGTTTCTTTGTGGTGAAAATAAAAACACTAACTGAAATATATAGTATATATTATATAAAACAATTTTTAAATATATTATTACTTTATTTAGTTTAGTCAAATATAAAAATCTCAAGAGTTCAATCTTCAAGAAAATAAAATATAATAAATTTAATAATATTTCATAGAAATGCAAGAAATTAAAAAGTTTAGTTTATTGTCTCATTGTAAAATAAACTGACAAAAAATAACATGCTAAAATATGAATGGTACAATCACATCAAATTGCATCAATTTGTAATTTTCTTAATATTATATACATATAGAAAATTTATTATCAAACATATATATTATAAAACAATATATTCTAATATATATAAATTACAAAACATAAAAATATACAATGAGATTTTTTTTATAAAACATCGGTTTATAAATTTATGTTGAACATAAGTTAAATCAAACACCCGGTTCTAGTAAAATGTTAAATAGTCAAGACGATGGCTATATGCATTTCACAGAGAAGAGACAACGAGGAGACAACTCTCCACAGCAGGATTAAATTTCTCATAATTTTTGTTTTTTTAAAAGCATTATCGTCCAGGAAGACATACATAGATAATGATTCATTTTAAATAAGATTATGAGTACATTGTTGACATATACTAAGAGTATTTGTCTTCTTATTCACGTCCACGCAATAGAAAACAGAGCAATTGTGCACAGAAACCGACTTATCAGAGTTTACATAACTTCATTCATTAACGTAATAGCCTGCTCCCAGTATTCAATTTGGGTCTTGCTTTCTCACAAAACTTGATCAGAAGCTTGCACATGGACGATCTAGGAAGCATTAGTAGATCAGTGGTGATCCTTAACTTTTCCTTGTCGGTTATTGCATAAGCACAAACTTTGACAAGCTCAAGACATGTCAGTTTCTCAAAGAAAAGCTTCATTTGCTCAAACTCTCCAACCTCTCCTCCATACTCAGTTATCTTCAGTACTCGCACAGGTGAAAATCCATACTCTCGATCAACATTATCAGGGTGCATTGGACCCTAAAACAAGATTAGAGATTTAGAGCTTGTCCCAATGAACTTTCAAATGGTGGTTTTGGGGGTACTTTGTTACCTTGATGACAAGAGTCTGTAGATGTGGAGACTTGTTCAAAAGTAGCGGCAGAAACTCCCAACTGTAGCTTGGGTAATCAACTGTAATAATTAAGCGAGAGAGGTTGATGAACACTGGAACTGCTTCACGCCATGTACACAATGCCTGACAAAACCAAAAAAATAATCAATGCTCATCAACTAAAACCTTAACCTGCACGCAAAAGAAAAAAAAAAGAGATCATTGATTACCATCCCAGTATCATGAATAGTTAAAATCTCCAAGATATCAACATTTCTTAACCCTTTGATAAGATTTGTTGGATTTCCTTGACCTCCTTCAAAATGGAGATCAAGCTTAGCTTCGACAAGGGAGGGGAGATTCAAAGTTGTATACTTTTTTGGAGGTAAGTCCGAGTATTCCAAGTAGACAAGACTGGGAGTGTCCAAATTTATGTCCCAGTATTCAAAACATTCACTACACTTCATGGTGAGTTTCTTAAGGCTCGAAGAGGAAACGTTGCGGGGACATTTTAGATCCTGCCAGTACCCACCACGAACGGTCAGTTCCTCAAGGACAGGGCACGCAGAAAGAAGCTTTCCCAAAACACAGTAACGGCTGTTGTAAAAATAAATCCGGCTGAGATAGAGAGTCTTCAGAGATGGAAGAGATACATCCTCAGGGATCAATGCATCAAACCCTTTTGTTAGTTTCAGGTGGACCAATGTCTTGCAAGTGAAGATCTCGAGAGGGACCAAGCTTACATCACCAGCAGCGATTACGTCTATATCAAGATTCACGACACTGTGTTTCACCGCTTCACTCATCCAGCGGGTGACAGGACCCGTGTCGGCATCGATGCTGTTTCTACATTTTATGGAGATGTTCCTCATTGGGAAACTGCCTGACGCAGACAATACATTATCCACAAAATCAATGAAACTTTCTCCTCCATTCATCACTCTGTGATCGTCTAACTGAAGATCTGGTCTGAATGCAAACAAGTTACGCCAACGCTTTGAGAGGACAGATGTTAAAGCAGCCTCTTCTACGGGAAGGAAAGACAGAATGTGGCATATAATATCGACTGTTAGACCGTTGAATCTATCCATTGCCGTTATAAATGTCTGAATATCAAAGGGAAGAAACTTTAAAAATATAAGCAATTTGGATAAACCCAAGCAGCTAAAATCAGATGCAATCCAAATCCAAAGAACGAGTTCATTACAGAAAAGACCCACGATTCAATTCATACCATCAAAACTTTTGATCACATAGAAGAACATATTCAATGCAAACACCAAACAGATCGTACCAAACAGATTGTACCAGAAAAAATTGGGATCCGAAGAAGAAAAAAAAAGGCGCGGGACTTGGACAGAGAGAGACAGAGAACGTATAGCCTACCTCTCTAAGGATTTTGAGCATCTTTTTATTTATAAGTAAATTATTTTAGAAAGAATTGTCAGTTTTCTGGATAATTGTAATTTGAAGCGCCAATTAACTAATTACCGGGCGTAAAACTAATGTGGTCATATAATTTTTTACCAGGCAGAGAGTGGAAAAGGTTTGCAATTCACAGATGTGATCGAGGAAGACGAAGTTAAGCGTCGTTTCTGAGATCGACTTTCGCAAAAAGCAGAGGGAGGAAATAGGGTTTACTAAGACGGCACCAGATGTGATTTGTGCCTAGATTGGTGTTGTCTTATTGCATATATATATATGGCTTGGGGATCAAGCGTTTTCCGATTTCCATTTATAACAAATGTGGAAATCTATCTTTCTTAAAACAGGAAAGTTGAAGTATCTAACATTTAGTCATGTGTTATATTTATATAAAATATTATTAATGCTTAGTTTTTTTTTTGTCGACAATTATTAATGCTTAGTAAAAACTATAATTTAAAACAATTACGGAAACAATAATTAACTATTGTTTATTTTATTAAACAATAAAATTATGAAATTTTGTGTTCAAACAATATAAAATATTAGACCCCATTTTTAACAATTTCTATTAATCTTTTTGAAAAATATTTTATAAATCAAATAATTGAATAATATAATCAGATAATTTATGAAAAAATCAATAATAAGTATAGCAATTATTTCCAGGTTTAAATCTTACAAAATAATTTCATAAATAAAAAATTACATTCATTAAAAATTATTAAAGCTTTCATATTAAAGTGAAATATTTTATATAAATAAAATGTTAAAATCAATAAATTGACATCAAATAATTTTTGTGATTAAATTTTATCAAAAATATATTACACAGATAATCAAAAAAATATTTGATAAATCAAATAACTTAATAAAATAATCAGATAATTTATGCAAAAATCAATAATAAGTATAACAATTATTTCAAGGTTTAAATATTACAAAATAATTTCATAAAAAAATTACATTCATTAAAACTTATCAAAGCTTTCATATTAAATGAAATATTTTATATAAATAAAATGTTAAAAACAATAAATTGACATCAAATAATTTTTGTGATTAAAATTTTATCAAAAATATATCACACAGATAATCAAATAAATTATAGAGATTTTATTTAAAAATATAACAAAAAGGGTTGAAATAATTGAAAAAATAAAATGAAGTAATATATTTTTCTAAGAACACCTTTTTGGCATCTTTTAAGAACACTTAAACAATCAATATTATCATAACATATGAGTTTAGGAAATGAACATTAGGTACTCCGATAATTATATTGGGTAAAAACTTAAAACAGAGAAACAAGAAAGCGATCAATATCTCCTCCCAAAATATTCTATCGATTGTTACTTCTTTAGACCAGCGTTCCTTCCTAGCTCACCAATTTTCTTGGTATGTAGGGATGTGGCATAGTACCTTTTTAAATCACATTCACTACAAAAAAGGTGCTTTTAGCATCATTTATTTCCTATTTTTGCATTAGTTATAAAGAATGTTAAAAGATTTTACATCCATTTATATAAAGTAGAGATCACTCTCTCCTGGTGAAGTCACGTCGGCCGTCAGCACATAAAGTCGGCTTCTGACAGCTTGACACGTGTCAAATAATTGAAACGCTACGTATTGTGCTTGGGCTTTCACTTCCACGTTTTTGCAGCCCAAGAATACGTCGCTTCACACGAACCCTAATCCACGGTGAGCTGTGTTCTTAGTGTGCTTCTATCGGCTGCGACGATCGAGTTTCGAGCCGTGGATCTGAGTAACGGAGTCACCGTAAACAAGAAGTCATTTCATTCAATCTCTATTAACTCTCTAATTCCTTCAAAACCTCTGCACTCTTCAGCTTTTTCGTGATCTCAAACCTATAAATAGGCACCACCGGCTTGGTGGTTCACACTGCCGGTACCATGTTCTCTGTTTCTGGATTTGATGTCTCCAGATGTGCCCAAAACTTCCGGCTCACAGACTCTCCGTTGATGATCCGGTTCAACAATAACACCTCTTTCGAGGAGTTAGCTGATCCAGTCTCTCCCTTGCCGGAAGAAGCATTCCGGTTCCGTAACCAATCTGAGTGGATTGGCTTAGCCAATACGAACACACAGTTGCCAGATATATATAGAATCTCGATCTCAAGAACACACAAGATAATAACTCAAAATAAGAAACTCATCTTATTAATCTCTTTAGGAAACTATCTCAAAATCTCAGTCTCTCAATATTTGATCTTATTTTGATAAGATCACCATTAATGTTCCCTTTGATCGAGAATATTTGACAAAATAATAAGATAATAATTTTTAGAAAATCTTATGTAAGTATATGGTCTCATTAAAATCATAAATTAATAATATGTCTATATGCAGCATGTATTTTATATAAGTACAAACTAAATATTATATTGTTAATTTTATATTCAAAATAAAAATACTTCTACTTTTTCTGAACATTTCAATATATTTGGATAAATAGTAACATAAAAATATAAACCAAGTAATATAATAAAACAGTATGAAAGTCAAAATTCTATTTTTTTTTTGTTAATGTATATACTGTAAAACCAAATCTATTTTTATCTTAGAAATAGAAAAAGCTAAAAGAATTGTTTTTTGTAAATTACATCTCTATAAATTACTAAAATTTCAAAGTCCCAACATTATTAATTTACTAGGGGCATGTCCGCGCGAAAGGGGTAGCCCGTATTTGCATTATATTTCTCAATCGATTTACCTAGGAGATAGATTAATCTATTAGCATGTAAAAACTAATTAGTGGAAAGACCTAAAACTTGAAATTCTATAAATAAATAGAGTATTTTCATTCTTACTTTAGATTTTATTTTTTTTAATGATAAAGTGAAATAACAACAATAAAAAATATAAATCATTAGTTTTTCCTGAATTGTTTTGCTAAATTTGTATTCTCTACATTAGAAGATTGTAAATGTTACTTCACTTTAAACTCAAACAAAAAAACTCTATTAAATATATCATTATGATCTATATTTATTATTTTTTGTTTATTTTATAGAATCATTTCAATTTTAGAATATTTTTAAATGATTTATAAAATTAAAATATTTTCAAATAAAATTCCGTCCGTAGGGCGGGTCGACCCTAGTAACTTAAATATATGACTCTGAAAGTGGTAATGCAAATTATTTACATTAATTCATTAGTAAGTGATGTAAAAATACTAAATATTTACATTAATTCATTAGTAAGTGATATAAAATACTAAATATTTACATCAAGTATTATAATTGATATCATTATGTATCAGTTACAAAAACTTATATTAACAAATACATCAGTTTTTATAAATGATGTTAATATTGGGATCGTGTAAGATAATTGATTCAAATTGGTTATATCACTTATTAATAATCGAAGCTAAATAGATATTAATTTTAAATAATTTCACAATTATAATTTATTCACAATTATAATTTATAATTATCAGTTACGAATATTACATACAGTAAATAATTGGGAGAATTTGTAAACTACCCTATTTAAGATTGCAATTTTGAAAAATGTATTATTTTAATATTATTTTGAAAACTACACTTATTTATGTCTAATAAGACTCTTTTGCCCATTATTTAAATCATCTACGAGATAATTTTTTGAATTATAATATTTTACAATTTTAGTAAGTTATGCTATATTCATATTATATAGGGAGAACTATTAAAATATTGAAAATTTTATCTCTAAAACATAATCTCTAAAAATCATGGGATATATAGAGCATAAACATAATATTCTCTCTAACCGATGCTCATGAAATCGCTGCAGCCACAACTGAATTTAATATTATATTTGAATACTCTTGTAAGATGTTTATGCTCCGCATTTCACGATTGTATTATTTTGTAGAAAGAAGGCAAACTCCAATTTTCCAAGCATTAGCCATTTCAGCTATTGTTACGATATGGAGCACATCCATTAAATGAATAGGTCAAAAGATTGTGAATATTTTGGTTCACTCTACAAGAAATATTATGTATTATTTTCTAATCAAACCTTTACTTCGATGAAATAAGAAAGCTACTGTGATAACAATATCAATACTATTAAAACAGAAACATTTTTTATCGACTATGTTTTGAACTATTTAAAAAATTATAACAGTCCAACTAAAATAATTTCATTAGTTATTAATATATAATGTTTTTCTAATCTAAAAATTATCTATTAATATTTTAATATTCGTAAAATAGAATTTTTTTGACTTCCTATTTTTTCTCTTACAAGTTACAACTAACTTAATAATATTTTCAAAATAGGATATCTAAAAAGATATTTTCAAGTATCTTTTTCTAAGATTTTATTATAAAAATATCATTTAATATCATTTAATTTAATATATAAAAATATTTTTTTAATATTTATTTTTAAATAATAAAATTCGTAATTAATATTAAATAAATATTTACTGAATATTAATTCTTTCATTATAGAATAAGAAATATTTTTCCAATAATATTTATATTTGTAATTAAATTTTAATACATCAACTAATAAATAAAAAATAACTTAATTCGTTTATAAAATTAAAGAATAACATAGTTCCATGAATTTACCACATACTTCAATGTATTAAAATAAAATACTAAAGTAAAATATATAAAATAATAAATAGTTACATAAAAATTTAATTATTAAAAATAATTCAATATAGTATGTACAGGTTGAATGAAATATATTTTGACCAATATAAAAATTAAAAATATTTTTTACTATAATTCATAGTATTAAAATATAAGTTAAATTAATAATGACGGGTTTATAAATGAATTATATTATTTCCAACAAATTATATTTATTAAATTTAATTTTGTTATCTATAAATTTTTTTCAATGAAAATACTTGTATGAAATTTCTAATTTTCATTAAATAAATTTTTGGAGAAAAAACTAATTCCATAGATCTGGATCGGGTAAACACAATTATAAATATATTAAGTTATTTCATAAATAACTGAACGGTTTATATATCTCTTAAACCAAAAAAAGGAAAATCTCTAATCAAACTGAAACCAAAATCCAAAAAAAAAACAACCTAAAACCAAAACCGAAAACCAAACATTATATTTAAACATATTGGTGAACAAAAAGACGTATTAATAAATTTATTGACTAAACAATCTCAGACGTTTAACAAACAAGGAAGTTCAATACATATAATGATGATAAAAAAAAAATTTGTCCGCCTTTTGAAAGGGCGGGTCAAACTCTAGTCTACTCTATTAAAATAGAATCCTAAATTTATCTACTATAAAAGTTTTCACTTAATTTTGGACTGTTTCAACTTTGTTAGTATGTTATAGGCCTGGGCATTTTACCCGGACCCGAGGACCCGAACCAGAACCGACCCGAAAATTCGGGTCCGGGTCTAGAACCGAACCGAGGCATTTACCATAATGGGTCTGATAATAGAGGAACCGTGGGTAGCAGGTTCAGGTCCAGAACCGAACCGGGACCCGAGCTGGTATTTTTGGAACCGAGCCATTATATATTTTTACTTTGGAACCGAGTCGAGAGTCGAGACATTATTAACCATTTTCTTGAAAGTTGAAACCCGATAGCCTTTTTCTTTTATCCGACTCCGACCTTTCCATTTCCCCGAAATTCTCAACGGTTTATCAACCATAAATCCGAAATCAAGCAGACATCAAACTGGAATCGATTATTCCAGTGTGTTCTCCTCCATCTGAGATGTCTAGGAATCGATCTCGAAATCGATCTCGGGTAACCCTATCCCCAATTTGTTTTTTGTTTTATTTTTTTTGCGATTACTTGACTGTCGAGACTCGAGTTTAACTTCATCTTGATGTGTTTGTTGTTCGAGTTTGATTTTGTTGTTTGTTTTTCATAATTGTTCGAGTTTGAACTTGTTGTTTGTTGTCGAGTTGTCGTGATTACAGTTTGAAATTTGTCGACTTTGACTTGTTTGTTTGTTGTTTGATTTTGTCAACTTTGACTTGTTCTTGTTTGTTTGTTTGTTGTTCTGAGTTTGAATTTTTTTGTATTGTAGATGGCGTCTTGTGATAATCCAGAGAGAATAGATGAACATAATCACGGTGATGATGGTGAGTCAGATAGTTCAACTGAAGATGAAGCTCAGACTCAGACGCCAAGATCTCATAAGAAAGGGAAACATAGAGAAGCAGAGGATAGCAGTGGTTCAAAGTCAAGAAAGAAGAGCAAAACTACATCATGAGTTTGGAAGCATTTCACAAGGAAGAAAGATGACTTAGACTGAGCTTGTTGCAACCACTGTGGCAAAGAAATGTCTTGTCTAACCAAGTCTGGAACTTCAAACATGAGTAAGCATTTGAATCTGACCTGCAGAGGTTACCAGGTGTGGATATCTGCGAATGGACAAAATAAGGGTGGTCCTGAAGATGACAGTGGTAGTGCCAAGTTGTGTAGGGTATCAGATGCTGTTATTAGGGAAGCTACAAACGAGATGATAGTCATAGGAGAATTACCGTTATCTTGGGTAGATGCTTTGGCTTGGAGACATTTCACTGATAAGATTAATCTCGGCATTCCTCATTCTCGGACCACTGCACGACGTGACATTGTTGAGATTTATGTGCAAAAAGAAAGAGACCATGAAGAACTTACTCGAGGAGAACAAGCAGCGACTCTCTCTGACAACTGACATATGGAAGGCTCCTCATACTGGTGCAAGTTACATGGTCATTACAGCCCACTTCATTGACTCTTGGTGGAAGTTAAGGAAGCTGATTATCGGATTCAAGAATGTCGTTGACCACAAAGGAGCAACGATCTGTAATGCTCTTCTTGAATGCTTAGAAGACTAGGGACCGAGAAATTGTTCAGCATCACTGTCGATAATGCCACTGCCAACGGTTCAGCATTGATAAGGTTTAAGGAAAAATTTATGGAACATGGAGCAGATGCACTGGTTTTAGGAGGTCGCTATCTACATTTGTGCAACGCACATTCTGAATCTGGTTGTGAAAGAAGGTCTGCAAGAGGTTGACAACAATATAGATGCCATTAGAAATGGCATTTACTTTGTGAGATCTTCTACACAGAGGCAAGTATCCTTTGGACGCTGTGTTGAGTCAGGAAAGATTAAAAGAGGAAGTTTACCATTAGATGTTACAACAAGATGGAACTCCACATATCTGATGTTGGAGCAGACGATGAAGTTTAAAGTGGCCTTTGACAAAATGGAAGCTGAAGACAGGTCCTACAACGACTACTTCAATCAGATAATAGATGGGAAGAAACGCATTGGACCACCAGCAAAAGAAGATTGGGAAGCTGTTAGTAGGTTAGTGCAGTTCTTGATCATTTTTTACAAAGCTACATTAGTTTTGTCATCTTCAAATATCATCTCTGCGCATAAACTGTATCATGCTATCTACACTGTCACAAGGAACATTAGTTTACTAAGCACAACTCCAGGCCCTGATGAAATATTAAGGTCTAAGGCTGCTGCAATGGAGCAAAAATTAGGAAAGTATTGGTCTCCATTTGTTGAGAATGTTGAGATGAATAAGATGATCATTGTCGCTGGTGTTCTTGATCCAAGCAAGAATATGAAGCTTGTAGTTAAGTGTTTCGAGAAACTGTATGGAGTAGGCAGTGTTCAGGTTACACTTTTGACTGCTGAGACAAAAGACCTCTTGAGAAGCTTGTTTGATGAGTATAACAGCCGCGTGATCAACAATGAGGCTTCTGCTGGTCAGTCTGTTCATAGTCAGTCTCATGGAACTTCATCTCAGTCCCAAGATCAATTTGTAGAAGAAGCATCTCAACAGACCGTACTTGGGAATGGACTAGCTTATGAAAGCATGAGTGACCTCTACCTTGAGCTTGTGAATGAAGCAGGGGTTCAAGAAACAACAGATGAGCTGGATGTGTATTTGAAAGAGAGTGTGGAGTACCCAAAATTAATCGATGGTACTGAGTATGATGTACTCTCATGGTGGAAGCTTAACAGTCCTAAGTTTCCAGTTCTCTCAAGAGTAGCCAGAGATGTACTTGCAGTGCAAGTGTTTTCAGTAGCCTCCGAATCAGCCTTCAGCACAAGTGGGCGTGTCCTAGACCCAAGCAGAAGCTGCTTGACACATTTTATGATAGAAGTCTTGTTGTGCACAGAGCAGTGGCTCAAATCTGAGATTAAATTCAAAGGAAAAGGACTCATTAGGAAGGAGCAAATCCTTTCTGAGTTAGAGAATCAAGATGAGCTTATGAGAGGTAATCAAATCTAATAGATTTATTTGTTTTATGCATTTTACTTTGGATTACTAACCTTCACTTATTCCATTTTTATTATGTAGAATTTGAACCTGCTTTCAAGCAGATTTAGTAAGTCTCTACTCTCTACTGTTTTGTGCTATCAAATTTTAAACTAGTATAATACTGTTTCGAGTACCATTCTCTTATACATGATGTATTGCAAATGTTCAGATGATTTGATGACGTTTGGATGTTGGACTTGGAGATGCAGCTAGTATGATCATCATGGATCATGGAACTTTAATTGCAATGCAGCTTTTGTTTTATGTTTATGAGACTTGATCTCTTCTTTGTTATTTGTTTTGTCTTTGAGTTTTTGAGACTTAAGAGTATGATAATGATACTATGATATTAGGATCTCTGTTGTTGTTTTGTTTTTGAATGGTAACTTTAAGTTTTAAGTGTTTAAGTTTGTCACTGCAGGTTCTATAGTTTTCATGTTTCAGATTCTTTTTCAAAATTGCAGGTAATACCCGGCGGGTAAAACAACAAGTCATGGGTAAAAGTAGACCTGAATCACATGTTTTAGACCCAAAAAACTATAAAACCGATCCGAAATATTAAGAACCGACCCGAAAATATTAAATATACCCGAACATGGACCCGAATACCCGGACCCGACCCGACATATAAAGAACCAAATTTTTTTTTGGGTATTAACGGGTATATGAAATGTTGACCCGAACCGACCCGGATTCGATAATACTCGACCCGGAACCGACCCGAATTTTTGGAAGTACCCATGTGGGTCTAAAATTTTTGGACCTGAAAGACACAGATCCGAGACGACCCGATCCGGACCCGACCCGGACCTGACTCAAGGATCCGAATGCCCAGGCCTAGTATGTTACTTAGTTTATGGACCAAGTTAGTTTCATCTCACTCTATTAAAATATCTATTAAATGGCATTTACATTTTACACTCATCCTATTATAAACGTTAATAATAAAACAATCCAACCAATTGTTCTACCATACCAGATTTCAACTATCGAATTTTTTATCATACCAGCTGCAAACCTTGCAAACAAGATTAACTACAATGATAATTTCATCAGACCTAACCTACAAACATTAAACATCTCTATATTGAATTTCATCAAGCAATCCTAAAAATTATATGGTTCGTCGAACACGACAATATATCTTCTGTGATCGAATCATCTAAATCATGATATACATTCATGTATTGCTGTTTTGGTGTTTATCATCTATAGTTTCTATATTTGAAGTGTCTTCAGTTGTTCGTCCCATCTGTCGGAAATTTCTCAATTTTTTGTTTGTTTATAGCAGGCCATGAAGAAGACGATCTCTGTTATTCTTTACCATCGGCTCTGGTACTGATCCAATTTTTTTTTTTAAAATGAACCGGTTAGCCGACTTGATATCCGTATATGTAGTTGAAAAAGTATTTTGTATTCTAAATATTCTTTTTTAAACTATATAGATTTTAGTTTCCTATATCATATATCCAATTATTCTATCAATGTTTAAAACAACCAGTTATACTAATCTTATCTATTAATATTCAAAACAACTTTCTGAAACAAACCTACAAAAATATTGTTCATTGATATCCTAAATCATATCCTAACTAAAGAAAATAACTGAAAATCCCAATAAAATATGAAATGGTATAATATATTTAACACCCTCCTCAATGGTTTCCGCAGGGTATGCCTCGTTATGGCTTTATTACTTGGTTAGCCATCAGAGACAGGCTAGCCACTGGGCATCTTACTCAGCAATGGGGTCAGGAACAGGTATGTCTGTTTTGTAGAGAGCCTGACGAAACAAAGGATCATCTATTTTTCGCATGTCTTTACATGTTCACAGTGTGGCTGAGTATTGTGGAGAATCTTTTTGGAAACGACCCCGACCCTGATTGGGAAATCACACTCCAATGCTTGTTTGGAAGAACTTATGATCGCCTCACTTTTATTCTTTTGAGACTTGCTCTGCAAACATTGATCTATTTTATTTGGCGGGAACGGAATGACCGACGACATAATGGAACTGCAAAGACTGAAGAGCAGATTGCTCGGTTGATAAAGAAGACGATCACAAATAGGATATCCTCTACGCAATACTACTTGAAGCCACGGTTGCTGGGTCTGTTACAGAGATGGTTCCAGGCTCAGGCCTAATTTTCTTGACTGGTTTATTTATAGGTTTGCAGTAATTTATTATACACATTTGTTATGATGTATATATGATTCTTTTCCATGATGATCAATAAATTTAAAATTTCATCAAAAAAAAATGATCGGCAATAAAATCAAAACTTATTAATATCTTCTGCAAATAAAAATAAAAGTAGACAAAAAATCAAAACTCATTATTTCTTTCTCAGTTCTATCTACATAGTATTCCAACTACATACAATTTAATTCCTAACCACAAATAGACATGCCCTTCGCGCAACCTGTAGTGTAAGCCTGTCCAGTCCAAAAAAAAAAATTTGACCTTAATTTCATAAGCCAAAAATAGGGTTTTTGAACTACGCTTGTTTGGCTTTGGATATGTTGGGTATACTTGTGTTTTGGTTAGGACTGATTCGAAAACCCAAAACTTTATATTTTAGTTTAAATATTATGATTCTTGAAACTAAAACTATTATGTACAGCAATGTTTTCTTTTTCAAAATACAAAGTATGATCGACCATTTTATGTTAAATTTTTTATCTTATATATTTATTTTTAATTATATATGGTTATTTAAATTTATTAAATGTGGTTTGTTTATAACATACTTTTAAAGAATACAGAAATTAAAACACTTCTGATAAAAAAAAGTTTAAACTCACTTTATATTATTTTAAAAAGGTGAACTGATTTTTTAATAAAATTTCACATGTATTAATAAGATATAAGAGACTGACAATTTTTTTTTTTTCTGAAATCCCTAAAACCCCGAAACTCTTTTGTAAGGGTTGATCCAAATTTTGAAATCTAAACCCAAAATATTTCTAGGTTGGATCGTGCCAGACTCAAATACTTTTAGGCTTAGCGGGTTTGGGTCCAGTTGGACTGAACCAGTCCGAATTGACACCTATACTATGAAGCTATAGAAATAAAATTATATACTAAACACCAAAAGATTAAAATATATATATATATATATATATATATATATATATAGTTTCGTAACTTATTTATATTCAAATATTATTTCAAAAATTAAAAAAAAAATATCTACACAAAAGCGCAGATTTAAATCTAGTTTTAATTAAGAGTCTGTAGTCTATAACAAAAAAAAAAACCACAATTACATGTTTGACGATTGTGTGTTCTCAGATACAAAAAGAAGAACTAAAGAACTATGATTGAAAGATACGAAAACCATAAGTTTTAAGAACCGTGCGGGTGTTATTTTTAATTATATCTATATATATTTATTTATTTATTTTAAATTGATAATGGTATACATTTTTAATTTTAATATTTTATAACTATTTCAAATATAATAACTTATAGTTTACATGTTGTAAATAATTAATTGTTTAAAACTGTCACATGTATTTTTTGTCTCTTATTATATATTTATCTTATTGAATATATTTTTATTTTTAAACAAATTAATATGTGACAGATTGTAAACAATAAAAATATATGTATTAATGCATAATAATATATAGTTCAATTCTAATTATAAAATTTGTGAAAATTATGATATTGTTAAAATATTCAAATCAGATAATAAATTTTAATATGATTGATTGTGATTATATAATAGATAAAAATCTAATAGAATATTTATATTTCATTTTATAAATGATAACTGAATATATTAATGTTAAATTATATTTCAAAACTAACTTCGAAATTAGTGAAAATATTTACATATAAGTTTTGAAAATTAAGATCTTTTTAAAATCTTTTTAAACATATTTTTAGAATTTTTTTTTTAAATGAAAAGATATCAAAAGATATTGTGGTTATGTTTCTGGTTTATTAGGAAAAAAACATATTATTCATGTTATATATAAGTTATATTATTATTAATAATAAATGATGTTAACTGATTTCTATGGATGGTTCATTGGTTTCATTTTAAAAAAAATCACACATAATAATATTAGAGTATACTTTTTCATGAAATAAATTGTTTCAAACTTTCATATGTATTCGTTTATTTATTATTTTTTATTTGTTATACTAGTATTTTATTACTGAATAAATAAATAATAAGTAGAAATATAATTTGGTAGAATATTAAAATATTATCATCTGCAAAGATAATGTAATTTTTCACTAAATAAATAGTTAAAAATAAATTTATAACTTCATATATTAATATTATAAAGAATTTAATTAAAGTTTTAGTTATATATATATATATATTTATTTTAGATTTAATTATAGTCATATATTTTAATGTTTCTTTAAATATTTCAAATAAAAAATTTATAGTTTACATGTTGTAAAATGTCTAAAACCATCACATGTATTTGTTTCTTATTATTATATATTTATATTATTGTAGACAAAAAATATTATATTTATATTATTGTATTTTTCTTTAGTTTTTAAACAAATTAATCTGTGCATGAAAAAAATATATTTGATAATTATTTTGTATTTAATTTATGTTGAATTTTTATCTGCCCTTTAAATATTGCATAATAATATTTCATTGTTAATTACAAAATTAGTGAAATATTGACATATTTAAAAAAATTAATATATTGTTAAAATATTTAGATAGACATAATAATTTTATTTTAATATAATTTATTTGGATTGTATAATTGAAAAAAAAAGATATATTTTTTTTTCATTTGGTATAAAACAATTGAACATATTAGTTTATAATATTATTTCAAAAGTAATAACAAAATTAGTTAAAATATTTACATATAATTTTTGAAAATTAAGTTGTGTTAAAATATTTATAAACAGTTTTTTCAAAATTTTGATATATATATATATATATATATATATATATATATATATATATATGATTTAAATATAAGTTGAATTTCATATTGTTATTCTTATTTATGAAATCCCTAAAATATTGGGAAGTTATTGTTTTTTATAGAATATTAAGATTATTAATGATGAAATAATGTAGTATATTCTATTTAATATAAAGATTAATTATGATTGAAGATGTCATGTGACTAATTCTAGTCATAGTCTATTTTATTAAAAATCACACATGAATTAGAAGTCATGACTTCTGTTTTAATATAATAGATATCAAATTTCAGATTTTTTGTTGTATAACTTAATATAAATAAATTAACTACTTATTTTTTTTTCTACTTCTATTTATTTTTCAATTTAGATATTAAAATTGATAAGATTAATTTAGTCATTTTACTTATATATAAGTTTAGTTTTCAGAAAAATTGAATATATGGTGTAGTTTTCAAAATATAATCTCATTTGATGGTATTTTTCCAAATTTTACCTAAATAATTTTCGTCAATATATAAACTAAAGTGAATATTTTCGTTAACATTTTTTTTTCTTTTGAATTTATAATCTTAAAAAGAAAAACGTACATGCCTAAAAAGAAACACAAAGTTGAATTACAAGATATAAAAGAATTGTAAATGATTAAAAAAAATTTCATACCAGTTAAAGTATTGAGATCCTTCTTCTTTATTTCTTCAAATTCATTGTAGAATTCTCCATCAATATTCCTTGAGACTTCTATTCTTCCTCCATCTTTTTAACAACGTCAATTCTTTTTATGTTTTTAGATGCTCCTGATCCTAGCAACGAAGGATACGTAAACCATAAACATAAGTTTAAAAAACTTGTAATCTTCTAAAAATGAGAACCAAGAGAAGAAAAAGTATTAGCTCTAAGAACTTTCAATCAGATTTGAATAACTAGCAAATTCCAGTTTTGTTTAAGTTCTTCATAAGAAACAAATACAATAGACTTTAAACTGATAAAGAAATTGAAATAAAAAAAGATGAAGATGAGGAGAATAGCGCTTGTTGACGTGAATCTGTTATATAATAACAAGATCTAACTAGAGACTTAAGTCACAAAGATTATAAAGCCACAAGTGGAGGTGAATCGGTTATACCACTTTTCGTAGTTTCTTTTTTTTCTCTCGAGCTATGCTATTTTAAAATTAGTTGATTGTAGTAGTGATTCTCTATTTCTAGGGATTGTAACCGATCAGTTAGGAAAATTTACTATATAAATTATATAACTTTAATAACTAGCTGTATTATTTTATCCATGTAAACTAATTTTACTGTATTGGAAATTTTAAATGATGCAAATTATCATAAAATTACATCATTTCTATTAAAGTTACTTATATCAATTTTGTTAGCATCACTGTTTTATTGATATAAAGTATATATCATTTTAATAAGTGATGTTATCCAAAATAATAAACGCATCAACTGCTAAATTGATATAATTCTACAAAAAAATTATCAATTATGTTAAAATGATGCAAATTCATGTAAATTCTATCATTTTATTTGAATTGATGTTAAATTAATTAATACAAACATCAATTGTTCTAATTGATTCACTTATTTTTGTGATACAATTTAAATGATGAAATTCACTGATTTCTTTGTAGTGATTCTTCATCATCACCAACTTCTTCATCAGTACTCTTGTCGTCTTCCACATCAAGATCATCATCAGCCCCTAAGAAAAGATAAATATAATGGAATCAACTTCAAACACATACACAAGTTGCTAAATTTTAATATAGACAAAACGTTAGAGAAAGAAACTACTGTTTGGTCCATTTTCATTGCTCTTGGTAGATAATTTATAGTATTAGTTTTAATATTTGTATATTTTTACTATATATTTATTTATTATTAAATTTTTGATTTTACATAATAACAAACAAAATATGAATTTATTTATTTTTAGTTTATTTATGATTGTGTTTTAAAGCGAAAACGTGATTCCAAAATCAAATCATAAGATTTCAAGGTATTCTTAAATGTAGATATTTTAGAAACATTTTGGAATCGAGATTCCATAAGCTTCTAGAAGTTTTCAATTATGATTCTGGTTTTGAAGCGAGAAGCGAATGTCCGATGAAGCTTCTGTGCAACCTAGGTGCATACTTCCTTTCCCTTACATGTCTCATCTTTCTTCATATACAGTTTGACCTCAACCTCCCGACCGAGACCATTATATGAAGTGACAATCATCTCCTTCGGCTCCTCTTCCTTTGGAAGACAGACATCTCTATCTTCTGTAAAAATATGATTCATCAAGATTTTCAGAAAGGAGCAAGTGATACAAACAAACAGAAAACAAAAGAATCTAAAAGAAAAATCAACCCTGATCAGCCTCGTGATTTCAGCTTCACAGATTGGACATGTAACCTTGTTCAACGCCATCGATCAGCCACAATCCCCAAACACCATGATGTGCTTGCAAACATTTTAGAAGAGCTTATTCTTCCTCTAACCACATCCTTCATATTTGTTTCTAATCTCCTTTGCAACTTAATTATGTAGCTTATTTCGTTTGTTTAGTGGGTGAGACGGAGAATGGCCAAACCACTTTATTTATAGTAATGTGTGTTTCTCTTCAGGACTCATATAACAAGGTTCAAAACAATGTGTTTCACAGTGTTAGTCATCCAGCGGGGTGACAGGACCCGTGTCAGCATTGATATTTTTTGACATGTCATGGAGATGTTCCTCATTGGAAAACTGCATGAGATAGACAATGCATTATCCACAAAATCAATGATACTTTCTCCTCCATCCACCACTCCGTTATCGTCTAATTGTAGATTGTGTCTGAAGGAAAATAAGTCACGCCAACGCTTTGAAAGGATAGATGTTAAAGCAGCCTCTTGTATGGTAAGAAAAGACAGAATGTGGCATATAATATCTCCTGCTAGACCCTTGATGCTAACCATAATTTTTGTTGATGTTTGCAAACCCTAAACTCCAAACAAGAACCTTAATAAAACCTTTAAGGCGAGATTAGTCATCTAATCAACACATGCGATGAAGAAAATAGTTTAAGAATCGATGCAAACACTAACCAGATCAGTCCGATGAGATCCGAAGGAACAAATATTCAGTAAGGTGTGACTTTTTATGGTCTATGGCATCTTTATCAAAATGCCAATTTATGTATGGAAAAAGTATCTAACAAAATGTAAAATGGCATATATGAAAATATATGCAATCATATCGTATTGAGAAAGATTTAAAATGCTGACAAAAATAGGAAGTTAAAAAGAAATTATGGAAACTGATAACTCCCGAAGAAATTAGCAAAGATCATTTTATTTGATCCATGTATCAAGTGAAAAAAAAAATAAGATCTAAAATTGTCAATTCTCATCATTTATAACATATATTTATTTATCAAAATTATTTATGACATATATATTTAGATTTAATATGGAGTTTCATATAAATTTAACCAAAATTAACGTCCTACCACCGCGTTTATATCCCCAAAGAAGCGTAGCATCGCTGCCATGAACCCACAAGTTGCGGCTTAGAACGTCCTTTGGTTGTATCTGCGGATATATTCTCCATTATCTCATACGCAACTCGAGAATAAAACCTACCAAAAACTCCCTCTAAATGTTAGTAGTCACTGCCAATTTGGTAATCAGATGTATTGAAGATAAGTTGGGCCGCAAGATGTTTTATGTTGCTGTACAAGTAACTTTCAGTACGATAACTTCAGTATTTTGAATTTACAAGGCGAATGGCGAAGAGCTGAAGAAGAACAAAGATAACCGCTGAGAGGAACAAAGAACTTGCAAGTAACCTTTCAGTACTTAAGCTATCAGTGGAAATACTTAAGTTTCTTGTGATGGAATAGTAAAATGGAACATAATATTTATTTAAGCATTTACAATTGGAGCGTTATGTACACAAAACAAAACAAAACATAAACCCCCAAAGAAGAAGGCAAAAAGAACAGCTAATAGGGTCATCATCGCAAAAGGCATTCCTCTCAGTCTCGTGAGCCTATCTCTTAAGCATTTATATAATTGAATTTTTTTGGAGCAAAATAAGCATTAGATACATATTTGGTTTCAGACAGGGATGACATCAGCGTTTTGATTATCGTCACATGTGATGATTAGGCCATCTGCATAGGTCGGAAGGAGGCAGCGCCACCACCGGCAGCCACTGGAGACAGGTTGTGCTGGAGGGACTATCATCAGAACGTTGTCGTGTCTTCTCACCATTCCCATCACGCTCACCGTGCTTCCTTCTTTTATGTATCTGATCATCACCACATAATCAAATATGATTTAAACTCAGCAACAAATGTGAAAAAAATAAAACTTCCAAAAGATCATTACTACTAAAGACAGTGACTTTTGGGTCTCACTAGTCTAACTTTAGTCACTAATTCAACCTTCTAGGCCTCTGCACTTAAGACTTATCAAGTGGGATAACCACACAACGAAATATGATTTTAACTCAGAAAAAAAAAGATTCTATCTTTTTAATTGCAAATGTGAGTGCAAAGATTATTTCTACTAAAAAGAAGGTGACTTTTGTGTCTCACTAACTTTAGTCCCTAATTCAACCTTCTAAGCCTCTGGACTTGAGACTTATCAAGCACTGATGAGAGATGTTCAAGCCGTTTACGTTGACAAAACAAAATGGATTTCTACCCACATGAGATATGACTATTTGGCTACTTCCAAGTCATACAAGGATCCAAGGTTTGGATAGTGACTCCAATAACATTTTCGTATTAGTTTTTTTGGCTAAGATACCAAGTAAGAAAAATCTAAGATGGGTGTGGATTATAGCACATACCCTTCTTTGAGACGCATGACTCGGTTATCAGCAGAGAGGTTGCGATCCGACAGCCACTTGAGGAAACTGGGAGACAAGTCTTTGTTCTGAGTCGTTACATTAGCCACTGTCGCCGGTTTGACAAAAGGAGAAACTTTTGATCCATATCCTGCTTTCACCAGCGCTCTCAATCCAGATTGAAAATCTGATATGTAAAAGTCCGAAACGTATCTCTGCCAAAGATAAACATAGACCACATCAGACTTAAACCAGATCTTGTAATAGTCACTAGACAAAGATTGTATTAACTAACCTCTGCATGTCTAGATCCCCAAGAAAAGCATCGATGTTTTGGATTTGCGGATCTTCCACCAAGACCTTTGTACTCATACAACTCCGTGGAAACATAGACGCATCTCGGTGTTCTTTGGTATGATGACTCCAGAGGAATGCTTCCACACGTTACAACCTACAAAACAAAACAAAAAGTCTTTAACATTTCAAAAAAAAAAACAACGATAATGACATTGTAAAACATCAAACTGAAACTATTTAAAGACAAAACTAAAACTTGAACTTAAACACTTACCCCAGTAACTTTAACGAACTGTCCATCAATGGCACCTCTAAGCTCAGCATCTGGATACTTCTTGATGAAACTCAACAACCCTTTCCTTCCCCAAACACAGTTCCACATCAAAACCACCACGGCGGGAACCACCGCCGCTATAACTGCCGCAATCACCAGCGGTTTCTTCACCGCCACTGTTAGAAACGCTCCCACAAGCAACCCCATCGCCGCCACGATCACCACCGCCCAAACAATCGTCTTCGGCACTTTAAACCCGACCCGAACCGGGTCGGTGTTCAGACACGTCACCGATGACCCGTATTTCGCCTTTCCCGATCCCAAGTTACTCACTTGACGGTCCATCTGACCCGACCGTCTAGACCCGGACCCGATCGGACCGGATAACGAACCGGAGGTTATCAAACCGGTCGGCTGGAGCTGAGAGAGCGGACCGGAAGATTTCTTCATCGAACCGGAGTTGGGTCCGGACCGGACGGATCCACTGTTGGGGTTCGAGGAGGAGCCGGAGACACGCGGCGGCGCATGCTGCTTCGAGTTCCCGCCGCTGCTGTTACCGCCGACGATGAGCGGCGGCGGAGGAGTAGGTCCTTGGGGATCGAGGAGGGAGATGTCGAACATCCTCCCGAGCTCGCCGGACCTTTTGATGTCGCCTCCGGTGTAAGGCACGGCACGAGCCGCCATTGTCGGTGGTCGTGGTTCTTTGGGCTGCTCGAGCTTCCCGGAGACGTAGAGTCCATTAGGAAGCTGGTGGGATTGGATCCGACCCGCCATTTTGGTAGAGAGAGAGAGAGAGAGAACTTTACTCTCTTGAGTGCTTCGGAAGAGAGAGAGGGAGTAGTCGCGCGTGTAGGTGTGAGTGGCAGTGAAGGTGGAGGAGAAGCAAGAAGAAGGAAGAAGGATAGTAAATGACGATAAAGGGTTTATATATATTATTATATTACGAGTATGCCACTTTAGTTAAGAGAGGGTTTGTTTTTGATTGGTTAATTTGTAACAGTAAGCCCTACAATCGTTCGCACTTTTTTCTTATTTACACTTTTTCTATTTTTGTTTCTAAAAGCTGCTGAATATCTCTGTTTCTTTACATTTAATCTCCCGAGTTAAACTTCTTATTGGAGTAGTTTTGACCTACAAACGGTGACTATCAAACTACGAGTATCCATTTTTCAAATTTTAGTTATCAATTACTAATACTAATTGAAAACTACTATTATTTTATTTATTTCTTAGTTGTTACGTAAGTGAATGTTTATATCAATGTCTTCACCTACGACAGTTTTCAATGCATAGACTGCAGGTCTATATATCATGTTTCCTAATTTGGCGAATGCAATAAGGAAAACACACACATCACATGTGAGAATCTTGAGAACTGTTTTAGACTACATGGTCTTCTTTGTATACATCACAAACTTGCCTTCCAACGACAAAACTGTAGCCTTTGACCATTGTTTACAATACAAGCTTGAACATCAAATTAGGAATTCTTTATTGAATTAAAGATCGAGATTGTTGTTGCCTTGTTCCTGTTGTCATTATTATTGCTATTATTTTATTAATTTTGTTCTAAAAGAAGTTTATTAGAGTTTTGTTGTTGGAGTCACGAGAATTGATAGACCTCTCTTAGGGTAGGACCATCTCCAACGTCCCAATGCCAGCGTTTCTATAATCATTAATAAGTTCATACACGTATAGATTTTTTGAATGAATATCACCTTGTCTTGTTACTTTCTCTACCTTGTAAACTTTTGCATTTTAAATTCCGAATGATGCTCAATAATTGAAGCATTTTAAAATATACACTATACTACAAACATAGTTAGTAGATTGAAATCTTTGTTTCAATTTCAGCGGCTATAGCACTTGGTTATTTATTGTTCAATGCTTAAGATAATACACCGGGTAGATGATTACTTTTCTTCCACTATGAACAATCTCATCAAGTAGTACTTGCACTGGAGTCTTGGATAATACTTTTAAACATTTTCACGTTGCCTTTCGATATATTAAAGAGAAAACCTTATTCAACATTTGGTTTAGCAAAGACATCATTTATTAAGATTTTAAGCATTCAATATTTAGAAAACAGTCGCACGTGTTTGTAAATATCAAAGAAAATATGGAGTATATATTTTTCTCATATTTTTTCTTGCACTTAATTATTAGAGGATTCTTGTTCTAGCTGTCACTCTAGTGTTAGGATTCTGTAATATTTGAATTCGTCGAGGGGTAGTTATGAGAAATTACAAGTAGTCGGTGGGTGCAGCTGGGAGAATCCAAAGAGATAAAATGGGCGCAAACGAGAAATTATGAGTGTAGACGAAGATACCCCTGCAATATCAACAGATGTTACTGATCCATGCAACTCATTTGGATTTTCTTTATTGGCTTATGTCGGATCTAATAATAGTTCACTAGTTAAATGATTTCAAACCTAGATATCGACATATGCTGAAACTACATTATTAAAATCGTTTTCTCTTGTTCATAAGAACATACACTGTTAAAAAACTATGATGTGAACGTTTATCTTCTTTATTACGTTAAATAAATTCCACTTACAAAACATCATTTTCACAAAATTTAGAAAATATAATTTGATGGCCATTTGCCCGACATATATTGTATAACAATAATTAATTTGAACTGAACGTTAGCATATAGTACTAAAGATTAGTATATTTTTCACGACAAGAAAAGAAACGATTTGTATTTCTTCTTTCTTTGAGCTCTTGATTTATTTGAAAAAGTAGAATATATAAGTTGCGGTTCTAGTTACTTATATCTCATGGTGTTGACAATCCAAAAAAGAAGAAAGTATATTGATGTTAGCTTCAAGTATTGGCATATGATTGTTTTCAAAACAACACAAACTACAATAACCAAAACCAAACTAGAACCACTAAACCAAAACCGGTTTAACAACCAAATGATCAACTTTATGATACATTTAGTTTTTGTTTGTCTTCTTTGCACTCATTCTCTCTCTCCCTCTCCTCAGAATGTTTTATCATCTCTCGTTATCGTTTGATCGGATCACACGTTTTACGCAATTTTAGAGACCTGGCATCAAAGACATGGAGACGAATGTTTGACATTGTTGTTGTAGAAACTGTCATTTAGATTATGCCGATAAATTGACAAAGTTGAGACATCATTTCCATATGTTCAATCATAGTTGCACGAAGATAGCTGAAGTAGTTGGACAAACAAACTCGATCGCAAAAGCTTTTTAAGAAGAAGAAGAAGAAGATGAAGTACTCTGCATCCTTTGTTTGATCCATGACTCCAGATACTGAAGCTCCTTATCACTGATTGAGTGTGCAAGATCTGGATATGCCTGCAGATAAAAACGATTGGTTAAAAATAGAAAAATAATCAATGGGGCAGCAATAAGTGATTCTAAAATTTAGATTTGACTGAGTCTTGATATGCCTGCAGATAAAAACGATTGCTATGTACCTTGAATTCACAAGTGACACCAGCTTGTTGAAGGAAAGGAAGAGCTGCTTGACCAGCTTCAAATAGTACAGTCTTGTCATCAATCCCATGAGACCACAAGAATGGTGTCTACATATGATTAGAAAAGTCAACATTTTGACAAGAAAACGATAAAAAAAAATAAAAACAACAGATAGAAACCTTGATAGCATCTTTGGTAAACTGATTGATGACTGAAGAACTGAATGGAACCCATCCGCTAAAGACTGCAGCTCCTCCAAGAGTCTTAGGGTAAAGCAGAACACTAGCCAAGGTTAACGCCCCTGAAGAAAACCATAGTCAGGAGACGCAGTCGCAATGCAAGACAATGAAAAAAGGGAGATCATCACCTCCTTGGCTAAATCCGCAGACATACACGTTTTCTGGACTTATTCCTCCAGCAATCTCCTTATCTATAACGGCATGAACGTTCTTAACTGCTTCAAGCACGCTGCTTTCGTCATTCGGAGAGCCCTATCACATAAAAAGCCACACACTTGATGATACACAAAGTATCTTAATAACAATCCTAATAATGCAAGAAAGATTCTTCCTTTAACTCTTAAATCTACTCAGACAACAAGTGTTACCGCGGTAAGAGGAAGCTCGCGGATGTCAAACCAAGAAGGCATCACCATACCATCTACACAAGAGGGACAAGGCACAATCAAGACCAATCAAATCAAAACCATACAGAACAACGAGATTCACAACACTGACACAAGCACATTGATGATCCTATTAAATTTAGAAACTTAAAAAAAGATCAAATCTTACGATTGCAGGAGACTGGATTTGAAGGAGCGGATGGGAAGAGCCATTTGGTGTTGCTAAACTCGGGAGACTTGAGATAAGTCTTGATGGGTTCGTTTGCAGGTCCGGAATCTCCAAGCCCGTGAAGCCACAAGATGAAAGTTCGACGAGCCATGGTGTCTGAAGAAGAGGGAGATGTTGATGATGATGAGTAAGGCTTGTTCTCGAAGAAGAACGCGAAGAAGAGAACGGTGCTCAATAGTGCGATCGAGAGGAGAACGATCGGTTTCGTCAATGTGCTTGTTCGCATGTCAATATCGATCCTCCCTTCACCATTTTACGCTTGGAGATTGGAGAGATCTCTCAAAGTTGTGTTTTTTTAATTTCTCTGACAAAAAGCAAAAGAGATATGCGTAATTGACTAAAATGCCCTCGATGTTTTTGCGCTATGTTCTGTTATTTTAATGACGTGCAGGCGAGATCTAATTCAACGTTTTGCAAAGTGAGAAGAAAAGAGACATTATTATACAAACATTATAATACTCAAGTTAATTACCAAATCAAATAAAAGTAACACAACAATCAAAAGATACTTGATGATGAACAATGTTTTTATCTTTTGCTTACACGACCAGAACAAGAGGAAGAGCTTTAAGTAGTACTGAATTGAATTAAAAACATTGCTTTAAGACATTCAAGACGACGAAGACGCCGAACTCTGCATCCGTAACTTGATCCATGACTCTATATACTGTAGCTCCTTGTTGTTCATCCAGTGCGCAAGACCTGGATACGCCTGTCAAGATAGAGGTTGTTTAGTATGTTTGATGATCTTTCTTAGGCCTTGAAATAACATATTTTGATAATACCTTGAATTCACAGGTGACACCGGCTTGTTCAAGAAAAGGAAGAGCAGCTTCACCAGCTTCAAAGAGCACAAGCTCGTCATCAGTCCCATGAGACCACAATATTGGCGTCTACATTTTGCCCAAAAAAACATGGAAGAGACTTTAGAAACTCAAAAAACAATGACAGTAAATATACAGTTGATGAACCTTTTTCGCTTCTTCTGGAAACTGATTGATGATTGAAGAAGTGAATGGAACCCAACCGCTAAGGACAGCTCCTCCTCCAAGGGTTTTTGGATAAAGAAGAACACTAGCCAAGGTTAATGCACCTGGCATCATAATTTTTATCATTAAGAGGAGCCACCAATGCAAGTGAAAAAAACCATGAAAGGAAGCAAAGAGAGAAAATAACAACACCTCCTTGGCTTAAACCACAGATAAACACGTTATCTGGTCTTGTTCCTCTCGCAATCTCCTCGTCTATAATCGCATGAACGTTCTTAACTGCTTCTAGAATGCTAGTCTCATCAACTCGAGATCCCTAACACATATAGAAATTACTTTTACAAATGCAAGAATGATGTATATTATATAAGCAAAAAGGTACTGCCACAAGGTATTAACAAGCCAAGGCTGGTACTAGCTAGCAGTTTAGAGAGTCTAGATCAAGAGAGAGAGGTATGTAATACCGCTTTAAAAGGAAGCTCAGGGACATCAAACCAAGAAGGCATCACCCGACCATCTGCACAATAAACCAAGAATGAGACAAGTATTAAAGATTCTTTCAGATAACATTTTGATCTTTATTTGGACACCAAGAGCTACCACAGAGAAATCAAAAAGATGAATCCTTTTAAAAAAAATCAAACCATAACCATTAATCCAAAGAACAAAGCCAATATATAACAACAAGGAAGATCGTACTGTTGCAGGTAACAGGATTGTATGGAGCAGAAGGGAAGAGCCACTTAGCGTTACTCAGCTCCGAGGACTTGAAAACCGTCTTGATGTTTTCGTTGGCAGGTCCAGAGTCTCCCAACCCGTGAAGCCACAAGATGAAGGGTCGAGCCATGGCGTCTGAGTTCCCTGAGCAAGAAGGAGAGATACAAGGGAAGCAGTTGCTCAACAGCTTGACCATCAGAGAAGAATGAATTTCCTTTTCCGTCTGTGTACTCGTTCACATGTATGTACCTTCCCCATGGGTGAAAATCTGAAAAGTCTTGGCGACGACTGTTGACAATCTCAAAGTCAACTGAGGAAAAACAGAGGAGAAGCTGAAATGACCAAAAGACCCTCGAGTGTAGGCTTGTGCCGAAACGACATCGTATTTAGCTGTAGGTAGCCCTTTGGTAAAGAAGAAGAGACAGGAGGCAAAGGGAAAAGGAGAATCTGGGGAGAGAGAAGATAGCGACGATTGATTGAATAATATCAAAAATGGCGACATCGAGGCTTCAAGCTCTGTGGAATCACCCTGCCGGTCCTAAAACCAGTGAGTCCCCTCCTGTTCAAAGATGTTACCTTTCTTTTTCGTTGATTTCGATCTACTCTCGAATTTGGATAATTGAGCAATCTGGGACTCATTGTGTGATGAATCCTGATTTGATTTTACTTTGAAAAATTGAAACTTTGCTGGTGGGGTTTTTGACTTTTCGGATTAGGATTGATTTGATGTGGTGAAAATGTTAGAACTTTGATGGTACAAAACAGAAAGGATCGCACTTTCCTTTATATGTCAGTGAGTTGATAATCATTTCATCCAATTCTCAGAACAGAACTGTAATTTAACAAGTGGTAATGTTATTAAGTAGTTTGAAACTGGTTTATGGATGTGAACAAGTCTCTGTTTTTATTTTTGTCATTGTTTTGTCAGTTCATTTCTGGGCGCCGACGTTCAAGTGGGGAATAAGCATTGCAAACATTGCAGACTTTGCCAAACCTACTGACAAAATATCATACCCTCAACAGATTGGTAATTGCATCCCCACTTTCCTTTGATTGCTTTCGTTTTTGTCTTTGTCCATTACCTCTCAATGATATCTTACTCTGTTATATATCTCTTAGCTGTTACATGCACTGGAGTGATCTGGTCTCGCTACAGCATGGTCATCACTCCCGTGAGTTTTCCCCTTTTAAACACTTCTCTTCCTCATAATGTCACCACGCCTCTTTTCTGAATTTTGGTTTGATCTGCTTACAGAAAAACTGGAACCTCTTTAGCGTCAATGTTGCTATGGCTGGCACTGGCATGTACCAGCTTGCTCGTAAAATCAAGTAAGAGGATCCCATTTCTTCTTACATTACTTGAAAATATGTGCTGCAAAAGTCTTCTGTTAGTTTAGACTACTGGAAGCAGAAGTAGTAATATCTTATATCTTCTTTTTGGCTATTATGATCAAAACTTTCTAGTTTCTACTAGTGAGCATTTTTTTAGCTATTGAAATATTTGGTTTGCTCTACAGAAACGATTTTGCATCTGAAGTGGAGCCTGTTGTTGCCAAAGAATGATTACGACGAAAAACAAGAAGATGAAAACATCGAAGGAAAGATGGGATATCATCATCATATTGCTTGTGTTTGAAAATCTTGTTTCATGATATTTGATTTTTCCTTTACATTCCCAGATGTTATGGGTCGAGTTACAAATAAGTTTTCTTTTAATACACATAACGCTTCTCTCTGACTTTGATGCGGCGGTATCTATGGAAACTTTGCGACAGTGAGCTACTTCCTTTTATCGTAGGTGCTGATCGTTTTTTTAGTTTTAGAAACATTGAACAGTCTATCATTATGGTAATTCTAGCAGAAGAACATGAACAGAAGAGTCGATATTGTAATAATGAATCTTAAGACATCATATTCCAAAAACGTGGTCAAAAGCTCTATTCATATCCTTTCGAAGTGCATCATTCATAATCAAATTAAATGTCAGAAAACAAACACAAGAATCTTCTATGAATCGAATGTTAGGTTCCAAATGAATGAGAGTCTGGTCATCAAAAGGAAAACAAGAACAAGCCGTGTGGACGTACAGACCAACATCTAATCTCTAACAATTGTTTTCTACTTTTATGTATTGTTCTTTGTTACTGACGACAGTGAAAGTCGCGTACAGAAGAGCCAAACCCGAGATGAAGGCAGGGCAAACAATGGCGACATTTTATCTCTCTTCTATTGGCTCGGCGTCTTTCGGATTGTTTTCAGAATCTACATCGTTTGCATTCAAGTTGAGTCCTGAATCCTTAGTGCTTTCGTTCAGATCTTGTCGCACTGTTTTTTCTTCATCCTGCTAAGAAACAGATAGAGAGGATCAAATATCTAATTTAAGATCACTTCTTCAAAATAGACTCTAGGGTGTTCAATTTTTTGCAGCGTGGGGACAAAAAAAAACATTTTAACACCGGCGAGTTGAACATGTTCTAAAGTCCAAGCGTCCAAAGAAAGATGCTTGGTAGACATAATGGTAAGTAGAATTTTATTTAACAAGCCTACCAAAAGAAACGACATTCACTCTCTCTTAAGTTGGATAAGGCTAAAAGGAATGGAGCCAGAGGTGAGGTTTAAAAAAAAATGTTACCTGATTATCTTCCATAGGAACATCATTCATGTCTGGTTTTTCCTCAATTTGTGCTCTCTTCTCGCTTGCCTCTGCTGCACTTGCGTCTTCCTCTGTTTCTTTCTTCTGCTCCTCCTCAACCTTGTCGTCGTCTTCTTCTTCAACCTTATCATCTTCCTCAATTTCAGTAACTTCGTTCTTCTGCTCCTCAAGTAATGCGATCTACACCATTTAATCACACACTTAAAAAAAAACTTCACAAGGACTCTAAAACAACCAAGAGAGTATATTGGATGAATGAAAACCCTGAAACACCACAATTCTAATCCAAGACGATTAAACCATAAATCAAATGAAACCCCAATGTCTTAAAGCCTAGTAAGATAATCAACTTCATCGCTACAAAAAAAAGTCAAAACTTTAGAAACATTTCAAGACATGTTGCACTAACCATTCCTCGGGACTTATCTAAAAATAGCTAAACAGAGACATAAGCTTCAGTGGTCCAATTTCTAAATGTTAAATATAACTATTAAACCCTAATTAGCAACCACCTAACGAATCTAGCTCCTCGCGAAGATCAAGACATTGCAACAAATCAGAAACTACTAACCGGCACGAATTTGAATCTGCGCCGACGGGGAGGATCTTCTGTTACGGAGTCTTCGCTCGGGGAAAGACTCTCACTTTTACCATCTTCGTTGTTGTTCTGAGATAATGGCGCCCACTTGAAGAGCAGCAATTGCGATGATCCATTAGAAGCGGAGGAGGAGTGATTGTTGTGTTTCTTGGTGGAGGGAGAGACGTGAACCCACTTCTTCTTCCACTTCCTCACCGGCCCTGTGAATACCGTCGCCGGTCCTCCGTAACGAGTGGAGGACCTTCCTAACCGACCTCCTCCTACTCCTTCCATAACCACTTTCAGATCCAATTTTGACTAGCCCATCTTATTGGTTTTTTAACCTTTTTTTTTGCAAGAAGAAGAAAGACTCTCGACCTTTCTTTTTTTGCAAGAAGAAGAAAGACTCTCGACGAACTAGAGGGTTTCATCCTATTATAAGCCAAACCAAAATCCTTATTCTTCAATTTAAATCCGAACCCAATAATACTCTAGCTATTAACTATTTAACTCAACCTTACTAGAAAATACATAAGTATACTAAAAATTTGTAAATTTTTTATTTATTTATAATTTTATCATACGTAACTCAACCAAACATGAATGATGGTCATGTAAGTGTTTCCCCCTCAAGAGATCACAATATCATGACCATGCCCCGGTCTAAAAAGTAGGTAGGCCAGGTGCTGAGTTTAAATTTTTTCAACCTTAGAGCAAGTTTATCCTTATATCCCCTAATGGGGTTTTAGCAAGTTTTTTATTAATAAAACTAATCAAAAAACTTTAGTTAAGAAACTCTCATTTTCGTAGGTGTATTGGGAGTTTCTTAACTAGAGTTTCTTTAAAAAAAATAATTTTTTATATAAAAGTTATTTATTATATAAAACATATTAAAATACAACATTTAAAACAGAAAGTAAAACAATTAAAATTAAGATTAGCAAAAAAAAAAAGATTAGCAAAATAATTGAGAATAATTTTTGAAAACATCTGAGCTTGGTAGTTGTCTTAATCTCATCCAAATAGATTCCATAAATGTTCAACCAAATCGGCTTTGAGTTGTTCATGGATATGTGGATCACAAATTGCATTTCGAACACCAATCATATTGTGGAGATTTGTAGGCATTTGTGTAGAATAACTGAGATCGACATGTGAAGTTCCGGTGTCTTCTCCTTGTTCAAACTCTGAAGCATTCAAATTATTAGCATATCCATCTCGTTCGTCTTCTACTAACATATTATGGAGTATGATACATGCTCTCATAATCCTTCCAATTTTTGCCTTATCCCAAGAACGAGCCGGATTTTTGATTATGGCAAATCGAGATTGCAAGACTCCAAAAGCACGCTCGACATCTTTTCTGACAGCTTCTTGTTTAGATGCAAATAAAACCGCTTTCCCCCCTTGCGGTTCTCGAATAGATTTGATAAAAGTTGCCCAACATGAATAAATACAGTCGGTGAGATAGTAAGACAAATGATACTGTCTTCCATTAACATAGTAAGTGACACGCGGAGCATCACCATTTATGATATCATCAAAAACAGGTGAGTGTTCAAGAACATTGATATCATTTAAAGTATCTGGAGGTCCGAAAAACGCATGCCATATCCATAAATCATACGAAGCTACGGCCTCTAAAACGATTGTTGGTTTAGCCGAACCACGTGAATACTGACCTTTCCAAAGGGTTGGACAATTCTTCCACTCCCAATGCATACAATCGATGCTTCATACCATCCCGGGAAATCCACGTTGCTCACCAATATAAAATAGACGTTAAAGATCAGCCGGCGTTGATCTTCTGAGGTAATCATCACCGACACTCATGTCAAGTCTTGTCAAGTCATGTCAAGTCTTGCAAACTCACCGAAACTCTCTAGAAGTGGTTGACTGTCGAGAAAGCATCTGCACATCTCCTTCAACCCTGTCACAAAAAAACATAAGACAATGTTATGAAACCGAAAGAATTATCAAAACAATGAAATGATACAGGGCCAAGTATTTACAAGACAAAATGATCAAAACTATGAAATGCGATTAATATGAATGAAACTTTAGATTAATGAAACCAAAAGAAAGATGGAGTGACAAAGTTTATTACTTTGAATTGATCTCCAAATTGAAGAGATCGTGAGCCACAGCTGAAAGTCCGACGGAGAAGACGCCTTGAGGACTGTGACACTCGTCGTCTGTGTTCGGTTTGCATCATTCTTCTGCCGGCTGAGGGTTTAGTATCTGTATTATGGAAAGATCCATCCACGTTGCACTTAAGCCATCCCAATTCCCAACCGTTGTCGTCTCCATGAAGTATCTCTTTGTAGACTGGTAGTCACCGGATCCGATGCTGCTATGTATATATATTCTCACTTAAAAAGCCCTTTATTTATTTTCTTTACTCAACTTAATCCAAAATATCTGTGGAAAAGACGATAGTACCCCTCAATTGTCGAAACAGAGAAGGAGAAATAGAGAGAGACTATCCCGAAGATTTGTTCGCATCTGATTCCTCCTCCGATCTGCCATTGCCATGACTAAGAGTTTTCGCTAACAATACTTAGAGATTTCTCTGCCTGAAGAAGGAAGATAGACAGATCTCTTTTACTTACCCCTTTCATCTTCGCGAGTCAACGGTTTGTTCTCTTCGCTTTGTTTCCTTCCTTGCTGTAATCATGTGGATCAGTTTCGTTTCGTGTTAGATTCTTCCCTGGATCGTAAAGTTTGCATCTTTCTAGGATCTGGGTTTTCTTTTAAATCATCCATCCCCTTGTATTGATCTGAGCAACCATTACTATCGTTCTAGATGACCTAGGTTTTCCCCTTTGTGTGTGGTTCTGTCCTTTGAGATGGTGTTTCTTATGGGTTTGTTTATTCTGCTGTTTATAGTGTCGAAAGGCTCACACTTTAAGAGTTTTTGAGAAGGATAGAGAAAAATGGCAGATGGGGGGATATCGAGCTTCTGGGGTCCAGTGACTTCCACCATAGAGTGTTGTGAGAAGAACTACGCCTACTCATCCTACATCGCAGAGTTCTACAACACCATCTCCAACATCCCTGGGATCCTCTTAGCTCTCATTGGTCTCATCAACTCCTTAAGGCAACGGTTCGAGAAGAGGTTCAGCATCCTCCACATTTCCAACATGATTCTCGCCATCGGCAGCATGCTCTACCACGCCACTTTGCAGCACGTGTAAGTTTCTAAGCCTTTTTAGCTTCTTGATCACAAACCTTGGCTAATGAATGATTTCTATGTCCTCTTGATTCAGGCAACAACAGAGCGATGAGACGCCGATGGTGTGGGAGATACTTCTCTACATGTACATCCTCTACTCACCGGACTGGCACTACAGAAGCACCATGCCTACTTTTCTCTTCCTCTACGGTGCTGCTTTCGCTGCTGTCCACGCTTTCCTCAGGTTTGGGATCGGTTTCAAGGTTCATTATGTGGTTCTTTGCCTTTTGTGTATCCCTCGGATGTACAAGTACTACATTCACACGGAGGACACCGCGGCGAAAAGGATTGCGAAGTGGTATGTTGCTACGATTCTTGTGGGGAGTGTTTGCTGGTTCTGTGACCGTGTTTTCTGCAAGAGGATATCTCAGTGGCCTGTGAACCCTCAGGGGCATGCTCTGTGGCATGTATTTATGAGTTTCAACTCGTACTGTGCGAACACGTTCTTGATGTTCTGTCGAGCTCAGCAGCGTGGATGGAATCCGAAGGTGAAGTACTTTCTGGGGGTTCTTCCTTACGTCAAGATCGAGAAGCCCAAAACACAATGAGGAGAAGGATTTGGGGGAGAAAGAGCCCAGAAGAAGATCATAAATATAGTTTTTTTTGTTCATCGTTTTGTCAGAAATTTCGACTTCGGTTTTCATTGTTTTTTGGAAGTGAAACTATTCTCTCTAGATACAGAGTCTAGATTTTTTTTTTGTTCTTGTATTAGTTTTCTTGGGGATGAAACTTATGAAGAATTGATTTTTAACTTGCTGAACGCTTGTCTTTGTGCATTATCATCTTTAACTTGATCACATTCTTCCTTATCAAGTATTAAGTCTCTTGGGTTCTGTTTCGTCAACATTTGTCGTCAGGTCAAAAAACTTCGTTCAAGTCTTCACAATACCTTTGAAAGAAGTGGGTTTCTAACTTTTTACGTAATGAACTTTTTAAAATCTCAAAATGATGCATAATGCTGTTCCTAAACCTCATATTTCGTTTTTCCTTGAATGGTCTTTCAAAATCATATATCCATAGCTACTACATGTTTTCTCTAGCCTGTTTGAGAGGAACAATATTATCTCCAAAAGGATGTGACACAAGTTTCTAGTCTCAGTCTTCAATCCAAGAAAAAAAAAATGGAAACAAAGTCTTAGTGCGATGAGTAAGTTTGCTTCCTGCTGCTCTATTCCTCCTGCAGCTCATATATCTGCATGTATGCTTCTGATAGTTCTACCATTTGGGGAAGTGTTTCTGCAACATGCAAATCCTGCATCTCGTACCTGAAAGAAATGGACATTACTATACTGTCAGTTTTATGCTAATATACCCCGTCACTATGTGTTTGAACTGAGATATCTGATATGCTAGAAAGCTCATTCGAGAACATTAACACACAAGACAACTGAACTTTTGACATTCCTATCTCATGCAAGTAAAAAAAAGCACAGATTTTTGTACAAGGGAGAAAGTTTACCATAGTTCTTGAGACTTGCGCTGCACGAAGACTCTGAAGTACCCATCGTCAGGCTTACCGTCATGCACAATGTTAGCGATCAGATTGTACTTGGAAGAAACCTTCCCACCTTCTGCAGCAGTAGGCAGTGATGGTATGTAATCCCTCAGCTCCATGTCCTTCACTGGGAAGTTAACTGTGGCATCAACATAAAATCGAGTCAAATTAACCAGACAATATAGATCCTTGCAAAACATTAATATCACAAGATCCAAATAGACTCACCCAAGGTAGGATTCTTCTCCTTGAAGAAGTTATTCTTCTTGAACCGAACCATATGGAACATCAAGTAGGGAGGAGACTTGGTAACTCGATATCTCATTCTGGCTAGCTTAGGGCGGACCACCTCTGTCACAGTTTCTCCATCAAACTTCTTCAATAAATCGAATAGAGCAACCTGACCCAAACATAAAAGAAAATTAGCTCCTGCTTATCTCACTTTGTTAACTAAAAACTCAAAGACGCAATGGCAATCCTTAGGCTACTCGAGATCAAAAACCAAAAAAGGACTCAAGAGAACTCTTCTAACTCATTAAGTGGATTCCAAACAGACTGTCTACCCTATACTAAACATCACTCAGTATTGGCGTATCTCTCAACTCAACAAAATGTGACGTGATTATATAGTAATAACCTTGTAAGTTTTCTAACTTAACACCACACATATGTTATTCATCATGATGTCTCTGTCTCATAAATGCACTTTGTAAACGGGACAGCAGCAAAATTTGCAAGGTTTGAATAGGCATAAGTTAAAAGTCTAAAGCAAGAGGTACCTGTGGAATAATGTTTTTCTCCATGACATCTTTGAAAAGAGGAGGTGGTGGCAGATCTAGCCCAAGCATCAGAAAAGGCATCCTGGAGACTTCTTTGTTGTCATTGCCTTGATACTCTCTCACAACCTCCAACTCACCCTGTGATGATTAGCAAAGATTACATCTTGCAAGCAGATATATCAAACTACATTACGTTGACGTGTCAAAGGATAGACGCATACCTGGAAGCACTGATGGATGATACTGCTAGCGTCCTTTGAAGTTCTTAGATCCGTGTGCAGAGTGTTGAGCAGCCACGACATAAACTCTACTGGATCTGACTGTTGGCCTATCCTGAATCGTTTCTTGCTGGCTTTCATGACAGCTTGCAAGAACTCATGTGGACTCACCTGTTGACGCAATGTAAATTAAATTAGCAAGGTCCAGTAGTTAGGTTGGTTATTAAAAAGACTATAAAGTGAGGAATTATAGTTGAGTCAAGACCTGTCCTTTAAAGTTCCGAGCATGCCAAATCTTACGAGTGAGTTCCCCAAAGCGGTGAACAAGAGGAGACTTGCAATGCTGATAATTCTCAGGGATAAGGAAGAAGTTCCTTAAAGGAGTAACTCTCATCAACGACTGGATTGTAACATTCACAAACTCTGTCTTTTGTATGTTGTTCAACCCCACCTATTGCATAAAGTAACTGGTTCTATTAGAGAAACTCACTCAATGCTAAACTGTATCCAAAGAAAGAGAGAGAGAGAACTACCATTCCTGGAAGATAGTCAGATCCATCAAGAGCCCTAGACCACTGCTTGTTCCTATCAAGCTCTTCCACTTGTGCCCTACTAAACCTACAAACAGATACCACCAAACGCTTTGATAAGAAGGAACTAGCAGCAAGAAGGAACCAATTGAGACATTACCTCGGATTCAATACATGTCGAATGTCATCCAAAGAAGGGTCATTGATCTCGTAACTATCAGGAAGACAGTACACCTTCTCCGTCAAAAGATTGATATAAACGTGGTGTCCTGCTTCCAAGCTATGCGTATAAGCGTGAGACCTCTGGCTCCTCCCTTGGAAGTACTTCCCGCAGACGAGACACGCGTACACGTTCAGATTCGACAAGGAGACAGAACAGAACCTCTCGAAATCAAAATCCAAAACCTGCCAAAACAAAACAAACCATAAGAGATTAGATTACATTACAAAGTTACAAAAAGCACAAGACTTTAAGATGATTTTTTACCTGGCGATTGACGGTATCGAGATAAGGGCAATCGCGACGAACTTCCACGTGGCGCGAGTGCTTCCCGCGACCCTTAAAGGCGTCTTCTTGGTCGTCGTCGTCGTCGAGCTCGTCCATTGGTTGAGACCGTTCCGTTAATCTCTTACGCTTCAGCTCTCTCTCTTCCTCCTCCGCGACACCACCGTTCTTGACTTCGTCTCTCTCGCTTTTCATCCCTAGAATCTTCTAAACCCAACAAACGCCCTAGACTTCGAATTGGAAGAGTCGATGGTGGTCGTGAATCTACTCGAGCATCAAGAACTTCGCTCGCTTTAGAGGCCGACTAGTGTGAGATCTGCGAAAACATAGTGAGAATCAGGCTTTTATGTTTCTTTTTGGGGCTTGTTGTTCTAGCCCATTATTAATATTAGTTTAATGATATTAAGCTTTTTTTTTGTCAACCAATGATATTAACCTAAAAATCACTTTATACTTGTTTCAAGTTGATAGTTTTTATAGATTTTCATCTATATAAAAAGTTTATATATAAGACGATAAACAAAAGATAATTTCAAAATATAAGATGATAGTAATTTTTCTTTTAGTATTGTAACATGTGTTAAAATATATAATGATTAAAAATATATAAGATAGTAAAAACGAATTTTATAAAAAAACAAATCAATTTTTTAAATCCTAAATAAAATATGATTACAAAATATTATTTTATACTAATTTTTATTTTTAATATTGTGACATGTGTTAAAATATATAATGATTAAAAATATATATACCAATATAGAAAATATTAAAAAACGTCTTTTATATAAAAATTATTTCAAAGTAAAAAGTAAAATTTAAAAATTAGTTCACAGTAATTGTTGTAGAAATTTTACTTTTTAAAATATCACAAATAAAAAAGATCTGAAAACAATTTATTGAATACTAATTTTCTTTTCTAAAATCCTAATAAATATATAATTGTAAGAGATTATATTTAATTTTTTTCTTCAAAATTGATAACTAATATGATTAAAAATATATAGTGAGAACTATAAAATTGATATAAATTTTCTGATAAAAATATATTTTGATAACAATTGATTTCTTTTCCTGAAAATATTATTTGATAGTAATTTTCATTTTTAATATTGTGAATGTTTTAAAATATATAATCATTAAAATATATATATACCAATATATAAGATAATAAAAAAGACTTTTATATAAAAAATAAAGATTTATTTCAAAATAAAAAGGGAAATTTTAAAAATTATTTCGTAGTATTTTTTATAGAAGTATTTCTTTTTAAAAAAAAAAAAAAAGACCTGAAAACAATTAATTTAATACTAATTTCCTTTTCTAAAATCCTAATAAAAATATAATTGTAAAAGATTATATTGAGTTTGGTTCTTAGAAATGGATAACTAATATGATTAAAAATATATAGTGAGAACTATAAAATTGATATAAAATTTATGATAAAAATATATTTTGATAACAATTGTTTTTTTTCCTGAAATTTTAAAGAGAAGATAACTATAATAGGTTATATGACAAGATTTTTTTTTATAAAATTTTAAACAAAAATATAAAATAGTATTTAATATTATTTTTTGTTTTTAATTGTAAATAAAAAGGATATTTAAAAATTATAATGTTTTACTTTTTAAAATATCCTAGCAAAATAAAATTTTAAAAACTTATTTAATAAAGCATTAAGTTAGTAAATAAGAATGTTGTTGCCATTGACTCGATTAATGTATTTGACTTTCATTTCTTTTTACTTTTTCATTCAATTTCTTATTTTAAATCACATTGAGTTAAAACGTTTAGGTGTAGTATATTCCTTACAAAGTTTATTATATTTATCTATACATCATGATGAATAAAATATAAATATTAATTTAAATTTATTTGTGTAAACAAGTTTTAATTATGAAAATAAATCTCACACAACGTATGCAAAAAAAAAATCATAAAACTATAATAATATTTATTATTTTCTATTTTTTACTAAATTAAAACATCAAACAAAACTCGTTGCAACGCAACAAACTCATATCTTGTTATTATTAATTAAGAAATAGAAATTCTCTGAAAGTAAATTTTCTGAAATAACTTTTAAAGTATTTATTTTTATATTCTAGTTCTTGTCTATTCAAAGAAATGGAGAATGGGACAATTAAAATTTTTCATCAATCTTATTTGTGAGAAGATAATAATCTGTGATCTGTTATTTTGTCACAAAACTATCCATCTGTACTAATTTACTTAAAAGACTCACGATCCAATGCTGACAAATTTCGTTTATATCCTCAAGCTTCTCGAAACCAACAACTTGCTAAGACTGAGTCAACTTCAGCTGTTGCATTATCTGAGCCACTTGCTAAGTTATTTAGTACCGGTGAGACGGAGGAAGAGATTATCTGCCGTGTTTGGGGATACATAAAGCTCAAAAACCTAGAGGTGGGTGTTAAAATACTCTAATTGCTCCTTTATTTGGTTCCAACAAAGTTTATCTTGTGGGATTTGATTTGACATCTTCATATGTTTTAGAGCCTTTTGAATGGTTACAAACAAGAAACCTAAGCACCCTTTTTGTTCTGCTTCTCAATATGTTACAGGACTCGGCGAATCCAATGGCTATACAGTGTGATGAGAAGCTCCGTGATCTTCTTGGGTGTGAAAGCATTTCAGCAGTGGGGATAAATGACATGCTAAGGCACCATATTTACAAGCCTTCCTGATATCTTCTGGTTCTGACTTAATATAACTAGGAACTACTAGTGTTAGTGAAAGCTTTATTTCACAGATTGTGATTGTTTATATATCAGCATTGAAGTGACTTCTGTGTGACAATTGTCATGCAGGTGTGTATCTAGGGACCCTACTTATGACTTCTGGGGGTGTAGAAGAACTCTGATAAGGAAGAAATGACCATTTTCATCTACTTACCTTCCTAAAATGCAATTTTCGTCTTCCTTTGGGTTCTTTGTTTCTTTAGTTTGTTGTGTATCGACATGGTTAGGTTGATATTGTACTTTAGTATTTTAACAGTATTCAGGGAATCTGTTATTCTCTTGGTACTGTAAGTGTTAATGGTCAAATGGCACAGATGTTTTGTATTTAACACCATTTTCCCATGTATGTTTTAGGAAAAAACAACAGTAAAATGATAATGTGTTTAACTATGTTTTGCCGTTAAGAATTGGAATGATTTGCATCATACCAGTGTGTTCAACTATGTGGCATGAGTTGAAATCTACAGTTTGAAAATTTGTAAAACAATGGAATAATCATAAATGAAACAATTAGTTGTTACCAGTGCCGTCTCAAATTATTTATGGACCCTGTTTAAAAAATATTAAAATTATATTTAACAATGCAATATTATCGTATTATATTTGGTTCGGACCCTGTTTCCATCTCATTTTTTTATATTTTGATTCGGACCCTGTTCGACCGCACCATTTGCACGTGCTGTTAGACGGCCCTGGTTGTTACAATGTTAACTGTTAATTCAATGATAAATGACATCAGTAAATGTGACTGGGTGTAGTAAGTCTATAGTTTGAGAATCCAGTTCTGCTAAAAATTTGATAGTAGAGTTTTTTTTCCTGTATTAAGCAAGAACTTGGACTTTATATCATGTGTCGATAACTCAATAGCTTGTGCCTCCAATTGAATGTTCACTACAAGAAAACAGGCATATACCGAGGGAAAAAATCTTCGGTATTCCGTCGGAATAACAAGTACAACGTCACGCTCTCTATGTTTCTTAATTTCACTTTAACTTTTATGTCGTTCTGTATTGTACAGATTATACTAGCCTTGCAGTTTAATCAGTGTTATACCTCCTGTTACTACAGTTGCCATATTATCTTTGATTCTCGATTGCGTTATTTCTTATCAAAGAAAATGTTCTATATTGTATTTGGTAATCAATATGATTCTTAAGTCCGTATGCTTGCGTAGTGTCAGGTCCGTTTACATTTAAATACTATTCTTCCATGTCTTTGGTACGTATACTTGTTCGGATTAAGAGGCTTATTTAGTCTTATTCTTGGATATGAAAACGGTTATTCACCACGTCCAGATTCACACCATTGACAATATTCTGATTCCCTAGCAGCAATTAGTGATACACAAGAATGATGCATATTTGTGGATTTAGTTTTGATGCATCATCAAAAATGTATTATATGAGAGCCTTGAGCGCACTTACACAAACTTCATATTCTCCACATAGTCGACACAGGTACCAACATTTATAGGATACCTAAGCCCTTCAAATCCTTGAATATTGACTCTTGCCACTATGCTATAGATCGTTGGATGCTTTGGTCAATTCTCCATCACTTTTCCATGATGCTAGACTGCTAGTTCGTCCTTCTTAAATTTAATCTGTTCTAAGTGATTCTCAAATCTTCAAACTAGCCCTCTCAAAACAATGGTTGAACCTAGAAACTATTATCGGTGTAACAAAATAATAACATCAATTTTTATATAGAAAATAAAATCAAAATTTCATGTATATAATCGAAATAGAGCAGGTAAATAAAAGAATAAACAGTAAATGAACAGAAATTACGGTAGAGAGGGTACATGCATGGATGTTTCATCTCTTCCATTCCAACTCATCTAATATATGAAACCAGTTGCATTTAGTTGGGTCAGTTTAATTTGGGTTTTTGGTTAAACAAATTATCGTTTGATTATTTTCCCGAAAAAGTAGAAATAAAAATGATTAATTGCCAAATTAATTTTATAATTGTTTTTTTTCAATCTACCAAATTGAACCAAAATTTTAATTGAAATTGAACCAAAATATGAAAATTTTTGGTTTTATTCCGCTCAGCCGGTTTGGTCCGGAAAAAGAAAAATACCAATCCTACTTTCATATGTTCCAATATTTGACATAGACAAATGCATAGATATTAGATATAACCCTCACTGATGCAAAGCGCTCTGGAACATCTGATTTCGACACTCGAAGATTTGTTAGAGCTATAAAATCAAAACGTATTCGATGGATCTCTTTTGATTCTCATGGATATCAAGTTCCTATTTTGATCTTTATTAGCTGTCTCTGTCGCAAAAGCAGCCATCTGTAACTGCTCTCGTGTTTTGTACAAAAACAAACTTTCGGTTATAACTTATAATCAATTGATCTGTTGCCCAAAAAAAGATAAAACTCACACTGATGCATAACTTATAAAGAAGTAACAAAATATGCAAAACTTGTTTGACTTAAATATATAAAAACTTAATAAATTCGCCATACAAAAGGGCAAAAGTGAAAGCTCGTCGATGACAACTGCCATTCCACTCTCCAGAGTGGAAAAAAATTTGTCGATGACAAGTTGACAACTTTCTCCAAAGATGATAATAAAAAATATATATTCGGGACCGCATGCAGTTAAATGAAAAAAAGACCCATGCTTCATCCATGAACTTAATCGCATTTTTCGTGACGAATTACGAGTGAACGTACATATTTGAATTATCCATATTTTGAATAAAAGTTATTTTTATATTTATGCAATTTGAGTTTAAAATTTATTAGACACATAGTTGTCTCACATCGGTAGTTGAAAAGGATCATAAGCAATATATAAGATAGATGGACCGCTTCCGTAATAGCCAATTGGTTTTAGATTGGAAGCACATCTAGCTTAACATGGTATCAGAGCCCGATCCACAGAGTCCAATCCGATCCATCGACCTGGCTCAAAGTTGGCCCATCGATCTTTGTCTGAGCATTCCGAGATTGACGCTCAAAGAACCATCATCTCGAGGGGGCGTATTAGACACATAGTTGTTCCACATCGGTATCGGTAGTTGGAAATGATACTAAGTAATATATAAAATAGATGAACCATTCTCTTAATAGCCAATTGATTTTAGGTTGGAAGTCTATCTAGCTTAACAAAATTAACTGACAATAAATAGCAAATTATCTCATATATTTTTGTATATTACTTACTTACGTATTTTTACAATCTCCATGAGGAATATTTCCATCACCCCCTCGTGATAAGAAATATGTCTTCTTCATTTTTTTGTCAGCAAGAAATATGTTTATCCACTAATATTGATGATATTTTGTTAATTGTTATAAGGTAATTTGGGTAAAATCGGCAAGACTAAAATCGATTGGATATTCTTTATAAACATATTTTCAAAAAAGTTATTTATAAACCGAAACCAATTTAATTTCGGATTTACATCAGATTCTAATACTATTATATGTTGAATGTCACAGATATTGTCAACTGAACTATTACATATTTTTTGTATATCATTTAGGTTCTATCGAAATCTTTGGGAAATCATATTCTCACATACTAAATCCGTGCAATTTGCTCTTTTTAACATATGATCTAGGGAACAAGACAAAGGTAACAATTATTCGTACACGTAACAGATTTATTCAAGTATTATTCTTCGTACACATAACAACATAATAGTCCTTATTATTACATCGTACTTAGCAACAAAACATACATCAACAATGGATTACAGGAATAAGCACGCATACTTGCGTTGTAAGTAAACTGGATAGGGTCTTGTTTTTAATCAGGTGAGATTAAGGGCTAGATACTGGTGGTGGTGGACACTGAAAGCCAATAGGAAAAACCATATTACAAGCAAAAAATACTGTTCTAACGGCCTTATCGATACCGAAAACCAAAGGAAGTGGCCTGAAGACAAAGCAGAGGCAATCGGCTACTTGGACGTTCGGAAGGCCAGTGATAGCACTGCAACACGGCCGTGCTCTGGTGTCGCCAGCAATGACATTGGCTAGGCCAAGGACATTGGCGCATACACCAAGTTGCAATGGGTCCCTAGGACACGTACCAAAGCCCTGCGAAGGCGAGAGAATGAGGTCAGCCTCAGCGAGGCTGAAGATGAGGAAGATGATGAAGATAAGGCTAATGGTGCTTGCGCTCTTTGAGACCATTTTTTTGTATTTTGTTGATTTTGTGGATGCTTGTGGTGAGGCTATGTGGGTATTTATAGAGCCACGAAAAGCATTGAATATAAATCGTTGTCACCTTTATTGTTTAACTCGAATTGCCTAACAGTGATTTCCTATAATTAAATGAGGTCTTACAGAGTTAGGCAAATGTTAACTGCCTTGCAGTACTCTTTATTTTTCAATCTCTCATGTACTTTATGAGTTCTTAAGGTCATTTTTTATTCGTTCTGACAAGGGAAAAAGGAAAAATCACTATATTTATATATTTATATCTATAACTAATGGTCCGAAGGTGTTTATAATAACAAATATTTATTTTATTTAGAATATTAGTTTATTTTAATCGTTTATTTATTTTGCGGATTTGGATCGAATTGGTCATCATATCGTTCTTTTAGCGAGCGAGGCAGCAGCCAAACTTAAGTTTGCAATGGGATCCTTTTGGTATGGACTTGTGATCCCCCTCTGACCGCTTTATCACACGCCTTTTTCATCTCCCTACAGACTAAATGGATACTTTGGTAAGACCCCTTCTTGCAATATGGTATTTTGAGATTCCTCCACGCATTTCTAACAATCTAACTTCTTTAAGTGGTTTTATATGATAAGTCCACGTGCACACGGTTTAAACCTAAGGCCATGGATGTATGCTTTTTTATATGTGTGTTAAACATTACATTTTTTTTTGTTCGCAAAATTGTTAAATAATCAGCTCATAAAAAAATCAAAAAACTACATTATTAATTCGAATTTGACTCTATTTATTTATTGGAAACAACAAAAAGGTACGTAAATATCATGTGCTCCATATAGAATTCTTTAACGCGGAGATCAAAGAGAAAAAAACATTAGATTCTGCATGCATTTTGTTTGAGATTTGCGTTTACGTATGTTTCAAGTTGTTCAATAAAAATGTTCGTAGCGCTATCTATCCCTATCCATGAACTCGAAGGTTTCGTGTGTTCAAGTAGCAAATATTATACAACAATATCATCTTTAATTCTTTATCATCTTTAATTCTTTATAGACTTTTGTTATTTCATTATTGGAAGAAGTATAGAAGTTACAAAGCTCAAGTTATTATGAGAATATGAGGGTTACGGTTTGAGTGTATAGTAGTTTAGTTTTAGTCACTGGTGGACAAAGGAAGTGATCATGGGCAAGTGAAGCCTGGAGGAGTACTGGAACCGCGGCCACAATCCCTGAAGAGGGCGCTGACATTAGGAGGAGGACTTCCACGTGGTGCTCTAGCTGACTCACACAAGCAAGCAAGTGCATCAGCGTCAGACAGGTTACGGAGGATTGAACAACAAGGCTGCACCATTCCAACACCTATAATACGATCCATAATACGTAGGATGTTTTCACATATTCTTAATTGGGGGCCAATCCTACGGGGGCATATTCCAAGCACAGGAGGTGGAGGTGGTGGTGGGGACCTTGGCAGAGATACTGGTGGTGCACGTGGTGGAGAAGTTGGTGGTGCTTTTGGTGGAGACATAGGTGGTGCCTTTGGAGGAATTGTTGGCGGACTTCCTGACGGAGACATTAGTGGTGCAAGCGGAGGAGAGGATGGTGGTGTTCCTGGCGGAGACATAGGTGGTGCTCGCGGAGGAGCTGTTGGTGGTGTAATCGGTGGAGACAGTGATGGTGTTTGTGGAGAAACCGTTGGTGGAATCCTAGGCGGTGACGTGGGTGGTGACAACGGTGATGCACGTGGAGGAGATATTAGTGGTGTTATTGGTTGAAAGAGCTGTGGTGTTTGTGTTGGTGGTATTATAGGAAGTGAAATTGGTGGTATTGTTGGAAGAGAAATTGGTGGTGTTCTTGGAATTGAGATTGGTGGTATTGTTGGAAGAGAAATTGGTGGTGTTTTGGGAAGTGAGATTGGTGGTATTGTTGGAAGTGAGATTGGTGGTATTGTTGGAAGAGGAATTGGTGATATTTTTGGAAGAGTAATTGGTGGTATTGTTGGAAGAGAAATTGGTGGTGGTCTTGGAAGAGTAATTGGTGGTATTGTTGGAAGAGTAATTGGTGGTGTTATTGGAAGTGAGATTGGTGGGATTGTTGGAAGAGAGATTGGTGGTGTTCTTGGAAGTGAGATTGGTGGTATTGTTGGAAGAGTAATTGGTGGTGTTGTTGGAAGAGAAATTGGTGGTGTTCTTGGAAGTGAGACTGGTGGTATTGTTGGAAGAGAAATTGGTGGTGTTCTTGGAAGTGAGATTGGTGGTATTGTTGGAAGAGTAATTGGTGGTATTGTTGGAAGAGAAATTGGTGGTGTTCTTGGAAGTGAGATTGGTGGTATTGTTGGACGAGTAATTGGTGGTGTTCTTGGAAGTGAGATTGGTGGTAGTGTTGGAAGAGTAATTGGTGGTATTGTTGGAAGAGAAATTGGTGGTGTTCTTGGAAGTGAGATTGGTGGTATTGTTGGAAGAGTAATTGGTGGTATTGTTGGAAGAGAAATTGGTGGTGTTCTTGGAAGTGAGATTGGTGGTATTGTTGGAAGAGTAATTGGTGGTGTTCTTGGAAGTGAGATTGGTGGTAGTGTTGGAAGAGTAATTGGTGGTATTGTTGGAAGAGAAATTGGTGGTGTTCTTGGCAGTGAGATTGGTGGTATTGTTGGAAGTGAGATTGGTGGTGTTCTTGGAAGTGAGATTGGTGGTATTGTTGGAAGAGTAATTGGTGGTGTTCTTGGAAGTGAGATTGGTGGTATTGTTGGAAGAGTAATTGGTGGTGTTCTTGGAAGAGAAATTGGTGGTATTGTTGGAAGTGAAATTGGTGGTGTTCTTGGCGGAGACACTGGTGGTGTTTGTGGTGGAGCCATTGGTGGATTTTTTGGTGGAGACGCTGACGAGGTTGGTGTTGTTCTTGGTGGAGAAACAGGTGATGTTCGTGGCGCAGTCCTTGGTGGAGACACTGGTGGTACACTCGATAGGGAGGTTGGTGTTTGTGGAAGAGCCATTGGTGGATTTTTTGGCGGAGATGCAGGTGGTAAACGCGGAGGAGAGGTTGGTGGCACTCTTGGCGGAGACACTGGTGATGCACGTGGAGGAGAAATTGGTGGTGTTCTTGACGGAGACACAAGAGGCGTTCGTGGAGAAATCATTGGCGGATACACTGGTGGCGTTCTTGGTGGTCCACGAGGACGAGAAGTTGGTGGCATTCTTGGTGGAAACACTGGTTGTCTTTGTGGAGGAGCCGTTGGTGCACTCCTTGGTGGAGGAGACATTGGTGGTGTACGCGGAAGAGAGATTGGTGGCGTTCTTGGTGGAGAAACTGGTGATGCACGAGGAGGAGAAGTTGGTGGCGTTCTTGCCTTTGGTGGGGGAGGTGGAGGTGGACGTTCTCGGGGGCGAGTTGGTCTATTGGCTTCAGTGTGGCCTAAGAGAAAGATGGTGAGCGCAAAGAAGAGAACTAAGGATGTTCGTGAATATTTTGGATCCATTTTCTTCATGTTGTTAGGTCCTCAAACGGAGGACTGTTGTATGGATGTTGGTGATCTGAAATGAAGTAACCTTGTTAGTATTTATAGGGTTTTAAGATGCTCACTTCGATGTCTATGTGCCACTTTTTACTATTGCCAACCCTCATCATGCTAGGCTCAGAGATAGATGTAGTGCTTCACTCTACATATAAGAGCCGCGTGTCTTTTACATTAAGGGCCTTTGAATTAATTTTCTACAGCTATTTAATTATTACATTTACGTGAGTAGCGATCACATTTCATATTGTTATTTTGTAACTTCACATTTAATATGTTAACACGTTCGTTAGACGATATCAAGTGCGGAATCTAGTAGAAGTGTCAAAAAGGTAAGAGAATGGTACGTACTGTCTAAAACCCTTGGCTTCGTTTTGTAAAAGAAAAACAATTCCTATGGATTTTAATTCTTATATACTTAATCCACTGATATAAAATGGAAGTTTCCAATATGTTCGTCGGCTTTACAGTTTACAGGTACTCTCAAACTAAACCATAACTGAATGTATCAAATCAAACAAATCCAGACTGGTAAATTATGCATTTTGTTTTAGATACTTTTTGTGGTGCGTCAGATTAATTCAAACAAAAAATTTATTATTTACCAAATATAACATTAAATATTTAACTCTAATCTCTTTAATTAGTACCAAATACTGTGTATAAATTATTTTGGGACTCTTAATAGCTCATATATTTATCAAATTTACGAACATGTATAGTCTGTATCTTTAATTTAATTAAATACAATAACCTTAATCTGACACACTTTTGATTAAGGTTATACTAGAATACTAGATGTTTTGGTCGTACATGCGGACATAATAAATTTACGAATATTTATTAGTTATATCTTACAAATTTAAATGTTTTCCAAAAATTTTAATCAAACATCAAAATACTCATATATGACAAAGCTTTCATCAAAATATATATATGCTTATTACTGAGTTAAATTATTTAAAAGAAACATTTTTGAAATATCTTTATAGAAATGTTTTTAGTTATTTAAACTTAGTGATAGAAAAATATTCCAAACAACAACAAATATATATATATATATATATAATTATAATTCTCTTATTTTTTTAAAAAAATATGATTTATAATAAATAAATAATTCCACATATATTTTTAAAATGGTCAGGAAATCTCTTTATTTTAATATATTCATTTTTTCTTTGAAATTATTTTTTATATGTTTCTCATATGATATGTAACTGAGTATTGATTTGGTATAACATAAACATGAGTTTTTGTGGTAAAAAATATTACAAAAATATAATTGTTAGAAAATATATTTTAAAAAAACACTAATAAATTGAATAATAATTTATATATGCTAATGATGAGCTTATTAGCAAATTCCTAAATTATATAACATTTCAATACCATAGATATAATCCTTTTGTGACACATAGGATAATAATATTTTTTTATAATATTAATAAGAGTCATCTAATAGTTTTGTAGATGATAATTACATAGTATTTTTTCTTAAAACGGTTTATTATCTAATAAATAAATATTATTAAAACTATTCATTAATTTTTTTAACTTAACAAAAAATGAAATGGAAAGAATTGTAATATAATAATAAATAATAAACGATAAAAAATTATTTCATAAATAATAATATGGATAAGATAATATCAAATATTTTATAGCTAAAACATTGTAATTATCATGTTTTCAAAACTGTTTAGTAATTAAATATTAAAAAGTATTTAAAAACTATTGACTAAGTCTAAAATGAAAGAGAAACTGACACATAATCAAAATAACCTAAGGGGGGTGTATTCAACTAAGAGTTTTAAGTGATTTGTATTAAAATGACAAATCCACTGTTATTCAAACATGAATTTTAAAAAACACTTTAAAATCCAGTGTTATTGAACTTGTCATTTCAAAAAACACTCTGAAATCTACTGTTATTGAACAAAATTTAAGTATGTGATTTTAGAGTACTTTAAATGTTTTAAGAGTATTTGAGGGAAGTTTCTTAGTTATAAAAATAAAAATTCAAATCCCACTGTTTTAGATGAGATTCTAGAGTGTTTTAACAAAAATCATCTCAAATTCTCCAATTCTCCTGCAATCATCTACAAACTCATTGAAAATCAAATCACTTTAAATTTCAGATTCAATACACCCCCCTAAAATCATGGAAATCATGACAAGTAAGCAAAATCACTTCATAAATAATAGTATAGATAGATAATCTACGTTAAAACGCAGTTCATATTTTTTTGGTTCAATTTACAAAATTGACAATTTCTTACAAAAAAAAAGTAAATAGTAAAATAAATAGATAAAGACATTCAATCCACAAAACATTTATGTTCTTGTTTTGGAATATAAATAAGGTATGTTAGAAAACTGTTTTTAATTGTCTAATGATATTTCTCAAATCTCCTAGATTATTGAATGCATTGTTAAGATTTGGTTTTTAAAATATATTATTCTAAAAACTTTAAATATATAATGGATATTCTTTTCCAAATTTTGGTTGAGAAGTTCTGATTTATTAAATATTGTTCTATAAATTATAAAATACAATCTTAGGAAAACAATAGGAGATGATAAAACATGCAATAACATGGTTATTTTGCACATGTGAAATTTATACATGGAGGTTAGTATAGGTAAAATTCATGTGAATTTGTTATGTAATGTAATGTACTGAAAAAAATATAGTAAACAATAGATGATTTGATTAGTATAAGTTTATACACTCGTGAATGTACACGTTTCGTTAGTAATAGCTTAGATATATATCAATATAACAAGGCTGGATTGACACTCTAAATGGCGTTGTTTATGTATCTATTATATTAAAACAGAAGTCATGACTTTTCATTCATGTGTAATTTTTTTATAAAATATACTATCTACTAGAGTTGGTCACATTACATTTTAATCATCATTAATCTTCATATTAAATATAATACATTACATTATTCAATCATTAGTAACCAATATTATATAAAACACAATAACTTCCCAATATTTTAGGGATTTCACAACAATATATTAAATCCAATTTATATTTAAATCATATATATATATATATATATATATTAAAATTTCGAAAATATGTTTAAAAATATTTTAACAGAACTTAATTTTCAAAAAAAAATATATGAAAATATTTTAACTAATTTCATGATTAGTTTTGAAATATTACTATAAACTAATATATCCAGTTAACATTTCAAAAATGAAAAATAAATATTCTAACTTTTTTATCAATCATACAATTAAAATAAATAATATTAAAAGAAAATTATTATGTTGATCTAATATTTTGAAAATATATTAATTTTCAAAAAATGCATGTAAATATTTCACGTTATATTAATATATTAATTTAGAATAATATCTACGTTTATTCTATTAATATTCAAATTAAATAAATATCAACTCCTATTTTCATATATAATTAATCAAAGATAGATATACTTTTAAACATAGATAGATTTTCGTGAGACTAAAAAATATAAAATATTCTGAATTTTAGAATAATATCTACATTTATTCTATTAATATTCAAATTAAATAAATATCAACTCCTATATTTATTTATAACTAATCAAACACAAATATACTTTTAAAAAATAGATAGATTTTTGTGAGATTGAAAAATATAGAATATCCTAACCATTTATTTAAAAACTTGGAGATCAAGTCACATATCTAATCAATTCATATTTTGTTATAACTAATAAAAGCAAAATATGATATTTGATAGAATACATATCATTTTCGTGATTGAACAAAAATATAGAATATTCCAAGCATTAATTTTAAAATTTGGAGATCAAAGTCACATATTTATGGTTGCCATGATTTTCTGTAATAGTATCCTTAATTTTTTTTCAAAATAATTCAAAACAAAATCACCTTAAATACTATTATTTTCCATAACAGCATAACCTTGATAGATTTAAAAAATCGATAATTCATTTAATTTATAGATGATAAAAACTAAATAGATATAATTTAAATTGTGTACCTCTTTATGTTAACTATTTCAATATTTTTTATGTTAATTAACTTTAAAATTATAATTATTTTTTTAAATCAGCCAGAATCATTAATCTATATTACTTTAAACCAGTGATTTTTTTAAACTATATAGTTTATTCTAAAAGTTTAACAAAAACACAATTAGGGGTGGGCAACCGGTCCCCCATTCGGGTTTCGGTTCTATCATAACCGGGTTCGGGTTTTCTTGGTGACCAAAATCAAGCTCCATTCGGGTAATTTTGAAGTTCGGTTCGGTACCGGATCGGGGGCTTGTCGGTTCGGGTCGGGGGTGGTGAATTGTCGTGAAACCGGTATAACCCGGAATACTTTAGTGTTACGGTATAAATTAGTACTTCGGTTCTAATGGTATACTATTTGTAGCGAAAGTAACCAATAAATTCAAAAAAATTCCTTAACTTGCAGAACAAGTAAGTAACAAAACAGAAACACAAAGCATTTGTAAACTCTTAAAACAAAACCTGTTTTTTCTGTTTCAAAGCCATAACATTATTCGAAAAAAACCAAAGCCATAATATTATTGATAGAAGAGTAAAAAACTTAACAACTCAGAATCCAAACAAAGCCAAAGCCATAACATTATTCAAAATTCAAAGACAAAAATCAAATGCAGAAAACTTCGAAACCATGCTTCAACCTTCACGACCTTCTTCCCCTTCTTGCTTCGACCTTGAAGCTTCAGTCATCAAGCCGCTGTGCTTGAAACTCTGCAAAATAAAAAACAAAACATAAGAGAGGAGTTTAAACACATACATTTCACAAGACGGTATAAAGAAACTAAGGGAAGAGTCAAAAAGATATATACATACCTTTCTGAAGTCGATCAAGCATCTCCACATCCGCAAGCATTTGCTCATTTGTAGTCACTTGCTCACTCACCTTGATGTCAGCGTGCATCCATTGCTCGGTGCACATGAGAACTTCGATCATGTAATGAGTCAAGCAGCTTCGATATGGCTCCAAAATCCTACCACTTGTGCTAAAAGCACTCTCGGATGCCACTGAAGACACTTGCATTGCGAACAGATCTCTTGCCATCTCAGCAAGCACAGGATACTTCATCTTGTGAACCTTCCACCAAGAGAGAATGTCGAAATCAACACCAACCAAGAGCGATGGAGTTTCAACTGCCTCCTTCAAGTACACATCAAGTTCATCCCTTGTATCTTCTCCCTTCTCAGCAACCAGCTCCTTGTACACAAAGTCCATCCTCTCATAACCGAAATCTTCAACAACCAGCTCCATTCTATCCGTGCCTTGATCTTGGGACTCTAGAGGAGGCTGAGATGATGAAGCCTGATTGGACTGAGAGGCTTCTCCAGTAGACCCTTTGAATCTTGTGTTATACTCCTTGAACATGGACCTGAGAAGAAAGTTAAATTTTTAAAGCAGAAACGTAAATAGTCTTATACAAGAAATATGAGATGGGTTCATGGGCATATACCTGAGAAGATCACCAACAGATTCCAGCATTGCATTAGACTCCAAGCTATCCTTCTCATAAAGCTTCTCGAAGCACAACTTTGCAAATTGCATCTTCTTCCTTGGATCGAACACTGTGGCTAAGATCAGCATCCTGTTAACACTCTTGATACCATCCCAGTACTTGTGGAACTTCTGCAACATCTCTGACGCTTTCACCTTCAACTCTGGATCGTAGCTATTGGCCAGAGCAGTGAGGTTTCTTTCTATGGTCACTATCTCACCATAGCATTGGTAAGAATTCACCTTCGATGAGGCAGAAACAACTAGAGTGCTGTTGTAAAAGATTATCAGAAATCTCTTGAGCTTATCAACAGCACTCCAGTCTGTCAAAGAAGGTGGTCCACACCTCTTAACACCATTTTCCATCTCCAAAAAATAATCATTATATAACCTATCTTCTGCCTCCATCCTATCAAACGCTGCTCTAAACTGAAGAGCCCTAGACAGCATAAGGAAGGTCGAGTTCCATCTAGTCTTAATATCCAAAGGCAAGCTACCCCGACTCATTCTCCCCGTGGTGACTCTAAGATCAAATGCATTAAGCCTAGGTGTTGAAGAACGAACATACTGGATAGCGTTCCTAATGGCTAACACGTTTTCACCTACTTCGGTTAATCCATCCTTAGCAATCAAATTAATGATGTGAGCACAGCACCTCATATGCAAGAAATTTCCATCTAAAACTAACGCCTCAGGGGAAACTTCACTAAAGTCCCTATGGAATCTCCTAATGGCAGATGTATTAGCAGTGGCGTTGTCTACTGTGATACAAAATACCTTCTCGATGCCCCATTCTGCTAGACACTCCAAGAGCACCGTTGCAATGGTCTGACCCTTGTGGTCCATCACATACTTGAAGCCTATAATAAGCTTCTTCAGCTGCCAAGTTGCATCCACGAAGTGAGCTGTTATCACCATGTAACTTGCTCCTGTTACAATTACAACAAACAAACAAAGACTTTAAAAAATTTCTTAAAAAAAATTCTTTAAAAAAAATCAGATGCATAGAAGTTCTAAGTGAGTCAGTGACATTCTTTGTTACCTGTGACTTGTGAAACCCATATGTCAGTTGTAAGTGACACTCTTTGTTTGGTTGTGCGAAACATGTTAATCAACGCTTGCTTCTTCCTCACATACATCTCAACGATGTCTCTGGTTGCAGTCCTTCTCGAGTGTGGCTTATAGAGGTTTACCTTGCAAGTGTAAATAACAGATGTATTAGTAATTTCATCATTTAAAAATAAGATAAAAAGGGTAAGGGTTTATTAAATCGATTACCTTTCTGCAGAAGTGTTTCCAAGCACTGCTTTCAATAAATGAAAGAGGCAGTTCTCCTAGCACAATCAGCTCATTTGATGCCTCTCTGAAAACAGCCTCTGCAACTTTTGATGACCTCAGATTGCCATCAGTGTTGATCTCAATCTGGTTCATACCTTGACTGGTTATCCATGCTTGGTACTCTTTGCAGATGGACATATGCTTCTGGAGGTTTGATGTCCCTGATTTGGTAGCACATGAGAAGATCTTCTGACAGTAGTGGCAGATGCATCTGTCCCGATTTTCTTTGGTTCGGGTGAAATGCTTCCAAACACTAGACCTTGGCACAACGAGTTTCATCACCTTCTTTGACTGAGAAGAGACACCAGAAGTCTCATCAACAGCAACGGCTTTCCCTCGGTTTTGAACGTCAACGTCCATGGATTCTTCAACAGGCTGTGGGATTCTGGAGGATGAGGAAACCATCTGCAAGAAAATGAGAAACAAAACTACATCAGTGACATCAAAAGAAACATATATATATATATATAACCGTAAAACAAAGCAGCTCGTGATGTTTTACAACTGATGTAGAAACATATATTAACCGTAAAACAAAACAGCTCGTGACTGATGTAGAAACATAAATATCCGTACAACAAAATAAGTTTTACTCGTGATGTTTGTTCTTGAGACAAAACCGTAAGTTGTGAACAAATAATACAAAACAGAACAGTAAGATTATGAATCAAAACAGAAAGCAAGATTAAAAAAAAATTGATGCCAGATTTCTACGAAAAAAAATAGAAAATTGGTATCGAAAAAACCCGAAAGCAAAAAAAAAAAGAAAAATGAAACAAGCATCGAGTACTCTGTCAAAGGAAGAATACCTTTGCTAGTTTGCTTGATTACTCGAGTTTTGGGATGGAGGAGACGATGATGATAGCAGAAGTATATATAGCATCTTAGACTTAGGGTATCGGTTTCAAATCGAGGAAGAGAATCGGATACGATGTGAGAAAACAGTTGGAGTTGTGATACGATAATCAGAGATAGGAAATAATTTCGGTGAGGATATCTTGGGAGATCGAGATTTAGGAAAGGACTCATGATTCTCTCCTTGAAGATCAAGACAAATCTCCAAGCGAGTATCGAAAGAGAAAAAGAGGGGCTAGGGTTAGGGGTGATCGGGTTTCGGGGGTAATCATTCGGTCGTTCGGATTCAATCCGCTCCGACCCGACACCCGGCATTCTCAATAAATCAGGCCCATTCGGTTTTTTTTAAAGAACCGGTCCCGACCCATACCACCTTAAACGGACCGGGTTCGGTTCGGGTAATCGGTTTCGGGCCTTTTGCCCAGGCCTAAACACAATGTTTTATTATTTACTCAATCATATAAATTTATTAAGCTAAAAATTTATTTTTTAAAAACTATCTAAATTTCTCTCATATTACAATATCTTTGAAAATGGAAATAAAACAATTATATAAAATAAATTAAAACTAAAACTAAATGAAAACAAAATATTTATATTAAAATAAATGAAAACAAAAACCCGCCCGGTCGGGCGGGTGAAAATCTAGTTAGATTATTTAATTTAGATTATTAGACGAATGCTTAGTGGATTTCAGTTCGAACTGTACTTGTTTAGATATATCATCTCCAACAATATAAAGGGGGTATACTAATCAACTTAACAGAATTAATGAAATGTGAACTGGTCCAAAATTTAAATTATATTTTTTTAAGTAGATAAAATTAGGTAAATTAATAGTAGATTATAAATTAATTAAATATAATAACCTGAAAATTCTGATAGTTATATATACATATATTACTAAATCCATATATTATAAGTTATTTATCAAAATATAATCTTTAAGTTATTTAATAGAAATATCATATGATTGCATTAAAAAGTTTTTGTCACAAATATAGAGTTTACAGATTAATAACTAACCGGGATAATTTGGAAAATACCTTATTTAGGATTTGAAATTTGAAAAACACACTGCCTATAATTCCTGATGAAAACTACAGTTTCTTTAATGTGAATTTACTTTTTACCTTAATTTAATATTTCAATAATCAATACATAAATTCGTAATTAATAATAATTTATAATTATTTATATTTAAAATAAATATGTGTTTAAAGATAAATATGTTACAATAGCAAATATATATAAAAAATAAGATTATGATTTGATTTGTGTTTATCATGATGTTAATATAGATTTTAATTTATTTTGTTAACTTTAAAATAAATAAATTTATTATTCAATATAATAAAATTTATAAATATATTAAAAGGATATGGGAAAGATATTATGTAGTTTAAAAAGATATTATGCATATTCTCTAACGATTTTTCCTTTTTTCTAATTTTTTTTAAAATATAATAAAATTGAGAAATATTAAGATTGGAAAATTTGGTAAATTTATATATAAATAAGTGTATTTTCCAAAGACTCAAATCAAGAGTGTATTTTTCAAATTATAATCTTATTGAAGTGCATTTATCCAAATTTTCCCTAACCAAAATGATTTATTAAAGAGGTAAATATACAATTATACTTCTAGGATTAACTAATATAGATCTTGTGGTTTAAATTTAAGGGGTGTGAATCTGAGATCAGAGTTTAAAATTTTATAAAAAAATATAAAATATTCTATAAAGGGTGTATACTAAAAACAAATATTTAATAATTAAAAATAAAAAAAATTAAAACAGTTTTAAAAAGTATTTTTGAATTTGAAAAAGAGAATCTGAAAAAGAATCAAAAACAAATTTACATTTAATACATTTATTTATCTTGGATATAAGGATTTTTTACCGATTAAACGAAATATTTTGCTCATTTTTTAGAGTCTTTTTTATGACAAAAATTTATAAAATGTGTATTTAGGAGATATACCTTTTATTTAATTAAATTAACAATTCTAACAAAAAATGATAAACAGTTTTTTGGAGAAAAAAATGTGAAAGCCTCGATGATCACACACCTGTGAAAATCTGGTGTGGTGCAAATTTGAACTCAGGTTTTTTAAAGATCTAAAGAATACTTTGACCATTCGACCACAGATGCCTGATTTTTGATCACCCGATGGTTTTTGAACAATTCCGACAAGAAAATAATTTAATTAACAAGTACAGTATATGATGATACTGTGATAGCCCGATAGTTTTTGATCTCACCTTACATCCATCCTATTCCTAAAAATGGACTCTGGATATGAGTGACTATGTGTAAATCACTAAAATAACCGACAGTGGATATGGCATTCAATTCGATATCAAATTTCTGACCGAGTAAATAAGTTATAGGTTCGGAAATTTGACTTTATCGTGATTCGATTTTCATTAATTTCATCGCCAAACCTTTTCTCCATAGACCAGGGATACTTTTGAGTTTTAAGTTAACCTGCCCATCAAAAGTCTCTATGCAAGTACGCTATAAGAATGTTTAGTTTCGCACAGTAAAACATATAACACTTGCAGTAGTATTTTTTTCATATAAAAATTATCAAATTTTGGTGGGGGTTCTTATGAGAATTTGCGAAATGGCTAAAATGTTTTTCCTTGTAATTTACTACAAGCAATTAAACAAGCTAAAATATTACGTTAAAGGCATCCAATTTTGTGAAACGAAAAGAACACGTATAATGATTTATTTTGAACCAAAAGTCATACATATCCTCCTAGCCAGTGGTCAAGTGTGGTAAATCCCTTATAGTAGATTCCATTTTTTTTTGTAGAATAAGAAAGTTTGGGCTTTCAGCCCCAGTCTCTTTAGATCCGGAGCCTGTCTATACATTTGTACCACTCTGGATATTTCTTCCCATTCAAGATTCAGAAGTGGTGATCTCCAGACAAATGTATGGGGGTTCTGCCAGTTGAACTAGCTCATCCGGGTAATAAATTCTTTTATTAATACCAACTTTTTTTTTTTTTTTTGGGCAACAATACCAACTTTTTTTTTAACCGAAAATTCTGGTCCACAATATTATATGACCAAGTGTACTGTAAACTTAATAGAGAGAGAATGTCTCAAGCACGAAAACAAATTTGTCAAGAGCTTTGTCGAATGTTGAGGCTTGAAATAAAGTTTCCTGCCAAAACTTAGGTTAGATATCTTGAACCTAATATCTTTGGGAAGCTGCAACTCGTGCTTCTTAATTATAAACATAAAAATTATTGTGAAAGTTTATTATTATTATTGTGATTTGATTAGAACTAAATAAGAGTTTATTAATATGTTTTTATATTTCTTTTTTGAAACAAATTAACATTTTTATATTAAAAAAGATTTGTGCATATGGTACAAATAGAACCGTTATACAACTACAAGTTAATCATCAGACATGAATCTCTATGAAACAAAATAAAATAACTTTTATAGTTTGTAATCTATAATAATAAAGTAGGTTTTTTTATCTCCTTGAGGGGAAAAATTCCATGTGGTATTTTTTTTTTTGAATTGAATGTGGTATTTTCTTTTTAATAATTAAAATATTTTTTCAACTTAAATTTAATGAATTTAAGTATTAATTGTGAAATAAATGGGGGGAGGGGGAGGGGGACGTTAAACTTTTCTTCATGTCCAAGCGTTTATAAGAGTGTTTTGAATCTGACACGGATCCGTAATTGAACCGATAAATCTTTGACCCAATAGAAATCGGGTTTGGATTTTATTGCAGCATTGGTTGAACCAATAGATATTTTTTTTATTTTTACTATTTTTACTTTTAGTTATATTTTGAAATTAATTTTTATATTCTAAATTTCTAATTAAAATTTTGAAATTTCAGTTTTATTGTCGTTTTTCTCTTCTTCTACACTACAGTTTACGTTTGTAAGAAAAGTGAGTTATGATTGTGCTTGAACTGCACGTCCGTAAAGCAGACTGAAGCACGATGAGGCTTATTACCTACACTACAATTTATTTTTGCAAGAAATGTAAGTAAATTATTATTTTTTATTTTTTTAACTTAATTTATTACAAATCATTACATTTTTAATTTACAGATCAAAAATAATAAAATCATATGAATTACAAAACAGAGTTTGGATTGTTAAAGTAGAAAAACCTGGCGAGATTGATTATAATAAATTAGAGAATGCTCTTACTGAGCAATATCCCAAAAATGATAAAGTGACAAATTTAGAAAAAAAAATGTTGGTAAGTTTTAAAATTTAGAGAAAACCAAAATTAGTTGATGTGATTTGGTGTTACTTTATTTTTGTTATTGACAATTTATTACAATATTTTTTAAATTTTCGTTTATTTTGTATTGGAAAATGTCTTGATTTTTTTAGATGTCATAATTCTTATGTTACAACATTTTTAAATAGTCTAAACTAATTTTTAATATTTTATATGTACACTTAAAATTCTTAACTTTAGTTTATATATATATATATATATATATTTGTTTTCATAGCTAATATATTATTATATAATAAAACTAATTCATTTATTAACCCGCAATTCATCTGCGGTTAATCCAATGATCCAGTGATTCGGTAAGTCATCTGATTCAGTGTCCGGGTCGGGTTTCAAAACACTGGTTTATAGGATTTTTTTGTATTTGATGTTGGCGATGTAGAATATAGCCTCTACAATTCTTCTTCTTTAACGCAATCGACGTAATCATTTATATAATCAATTCAGAAATCACATTCATTCCACCTTTTCCTATTGAATGCTTCTTTAGTTCCTGTTTTCTTAGTTTCATTGTATATGTATAGATGGTGTGAGGGTTCGGACAATAATCTCTTTACTTTTTTCAATTCAATCACTGTCGAATTTTCAGTTTCTTTGCTCGGAGTTAAAGACAAATCGGTGTAGAGATGTTCAAACTAGGCTACAAAAAAATTGGCAAGCCTGAAATGTTAAGAAAGGAGAAAGATATTGGGGCTGATATGTTGTTGATTAATGGAAAGGTACACCGATTTCTTATTTCAGTTTACCAGTTAATGATTGCTTACTTTTAAAATAGTAGTTTTCTTATGCATCATCTCCTTTTTCAGGTGGTGCTTCTACATGCGTTAATCAATTTTTTCAGGTTTAACACCTTTAAACATTTCTTGAAAGAAAGCTCAGTATATGACATGAGTATCTAAGATTCCAACAAAAAAAAAATTACGACTATTGATTTTTATTCTACTTTTATTAAATCGATGAGTAACAACTACTTATGCTATTCTACTTTGAAATAAATGACTTCAAACAAAATAATATATTACGGTCGCTAATCATTATAAAAAGATCAGAAAATATCATTTTTTACATATTTTCATTTTACATATTTTTAACATATTTTATTTACTAAGACCATATAATAAATTATAAATTTAAGTAAGAATAAAACATACAAATCCGGTGTGTAGTACCGGAATATCGCTAGTAAATCATAAATCAGTGTTGAAAAGGAATTACGGCTAATGGACTAAATACCCAAATTAATATGATGGCTATAAGCTTCAATATGGTTTCCATTGGGCTAATATACCCTTAATTTATACCTTGCATTTTTTTCCTAACTATAAACAAATGGATCACAATGAACTTGTCCCAAATGTATGAGCAGCCCAACATTAGAGGTAGGGAAGGAAAGAGACAAAGAGGCGACTTTTGATCCAAGAAAAAGAGAGACAATGAGACGACTTTACAGAGACAATCTGCCTAAAGGATATCAAAAGACTTTACAGACGACTTTACACATCTTACAAAAAAATTGTATAACCAAAAGCCTTTCTGTTATCTTGTTCTAAGCCCCTCCCCTCTCTCTTGCAAGAAGAAGATTTGGTGATATGAAACGATGTCGTCTAGGCTTTAGGGGATGGAAGAGAAAAATTAAAGATGGAAAGTTATATCATATTGGAACTTTCTTTGTTGAGACCATTTATAGTGTAGTGGATCTATCACTCTACATGACCACCAAAATATAAACAAGTTTCTAGTTGATAATGTGTTATATTGATGAATTTAATGTATTTTTCATTTTGTCTTATTGTAAACAATATTTCAAATATTTTACAATCGTTGTAAATCAGTGGGGGAAAGTTATATTTTATTCATGACCAATGTTTTCTTATATACACAAAGAGACCGTCATAGTAAAAGGGAAATTATCCTAATACATAATCCTTAAGATAAATGGAAAACTACTACAACTAGGAAAAAGAAAACACAAGAACATAAGGTAAAAGAAATTTGCTAAGGATAAAGGAAAGATATGCAGCCGCCTTGGTCATCTGGTACGGGCCGGTTCGGGCTGGTACTAGCCAGATCAGTACGGACCGGTTCAGGCTGGTTCGGGCCGGTTATGGGACGTCCACCTTTATGGTCTATAACACTCCCCATTCGACGCCATAACCATTCATGGATTGTAATTTTCTTCGCCTCATTAAAATCTTTACCAGAAAAACTCAATTGGGACAAAACCATAGTAAAGGAAAGAGTACAACACACATTACTCTCCCTGTTGAATGCATCACTGAAGATCTTTCAGTCGACGCATTCCATGCTGATGTACAAACTTCTTTAAGGTCAAGGTCGGTAAGAACTTTGTGAATAGGTCGGCTAAGTTGTCGAAGGACTAGACTTGAATCACTTGGATCTCTTCGTCTTTCTGTAACTTGTACACGGCCATGGACAGTCCACACTGTTGACCACCTTATATTCTGATCGGATTGGTTATCCTGTCGACCATCCCATACTCTCAACCAAAAGCACAGACAAAACTTTGGCTGATGTTGCTATGATATGTGTGTATCACCATGTAAAAAATAATAACATATCCCGTTCCAGTGTCTTTGGGTCAAACATGAGCTAAATCTAAATAGTAACTACACGGCAAACATTAATGCTCTTATGGCACTGAAATATGGCATATTGGGACCAAGAACTTCTTTGTTCTCTTTCTTTGGACTATACAGTCAGTATTTTGTTTTTGCGTAGGTCTTTTATCTCAAATCTTTCTTAAGATATCCAACTGTTTGGACATGTATCCAGAGGTTCCTAGATCATCAACTTAGTACAATGTTGTTCTCGAGAACTTCTTTTATCTTTGAGCTCAATAACCTCTGGTACTACTATCTCTTTATCCAGTGAACCATATGCTGCTTACTACATCCTTTATATCTTTCTTATGTCCATACTCATCAATTTTGAAATCTGTAGTAGCATCCACCACATTGAAGTATATCTCATCATAATATATGCCTGGTCACTGTGAGGTTCAGGTTTTTATATCTCACGATTTCTATTCCTCACAAAATCCTATTTTATCCACTGGTTTTAATCATGGAGCGTCCTTATCTTATGGCCATATACGCCCCCATTCTTTAAGCTACATAACCCCACGTTTTCGATTGGTCCATTCTGACCTACGAGTGTACACTCTTATATTGACGTGGGTTCGTGATCCTCGCAAATATATGTTCAAGTGCTACCTTTTACGCGTTTTCTTATATCATCTTATGTCGACATTTTATATGTTCCAAACCATTCCAGACATAACATAATTGGTTGGAACCTTATGACTTTCATGACCATTAGTACTTATGTAGTTTTGCGTCTCAAACCCCATTTTTTGGTACCTTAGATTTGGCCGGTCATTGTCTATGTCTGGGTTGGTTTCCTCGACCTCGGATCATTCTATGCACCTTTCTCTTTCCGAGGATTCTTATATTTTGGAACTTATTGGTATATCTTCTATAGACTCTATAGAAACTTGATTGTGTCCCTCTTGAACATCAATTTCGTTGGTGCTTTACAAGCTGGTTTATTCTTTTCTTTTCGGGTCAAATATGTCTGGCATTTGTTTAGCTAGCTCTTGTAAATACATAACCTTTGTATGTAAGAATATTTTATATTCTATATGACCTATGTATCTATTGATTTAATACAAAGTTCAAGTTCATATTATTGTTTTATATTCTAATATAAAAGACGATACCGTGATGGATCGGTTTCGATTAATGAATTAGAATACGGGTGTATTGATAACCCTCCTACTTTACCTTATATTTATTAGTGTTCTTATTCTCTTTATCATAGTAATAATAATGGAACATATTACTATAATATTTAATATATATTACGAAGTGGTGTGATTAAAAGAACAGAGAGGTGTGTTGGTTACACACAACCTTTTGGCTAATATATAAAGCCTCGTACGTTGTTTTATACGTATGTGAAAGTCTCTCTAAAAACACACCATAAAGTTATTATCATAAGGAGAGATTAAGGAAGATTTTGTGATTTCTTGTCCATCAAGAAAATCACCAAAAAGAAGAAAGTTAAAGAGGAGAACATCAATTGGTGGGATTGCATCCAAGCATGGATCAAGGTTAGTCTTTCTATCTTCTTTAGAAACATATTAGGATTGAATTAAGACAAATCTAAATTAGGTCTTGGCATTGAAATAGATTAACATGTGGTATCAGAGCCATCTTAGATTTGATTAATTCATCCTTAAGTAAATTTGTTTGCATTATGCGGTGAAGTCTAACGTTGATCATCGTTAAGACGTTTGCATAAGTTAATTATTTTGCTCATGGACATATACGGTATCATCCGTTTAAAAGAGTGTTCATGGGAATTGTTTTAAATCACAGTTAAAAAACAAATGTTGTTACTGCCCTTATTGTCGTAATATTAAAGAGTCACCATTACGTTTGAGACCTTGCGACAATAAGTAGTATTTGATTAAAAGTGTCAACGTGAAATCTGGGTTTTACGTAACAGAACGTAAGGCACATGCATGATTAAAGGATTTTGTGTAGTGCCGTTTCAAAAAGGATGGGTTAGAATTAATTATTTTACTTAATTAGTCCCGGCAATATAAATTGCTGGTTACTTGAATTCGTGAATGTATATGAATTCATAACCATGAGTAAAATAATTGTTCATTATGGTTAAAAAAAAAAAATTCTGGACGTGTTGACGGTTACTACATACATGCATGAAAAGTCACCAATGAAAAGTTGTGACAATTGGACACATTTATGTATAATATTCTAATATTATATGTACGTGTGTTTAGTTTCAAATGTTTCCGCTACCTTTTATTAATAAGTAACTTCTGTTATGAAATATTAACTTAATAACAAAAAAAAAAAATATGCAGTAAAATATTACATAATATTAGGATAAAGTTACCTATTAATATCTTTTTAATGTTTATATAGTCTATAACCTGTTAGTCACCAAAGTGATCTTGTTATTTACTTATAAATATTAAATTAATAATAGCATAATTGATCATGATAAAAGAGATGCTATAAATGACATAAAAGTTTGATTGATCAATTAATTTATTATTTATATTCTAAGAGATTATCCAAAGATGAATCATTGAATATAATTAATAAAAGAAAAGAATTAGTCATTTTACACTCTAGTGAATAATATGTATATCCAAAGATAACATAATTATTTGACTAGTGTTTGATTTGATTAATATCAAAGAATATAATTAGCATCAATGATAGTACTTATATTTAAATACTGCCCAAAGGTTATTTAAAATATAAGTGTTAAAGTTACTACTAGTCTGAATATATATTAAAATCTCAAAGCACTAACGGGTAAACATGTATGAATGCTTGCAGCTTCATCAAATGTGTTTGCATCTGCTAACTCTGTGGTAAAGTTTAATGGCCTCAACTATGGTGAATGGGTCGAGCAAATCCGGTTTACACTGGGTGTAATGGCTTTGGACTCAGCCATACTAACTGATGAGGAACCCTCGGCTATTACAGTAGATAGCTCCGAATCTGAAAAATCTCGTTATGAGAGATGGGAGAGATCTAACAGGCTGAGCTTGAACCTTATGAGGTTGACGATGGCGGAAAGTATTAAGCCATCAATGCCTAAGACAGAGAAAGCAAGGGAATTCATAGAGCAAATTAAGGAATGTTCACAATCAGAATTGGCTGACAAGTCGATTGTAGGAAGCCTCATGAATGAGCTAACTACAAAGAAATTTGACTGGTCTCAGCCAAACCATGATCATGTGACACACATGTCTAATCTGGCAGCAAAGTTAACGACCTTGGGAATGGAGGTGCATGAGCAGTTCTTGGTCCAATTCATCATGAACTCTCTACCTCTTGAGTTTAGCCAGTTCCAGGTGAATTACAACACCATTAAGGATAAATGGAACTTTAAGGAATTAAAGGCTATGCTAATTCAAGAGGAGGGGAGATTAAGGAAGATGAAAGATCAAGTTGCTAACCTCGTTGGTCATGGAAATGCCAGTAGCAGCAAAAGAACATCAAGTAAGAAGGACAAAAAGAATGCCAAGAACTTCGTGAAAGGACCTCAAAGTCAAATCCAGAAGGAAAAGAAGTGTTTCTTTTGTAAGCAAGTAGGACACTTCAAAAAGGATTGTCCTAAAAGGAAGGATTGGTTCGACAAGAAAGGTAAACATTATAGCTTTGTTTGCTATGAAATGAATCTTGTTGAAGTTCCTAATAATACTTGGTGGTTAGATTCTGGTGCTACTACTCATGTGTCTCATATTAAACAGGGATTCAGTTCGATCCAGCCCATAAGAGGACCTGAACAGTACTTGTTCATGGGAAATAGGATGAAGGCACGAATAGAAGCAATTGGGACGTATAGATTGATCTTGGACACTGGAAGTCATGTGGATCTTGAAGGATGTCTCTATGTACCTGAGTGTGCTAGAAATCTTGTTTCTTTAAGTAGGTTGGACAATTTAGGTTTTAGTATTAAGGTTGCACATGGTGTTTTCACATTGTACCGAAATGATTACTTTTATGGTAGTGGTACTTTATTTGATTCACTTTATAAGTTCAACCTTGATGCAAAGTTTTCTGAATCTCTATTTAATGTTGAAAGTCGAGGCATTAAGCGTAGCGCAATTAATGAAAGTTCTGCTTTCTTGTGGCATCAACGACTAGGTCATATTTCCAAAGAAAGAATTAAAAGATTAATAAAGAATGAAATTCTTCCTCAATTGGATTTCAGTGACTTAGATGTATGCATAGACTGCATTAAAGGAAAGCAGACGAAACATACTTTAAAGAAACCAGCCACAAGAAGCACTCAGCTTCTTGAGTTAATACACACCGACATATGTGGCCCTTTCGATGCTCCTTCATGGAGTGGCGAAAAATATTTCATCACATTTATTGATGATTACTCACGGTATGGATATACCTATCTACTGCATGAAAAATCTAACTCTGTGAATGTCCTTGAGGTATTCATTGACGAGGTGGAAAGGCAGTTAGATAAAAAGGTGAAAGTGGTGAGATCTGATAGAGGTGGTGAATTTTATGGAAAATTCGATGAAAATGGACAATGTCCTGGTCCATTTGCAAAGTTACTTGAAAGTAGAGGCATATGTGCACAATACACTATGCCTGGTACTCCTCAGCAAAATGGTGTAGCTGAGAGGCGGAATCGTACTTTAATAGAAATGGTTAGGAGCATGTTAAGTAATTGCACTTTACCCCTTTTCGTTGTGGATATATGCATTAAGAACTGCAACGTATGTGCTGAACCGGGTTCCTAGTAAGGCAGTTCCTAAGACCCCTTATGAATTGTGGACGGGAAGGAAACCTAGTTTAAGACATCTACGTGTTTGGGGCTGTCCAGCAGAAGTAAGGCTATATAATCCACATGAAAAGAAACTTGATTCTAGGACTGTCAGTGGATCTTTCATTGGCTATCCTGAAAAATCGAAGGGGTACACATTTTATTGCCCTAAGCATAGTACAAGAATTGTTGAATCGGGTAATGCTAGGTTCATTGAAAACGGTGAAACTAGTGGGAGTGGTGAACCAAGAAAGGTGGACATTAATGAAGTTGAGGTTGAAGTTTCTTCACCTACAGTTCCACCTGAGGTAGTTGTTCCTATTGTTGCATCAAAGTTTAATAACACAATAGAACAACATAATGATGTACCAGTTCCTCTAGCTGAAAGTAATATTGATGAACCTGTCATAATTCAAGAAGAGAATGGTGAACCACAAATACCTTTAAGGCGATCTGGAAGAGAAAGAAGATCTGCCATTTCAACCGATTATGTGGTTTATACTATTGAAAATGAATGTGACTTAAGCATGGATGATGATCCGATCTCATTCAAAATGGCCATGGAAAGTGACAATTCTGAAGAGTGGTTAGATGCCTCAAAAGAAGAGATGAAATCTATGAGTGATAATCATGTATGGGACTTAGTAGAGTTGCCTGATGGTTTAAAAACCGTTGGTTGTAAATGGGTCTGTAAGACTAAACGTGACTCGAAAGGTATACCTGAAAGACGTAAATGTCGCCTTGTTGCTAAAGGTTTCACTCAAAAAGATGGCATTGACTATAAAGAGACATTCTCTCCTGTTTCAAAGAAGGATTCTCTTAGAATTGTTTTGGCTTTGGTGGCGCATTATGATCTTGAGCTTCACCAAATGGATGTGAAAACCGCCTTTCTGAATGGAGATCTTGAGGAGGAAGTATATATGGACCAACCGGAAGGTTTCGTGGTCGCAGGAAAAGAAAATTTGGTGTGTAAGCTGAGAAAGTCAATATATGGACTAAAGCAAGCTTCTCGACAGTGGTATATAAAGTTTAGTGATACCATTACGTCATTTGGTTTTGTGGAGATCATTGTTGATCGATGTATCTACATTAAAATCAGTGGGAGTAAGTTTGTGATTTTAGTCCTATATGTTGATGATATTTTGCTTGCTGCAAATGACATGGGTATGTTACATGATGTGAAAAAGTATCTCTCTAAGAACTTTGAAATGAAAGATATGGGTGAGGCATCTTATGTGATCGGGATAGAAATCTTTCGAGATAGATCACAAGGACTGTTAAGTTTGTCTCAGAAAGGATATATCAATAAGATCTTAGCGAGATATAAAATGGAAAAGTGCTCTGCAGGAATAGCTCCAATTCAGAAGGGGGATAAGTTCAGTAAAATGCAATGTCCTAAAAATGAATTGGAGCGTAAAGAAATGGAAAGAATTCCTTATGCATCAGTGGTTGGGAGTTTGAACTATGTTCAAACATGCACTCGACCTGATATCAACTTTGCTGTTGGAATGTTGGGTCGATATCAAAGTAATCCCGGAATGGACCACTGGAAAGCTGCAAAGAAGGTTCTCAGGTACTTGCAAGGCACCAAAGAGCACATGCTTACATATAGGAGATCTGATCAGCTAGAAGTCATTGGATATTCAGATTCAGACTATGCCGGATGCGTTGATAGCAGAAAGTCAACATTTGGCTACTTGTTCCTATTAGCTGGGGGAGCAATATCATGGAAGAGTGGAAAGCAGTCTGTCATTGCTACTTCCACTATGGAGGCTGAATTTGTGGCATGCTTTGAGGCCACAATTCATGCATTATGGCTGCGGAACTTTATCTCAGGGCTTCGGATTGTCGACACTATAGCCAAGCCGCTGAGAATTTACTGCGATAATTCTGCAGCAGTCTTCTTTTCAAAGAACGACAAGTACTCGAAGGGTGCTAAGCACATGGAGCTAAAGTACTTATCTGTTAAAGAAGAAGTTCAGAAACAGAGAGTGTCAGTTGAGCACATAAGGACGGACATGATGGTAGCGGATCCGCTAACTAAAGGTTTACCTCCCAAGGCGTTCAATGGCCATGTAGAACGTATGGGTATTATAGATAAGGCTTTGCTATTTTAGTTATGGGATGCTCATTGTGTATTTGACACAGAGAATTCACTTAAAGATTATGTTTCTGATTTATTAATTATGTTATCATTAAAATATGTGTATACACTTATGGTTTGTAGATAACATATTGTTTGGTTTGAGAAATAAAGTTTCTTCTCATATAAAGATTAATATAGAATTAAAATTGATTTGTGATACATGGAAGGGACTATGCCGGTTAAATGACATACAACCGCCATGATTCGATCAATTTTAATTTTAGTAAAGATCAAATGAACTTGATATAAAAGTGCACATTAAAGTTATTAAACTCTTAAGTTGATACAAAGGTCAAGTGGGAGAATGTAAGAATATTTTATATTCTATATGACCTATGTATCTATTGATTTAATACAAAGTTCAAGTTCATATTATTGTTTTATATTCTAATATAAAAGACGATACCGTGATGGATCGGTTTCGATTAATGAATTAGAATACGGGTGTATTGATAACCCTCCTACTTTACCTTATATTTATTAGTGTTCTTATTCTCTTTATCATAGTAATAATAATGGAACATATTACTATAATATTTAATATATATTACGAAGTGGTGTGATTAAAAGAACAGAGAGGTGTGTTGGTTACACACAACCTTTTGGCTAATATATAAAGCCTCGTACGTTGTTTTATACGTATGTGAAAGTCTCTCTAAAAACACACCATAAAGTTATTATCATAAGGAGAGATTAAGGAAGATTTTGTGATTTCTTGTCCATCAAGAAAATCACCAAAAAGAAGAAGGTTAAAGAGGAGAACATCAATTGGTGGGATTGCATCCAAGCATGGATCAAGGTTAGTCTTTCTATCTTCTTTAGAAACATATTAGGATTGAATTAAGACAAATCTAAATTAGGTCTTGGCATTGAAATAGATTAACATTGTATTTATCTTTGGACGTCCTATTTAACTTTAGTCCGAGGATCTTGCCAAGACAATGATGGTTTATTCCATCCTCTTACTCTTTTCTCTTACCAGCTTATTACTCCCCCCCCCCCCCCTGATGTTGGATAGCTGGATTAACTCTCGCAATACGTTTTCTTGGCCACTAAATAGATCACTCATATTTGGCTCAAGGTATTTCATTATTGTGGGAGATCATATCCAACATATATTGCCATCCTCATCCTTTTCTAAGGATCCATCTTAGACGCCACATATATTTGTGGTGTCTTATTCAAATATCTAGAGATGATGTCTGGCTCATGACCCGTAATATTTGAGATGGGAATATATGTGCTCACTTAAATGGCCTGATGCTTATTAGTTAAGATGCATGTAAATTCGTGTGTCCCCAAACCTTGGACTGAAAGTTTGGACCTATGGGTAATGGCCAATGCAAATTTCTAAAAAGGATTCAGCCAAGCTATATATAGTATGGACATGTGAATGTTTGTCCTCACTGCCCCCTCATGGACATACTATGATCTTTAAGTGCTTGGGACATTATGGCCTAATGAGTTTCCCTTGTGTTCATGCTACATACGTGAGATTCTATGGGATAACTGTTTGTGCCATTATCAATTTCGCATCATGTTTTGGACCAGGATGGCCAATCCGGTCATGCCATAAAATGTATAATTCCGTGGATATACCATTATGGTTACCATGGCTTTTGCCTTTATCATACTGAATCTAGATCAATAAAGAATTCAAGTATAGGTCTTGGGTATTTTTCATAATTCTGAAGGAATTTTTGTTTCCTTATAACCCATTATATCATTGTGGAAACCATTCTTATATCTCTATATTTTATAATTTCAATGGGTTTCTCTGGGTGAATATAATGTATACCATACCTGCAATTTTTTCTCTTATTTCTTTGGACAATTTAATTAAAAGAAATCTTTTCCTTTGCCATTAGTTTAATCCAAATGGGCATATCAATTTTTCTTATTGTTTACGTCCATGTATATGTCCATGTACCACAAATTGTTCTACACTTACCCCCCCATGAATATACAATAGCATTAAAACTTTGGACATGAACTCATTAGCATTATCAAGATTTTACTTATCTCTTACGACGATATTAAAAGAATCATTTTTATCTTTTTCCCATGGTTTCACTATGAAACCATTCATTCACTCTTTAAAATGAAGAAACTTTTGGTGATTTATTATTATAGATTTTATTATACTTACTAATTTTGGATTTATAGATATAATTTTGAAAATTTCAGATATGAAATTTAATTTAAAACTTTTATTCATATTCCAAAAAGTCACAAAAAATCACAAAACAAGATATCGAAATCAACTTGATTTTCTTAGACAATTATAAGTCTCATATTCCATAATATTTTTTATTTTATGATCAAAATCGTTCTCATCATCTTGGATCATCATGTGGACTTCAGGATTCTTCTCTTTCAAACTCTCTTGGTACACATCAACTAGATGCTTGGAAGTCCTGCAATACTTATACCAATGATTACTCATTCCACAATTATTGCACACTTATTTTGGTCGAGTGCTGTGGTTAAAAAGAGATACCACAGCCTCTGCCTCTTTCACGGCCATAATTAGACTGATGGTTACGTCCATAATGGTTCTCATGCCGACTCGGCCATATGGGTTTCCTCGACCTTATCCACATCTTTGCCTTTTTCCACGGCCTCGTCCGTGTTGGTTATTATGTTGGACGTGGTTAGTTTATTTTATTTGCATTTTTCGGCTACATGTGCATCTAGCAGTGCAGTTGATCCATAAGGTCTCAATTATCATTTGTAACTCATTATTTTGCTCAATAAGCAATAAACATTTGCATATGTCTTAAACCCTTTTCATGTTATTGTTGTTGCAATAATACATTGCTCGTGTGGAAGGTATAAAATGTTTCTTTCAACATATTCTTATCAGTCACTTCCTCACCACATAATTTCAATTTAGAAACTATTCTAAATAGGACTGAGTTATACTTATCCACGAACTTGTAGTCCTGGATCCTGAGATTCCTGGATCCTGAGATTCCTTAATCATACATGAGCTTTGGTAAGATCACCATTCTTTGGTGATCATATCTTGATTTCATTCTCTGTTCAAAGGTCTAACGGATTCTCAATAATGAGACTCTCAACAAGATGATGGTAAATATTTAAGATAGATCTGCATCTATCTTTCTTACTTGTTATTATTATCCTCGATGATACATTCACTGAGTCCCTTAGATTTCAGGATAATCTTAGTATCCAATGCTCATTTTAAATAATTATCTCCAAAGAGATTTAGGGCTGTATATCCAAGGTTGCTGATTTTCGACATCTTAGAAATAAGTACTTCATACTTTTAGAAATTACATATCTACATTTATATATGTCACACGGACCAAAGAAAAAGAAAATTCTAACAAGTATTATATGCAAACAAGATGATCAGGTTATAATGCGTTATTGGTCACACGACCAAACGAATATGATGCTTTCAGTTCATGTAATCATGCATGATATTGCTAATAACTCACACGGCTAAAACAGGATAATTTCAAGCAATATCAATCATAACAATTTCTTCTAATGATCATCATAAATGCAAGCCACATGGCTAATGAACAATCGTAAAACAGTTTATATATGCAATTCATTTTAAACATGCCTCTCGGCCAAAGCAAGCAACTCGGCTAATTCAGATTTTATCAGCTTATATATTTTTCTAAGTGATTTATGAATCATGAACCTCAACTAATATTCAATTCAAATAATCAAGATAAATCAATTGGTTTTTATCAAGGATCTAGCAATCCTAAACATCAAATGGGAAATTTCACATATTATTAAGCAAAAGGAAATTACAGAAAAAAAAATATATATATTCTGGACAGATTAGGGTTTTAATCAAAACTATCAATCCCTAATCAGTTTAATTCGATTTCAAACAGATTCAGTGTTCACAATATGCGATCAGATTTATCAAGATAAGCAATTATCAATCGGATAAAAAAAAATTAGGGTTTGAGAAAATTCAATCCTAATTGGCTCTATTCACTCAATCAATCAAACAATCAGGTTCGGATATAACACAATAGTAATTCTAGCAACCTAATCAGGTTTAATTCTAACAATCCTAAGCAGACTAAACGATTCAAAAAAAAATAACATCAATAATCAATTTCAGATTTTATCAAGCAATAATATTTCAAGCGATCAAACAATCAATCAAAACAATTCAATCAGATTAAAATAATTTTTAGAGTTTATGAAATCGATCAGATTTAGTTTTAGGGGGTTGATTGATTTCTCAGGGTTTCGATTTGATCATTCAGATCAAAGAGTTTTTCGAGATTCAAAACTATTGCGGTTTTGAGTTTAGTTGATAAATCAATCTCTATTGGACTTGATGCAATGAGCTCCGATTTACTCATGGGGTTTTGGGATCTATTATCTTACGGTTTTAATTAAGGATTTTGCAAATTTTAATCTGGTCATAGCCTTTATCAAACAATCAGATTCAGTGCGGGTTCTCTTTTATGGTTTTAGGAATTTACCTCATATTTTTCAGAAGGGTTGATCGGTCTGTCGGTTCATCTGGATGTGGTTTGATCGTCTATCGGGTGCTGATCAGTATCGGCTTGTCGGACTGGTGTATCGGGTGTTGTTGCCTCGTCGGATCTCAGTACGTCAGTATCGCGTGCTGATCGTCTATCGCAGGCAGTATCGAGCCTGTTTGGGTGAGTATCGCGGACAGTCGGAACTACCAGGTGAATCAGCTGATCAACTCGGACAGGATGATGATCGGATTAAACTGATTTTCTGATAGGATTGGTCACGACCAGAGAAGAAAAGGAAAAAGGAAAAGTATTTAGGGTTTAGGGTTTAGGTCACCGGCGGCTAGGAGAAATTTTAGGGTTTAAGATTTTCGATTTCAACTCAGGGTTTATCAGAACTCTCGTGCTGATAATGTGTTGTAAATCAGTGGGGAAAGTTATATGTTATCCATGACCAATGATTCATTATATATACAAATAGACATCATAGTAAAAAGGAAATTGTCATAATTTATAATCCTTAAGATAAATGGAAAACTACTACAACTAGGAAAAGGAAAACACAAGTACACAAGTTAAAAGGAAACTGCTAAGGATAAAGAAAAGATATGCAACCGCCTTGGTCATCTGGTACGGGCCGGTTTGGCTTGGTACTTGCCGGTTTGGTATGGACCGGTTCAGGCCGGTTCGGACCGATTATGGGATGTCCACCTTTATGGTTTATAACAACAATGGTTTTTTCAGAAGAAAAAAGAAAGCAGCCCCTTTAGTGGTTTACTACAGTAGACTAATGTCGAGTGTTGAACTTGAACCAATTTGGGCTATGAAATGTTGAGTTTTGTTATTTATTATGGTATTTCTAGTTATTGTCATAACTCAAATAACACTTGGTAGTAAACTTAAATAAATTCGATTTTTGACTATCTCAATAAATAACACCTGAACCCGACAAAACAAATCAGCCCGAGAGTCTGATGCTCTGATCGATCTACCGGATGGTCCACCTATCAAGTGGAGATTTAAGAACCAAGAAACTCTTCTGTTTGTACTTGGTTGTTTTTTTGGAGGTTGTAGGTCAATATTAGGGTGTCGCGTCTCCTTTTGTTGATGTAGACCGAAGAAGTTAACTTATCAATCTTTCCTTATTTTTTAGAGGTCTTATAGGTTGGAGATAAAATGTTGTGGAATCACTCCTCTATATTGATCATATAGTCTTAGAACTTATGTTTACTTGTTCATCACAAGTGAGTGATAATATACATGCATTGCATGACTAATCTTGGAAAAGTACTACCCTCCTAGCAAACAACAATTTGATTCTATGGAAGTGTTTTGAACATATATATTCAGACTTAAAACCAATGTTTTGTGTAAAATACTGATTGCGTGTGATTAGTTTCTGAAAAGGGACTAAAACAAATTACGGTTAAACGTATTCTTTCCGTACAGTTTTGTGTTCATAAGTCTAAGGTAAATAGTGATGAACATTCTTTTCTAAAGCTAATTAATGTAAATATAATTTATCTCTCTTTTTAGTGGAAAGTTACTTTCGCCGGTATTTAAAAAATTAAATCTTGACTATCCAAATAAAGGTTTTCAACTATAAATTTTAAATTTACTTTGATTAGAATAAAGTTTTCTTGTAAATGTAAAATAAAGTAGTTTCTTACATAAATAACTTATGTTGTGTACTCAAATTCACATATCTAAATTGGTCTACGACAAAATTAAGAAAAGCAACACTCAGCCACTTACAGCCTACGGGCACGGCCTAAGTTTTTGGTTTGTTAATTTAGTGCAAGAGTTAGAACTTTTTGTTTATGTGGGGATGGATTATGGATAATATATATATGATCTCAAAACATAATCATGGCAAACGGAATTGGGCGGAACCCTATTTATGATCGATAATTATAATATCAAATGGATATCCTAATCATAGTTCTTGTCTTCTTGACCTAGGAAATAAATCTCTTATAATTGTGTGTTTTAAATAGAATTTGCACATATATATATATATATATATAGAACTCAGCATATACAATAATTACTGTATATGAAGGTACAAGAGAGTAATAGCATAGTAACAATTTTAATGATGTACCTCATAACTGGGCTTAATACTCCTTTTCTATGTGTTTGGTTGAATGATAGTCATAAAAGTAAGACTGGAGTTAGTTACCTCAATGGTACATTTTCATAAAAGTCACCACCGACTTGCATGTATGGTTCGAATACCCGTAGCAAAGTTAAAAAAGTGAACAATATACTCTAATGTAAAATTTTATTTTTTACTCCAAAACAAAATAAAAGTGAGTATAGAGTAAATATGTTCAAATTCTACTTCATTTTTCACTCCATAATGGAATGATGAACAAAAAAACTATGGAATAAACTTCATTATGGAGTAAAATATAAAGTTAGGTTGGAGCAATATTTATTTCATAATCATTTTTACTCCATTTCAGAGGAAAAAAAGGAGTATGAATAGAGATGCCTTTATGGAATTTAAAGTTTTGTCTTGATCTCATGTTTTTTTTTCATGTTGGTGTGTAAATGTTTGCTAGTTCAAATACTGGTGTGTTAAAGAAATTTCTTTTGAAATATCAAAGAAATTAGTTCATCTGCCACTGCCAGAAACGAAGCTTCAGAAATAGAATTCGATAGTTTATTATGTGTATATAAATAGGTGGTTCTCAGAGAATATAGGTGTCATTGTCTTCATCACCCGAATTTAAACTTGCATACAATATACCACTGAAAAACTAATATATACTTTTGTGAACTTTCATACCTATTATATATATAGATATATACTTTTTAGCAGCGAAGAAATTGATATTCCTTGTTCCAGCTAATCCACCAGAATTTGAATTAAAATACTGTATGATCCAATTATAAGTAGGGGTGGGCGTTCGGGTACCCATTCGGGTTCGGTTTAGGTCCAATCGGGTTTCGGGTTTTCGGGTTCAAAAATTTCAGCCCCATTCGGATATTTCTAAATTTCGGTTCGGGTTCGGTTCGGATCTTTGCGGGTTCGGTTCGGGTTCGGATAACCCATTTAAATAATTTTAAAAATTTTAAAATTTATTATATACTTTAAATTTCTCAAAATCTATAAACAAAGTACATATTTCATATAAATTTGAATAGCATATGTCAAAATATATAAAATTAACCTATAAATTGGTTTATTTTGAAAATTTCGATTGAGAATCAATAGATATTTTAAATATTTTTGGTGTTTTGAGTATACTTTAGCTATTTTAGACATGTATGTTTGACTATTTGTATATATTTTTTAAGTATTTTGGATTACTAAAAAGTATTTATATACTATGAATGTTTTCAATATACAATAAATCTAAAAATAGTTAATATATATAGGTATATAAATCTATTTCGGATATATTCGGGTACCCGAAATACTTCGGTTCGGGTCGGGTTCGGTTTCGGTTTTTTAAATACCAAAAAATTGAACCCATTCGGATATTTAATCAATTTCGGTTCGGGTTCGGTACTACTTTTTCGGTTCGGGTTCGGTTCGGTTCTTCGGATCCGGGTTTTTTGCCCAGCCCTAATTATAAGTCCGCGTAATCCGAATTTCCGGTGCATAACCAAAAATTAATTAACCAAATTATTAATCCAAATATCTCAGCTAAAATCATCATCGGTACTCCACAAGCATGCATAGTGGCTTCCCCTTGAGTCTCTGCCTTCCCTGCAAAATATTAATTTCCCACCTCATAAGGAATTAAATGTTACACCAATATAAAAGATCTCAAATTTATTATTTCGAATATAATGTATTAAATTTCACGACAGCAAACCTTTAATTCGGGTAACTCGATCACGCGTGCACATTCCACAACTTCTGCCCCAACCCTCTCTGACACGGTCCAAAAAGATTCTATCAATCTGTTAGGTTTGATATTAATCACTCAGCTGTATATTTTTAATAAAGCATGGCGAATTTACCGAGCAAGTTAATGGCAGCACAGAGAGTACCGCCGGTCGCAATTAGATCATCAACTACCAAAGCTCGGTCTCCAGCCTCAACGGCTCCTACATGCATCTCTAGCCGGTCATTCCCGTACTCCAACTCGTATTCTTCAAATATTGTTTCACCTATTTACATTTTACGCCGTGTAACCATAAACTATTTGTTATAATTTTAAAATTGTCTGAAACAAAATACTATGATTAGTTTTAAGAAGTTAACGAACCTGGCAATTTCTTGGGTTTACGGAGAGGAACGAACTTTGCTCCAATGGCTAACGCTATTGGTGGACCGAACAGGAATCCACGAGCCTCTATTCCTGAAAATGACAACAGCAGTGGTTTTAATGGTTATGTCATTTAGCAAAGAAGTCTAATTAAGTTGCATAAATATTTCAACTACGTCTTATCAATCTTCGATGCAAACACAACTACGTGTTGTTATTAAGATGTCATAGAGTCTTATTAATAAAATTGGTTTAGAAGAAAAAGTGAAAGGATGACACAATCTGTCCCAACAACAAACCCAATAGACAGATTCCATAGCACTAACGCGAAAGATACGGTCGAATGTTACTAGTTGTGAAGCCTATCTATATCCCAACAACAAACCCAATAATATGTTTTATCTTATTTTATACACTGACATATTTCACACAAAAAAAATGATTGAATATTATTCAACTATATTTTTCTTAATTGTATCATGTCTCATTAGCCATGTGCTGTGCACATATAAGCACATCCTTGGACACGGTTTTTATGAAAATATTCAAATAGAAGTTCCTAATGGAAATGTTGAAACATTACATATTCATTGAGTTTCATGGTTTTCCACTGATAGAATTTGGTATATATCAAATGAGTTTGTATTACTTTAATCGTTTTCGTTTTAAATCTGTATAGACAAAAGGACATTGATTAAAGAAGGCAACTGAAAAAAGTATACAGATTTAAAAAGCAAAAGGAGATGATGTACTTCATCATACTTCACATCCACAAAACAGTAATAATATAATCTTTGGTACTTCATTACACAGAAGAAGAGAGACATAAAGAAAAAGAGAGAAGGGAAGAATTGGCCAAATCAATGATGATAGAAAAGAAAGAAAACCCAAATCAAGTTCTTTTGGGGCCAACTCTTTTAAAAAGGTTACATCCATCACTGAACTACCCATATATCCAAACAATACCCACCACACACACACACAAACACTTGCACTTTTTCACACTGGCAAGATCAACAATTATAAGCTTTAAAGAAAGTAGAAGAGTATATTTGATCCAAAGAAAGAAAGTAGAAGAGAATATGGGGTAAATCAACTTTTCTCTTATATGATTTGGGAGGAAGGATGATCCATGCAATCAATCTCATCCCATCACTCAGTCACTCACAAAGATTAGGTTTCAGAGAGAGTCTTGTCTCACAAAAAAGTCTGATGAAAGCAACGATATTAACGAAAATATTTAATTGTATGCATTTGCACTTGAAAAAGAATTCTTTTTACAACTGTGCGTATGTACGTAAATAAAACTGCAAACGTTAAATTAGCATGAATGGTATATTTTCTCTTTCCATATGTATCTGATTTTCTAATTTTGATAGTATATATATATTCTTTTTTTTGAAACCGATTTTGATAGTATATTATAATTAATTTCTTTTTATGATGTCAAAAGGGTATGTAATATTCTTTTTATTAAACAATATAATATGAATAAATGCAAACACAACCACATGCAAGAACAAGAACAACAGTTAATAATCGAAACAACTAGTTGAGCAGTAAGTAAAGTTATTAGAACAACCACTTCAAATAACAAACTTTGAGCTACCTAGTTTGTATATTAACAAGTATTTTCCATCAAATTACAATGGAAAGAAACCTTTAGACCGGAAACTATATGTTAGAGATTCCACTAATATTTGACTCCAGAAATTCCACTAATTACCACGCACCAAAAATAAACTATTAATCATTTAATTGTATAAAAGAACTCTAAATTAGCCTAGATTTCTCAGTAATGGGTTTCTTATATATATATATACGTCACTTAAATCATGACCTACCTACCTTTTCCCCGGAAAATCTTGAAAACAATAAAAAATTCGAGTTCACTCAATTCGGTCGAATCTCTTAAACAGTATATCCATCGAAATATTACACTACAATCAATGTTTACAAAATTAATAAAAAATCATGAATTTTAAATTAGAGATAATACCTGCAACCACTGAGATGTTCTTGTCTCTGTATCTCTCAACAAATAGATCAATTGTATCTTTGAAGGCTTTCGGATCCAACAACACTGTTGTTATGTCTTGAAACATTATTCCTGCAAGTTTTTTTCTTTTACTACCCTTCGTTTTCGATATTGCTCGTACTGTTTTTTTTTTTTTTTTTGAAAAAGGTGTTTTATTTTCTTTTGAAAGAAACGATTCTCAAGTTACTATTTCATCGGAAACAAAAACAGATTCAAGAACAACAACACTGTTCATGGACAGTCCAAAATCTTATTAAAAATCAAACATTATTTTCGACAGGCAAAGATTTAGAGAATTCAGCCCAAGAAACCTGCATTTTCTCGATGAAAAAACAACCAAGAAAAGTAGGGTTTTTTTACTAAAACCAAGAACACTAGCTTTCTATTGTAAGACAGACAACATTTTCTGCCAGAAGAATCAGAGCATGTAACGAACAAACAAAAACAGAGCAACTCCATAAACAAAAAACAAAACAGCAGCAGAAGATGATGAACTTACCTTTCTTGGGAAAATCTGGAACGACACGAATCTTAGTTTTGATTCCGTTGATACGAGGATCCTCTTCTTGCTTGTTTCCCGACATTGTCAACGAAGAACAGGAGATAAAGAAATTCACTGTGTTTCTTTCTCTCTCTATTTATTTTGCTGAAGGATTTTGGAAGAGGGAAAGAGAAAAGTGAAGCAGTCGTTATACACTTCCCAGTATTTGTTCTATGTGCTTATATAGAGTGTGCTTAAAATGTGTTTAAATCTCCAAATCTCTGTGTACAACTGTAAAGCCGATGAGATAGGGAAAAAAACCACTATAACTATTTTAATTATTACAATATGGAATTGTTATTAACTAATTAATTATCAATTTTATAATAAGCCACATCCTATTCCTTTTTAATTTGTCTTTTTGGATTTTCTTATAGAACATGTATATTTTCAAATAAGCTGGTCTAAATATGTTTTATTACATTAAAATAAAGGGATAATTTGGAAAATACCTTATTTAGGAATTGAAATTTGAAAAATACACTATCTCTAATTTCTTTTGAAAATTATACTTTCTTTAATATGAATTTACTTTCTACCCCAATTTAATATTTCAATAATTAATACATAAATTCGTAATTAATAATAATTAATAATTATTTATGTTTAAAATAAATATGTGTTTAAAGATAAATATGTTACAATAAAAAAGATATATTAAATAAAATTATGATTTGAGTTGAGTTTATCATGACGTTAATATAGATTTTAATTTATTTTGTTAACTTTAAAATAAATAAAATTTATTATTCAATATAATAAAATTTATAGATATATTAAAAAGATATGGGAAAGATATTATGTAGTTTAAAAATATATTATGCATATTCTCTAACGATTTTTCCTTTTTTCTAATTTTTTTTAAATATAATAAAATTGAGAAATATTAATATTGGGCAATTTGGTAAATTTATATATAAATAAGTGTATTTTCCAAAAGCTTAAATCAAGGGTGTATTTTTCAAATTATAATCTTATTGAAGTGCATTTATTCAAATTTTCCCTAAAATAAATTATATATGTTTCATGATTAAAATTAAGAATTTTATATCATCTCTAGATACCGGGTACTGAGTGGAACTATAATCCTTAAGATTTTTCTTAACTAGGTTTAGACACTAAGTTGGAGTCTATGCTTTTTATAAAATGGTTCGTGTTAAAATGATAAATTCTTACGTTAATAGATCAGAAGTTTAAGTTTTTATAGTGTTAATAGAATTAAAATTTGAAATTATACTTTAAAATTTATTGTTTTTAGGACTATTGAGTTTATAGTATTGTGATGTTAAGGTGATTGGTGATTTTGTTACTTTAATTTTCAATCTTCTAATTTTAAATGAAAGTATATAATATGTTCAAAAGGCTCATAAAAACTATCGAAATAAACCAAAATAATATAAACATTTAGGATATTTTAAAATCCTTCTAGTTTTTCTTTAATCTAAATATTATATTTTCCATGAATAATTTGAAAAATAATATAAATATTTAATTGAATAATATTGAAGTTTAAAATAAGATAAATATTATTTTTATATATGAATTACAGTAATTAACACATGATATAATATTAATTAAAATACAATAGAAATTATGATTTTAGTTTATTAGTATGGATTACTGAACGTGCATCTTAAACAGAATACACCTTTCTTTTTCTTTTCGGTGCAATGAATAAAAAAATGTTAAATTTTTTGTTTTAAACAGTGTTTTGACTAGTACAAGACATATCTATGTCACATTAATAGAAATGATCGAAGCGTTCTGAACGTGTCGTCCAAACATTCGTCTGTCTTGATTGTCTTTATTGGTTTAGCCCCAACAATACTCATGCTCGTTAAAGTAAATACAAAAAGCTTAGAAGGCAAAGTCGCCCTCCGTCGTTAGATTATCTCATAGGTATAGAGAGACAATTGGTCTGCTTCGTTATCTTATCTTCTTGATTAGAAATTTCGAATAAACTTAAAACTCCTTATCTTTTTTTTTTGTCAACGCTTATCTTTATTTGTTAGTTTCCAGTTTTCCATACAAATTATTAGAATAAACTTGTGGTTTGAGTTTCTCCAATTATATTTTATTCAAATGGAAAGAAATATACTACATTTCTGTACAAGTTGAGAAGTGAATTTCAACACCATATACAGTACCTAGCAAATTGAATTTTATGTTTGATTTTTTACGTGAACTGATACATTTTCTGAATGTCTTTATGCAATGAAATCGCCAATTTTTTCATCTCTATGTATAATACTAATTTCCAAAAACATATAGAGATGAGAAAACTTTCTATTGATTTTGTTTTATATTAATACGTAGCAAAGAAATTTAAAGAATATAAAATAATTATGAAAATATATCGACTCAAATAAATAATATCATTATGTACTAACTACTATTTTGATTTGGATATGTATATTTTTTTAAAGACGTGCTCAACCGTTCAACTAAAAATGACATGTTTTAAGATGTAAGATTCAAAATTTTCTAGCTAACTTAATATAATTTAACTTTAACAAGACGGATCAGTTTTTAACATACATTCTCTAGAATGAGAGTAAGACCATCTCCAATGTATTCTCCTATTTTTACCTCTAAAATGGAGGAACTCTATAATAGGGATGTGTTTTGATTCAATGTATTTCTCTAAAATAGAAAGATCTTCAAATATAGAGCAAAATATAGAGGAATGCTATTTTTTCCTCTATAAATAGAGTAAAAAATAGCAATCTCTATTTTAGAAGTGAAAATAGAGGTGGATTGGAGTAATTTTACCTTTAAATGCTATTATAAAGGTAAAAATAAAGAAAGGTTGGAGATGCTCTAACATAGTTACATAGATGTCATATGACAGAAAATATGCTTTTCCAAAAGTAAAATACACCATGAGTTTGTTATTCACTATTGAAATGTGAATTGATTGTTTTCAAAAATCATGTACTATGGCCAGACAGAAAATCTTAACAAATATCATCAACTAGTTCGAGCAAGATCCTTCAGATTTTTTATATTTTTTTTTATAAAGATCCTTCAGATTTAATTTGCCTAACTCTCGTATCTAAACACACTTTACTGCACAAACTCCAAGTGGGATTTTAGAATGGCAAATCCATATTACAGATTTTTTATCTGAGAAATTGAAAGCGATGTTCTTTTTTCTTTCTAATCTTAGATTTTATTTTATCTATTATAATATTTGTTTGGAGCTTTTAGTCAGGCCTGTCCAATGTCCATGGTCTCAAATAAGATAAAAAAGGTCACCACCTTTTGAATTTTGATAGGCCACTCCTTCAATTCGAATTTGCATATTAACAATATTACCCCCCTACCCGTCTTTTCGTTGTTATTCTGTCGATCTCGTCCATTATTGCACTAAATCTGGTGAACCATGCTCAGAATCTAACTTGGGACAAAGATGTCCAATGGCGTGATTCGTCTACTTTAATGACATTTTCTGAACTTCGAATCCCATAGAGATAATCAACAGTTTGATGAAAAAAATCATATATTATCGGCAGCAATAACGATATTTTTGCTGCAAAGGGTAGGCGGGATCTATTTTATTCGGTGTCCTAGATGATGTCTTGATTTCATATGACCAGTTTTGGTAAGCATATTGTGACTCCACTTTTACTTTTATACGAAAATAGTATATTTGTTACTTTTACTATTATTCTATTTTCTTAAATATATATATACCTACACATCAAAGAAAAAAATGAAAGTTTGAATTTAACTATTGTTATTTGATTAAATTTTATATTCACACCCCGTGTAAGTCTGCATTAGTAATTTAATTTAGTTTTTGTAATACTTTTTAATAATTAATATAATTTAGTTATACGAAATTGAGTTTAATGAATGTATTTAAAATATTATCTTATGTTTTTCCTAATTATATATTTTAAATTTTTTATACCTTTAGAATATTTACTTCTTAGATATTTATTATTATATTATAAAGGTATAAATTTCCTAGTATTGGTGTATTTATAATTTATTTTATACCTTTATAATAATTATTATTTCTATTTCTAGAGAAAAGAATCAAAAACAAACATTGGGAATGAGGTTGTAGAAAACAACGTATCGATTAATTAAAAACAGACACGAGAAAGTGGTAAAACTGATGTACTAATATATTATGGAGTGTACTATAATCGGTCGAATCAATTAGACGATCTCAAAATTTTGTGCACGACTGTTAGCTGTGAGCCACTAATGTTTTTTTTTTTTTTATTTCTAACAATTTCATATTTCTTTTTCATTATATTTTTTCTATATTATTTATCTTTCCAAACTTTTCCATATGGTTTATTTAGCTGAATGAAATAACAAATTGATTACTGGTTTAAAATGGAAGTAATGGAGTATTGGCAGGATTCAGATTGCGGTTATGGTTAAGCCTTTTCCTAGTGGCTACAAATAGCATATACTGGGGCGCAAATAGGTAAATGGTGTTTACGACTGGCTTCAGCGTTATTACTATGTAGACGTCGCCCTACTTTACTTTTACCGAAAACCCAAATCCACATATATATATATACTAGATATGAGCTCATTCGGTTTTTTAATGTTTTAATTTAATAAAATGAAAAATAATAAACTATTTTATTATAATTTTATGATTGTTTTTTACATATATTGTGAGATTTATTTTATAGTTAAAAAATAGATGTTACACGTAAGTTTAAGTTAATACATGTATTTTCTAATCATGGTTCATGGACGAATTGCTATCAAATTTGAACTTAGATTAAAGAACAAAACTATACACTTTCTTTTGAAAAAAGAAAAAAAAATTGAAAGTCAAATACCGTCAATTGAATCAATGACATATGTAAAAAAACTTCTTAAATACATTGTACAAATTAACAACAACGAAACTTCACTGATGCTGGTGTCAAACATATGTCCATTGGTAAAAAGCTGACGATCACGTAGTTCAGATTCAATATTATTATAAAACCATTATAATGAGTAAAATCTTTTTTTTGGCAAACATAAAAAGGATAAAAAACTATTTCACAATAATTCTTGGATTTTTCATTATATTGATGACTTATTTTGAGAATAGTAATCTGTTTTCTTCCATAAATTTTGATTCATATTTTTGTTTCAATAATCACGGTGTTTTAATACGCATCTTAGTTTTTTCTTGTTTTTCTTAACAAATACTTCACTTTTAATTATTTTTCAAAATAATATTAGTTATAGTTAATAACATATAAAACTGTGAACTCTCTATATTGTTTAAAACAAATTGAAAATAGCACAATCCAATAATAAATGTTACACAAAATCAATCAATATGTATTATTCATAGTCAACTAAATATCAAATATATTGTTAGATAAAATATCAAATTTGATTACTTTAGCTTCGATAGTGTGATTTTAACTTCTTTTTCTATATATCATATATTATTAAAAAATTTAATATATAATATTTTGTAGAAAATTATTGTTGTTATGTTTTAAAAAATCTAATGCTCTGTAGTTATAGTAATTTTTAATAGTGATGTCTATAATTGTAAAACATGACTTGACAAATATAGACAATATCTTTTAATTTTTGACTTTACTCTTGTTGACATTAATTAGATAGCAAACTCATACAAGGAATGCATCTTTTCAATTTGAAATACCATCTTGCATATGTTGGTCTTGGAATAAAAATTCATTTTCCCCCATAATTTTCAATTAGGATTTTTTGTTTCAATTGCCTAGGTCTTCTCTTTGATTTAAATTCTTTAGAAGTATGACCTACAATAGCATAACCAATTTTCTTATTAGCATGGAAAAATATATTTTTCACGTAACTTTCGGTTAAGATTTCTGCTTCAATAATTAGTAATCTTATATATATGTGAATAGTTGTAGTTTCTTTTGGTTTATGATTTTTGTAAAAGGAAATTAACTATTTGAATAAGAAAGATGATTATTTATAAAAAAACTATTTGAAATTATTATTCTACATATATATTTTTATTAGGATTTGAAGAAAGAAAAACTACTATTAAACATTTGTTTACAATTTTCTTCTGTTCAAGATTATAGAGAAGAACAACCACTATCAAATATTTTTTACAATTATATTTTATTATATATATATATATATATATATGTAAATAGTTGTAGATTAATAATATTTTGTTTAGGAATTTAAAAACGGAAAATTACTATTAATAATACTTATAGTTTCTTTATAACAAAATTTTTTTTCGTTATTATCTTAATTAATATACATGTTATTAATTATGAGATGAATTAACACATGTCACAATCTTAGATATATAATCGTCATGTGTCGCAATCATGTTAATTAGTAACTTTGAAGAACCAAGCTTTATATAATAAGATATATATATATATATATATATATATATATATATATATATATATATATATATATATATTAAAGATTTTCTTAATTAAAATAAGGATTTTTAACATTAAAACCCCTCGACTAAGTTTGTTTTGGATAAAAACCCCAAAACTAAGTATTTAATGAAATAATCCTCAAACTAACTTTATTTATTGAATTAAACCCTAGCCGGTCATAATTACCTTTAATTCCGGTAAATCATTAGTTTAAGGGTTTTTACATTAACTAATCATAGTTGAGGGGGTTTACCTTTAAAAATTAATAAAAAAAAACAAAAAATCCAAAATATAACAACATTTTCTAAAAATTAGTAACTTTAATTTTCAAAATTAGCATTTTGAAGAACTTCTGTAAATATATGAGTCTGATTTTTTTTTTAAATAAAATTGTATATGTATAAATTAAAAATGTGGAATCTCAAAAAATATAACAAAAATTGTCTAAAGCTTTGAAATAAGAACACAAAATCTAAAATATAGTAACACTGTCTAAGAATTTAGTAAGTTTAATTTTCAAAATTAGCATTTTTTTAAATTTCTGTAAATAAATGACTTTGATTTTTTAACATCAAAATTATATATGAATAAATTAAAAATGTAAAACCAAAAAAATATATATATTATTACATTTTTATTAGATAAGATATAATTTTTATTATATTTTCTTGTCTTAAAAAGTTTTAATTTTAAGATAATTTTTATTACAGGTAAAGCTTTAGACAAATTTTGTTATATTTTTTTGGATTTCACATTTTTAATTTATACATATAAAATTTTTATTTGTGTTTGCTGACAAAAGAAATAAAATTTTTTTATTATAAAACAAATCAGACTCATATATTTACAGATTTTTTTTAAAAATGCTACTTTTGTAAATTGAAGTTACTAATTTTTAGAAAATATTATTATATTTTAATTTTTTTGTTTTTTATTTTTAATGGTAAAACCCCTCAACTATGTTTAGTTAATGTAAAAACCCCTAAATTAATTATTTACCGGTATAAAGGTAATTATGACCGGCTAAACTTTAATTCACTAAATAAAGTTAGTTTGGGAGTTATTTCATTAAATACTTAGTTTGAGAATTTTTACTCAAAACAAACTTAGTTGAGGGGTTTTAATGTTAAAAATCCTTAAAATAAAGACACACAGAAAGTTTACAACACAAAACAAAAAACAAAGTTGAGAAGAATATGAACATACACTTAATCCATTAAAACATAAAGTTTAGTTAAGAGTTACGACCATCACGGATATGCTCCTACAACTCCAGTTACTGCTGAAACTCTTCATTTTTTATGTAGGCTATAAAGTGCTACCACCTCGAAATTGTTTAGAAGCATTTCATAACAATTTCATAACTATCAAAGATCTCACCCATTAAAAAAAGGTTTTACTTTTTTATTAACCAAAGAAGTGAGGAGTTGAGAGGAACTCAACACCCAAGGCTAGCTCCAATGAATTTCCCTTTCAATAGTGCAGAAAAGTACAGGACGAAACTCATAATCTCACTGGATCAGAAACAAAAATTGGTTGTTAAATCTCTTCTCTATAGCTGGTGAGATTCGAACCTGACACATCTATTCTTAAGACATAAAGTATTATCAGCCCATGAATATTTTCTGCGTATGGTTCTGAATAATCTTCAATAAGCCAATGATGATTAACCAATATTATATGACTGGTAGAGAAAAGAGAACCAAGATCACAAGCATAAATGAAGATTTGGGCCTCTAAATTTATCTACATGTGTATCTATGTTTATTGTGTGTTCTTCTGAAAAAATAAATTATGTTTGTAATGTGCAAATGTCGCATGGTGATAAGCTGAATGTCTCAATGTTAGATTGCTGTATTGTTCTAGTGTCTTTAGTTCCTCATCATTCCCAACGGTGATTGCCTGACTGGGTTCGAGCACATGTAATGGTGCTCAAACTTTTGTTTAGACAGCACATGTAAGAAATTTTGCAGATGAAGTTTTATATGACATGATAAAACCAAGAAGTGTCCGTAAAGTGGTTTAGTGATATCTTGCATATTTGCATTTTTTTATCCATTCAATCATAAACATTTTCATCATATAAATTAGGATTTAGACATGTTTAGGTTGCATTTTGCATACATGAGGTATTGGAGTACCACATGAAGTCATTAGAGACATTTGGATGCATTTGGAATTCAAAATAGGGGTTAAAGGTGATCTTTGGACGAGCAGTGTGTGAAGCGACCCCTCGGAATGACTATGTGACATCACTCCAGCCGGAGCGACCTCAAGAACAATCTCCAGAGCGACACCATGAAGTCGCTCGCGTCTTTATCACTCCGGACAGCCGAGGTGACGTGGTGGAGCGACACGCGCTGCACATTGTCTGCTGGTCAAACTTATGTTTTATCAAAGATCTTTTTGCAATTTATTTTGGACGTTTTATAATTCTTTTTTAAACACAGACGTTTTATAATTCCTAAACCTAAGTTTAAGTACTTTTTGTAGCCACCTTTGGCATATCCATTTTTTATTTTTGGAGAAATATACAAAACTCTCTTGAAAAGTTCATCTCTTTGATCATTTCATTGTTATGTTCTTGTGTTCTTGTTAATTATTCTATCTATCTCTATATGATTAATCTGAAATCCACCATGGATTTAACAGGAATCATGGAGATTAGTGAGTAATCACCATTTGAATCCATAAGTTAGAGAGATTAAGGGTAAATAGGTTAGTTCTAGGATATTTTAGTGTAGATCATTCTTTTTCCTTGCTAGTAGAGTATTCAGAATGCATCTTTTGAGTTGACCACTTAAAAGTTGATCTTTAGGCATTTTCTACCTAAAAGGTGTTTGATGAAATGGCTGAGACAACTCTTCTAGGCTTTTAGTACACTTTGCCAAAGATATTTGTTGTTAAAGGTGCTAAGATGGCTAACAGACTCGTTAGTAATGATTGCTTTCATATTATTCAACCAAAGACATTTGATGTTTGAGATGTGTTAGCAAATAAGCATCCATCTAGACATAGAGCTTGCTTAGAATCGTGTATATGCTTAAAGTTGATAGTTTGATTGATCATTTGCATTCCTTAGTTCGAAACTTCATCACCCTAGGTCTAATCCCTATGCCCATGAGTTATATTTTCCCTTAGTCAAGAAAATATTATTCTGTTATTGCATTCTATCATTAGTAGTAGTTTAAAACTATTCAAATCTCTGGTTACACTTATAGATTAAGTAGGCACTTGCATTTTCATTGCTTTAAATTTCTTAGAATTGGTTCGACAATCTTTATACTACATCATTTATCTTACCAGCCTTGAAAACTCCTAGCATCGTTTAACCTTGAGTATTGAAGGATTCTCTTGCTGAAATTATCTATGCAAGTTTTCGGACACCTCTGAGCTAACATTGATTCAAATGTTACCTGACAAAAGAAACCCCTAGACCTAAACCACAATTTTCATTCATTATCCAACAACTATATAGTATTAAACTAATTACTAATAATTACCAGGACTTGAACTGATTCAAGAACCATATGATCAAGAAGGGTAAAATACCCCAAACTTATCTTCCATTAAATATAAAATTTAATAACTATATATTTCTATTCAAAAAAAACCAAAACATAAAAATATAATGTAAAATTTTACCAAGAATCAAAAAGATCTTCTTGCCATAAATCAAACAACATGATAAAAATACATGTTTGTAAGTGTGTATTTAGTAACTCTAGAACTGGCTTACGTCTGAACTTTATTAACTTGAAAACGACATGAAGTAATCATTGTTTAAATCTGCCGATACAAATCTAGGAATATAGTTATGAAAATTGTAGATGTTGTCATCAACTTTGTTTCCATCTCTGTTTATCCACCGAAACTGCACTTTATCAAACTTCAACGACCACATTTTATTTCTCTCTTCCAATTGACTATCAAGATGAAGCATCTTATTATTAATAATTTCAATTGCCACTTTACAGTCTCCTTACTTTCTTAAATCCTTTGCTCCAACAGTTTTGCATCGCCATGACTAGACCTTGTAATTCACTGACTCTGTTTCCTGTAGCTTGTCCTGCTCCACAGAAATAGCCTTTTGAGTCCTGTATTATCCATCCAGCGATACTTGGCATGTTAAGATTGACAAAATAGCCATCAATGTTGCATTTTATCCAAGCATCTGGTGGGGGCGTCCATTTTTTTCGTCGAGAAGAGGTTTGAAGAGTAGCCGATAAACTCGTAGCAGTAAACTTGATACTTCCATGCCATTCATTTGCATCTTCCTGGCCTTGTTGAAGTATTCTCTTCCACTGCACTAATTTTAGTTGAAAAACCAGAAGATTCCTGATCTTCCATACATCCATATTGGTTGATCTTGAAAATGTGATGATCCTGCAATGGAACTATAGTCTAAACAGGCCTTTATTTTTTTATTCAAAAGTTGCTGTAGAATTAATAATCGTGAAGTTTGGTATTTCAGATGCTCTCCACACCATTTCAGCATTACTGCACTCGAAAAATATATGTCCCTCTGTTTCCTCTGCTTGGCAACATCATTGACACTGAGCATTGTCGTCGTAGTAAATTACTAAGGGTGGCCAAGTTGCATGATAATATCCTCCAACAAAAATGCTTGATTTTAGAAGGAATCTATGTTTTCCATACTTGTTGTTAAAATGTTTCAATGCGGTGGTAGAATAGGCTCTCTTGAAGCTAGATGTGTACATAACCAATACCCAGACTTGACTGTATAGATGTCATCCTCATTGCAATGCCAACCTTGTAGATCCAAATTTGCTCCGCTACAGATTTTAAATGAAAGAATCTTTTCAGCATCCTCATCAACCATCTCCTCTCTGACTTTCTCTTTGTCTCATTTAATTCCTTCAGCTGTTAGGAAGTAGCCCACCTTTTCACCATATGAACTTGCTGTCCTTGCTCTTGGTTGACGCGGAGGATGATCAGGGATCCATGAACCCGTCCAGGTTTTAATAAAAGTACTATCTCCAACGATAAACCTCATGCCTTGCTTAACCAAGTCACGACCATAAAGCAGCGGCTTCCACAAATATGAAGTCTTCTTTTTAATCACTGCCGATAAAATATTACCATCAGGAAAATATCAAGCTGTCAAAATCCTTGCCATTAGACAGTTCGGGTTTCGCATTATCCTCCAAACTTGTTTTCCAAGAAAAGCTTGATTGAATGATGCCAGATCTCTAAATCCTAAACCACCTTCTCGTTTAAGTAAACAAAGTCTCGTCAAAGAATTTCAATGAAAACCTCGTCTATCATTTGAGCCTCACTAAAACTCTGCTAAAGTTCCATTAATTTCCTCACATATCCCTTTTGGCAACCTGAAGAGATTCATAGAATAGATCGACATTGCCATTGCAACTTCTTTAAGTAGTACCTCTTTTCCACCTGGTGATAAGAATCTCTGTTTCCAACCCTGAGTAACCGCCCTGACTTAATCAACAATGTATCCAAAGCTATTACACTTTCGACCATCAAACTGTTCGGATAAACCCGTTGCCCAAACGTTATTGACAATTTACTCAAGATTACAGCTTGACCAGAGACTTTCTCATATAGCTAAAATATCTTCTTCAACCTTTTAGCAGACTTTATATTGGCCAAAATAAAAAAAAACAGTGAATCATCTACAAATAACAGATGATTGACAGGCGGTGTGAAACACCCCTGTATGTCTAGGTCGATCCATCGGCCAACAATCAAACAAGAACATGACCGATGAACCAACTAACACCAAGGATTGGAGATGAAAAGCCAACCGGCCAGCCAACAATCAAACAAGAACATGACTGACCGTCCAACCCAACACCATGGTCCGGAAGCGTTACATGACGGGTTAGGAACAATCCGGTCAGAATCGCAGAATTTACTCCGCAGCTTAGACCAGTTCATCCACTAACTCAATCCGCTAACTCAAGGCATAAGGCTTTGCAACCCGTACCAAGAGTTAACGTTGTCCGTTAGATCAAGGCCTAAGGCTTTTCAACCCGTACGACGACCTAACGTTGTGTTAGACCGGACTAGTCACATATCAGAGTACTCATGATGCGCATATAAAACCAATACTTTATTAATTCAAAGAAATATTCATACATAGATATAAATCGAGACCGGTCCCGGCCTAACGCCTAAATCGAGTCAACTAAACGCAAATTCAAAAATACCGTTTACAAAAGGCATGCAAATCTACTCCGGTGGTCCTAACGTCCAGCTCTAATCTATCCGATCGATTAACTAAGCTACCTGCAAAAAGGACAACGAGAGTTGGGTGAGCAACCTAATGTTACTCAGTGAGCTGGCGGCCTCTACCCGCAACCTATCTCACTAACCCAGACAACCCAAAAATAACAAGAAATCTATCCTATCATGCAATCAATCAAATCCAACATTACATAAACAAACCGTTACTAAGTTAGATATGGCCTCCTGCCGTTTATCTAACTTCAAATAACGGGACCCTGCATGAAAACAAGACAACAACCAATATCCAATCATTAATCAATACTACTACTAATCAAACCAGTTACTAAGTTAGATTAGGCCTCCTGCCATGATCTAACTTGAAGTAACAGGAACCTGCAAACAAATCGATCAACCACAATCACAATAACAAGATACTAATTAACTACGACTCGATCTTACTCGACACTCTAACCCGGGAAACGGTGACTTCGTGTTCCTCCTCATCATCCTCGGAAATATTCTATCTCCCTATCACAAAGACCAGGAGAAGGAATATTAACCGAATGCGGCCCACAGTACGTTCGGGTCACCGCGCGACAGCCCCCGTACGTTCGGGCCACTGCCGGTTGTCACACGAAGATCGCGGCCCACAGTACATTCGGGTCACCGCGAGACAGCCCCAGTACAGTCGGGCCACTACTGGTCACTACCTCTTCGTGCAACCACTCAGCCATAGGCCATGACCCCGTCTCTCTGAGTGTTCTCGGTCCAGCGCATAAGGGGTTTCCTTAAACCCGCTGGGTACCAGGTTGAGAAAACACTAATCAACCCCTAAACAAACCTAGCATGGCATACTACACTCTAACTCTACGACACTAACAACAATATCATAACTAAACAAATTAAGCGGTTAGTCACTCCCTTACCAAGAGCTGGCTAACCTTAAACAACAATCACTAACTCAATCAAACCATTATCCAAATAGTTCAGCCTCCTGCTGATAAACTATCCTTAAAGATAACGGGAACCTACACTCAATCAATTCAGCACCCAAGAATAGAAAACATGATGCATCCTAGCCCTAGTCCTTATCAGGTTATTAACTCAGTCTTAATTTCGTTCCATCTCAACTTAGCCCGTGCTAAGCTGAGTTCAATTCATAAAGAAAATAACCCTAAGGAATCTACCATGCAATAGCGTGATCATTCTAATCTATAATCTATATGCAGACTCGATCTATCCTAAGTTCCAAGTGGAACTCAAACAAAATCAACTCACAAAATTACCCTAAATTCCAAGTGGAATTCAAACAAGCCAACTCACTAAACTACCCTAAATTCCAAATGGAATTCAAACAAACCAACTCACAGTGTTCTTTGCCGATAAGCAGCTTGTTGATCGGAGAGGACTTAGCCAAAACCCAATGGAAGACTTGAATGGACTGGACTAGACTGATCTTGACTAGGTGCTTGCATAGCTATACGAACTCCAACTAAAGATCTATCTTGCATAGCTTTGTTCATCAGGTGAGATAGCACCTCTGCACAAAGTATAAACAGATATGGAGAGAGATGGTCACCCTGTCTTATTCATTTCCTATGTACTATCAATCTTTCAGGGGATCCATTTATCAAAACTTAGAATGTTACTGACCTGATATAAGTCATTATCCACTGCGCCCATCTCGTATTAAAACCCAATCTCTTCATTGTTTTCTCCAAAAAGCTCCATTCTAGACGATCATAAGCTTTTGTGATATCAGTTTTAACTACCATGTATGATGTAGCATGTCTTTTCCTGATCTTCAGACTGTGAAAAACCTCATGAGTGTGGGCTTTAGTGGCTTAATCCTTCTTCTTGGGCCAAAAGGTTTGGGCTTCTGCTCGGGTTCGATAACAAAAGGAAGAGAACGGTGTCGTTCGGGTGTAACGGTCATAACAGAAGAAACTGATCGAGAGAAAGATCAGTGGCGACGAGATTAGAGAAGTGATCGTTTTCTCCGGTGATTCTCCGGCGAGCGCTGTGTTGCAGAGGCGTAATCCGGTAGCTCGTGATAAGCTCTTCTTCACCGTGAGATAAGATCCATATCCTGAAACAACAAGATTCGTAGTTAATGTTTGATAGAATCTTGTACGAGCTTGTATTGTAAACTGCAATCAAAGCTTAGTGGATTGGAGAGCAAGAGCCTCTCCCCCAGACGTAGCGTAAGCGAACTGGGCAAACAAATCTCTGTGCATTTACGTTTAACAATACTTTGAATCACATCGAAACGAACACAACGATCTAATCGCAACAAGTGGTATCAGAGCGCTGGTTGTGTGTTCGAGGGATCATCGTTCAACGTCTTGAAGGAATAGTATAGCGAATCGTCAAGAAGAAGATCAGAGTAAGGTTCGAAACTTATCCGTGTGTTCTTGGGAAGGTTGTGCTTGCTGATTTGCGATCTTGAAGAAGTACTTGGTCTTATCTTGAGCGGATCTGATCAATCTGCAAGAGAATAAAGATGGAGCCTACTCAAGGTCGTTTCAAAGTTGATAAGTTTGATGGAACGGGTGATTTTGGTATCTGGAAACATAAAATGTTATGTGCGTTGGAGATTCTTGGTTTGGATTCTGTTTTAGAGGAAGAAACAGGTTCATCAGATTCAGCGGAGAAACCTGAGCCAAGTTCGGATGTGAAAGTTGACCCTAAGGAGGCTATGAAGGATAAGAGAGTTCGTAGTCTGATACAGATGAGTCTGAGTGATCAGATCATCAGGAAGGTCATGAAGGAGACTTCGGCTCTGGGTATTTGGAAGGCGTTGGAAAGAGATTATCAAACTAAATCTCTTCCCAACAGGATCTATCTTAAGCAGCGGTTTGCCAGCTACAGGATGGACGATGAGAAGTCTATTGAGCAGAATCTAGATGTGTTCTTGAAGCTAGTCAATGATTTGGAAAGCTTAGACATTAAGATCTCAGATGAGGATCAGGCAATCCAGATTCTTACGGGTTTACCTCCAAGGTATGAACCACTAGTACTTACGTTAAAGTACGGCAGTGGGAAGGATACTCTTACAGTTAATGATGTTGTTTCCGCGGCGTACTCGAAAGAGACTGAACTTAGAGAGAGAGGCTCTCTAGGGAAGTCAAAGTCAGAAGCAGAAGGACTGTATGTTGGAGAAAGAGGAAGGTCTGATAGAAGGGATAACAGTTCTTCCAGAGGGAGGTCTAAGTCTAAAGGCAGGAGCAACTATAAGTCAAAGGCAAACAAGAATAACAAAGGTTGTTTTGTCTGTGGGAAGGAAGGTCACTGGAAGCGAGACTGTCCAGATAAAGGAAAGTTCAAAGGTTCTAACACGAGTTCAGTGAATGTAGCTGCTTCAAAGGGGCACAAGAAGGAACCTTTGATACTCACTGCGAGTCTACAGAACACGAGAGATGAGTGGGTGTTGGATTCAGGAGCTAGTTTTCACATCACTCCAAACAGAGAGGTGCTGTTTGACTTAAAGGAAACCAGTGGAGGAAAAGTGTTAATGGGCAATAACACATTCAGTGAGATTGAAGGAGTTGGGAAGATTCGCATAAAGGGGTTAGATGGAACTATAGTGGTTCTAACTGATGTGAAGTTTATGCCAACTATGGGCAGGAACTTGATCTCGTATGGATGTCTTGAGAAGTCGGGGTGTACTTACGAAGGGAGTGATTACAAGGTGAAATTTTACAAAGATGGAGCCAAGGTTCTATCGGGAAAGTATACAGATGGTTTGTATTACTTGGAAGGAACAGTTTTACAAGGTGAGAGTCACTCAGCAGTTTCTAAGGTTACATCTACGAAGAAGTGGCATTCTAGACTCGGACACATAAGTCAGAAAGGTCTTGATTTTACTGGTTAAAGGAGGCTATCTTGAAGCAAAAGATATTGATACACTAGGGTTCTGTGAGGATTGTGTGTTTGGGAAGTCTCACAAGCAGAGTTTCAAAAAGGGAAAGCACACGTCCAAAGGTATTCTTGAGTATGTTCACTCAGATCTATGGGGTTCTCCTTCTGTGGTTTCGAGTCTGGCAGAGAAGAAATATTTCATCACCTTCATAGATGATTACTCGAGAAAAGTCTGGATCTATTTTCTAAAGACCAAAGATGAGGCGTTTGAGGCATTTGAGGAATGGGTTGCAGAGGTTCAGACTCAAACAGGGAAGAAGTTAAAATGCTTGAGAACGGATAATGGTTTGGAATATTGTAACAAGAAGTTTGATGAGTTCTGTAAGAAGGCAGGGATAAAGAGACATCGAACATGTGCTTATACACCTCAACAGAATGGAGTTTCAGAGAGGATGAATCGCACCATTATGGAGAGAGTGAGGTGTATGTTAGCTGAGAGTGGTATGGAGGAGAAGCTTTGGGCAGAGGCAGCATCAACGGCTGTTTATCTGATAAACCGCTCTCCTAGTTCAGCAATAGAGTACAAGTTACCAGAAGAGCTTTGGTCAGGATCTAAGCCGGAGTTGAAGCATTTAAGGAGGTTTGGATGTGCTGCGTACGTTCATACAAGAAGTGCTAAGACAAGTCCTAGAGCGGTGAAAGGTTTCTTTGTTGGGTATCCACAAGGAACGAAGGGATTCAGGGTGTGGTTACCTGATGAACAGGTCTGTACAGTGAGCAGAAATGTGGTATTTCATGAAGAAGAAGTTTTCAAAGAGGTTCCGAAAAAGACAGAGACGACCAAGAAGGGTGGGTCATCTGTTGAGGAAAAAGGAGAGACAGTTCAGATAGACAAAGGTAAGCGTGTGACATTTTGTCCAAATCTGATACAGGGTCCTTCCAGTACGATTCATGACTCAGAGGCTTCGACTTCAGGGACATCAGAGAGTTCAGTTTCAGGTGGAGCAGTTTCAGATTCAGAAAAGGATGTTACTGATCAGAAAGATGAAGCTGAAGAGGAGGATTTAGATCATTATATCTTGGCAAGAGATAGAAAGCGCAGAGAGACAAAGCTACCATCAAAGTATGATGATTTCGATGTAGTAGCTTATGCTCTATCTGCGGCAAACGATATAGAAGTCGATGAACCCAAGTCATATCAAGAAGCGATGACATCCAAAGAGAGAGTTCAATGGGGTTTAGCCAATGATGAAGAGATGGATTCGTTGAGAAGAAATGGGACTTGGGAGATAGTGGAAAGACCGGCTAAGAAAAGAGTTATCGGTTGTAAGTGGGTTCACAAGAAAAAACCGGGTATTCCAGGCGTAGAAGATCCTAGATTCAAATCTAGATTGGTTGCCAAAGGTTACTCGCAGGTGGAAGGAATTGATTACAATGAAGTGTTTGCACCAGTGGTGAAACATGTTTCTATCAGGCTCATTCTATCTCTGGTAGTTAAGGATGATTTACATCTATAACAGCTTGATGTGAAGACAGCGTTCCTAAATGGTTTTCTAGAGGAATAGATCTATATGGAGCAGCCAGAGGGTTATGAAGTAAAAGGAAAGGATATGGTCTGTCTGTTGAAGAAATCGATTTATGGTCTTAAACAGTCACCTAGGCAATGGAACAAGAGGTTCGACGGTTTCATGAAGCAACAAGGGTTTAGACAGAGTCCATATGATCAGTGTGTCTACATCAGTGGGTCAGGTTTCCGTGAGGAGGTTTATCTGTTGTTGTATGTGGATGATATGCTCTTGGTCTCTAAAGATATGGAAGTGATCAAGGATCTTAAGGCTAGGCTGAGTAGTGAGTTTGAGATGAAAGATCTTGGGGCTGCTACAAGGATTCTGGGAATGGATATCTTGAGAGACCGTAAGGCAGGAACGTTGAAATTGTCTCAAGGAAAATACCTTGAAAAGGTACTCTCAACTTTCAACATGTCTGATTGCAAAGCTGTGACGACTCCTCTAGGTTCTCAATTTAGATTGAAGAGTCTAAGTGATAAAGAGGTAGTGGTGGAATCTAAGCTAATGGAAAAGGTTCCATATGCGAGTGCAGTCGGAAGTTTAATGTACGCTATGGTGGGGACAAGGCCAGACATAGCTCATGCTGTTGGAGTTGTTAGCAGATTCATGAGTAATCCAGGAAGGTGTCACTGGGAGGCGGTGAAGTGGATTTTGAGATATATTCGTGGAACTACTAATTTTGGTTTATGGTTCACTAAAGGTAGTGAGTTCAAGGTGGAGGGGTTCTGTGATGCAGATTATGCAACTGATCGTGATAGAAGCAGATCAGTTACAGGCTACTTGTTTCAAGTAGGAGGCAATACTATCAGTTGGAGGTCAGGGCTACAACCTATTGTGGCGTTATCGTCTACAGAATCAGAGTATATGTCACTAACGGAATCAGCTAAAGAGGCGTTGTGGTTAAAAGGAGTGTGTGAGGATTTGAAGTTTGATCAGGGAGCAGTGAAGATCAACTGTGATTCTCAGTCGGCTATATTTTTGGCTAAGAATGGTGGCTATCACGAAAGGACTAAACATATACATACTAAGTTCAACTTTATCAGAGACGTGATAGCAAATGGGAGTGTTTCAGTTGTGAAGATTCATACTAGCCTAAATCTAGCCGATATCCTAACGAAGAGTGTACCTGGGAAGACATTGGAGAAGGCTCTGGTGTCTATCAAGGTGCAGGAGTAGTCGTCCTAAAAGCAAGAAACGCTGCTGAGGAGCTCCGGTTCGCTGCCTCAGAGTGGAAAAGGAAGGTGGATTAGTCAAGAGGGTGAGTAATCTACCGAAGGAATCGGAAAGAAGAGTTCGGGTTGAGTTTACCTGAGCTGGGTTTTTTGAGATGATTGATCAGATTGAAGTTTGTAGAGGACTTCTTAGAAGCTGAGAAAGTGTCATCGGAAGTTTTGCAGAGGAAAGTCAGTAAGGGTCTGATTAAAAGAATCAGAGGGATTCGTTGATTCAGATTGCTGCTGTGGTTTTGGGTTTATCTCTAAGGTGGAGTAATCTGGTACTGGTTGATTGAGGTATCGACGGGTAAGAAAGAGTGAGCTAGACATTGAGTGATGTTCGGTGGTTGTTCGGTGATTCTCTGGTTAGTGAGTAGCTGTTCGAAGCTGAAGTTTGTCGGATTCAGCCAAGGTGGAGAATTGTGGGCTTTAGTGGCTTAATCCTTCTTCTTGGGCCAAAAGGTTTGGGCTTCTGCTCGGGTTCGATAACAAAAGGAAGAGAACGGTGTCGTTCGGGTGTAACGGTCATAACAGAAGAAACTGATCGAGAGAAAGATCAGTGGCGACGAGATTAGAGAAGTGATCGTCTTCTCCGGTGATTCTCCGGCGAGCGCTGTGTTGCAGAGGCGTAATCCGGTAGCTCGTGATAAGCTCTTCTTCACCGTGAGATAAGATCCATATCCTGAAACAACAAGATTCGTAGTTAATGTTTGATAGAATCTTGTACGAGCTTGTATTGTAAACTGCAATCAAAGCTTAGTGGATTGGAGAGCAAGAGCCTCTCCCCCAGACGTAGCGTAAGCGAACTGGGCAAACAAATCTCTGTGCATTTACGTTTAACAATACTTTGAATCACATCGAAACGAACACAACGATCTAATCGCAACAATGAGCAACAATGATATTGTCACTGATCATGCATCTTGGAATACAATCTGTTTGATTTTCAGATATCATACCATGAAGATGCTTCTTTAGTTTATTCACCAATATTACCGAAATGATTTTAAAAGCCACATTACATAAAGCAATGGAACACTTTTGGTATAAGGCGAAGATTCGTATGATTTAGATCACTATCAAGCAAACCTTGCTTAAAAAACTTAGTAATTTCGTCAAAGACCTCCGGTTTGAGATCATCCCAATATTGGTGATAGAAGGCAGCAGGAAACCCATAGGGACCTGGTGCTATATGTGTTCCAATATCAAACATTGCAGTGTGTATTTCCTCCATTGTCACTGCTCAGGTCAAATCATCATTTATCTCATCTGTTACTCTTGCTTGGAACCCACGAAAGACTTCATTGTATAGCTGAGACTGATCATTAGTTGACGCAAACAATGTCTGGAAATAACTCTGAGCCACTTGAGCAATATTTTTTTGCTTTCGCTGAATGATTCCATCAGCATCGTGTATGCAGGAGATGTTATTTCGGTTCCTCAGCTTTTATAACCATATGAAAATATTTTGTGTTTCTATCCCCTGATTTTAGCCACAAGACTCTGTTCTTCTGTTTCAAAAAAAAAAATTAGGTGTTTCCCTTCACCGTATGCAGAACGAAATTTTAAATTTTAACTTATATTTAAAAATATTTTTACTAAATATTATAGATTTTATTGTTTTTTATCAATATTTAATATAAATATGATTTAGTCAAAATACTAAATTAAGATAAAATATTTTTTATGTAAAATTATATTTAAAAATATGTATGTATATTTAAATTATAATCTTAGATAGAATTTTCAATTTATTTTTATTGTTCAAAATATTAAATCAATTTTTATAAAACTAATAAAAATGATATAAAATTGTATAATTATCAAAAATTTAAAATAAACAATACTTATAAATTTTTATATATATAGAAACTAACAATCTTACGATTAGAAATTTAATTTTTCTTTCAAAATTGTAGCAATTATTGGAAGGTTTAGTAATACAAATTGTATAATTATAAAAAGAAAAAGAAAATAAAAAAACATTTGAAATTTAATAGATTTATTTTATAGATGATGTATGAGTTATTACAATATTCTAAAAACTTTCCAAAAATATAAATCGACACTAAATGTAATATTTGAGTTATTGCCATATTTAAAAAAAAATATCAAAAAAATAAATTAACATTAAATGTAATTGTTTATGTCATATTTTTCGGAAGACATGTCATCGTTTTTAAGTAGTCTTGTCATTATTTTCTAGCGAGAATAATTGTAATGACGACATGTGATAAAAACACTTCGTAAATAATATATAGGGGATCTTCCTCCATGTATGCTTCATCTAGCATATTTCTTACTCATTAACGCCATTTAAGCACCATGTTACGGTTGAGACAAAGTAAGTTTATGGTAATTGCAAATAAGTGTTGATGTTTCCAAAAATGGCTTAACATGACCCACACTATTTCTAAATAGGGGAGAAGCCCTTAAGAGACCAAAATTTTGTCAGCATCTACTTTATTAAAATTAAAGGAGTCTATATAAATATACCTACATAAGTCATTTTGGACCCATTCATTAATCTACTTAGACCAACTAAATAATCTTTATAATTATATTAGCTCATATATATTAGGTTTTGATTTAGAATATTGTTCTTATTTAGTACTAATACCTTTATTTTATTAAGTAGTATGGTTACCATATCATACATTAATATTGACGTGAATTGTAATGTCCAATTATAATGTTAGACGACGGTTAATATATCACAAAACCGAAATTATATCGAGACATTCATATAATAATTTATGCTTAGACCTAATAATGTAGTTGAAAATTTGTGGTTTTGTTTCAGATTGATTCGTTTTGGGTACATATCAATAATTCAAATACATGTAAAATACATGTATTTTCTGGGTATATAACAGGTTTAGATCGGTTGGAATTTTTAATACAATGAAAAAAACTTGAAATATCTAAAATCTCAAAAATACTCAAAAACCAAAAAAAACACAAACACAAAAACATACCAGAAAACTCAAATGAATACCCAAAATATTCGTATATCCAAAAAAAATTCAAAATTTAACTTTAAATTTGATCCGGGGAACAAAATAATACATAATTTATATTTTAAAATTTTGATATTTTACCTGAAACCCAAAACTATAATTAAAATTAAAACTATTTGTCATACTGTAAACATATTTGAAATGCTCAAATATAGCTAATTTACACAAAATAATTTGGGTTTTTTTGGATACACTAGCTAATGTACACAAAATATTTTTGATATTTTTGGATACAATATGAAATTTTGTGTAAGACATGGACTCAACAAAGACTAGTGGATCCAAAAAAGATATCCAATAATACTTTTGTTCTTAACTTGGACCAAACCCAAATCTGTATCTTTTGATTAGGTTTCAATTTATTTTTTTGGTCTGAGTAAAAACTCAAGCTTAAAAGAGAATTACATAAAAAAAATATATACAAAATCTAAAATAAACTAATTCATGAACTAATTAATTTTGAAAATTTCGTCTTCGACATAATAATATATAATAATTAAAATATATGATTTTATTGGATATTTATATAATACATAGTGCGGGACAAAAAATCAATGAGAGAGAAGGTTCGGCAATTCAAGTTTTTAGGGCAGATACATATCGATTCCTTTCAGGTCTTTGTTCTTTGAATTCTAAATTTTTGGACATAACTAGATATTTTAAATATTTTGGTTCGTGTTCATGTTTGTCTTTCTGAGATTCATGTCGGTTTTGGTCCATAATTGAAATATCTATAAGAATACATAAAAAGTCCATATTGGTTTTGGGTGTTCAGAACCCGGAAAATCATTTAAATACCTGAAAATCCCAAAAAAATACTGAAACATAATCTGAAAATCAATATATATATATATATATATCTAAAAATATTTCAATACCCAAAACATCACAAATTTAAATGAATCTGACTCGAAGAACCAAAAGTTCATTTTTTTCTGAATACCTGAAATGTTTTTTTTTTTTAAATTGAAATTTTACCCGATATCAAAAAATATAATCGAAAACAAGAACTCAAAACTTAAAAAGTATTTGTAATCCTGAAAACATATTTGAGATCCAAGAAAACCTAATATACTCAAAAATTAAACTAGATACCCAAAAATATTTAAATACATGAAACACAAAAAATACCCAAAAATATTCAAATACTCAAAATGATCTGAATTTGATATGAAATATGACCCGATAAACCAAAAAGTATCTAAAATTTCATCAAAATACCTAAAATATCTTTCTAAATTTTGAAATTTTACCTGAAGCGTGAAACTATAACTGAAAACAAAAAATCCAAAATTTTTTAAAAATATTGGTAGTATGACATCATATTCAAAATATTAAATTATATCTAATATACACAAAAGTTTCAGGTAATTTGAGTACTCTATCAGATCTCGAGTAATATCCAAACTATCAGAGACCGTTAGTCTTAAAAAATACTTAATAGATACTTTATCTTTAATACGAATCCGAACTAACTAATATCAATGCATCGTTAGTGTGTATATATCTTTTTGTTATATTTAATAAGAGAACAAAATCTGCGTTTTTAATCGCGGATCAAAATATAGTTTAATTCAGAGTAGTAACTGATTGCCGCATGGTTCTAGTGAATTAACCGAACCGAATGAAATTTTAGGACTCGAATCAATCAGAGGCAAACTTATCCAGTACTATTGCCTTCCCTCAAAAACACAACGACGAGCTTTTAAATTGGAATGGTTCTGGTGACTTAAACCGGAATCTTGAATATTAATGAGAATCGAGTTAGTTATACAGTTAAACCGAGTTCGTTATATGCCTTCCCTCAAAAACAGAGCAAGCCCAACGATAAAAGAAAAATCTACTCGTCGTCGTCTTCCTCTCCAAGAAATGGCCGGCGATCTCTTCCGACTTAACAGACCTTTCCATCTACTCGACGGTTTCTACACCGAATGGTCCGAGCACCTAACCAAGAACTGCCTCCCTCTCTTCCGGGACTTTCCTCCTTCCGCCGTCAATAACCGCGCCGTCTACAACGACTTAATCTCATACTACGACACCATAGATCACTACGCGAACAGAGACACCATCTTCTATTTCCTCTTCCCCTCGTGGCGCGTAAACTCGCTCGAGACGTCGGTTCTCTTCCTCGGCGACATCCATCCCCATCTTTTCATCAGTCTCATCCAATCTTTCAGAGACCCGAACCGCAGCCACGGAGATCTCGCCGCGTGGAGAGCCTTAGCGTTTCCAGCGTACCACTTCGTCGATAATATCAAGAACGGTATTAGCAACACGGTCTTTCGTCTGCTTCATGAGATGAAGGAAGCGCAGGAGGGTTTCATTCAAAGTTGCTCGGATAATTGGGTCTCGTCGTTCCATTCTCAGCGTGGGAGACATAGTGTGACGGTTATGGAGACGGTAGCTTCAGTGACGTTGAGTGAGGAGTTTGTGAGAATCTTCCGTGAAGCGAATCAGATGAGGAAGGTAGCTATCAGGGACATTGTTAATTTATCAAACGTGGATCAAGCGGCTGTGTTTCTTGAAGGCGTGTGCGAGTTTCTTGCAGGGTTTAGACATCAGGTTCTTCTCTAATACCCTTTGACTCTCTTCTCGGTTAACACTTTGTTATTGGTTGATATGGGTTTTTTTCTTAAGGATGATTAGTGAATGATTTCACATGATTAGTAGAGGATTTTGAGATTATATGTGTTTTATCTAAAATGTGGTAACCCCTCCCGTGGTCCAACAGCTTGCATATGTTAACCGGCTCAGTTTTTTCCTTAACAAGGTTTTACCACTTGCTTATCAGCAAATGATGCAGCAGCAGTATGCAGCTCAGCTTCCACCACCTCCGCTCATGATGCAGCACCAGCCTGAACGGTTACACGATATATGCGTTTGGAACATAGACCCGAATGTCACGCGTGATATGCTATGGCAGATGTTCAGACGTTATCCTTCGGTTAGAGAGGTACGGATTGAGAATGACACTCGACGTAGACAAAGACATGGTTTTGTTAGCTTCGCAGATGAGAGTGAGAAATGGCGTGCTATCCAGGAAATGAACGGTGCTCCACTTTTAAATAGGCCAATGCATATTCGTAGTGGAGGTCACAGCAATATCTAGCCTCACTTTCCTTCACTATATACTTGAGATTGATACTCTAAAGCGGTTTCTAGAGTCTCTTTGGCTCATATTCGTAGTGAAGGATTTTACTTCTCTTTACTTTAGCTTTACTTCTCTCTCTTATGCCTTAATCTGTAAACTGAACCAGAAGATTCTATGAAGTGAGGATTTAATTCAGTTACCATTTTAGACAGAATCTCCTTCGTATGTGCTAGGTAAATTTGTGAAATAAAATATGATAGAGAGTGATTTTAGTACAGCTTAAAAATGTGGAAAAAAATAATAGTTAAAGATATAAAAGCAGAAACTGTTAAAGATAAAGAACTAAAAGATGATTAACAAAGATTGTATGATTGGTAAAACAAAAGAGCAACAAGATTCCAAGCATAGAATGAAGATTTGGGCCTTTAATTTTATGTGTTTATGGTGTGTTCTTCTAAAAGCAAAATATGTTTGTAATTTGTAAATGTCGCATGGTCTGGTATCTTTAGTTCTCCTAAATTCCAATGCTGATTGGGTTTGAAAACATGTAAAGGTTCTTATACTATTGTTTAGCCAAGTAAATTTTCTGTTCAATAACTGATTTTTTGGTTAAAGTTAACTTTTGGTGCCTAAAATAAGATAACAAATAAATTTTTTAAAATTGAAAAATTGGGTTTAAATTTGCATGGTTCCAGTGATTTAAGCGAACCAAATGGAGTTCTATGAGATTCGAATTGATTAGAGTAAAACCAATCCGGTTTTATTGCCTTAAAAATTAACATGGTTATGTGATTTAACGAAGCGAAGCGAATCACTGAATATTTTGAGATTCGAGTTGGTTAGACAGTTAGATCGAGTCCGTTATTATATGCATTCCCTCCAAAAAACAGAGAAAAATAAAAGAAAAACCTTTCAAGAAACCTTCGTCATCGTCGTCGTCTTCTTCTCCTCCAAGAAATGTCTGACGATCTCTTCCGCCATAACAGACCTTTCAATCAACTCGATGGCTTCTACACCGAATGGTCCAAACACCTAACCGAACACTGTCTCCCTTCCTTAAGGGGATTTCCCACCGACGCCAAGAACAACAAGGTCCTCGGCGACAGAGGCTCATACTACGACACTCTAAACAACCACGCCAACAGAGACACCATCCTCTACTTCCTCTTACCCTCATGGCGCAGCAACTCGCTCGAGACGCCGATCCTCTTCCTTGGCGACATCCACCCTCGTCTTCTCACCAGTCTCGTCCAGTCTTTCATCGGCGACAACGAACTCAATCAAGATCCGATCCACACTTTCAGTAATCTTGCTGCTGCGTGGGAAGACCTGTCTTCCGAGCTCGGGAACACTATCAACGAAACAGTCTCGCGTCTGTTAACTGAGATGAGGGGAGCGCAGGAGGGTTTTGTAAGACGTTTCTCCGATAAGTTTGTATCGTCGTTTCTTCCTTCTCTGAGTGGAACGGTAGTAATGGAGACGGCCACTTCAGTGACGACGGATCAGGAGGATGGTGGTGGTGCGATGATCATGGAGGAGCTTGTGAGAATCTACCGTGAAGCGAATAACCTGAGGAAGAGTACGATCAACGACATCGCTGGAGTGTTGAACATGAATCAAAGGGCTCTGTTTCTTGAAAGCGTAAGCAAGATTCTTGCAGGGTTTAAACATCAGGTTCTTCCCCATCCCCATCATGGCTTTTTTTTTTTTTTTTTTTTATATATGTGTTCTCGTATTATATGTTTTTGAAGGATGATTTTGACATGAGTAAGTCGTAGTAGAAGAAGAAGAAGAAGAGTTTATATTTTTGAGATTATTATATGTTTTATCTCTACAATTCTTTTTTTGGCAGGATCAGGCATTTCAGAATTCTCTATTTGATAATCATGATGACCACGAGCTCGTACAGCCCGTGATGCAGCAGCAGCATGATGCACACCAGAATTACCCTCAGCACATGATGCAGCAGCAGCATGATGCACCTCGGCGTCCACCACCTAACCACCACCTCTTCCGTGCTCCATCCGGATTTGTTCATCCGCACATGCACATGATGCCTCATCCGCTTCCACCAGTTTTTTTCCCGGTCTTCCCTCATCCTTTTGCTCCATCCGGAGAGGTTTTTGCACATCCGCGTATGATGCATCCGTTTGCACCTCAGCGTCCACCACAGCCCATGCACCAGCAACATCCACATGAACAGGTTCACGTTATATATGTTGGGAACTTGGCCCCAGAGACCACGGAAGAGTTGCTATTCGAGCGGTTTCGTTGTTATCATTCGGCTAGGCTAGCAAAGACTTGCTTTGACGCTCGAACTGGATCCACATATGGTTTTGTTAGCTTTGCAGATGAAGAGGAGAAAATGCATGCAATGCAGGAAATGAACCGTCAAATCTTTTTAGGTAGGCCAATGCATATTGGTCTTGCAGCTAAGAACTCTATCTAGTCCCACTTTCCTTCACTATATACTTGGGACTGATACTAAAATTAGTTTCTAGAGTCTTTTTTGTAAGGGATTCACTTCTCTTTAGCTTTGTTTCTCCTTTATGCCTTAATCTGTAAGCTGAACCAGACTGTTATATGAGCTGACGATTTTTTTCATTTACCATAATTTACTACGTATGTGCGCTGGATTGAAATAAATTATCACAACAAGAAAACATGGGTTTTCCGAGGGCCAAATTCCTAGGAATTCCGTCGGAATAACCGTATTCCGACGGAATTCCTAGGAAATAGTCCCTCGGAAAAATCTCCTCGGAATTCGTGAGTTCCTCGGAATTTCCTCGGAATTTTCCTCGGTATTCCAAAAAAAAAAAAAAAAAAAAAAAAAAACTACTCTGGTTCCGAGTCATCATCACCAGATAAATCGGAATGTGGATCTTGGTGAAACTCTCCAATAACTGGTTCATCTTCTACGTGAACGACGGCTTCCTCTGCAAAATCGGTCAAATCGACTACAAGGCCACCTTCCGCTACATCTTCTGCTGCACTTAAGTTGGCGGTTGTGATTGGTTGCAGTGGCTCTTCCAGCTCTGAAGTTCCCTGAACTCGACCTCTCGGGTTGACTCTTGTAACAGTAACCCATGGATCATCTCTGTTCCCCCTCTGTGGGTACTTGATATAACAAACCTGTTACATTTTAAAAAATATTAGTAAAAGTATAAATTATGATCAATCATTCTGAATTCTAACAAGAATAACTTACCTGATCGGCCTGAGAAGCAAGAATGAAAGGATCATAATATTGCAGTTTTCGTCTCGAATGTACTGATGTAACACCAAATGCATCTGTTGTCACACCTCGATCTGGAGTGTTGTCGTGCCAATCACAATAGAAAACAGTACAGCGCAATCCAAGCAAGCCCAAATACTTGATTTCCAAAATCTCATGTATGTGTCCGTAGTATACATCCTCTCCTGATGCAGAACAAACGCCAGCATCATAGGTGGTTCGCGAACGTCTCCTCTTTTCAGTTGCGAATGCATATCCTCGAGTACAAAATCTCGGATATGACTTCACAACACAGTTTGGGCCAACCACCATCTCGCGTATCCAATCGTCAAATGTTTCACCTCTGCCCAAACCATCATACACCTATTAATAGCACATAAGTAGATTATATCAATAAATGAATTAGTATAAATATATGATAAATGTTATTTTAATTTGTTTAAGGCACTCACATAAGTAAACATCCATCCAGCAAATTCTCTCTGCTTCATTTCTTCTAGTTCCGCCTCTGTGGCGTATCTATGTTCTAACCGCTTTTGTGCCATGAAAATCATGTACATATGATGACAATAATATAATTAATTAAGATTTAAATGACAATTTGTTAAAATAAAATTTTGTAAGATAATAAACTTACCTCTCATATGGAAGAACATCTTCGCAGTTGGTGAGCAAATATGTCTGCAAATGACTTCGCTCCTGCTCAGTAAGTCGACGGTCCTTTGCTTTTCCACTAAGTCGTCCAACTTCGGTGAAAATGTCTGGAACCTGAACATGATATGTTGCCCGTTCGCCTCTATCATCATGCCTAGCAGATCTTCTGTTTTTGGTCTGAACTTCTGCTGGAAAGTAGTGCTCCGCAAAGTTCGAAATTTCATGGTTGATCATCTGTGCAACTATAGAACCTTCAACCCTACTAAAATTTTTCACCATCTTCTTCAAATAGAACATATACCGTTCATACAGATACATCCATCTATACTGCACAGGACCACCAAGTTCCAATTCTCTTGCCAGGTGAATAGCAAGATGCTCCATAACATCAAAAAACGAGGGAGGAAATATCTTCTCAAGGTTGCACTGAATCACGGCTATGTTAGTCTTCAAATTTGTAATACCTTCAAGAGTCACTGATCTGCTGCATAAATCGCGGAAGAAAGCACTTATCCCTGCAACTGCTTCATGAACTTTTCTTGGTAATAGTTCTTTGAAGGCAAACGGAAGGAGGCGCTGCATCATCACATGGCAATCGTGACTTTTCAAGCCAATAAACTTTCCTTCCTTTCTGTCGATACAGTTACGCAAATTAGATGCGTAACCATCTGGAAACTCCACATCGTTTGAAATCCAATCAAAGAATGCATTTTTCCCCTCTGCATCAAGTCGGTATATGGGAAAAGGAGTCTTACCATTCTCATCAACATGAAGTTCTGGACGAGCACATATATCGACTAAATCCAGTCTTGACTTCAAATTATCCTTTGTTTTACCTTTAACGTTAAGGATCGTGTTCATGAGATTGTCAAAAAAGTTCTTCTCAATATGCATGACATCTAAATTATGCCTTAGCAGATGATGCTCCCAGTATGGCAAATCAAAGAAAATACTTTTTTTGTGCCAGTTATGTAGATCTCCAACAGCATCTACCGGAAAATGCTCATGTCCACCAACGTCTAGCGTCCTTTCCGCACCATAATCTCTTAGTTGTGTCTTCAAACCTTCCCCACTAACTTCCTCAGGTGGACCATAAAACACCTGTTTATTCTTCCTAAACAAATTCTTACTCCGGCGGTATGGATGATCATGTGGTAGGAATCGCCTGTGACAGTCAAACCAACACGTTTTTCTTCCGTTCTTTAGTTGGAAAGCATCTGTGTCATCTTGACAATATGGACATGATAGCCTCCCATGCGTTGTCCATCCAGATAACATACCATATGCTGGAAAATCACTTATTGTCCACATTAGTACTGCCCGCATTTGAAAGTTTTCTTTACACGAAATATCGTATGTTTCAGCACCTTGAGCCCATAGTTGTTGCAACTCATATATTAGTGGCTGAAGAAACACATCAAGTGATCTCCTAGGATGCTCTGGTCCGGGAACGAGTATGGAGAGAAACAAAAACTCTCGTCGCAAGCACAAGCTTGGGGGTAAGTTATATGGTGTAACAATGACTGGCCATAGAGAATATTGTTTTCCACTCTTCCCATACGGGCTGAAACCATCAGTACATAATCCAAGGTAGACATTTCTTCTCTCATATGCAAAGTCGGGATACAAAGATCGGAAATGCTTCCACGCTTTTGCATCTGAAGGATGTCTAATCTCACCATCTGTTGAGTGCTCCGCATGCCATCTCATTCGTTGCGCTGTGCGTTCCGAAAGATACAACCTCTGCAACCTTTCCTTCAAAGGCAAATACCACATCCTCTTATGTGGCACTGGAACTCTTCCACTCGTATCTTTGTAACGAGGCTTCCCACAAAATTTGCATTTAATTCGCTGCTCATCCGCCCTCCAATAAATCATGCAGTTATCGCTGCATACATCTATTACCTCATACGGTAAACTAACACCAGATACGAGTTTCTGAACCTCGTAGTATGAACCTGGAGCTACATTATCCTCAGGTAGAACACCTTTTACAAAATCAGCTATCGCATCCACACAATCTTCAGCCAAGTTATAATCTGTTTTAATGCCCATCAGTCTTGTAGCAGATGATAAAGCTGAATGACCATCTCTGCAACCTTCATACAAAGGTTGCTTTCCAGCATCCAACATATCATAAAATCTCCTAGCTTCTGCATTCGGTAAATCTTCCTCTCTAAAATGATCATTTACCATCTGCTCAGTACCTACACCATAATCTACATCCGTTCTAATTGGTTCTTCTAATCTAACCACCGGCTGAGGTTCGCTAGTACTACCATGTTCATAATCAGTTTCCCCGTGATGATACCAAATTTTGTAACTTCGTGTAAACCCATTTAAATAAATATGTGTCCAAACATCCAACTCTTTAATAACCTTTCTATTTTTACAATTTGAGCAAGGACATCTTAACTTACCTGTTTCCGCTTCCGGTTGTCGTTGAGCTAACCCCATGAATTCTTTTAGACCTCGTTCGTATTCTTTCGTAAGCAATCTCGTGTTCGGATCCAAATGAGGTTGATCCATCCAAGAACGATAATAATTTGAAGAAGACATGTTTTTTTGAAAGCAAATTCGTGTTTGGGAGGAAAGAAGAAGAGATGGAGTGAATGAAGAGGAAGAGGGGTGGCTGTATTTATAGATGTAATCCTGCCGACATACTGAGGAAATTCCGAGGAAATACCGAGGAAAAACATCCTTTCCTCGGAATTTTTGAAATCGCCCAACGGCTACCCCAACGGCTATCTAACGGCTACACAATTTCCTCGGAATTTCAGAAAAATCCGTCGGTTTATTCCGACGGACACAAATTCCTCGGAAATTCCTCGGAATTTTCCGAGGAGACAATGTTTCCTCGGAAATTTCCGAGGAAATTCCGAGGAACCCCCCATTTTTGAGGTTCCTCGGAATTTCCTCGAAATTCCGTCAGAAATTTCCGACGAACTCATTTTCCCTCGGAATTTCCCTCAGAATATCAATGTTTTCTTGTAGTGTATGAAAAGAGTGTGATTTTTAGTACAGCTTAATTCATGGAAAATATGGAAAAAATGATCAATTAAAGATATAATAGCAGAGACTATTAAAAAGGGTATTTGCGCTGGTTGTGCAGAATCAGAAGCCAAATTAAATATATGGAAAGAAACTTTCCATACGTAAACATTTTTATTAATCCCAAGACTATCCCTACATCCTACTTTATATAGACATCTAACAAATAGATTTAATCGGATATGCTGTCTCCTATATATATGCTGCTAAGTATTTTACAACCTATTATATATCCCTAGCTAGCTCTCATCTAGATTCATTGCACCTCTTCTCTTAATAATTATCTCAAGAGTTAATACTCATCGGTGAGAATCTCCATTTTCTGATTTTCAACAGCAAAATAGAACCAAACTTCTTCAAATGCGACTCATATAATCCAGACATATATACGTTAATCAAGATATGGTTGTTACTGGGCAGGGTGTACTCGCCCATCTCTAACAATTCTGATGAAATTGGTGGAGTTCCAGATAGAATATTTGCCTTTGCTGAAGAACCTATAGGGGCTAGCGTTCTTACATATCGCTCGGGCTATCAATACAATCAGGAGTGCACTGCAAGAAGATGAGATACAACTGATTCGGCAGTCATGCTTTGGTAACTGTTTGCAGATTACCGAAAAACCAGTCTTTTCTGACAGATTTGGAAGGTATAACCTCTCTCACCAACTCAAAGTTAAGAAGAAACATGAGAATTGGTTTGTTTTTGCCAATCCTTACATCTCTTGTTTGTGGAATATGACCCATGAGTTGCAGAAAATATAGAGAAGTTTATCAGTGGTTCTTCTGTTTTTAGTGATGTCAGAGTATTGTTTTGAAGAAAATACAGTAGCGAAGTCACTTTGTCATCGTACCGGATATAGTGTGACGTACCCGAGTTTTATTCAAAGTACAAACTTTTAATATCATCTGGAACTGCGTATTCATTCTATAATTTGTTTAAGGTCTGACATTCAGCCAAATTTGTAATGTTTTACAATCTCTCTTTATAATTAGGAGGTTGAGATAAACCAAGCTCTCAGATGCGTTATGCCCAATAGTAGAACTCCAAACATATGCTGCCCAAGATTTAGTAAATCAAAACAGTGTGAGTTGTCATAAATTCCCAAAACAGATGAAAATATACTATTTGCAACTTAAATTTTGTTATAAAAGTTTTGTTTCTAGGGAGCCCATTCTTCCCAGAAAAATGATGATGAGACACATGGTGATGGCTATAGTGATGCAGAGGATGACAAAGTTGGTAATATAATTGTTGAACCCATTCCTTGTCGGAGAGGCAATAGACACAAACCATGCAGTTATCCTTCGTTGTTGACTATCAATGTGACAAAGACATATTTCACAGATAGAGTTTATGTATATGATTTACGAGTTATTGTCACTGTCTTTTTAACGTAAAACATGTTAAGTTAAACAATATTTTTACAAGATTACCAATACATTGAAAGGGGAATTTCATTATTTATATATATAAACGGTGTTACATTAACTTCTGCCTCTTCCCAAGTTCTGGATAATTACTGCAATTTCTCACATAGTTTAATATAATTTGATTACACCCTGCCCAGTAACAGCCACCACTTTCGTTTCTTACACCATCATTCACCGTCACACCCCCTTTCATATGTATAACATATTTCTAGCCTCTTAGATTGGCATTTTACAAGTAGCACGGTTGTGACCACTCCCCTTGCAACGACTACAAAGAGCACGCCTCCTTGTGGTCTTCATCTACGCGAAAAATGATATATAATACTATCAACAGTTAATATAAAAAAAAAAATTAATAACAGTTATGGATTACTTACAAGAAACTCTCCACGAGAGAGGAATCTTTTTTTTCGTGGCCTCCCGGGTGGACGCCTACAGTTTGGCGGCAACAATGTCAATTCTGATAGTTGAGCCGTGATCTGAGGTATGCTTTCGCTGTTAGTGACCGGTGAAATCCCTTCACTATAAGCAGCGAGAAGGTGGCTTTTTGTGTACTCGACTGCAACTAATGTTTCCACCTTGATATTAACACGGGTTGCTGCAGCAATTGAGTGAGGACATGGGAGCTGCAACATCTGAAACTCATAACAGCTACAAATTTTGTTAGAAAAATTAACGTGATAGACAGCTCCCCCTCTCTCCTTGACTTCGTACTCCAGCCCATTAATCTTCTCCACACTACAGCCCGCAGATGCTTCAAAATTTGCCGCAAGTATCTTAAGTACTTTGGGAGTTAAAGTCTCAGAAGCAGAAGCTCCAACTTCTCGTCTCGCCGCAAACCATGTCATTAGTTTTGCACGGATGAACTCCACGAGTGATACTATGGGATACTCTCTAGCTTCGCGCAATACCGCATTCCAAGACTCTGCAACGTTGCTAGTCATAATGTTCTAACGCATACCGGTAAAATGTGAACGGGTCCAATGCTCAAACCCTATCCCCACCAAATACTCCGCACATGCTCCATTGATATTCTTAATCTCGTTGAAAGCCTTGTAAAAATCGTCTAGCCTAAAAGCTCTTGCTGCTTTTGCCACAAGAAAACTGAGGTGTTTGTTCTTGTAGTACGTCCTAATATTTCTTTTGAGGTGTAGGACGCATGCACAATGTTTGACATTAGGGAAAACCTGTTACAGAAATGACAAGCTAAAAAATATTAATATAAAAGAAAGCCGCTGAACACATAACCAAACTTTTATAACTATAAAATTTACCTTGGACAAACCATAATAGATGGATGAATTTCGGTCTGAGACAAAGACAATATCTTCGTGATTAGGGATGAATGCCCCTAGCTTTGTAAAAAACCATTCCCAAGATTTGTCATTCTCTCCATCAACAATCGCAACTGCTAATGGAAATATCTGATAGTTTTCATCTTGTGCAGATGCTGTCAGTAAACACCCCGCATACTTCCCACGCAAGTGTGTTCCATCCACAACAATCACTTTCCGCATGTACTGAAAACCTTTTATCGACGCATGCATTGCAAGGAACATATATTTGAACCTAGTACCAACGTTATCATTAAATTCAGTGCTTATCTCAGCTAGTGTACCAGGATTTGCAGCCACCAACTTATTTAGGTAGTCAGGAAGGAGATTGAATGAGCCAGATGATGTCCCTCTTGCATGGTCAAGAGCAATTTCTCTTGAACGCCAAGCCTTCCAGTAGGAAATGCGGACATCATGATTTCCTTCCATCATTTGCCGTATCTCGCCTGGCTTGGGACCTCCTCCACTACCAGTGAACCTTGTTCTCACCATTTCACCAATCACTGTGTGCGTTGCCTGCATCTGGTAACCAGACCGATCGTCTACAGAACAGCTATGTGTACTAGAAAACTTCCTGACCTCGTACATTTCAGAGTTCTTCAACCGCACAGCATATATGCGCCATGCACAAGCTGACCCATAACATTTGAGCGCCATTCCGTCGGGTGCCGATCTTGTGCAACGAAACCTGAATTTTTTGTCAATAGCATATAATGCCATGTGCTGCTTAAACACCTCTCGGTTTTTAAAAATCATCCCAACGTGGAGATCATCTGCATTGTGCCTTTGTTCTCCTACATTTGAACTTCGTGAATCAGAATCATGTAATATACGATCGATACTGTATGAAATAGACTGTATTAAACAAACATAGACACAAACATTCCATATTACTTGTTCTATTATACATATCCAGATGATAACTATTTAATCTAGTTTAACAAAAATCAGCACACCGCCCCCAAAATGTTTTAAACCCATAAAGTCCACTAAGTAAAAAGTAATAGAACGTATACACCAGACAACATATAGTAAGCTAAGTCAATATATAAAGAGAAATCTGATACCCACCAACATCAATGTCTTCATCAGAAGTAGTATCATCGTGGTTGATTATAGGATCGTTCTTAACCTTCCTGATTTTGCTGTTGCATCCTAACGTCAGAGAAAGCCCATGTGTAGCTCTTATTCCACGCAACTGAGGTTCAATATGGTCCACACTTTCTCCATGCATCTCCACTGTCTCAACCTCTTGCACTGGAGAGCCTTCACCTGGTTATTTTAAAACTCAACCACTCAGATTTCATAATTATCGGATAAGATCCGGGTAAAATTGTCAAAAATCACATACATAAGGTTTCTATTCCAGTCAAATGAGGACATATGTGGCGTACTGTTTCTCCTTGCGTCTCCACTATCTGAACCTCTTGCAAGGATGGGGCATCACCTTAAAATTAAAACATAATCCAGACAGGTTAGACAATTATCCAATAAAGGTAAATGCACGTCCCGATAATATTTTCTAAAACCATATACAGAATAAATATGATTCGGGTTTTTTTGCAAATGTATCTTAATTTTTTTCTTAGAGATTACTTACTACCTTTTGTTGGGTCATCATACAAAGTAACCCTAGGTGAGTTTCTCTGTGGTTGCTCAACCTCGTCTCCTTCATATATATCACTATCAGTGAGAATAATTTGGTTTCTCTGAAGTGTATCCGGATTAATTTCTTCTTTCTTCTCTTTTTGAATTTTTTCAATTTCCATTGCAACTCTATGGACGACAACCATTTGTTGTTCACTAAATAATTCTGTCAGCACGGACATTGAAGATATAATCGCAGTGTCTTGAATGAATTCTGCATTTTTATTATCCAAGATAGATTGTTATACCAAAAAAAATTAGGTCAACCAAAACAAATTTGTTTTTCTGAAAAAAATATTTGCTAGAAGATGTTGAAATACCTTCGAAAGATGCTCTGAAGTTTTCTTCATTACGCTCCCCACATTTGAAGAAAATACTCCCCACCCAGAAACTTGTCCTAGACATGAACTGATAACGCGCCACTGGCTCCGCACCGGATGTTATGCATAGTGTGAGTTCTGGAAAGGAGTCCCTAACATTTATCATTTTTTCAACATCTGATGTCGACTCTACAGTCACCGGTGGTCCTTTTTTTCCGTCTGGTCCGAGCATCCACTCCGGTAACCGGAAAGTCAGAGATATCGGGGTTCCAGGGGAAAGTGCTAAGATCCGATGCACAATACTATCCACTGTTTCAAACGTGTCTGTTACTTTCACCATAACCCCGATCCCTAAATCCCCAGGATCTATTTCGAAGCTCCATTCATCCTTAATGGTCTGCGACCAAACTCCTCGTAAGAGTCGTACAAGTCTTCCAAGTACCATCTGAAATTAGAAAGGTTCAAATATATAAGTTTTCCTCCTCAAATTACGGTCAATAATTACGAAGATAAACTTTATAATAAAATTCTGCATTAAATGTCTATTAAAGTGGATCAATGTATTCTCTATTGTTTGATCTAAAAAATCCCGACACTGAACACCAAAACAAACAAGTTTATAATGGTCCTTCATACCTTTGCTAGCTTTTTCGTAGCCCCCACTCTCAATAACCAACTCTCTCTCTCTGTAACTTTCAATCCTAATCAGAATGAAGATCGTGTCTGTTTTTGATAATCATTCGCTGGATTACATCTGAATATATAGACGAGGAAAGAGGAAGAGTCATCTATAGATACATATGTATCTACTGAAATAAAAATCTTGCAGAAAATGGTCACATTTGATAAGTAGCTACGTGTCTACTCTCTAGCCACAATTATTAGATTCACTTCCTGACATCGTATCACCTTTGCTCTGCCCCACCACTGCATTCTCACGTGCCAAGATTATTGTCAATCACTTGAGTTCCAGGGGTAAATTGGTCATGTAACGACCACCAATTTCCATATCCTTAATTTCAGAAGATATATTCCATAAATTTAATTTTGTTTTCGTCTATGTATATTGGCTCCGTTAACTCTATTAAAAATATGAAAACTAAAATGTGAAAAAATAGAAAGCAAGAGTTGAATGAAGCTTCTTCTGATGCTCCTACATAATCATCATTGACTTGTAGAGTCTTCCATCTTTCTCCATTTCACCAAAGTCTTGAGAAACTTCTTCACCTGCAACACCATTTTACCCAATTAGTATTATTCCATACGTAACATAACATATGTGATGATCCTATGCAGACTATTAGATTATACTATTATGTAATTAGTACCTCTGAGGGGTCTCTAAGAGAGTAGAACGCATTGCTTTCTTTTGGTACAGAGGATACCAAGATTCCAAATCCTTGTTTCTTCTTCCTTAGTACCTTGAACGCATCCTCATCAGTCTTGTCATCTCCTATGAAGATTGGGAGAAAATCATCGTTGTTGCTTAATCCTAGAGATTCCAACAGAAACTCAACTGCTTTTCCTTTGTTCCATTCAATCACAGGACGAACCTCTAACACCTGAATCATATTAATTAACCAAAACAAGCCATGTTAACATAAGATTATTAAGACTATATATGTATTCCACCAAGTAAGAACTAAGAAGTACCTTTCTGCCGTGAGTTAGACGCAGACGAGGGTATTGTTTCAGGTGGTCATGAACACGTTGAGCAACGAGTGGCCAGTCTTTCTCATCAACGTTACGGTAATGCACTGAAGCGCAGAACTTGTGGTTCTCCACTTTTGCACCTTTGATGCCTTCTGTTAGCTCCACGAGGCTTCTATAAACCTCTTCGATGACCGGTATGAACTCTTTTGCAGGCTGGAACAGGTTCACCTCTTCACTCTATTAACAAAAACAAGTAACAAAGAAATTAGAAGAGTTAGCTTGATCATATGTACATTTTGAACCGAGGTATAACAATATTCACCTGTTGGTCACAGTTGGTGTCTTCAGGGGAGCCATTAGCATTTGCAGGAGTCATTATGTCCATCCCATGACTACCCGCGTAATAGAGTTCGGTTAGTCCTACCAATTCGTAAACCTGACACATGAGAAAACCTCTAAACTGTTCAGCGTTTTTAACTTTTAGTATATGATTGTGGTGATAATGGTTTAAGAGTTTCACCTTGTCACGGCTTCTACCACTAATTATTGCTGTTGGGAAGTACTTGGCAACGTCTTTAACAGCAGCACGCATCTGAGAGAGATGTAGTAGAGAACATGACACTTAGCAAAATTGTGTTTCAGACCAGAGAGCATCAAAAACACAAAAGGGTTGTGGTTCTTACAGCGTCAGACATGATGGCACGGTCAGGGTCATCGACTATAGGGGAAAGAGTTCCATCGTAATCAAGAAACATGGCTATCTTCTTGTCCTTTGCTTGAGCTGCAATGTGACCAAAGGAGGTGATGGCTGATGGATACTTGAGCTATCAAGAATGAAAAAGTGGTGAGGAATGAGAATAGCAACTTAGAGATCAAAACATATGCGAAGGAAACTATGTTGTACCATCCAAGCCCGTTGAGCAAAATCATCTTCAGGAGCAATCTCGACGTTGAAATCCTTGACTAGCCTCTTACGTGGAGGGGAAGAGGAAATCATTGCCTCCAACCAACCGTTGGATCTGACATCGTCGAGCTTAGGGATCTTCTTCCTTGAGAATCTTCCTGTAGGGAAAGATGATCCGAGTCTTGGTTTGTTGACTGGTGAATCAGGGTCAGTATCCATCGCACTCCGAAAAATCCAAAAAATGTTCTAAATAAGAAACTCAATGGGGGGGGGGGGGGGGGGGGATGGGATCCTTCTAAACGACTTGTGTTTTATCCAACTGTTTTGTCAATGAAAAACCACTTCTTCAATATTTTCTTGTCACTGCTTGTTGGTGAACGGTCCATTAACAGTGAACACTGAACACACAAAAACAAATATTCAGGAACATTATAACAATACGCAAAAACCAAAAAAAAAAGAATGTCGAAAAGCTTCTCTTTTCACGTTACCTCATCATAACTTAATCTTCACCGGGAAAGACGTTCTTAGGCTGATCTTGAGCTTCAACTACAAACCCTGTATAACATGGCCACCACAAATCGAGTTAAACCATACTGCAAATCTCTGATTTTTTAATGTAACAGGATAATAACAACGCAAAATCTTAAAGTTTCTTTCTCACAAAGGGTCAGTAAAAAGATAAAACTTTTTTTTTCAAGTTCCTTTAAGACAATAAAGCAGAACATAATAAAAGTCAACACGAGAGTTATGTTACTCTTGTTCTTTTTTACCGAAATCGTCTTAATGGTTGTTTAATGATATGAAGAGAAAAGGAGCCACTGATTTTGACAAGTACCGAAGTTTTTCAACTGCCTTTCTGATATGACAGCCACTTATTTATTATTAATAAACGCTACCGACAAAAAAAAAGCTTTTAGCTTCACAAAGCTAGCCAAAAAATTGCGTATCATACCAATGACTAAACTAGTCTTCAGTTTGGTTTGTTCATATAGGACCATTCTAATAAAAGAGAACAAAGTTTTAACTTTTCAGTACCGTTACAACGACTTCAAAAGAAAAGGTTTTGCAATAAACCATGCTGTATACGAAATAACAGTTTTAAGAACAGAGTTTTTAGACAAAAAAAAACAGAGTTCAATCACATCACATAGACATAGGAAACAGTTTTTGATGAAAATGAATCAAAAGGGGTAACTATCAATAAAACGTAACAATGAACCTTAATCAGACCGAACGAACGGGTAAAATCTAAAGAACCAAACTAGGGTTTAGATTTAAGAACCTGATTGAAAAGAGGTGGAAACACAAAAGAAGAGCCCAGAAGAGAAAATCTCTGAAGAATGCAGATTTTTTCTCCTCAAAGATAAAAAGATTCTCAGGGATCGAAATCAGTGAAGAGGGAGCTATCTTGTTTTGTTTACTTTTTCTTCTTCTCGAAAGCACTAAAAGTTCTACGAGAGAATATACGAAAAATCAGGAAGAGATTGTGAAAGAGGGGAAGGGAGGAAATGAAGGGATGATGGGCTTTGCTATTTATACACTCCCTTTCTCTTATTAAAAAAAAAACAAAAACAGGTCCGTTTCTCAAATAGACAGCAAGAGAGAGAAAGAGACGTGGTTAACAAGGTTTACTAAGCTGTTGTTCAATGTCGAATACACCTCACATGTTTGACTTATATACCACTTTGCCATCGCATCCTACTCTTAATTATTATTATTCCACGTTATTAGCTTCCCTAAATAAAATTAATACATTAGTTTATGATTAGTGAGTCCCTCATTAGTCATATTCTTTTGTTTTCTTACTTCAACTTTCTGGTGCGGAGTCTTTGATTTATTCAAAGCTCAACTTTTTTCGTAATGTTTTGCAATGCATTAGCATTTCATATAATTTTCTTGTGTTTCCAAATCTTTATACTAGTAATATAATTCGAACGGCGTGAAACAGCCGTCTGGATTCACCATATTTAACGGTTCTAGATTTCTCAGAGATGACTAAAGTTTCACAATACACATTAAAAGTAATTTTATTAAAACCGTGTTAACTAATAAAATGTTATTACTCCTGTTAAACGGAAGTGGAATAAATTAGCTAAAACTAGTGTATAAACAACAACCGTAAGGCGGACGTTAGTTCGTTACCTAAAAAGGAGCTGGTTCGTGAAAGACACGTGGTTACGAGTCAAGAGAGTTGATTAAAGCATAAGCGCCACGTGTTACATTTAAGATGGTGCTGTAACCACGTGTTAGTTGGGCCTTGATGGGCCCCCACAAATCAACTGGCTTCTTTCTAGTTCCGTTGTCTCTTTCCGGCATCTGATTATCATTTGTCTTTTTGTATACAAGGTTCGCGAATTATTTAGACGCACAACACATCTTATATTGAAATATTATAGTGCCATATTATGGTCAAAGTATTTCTTGTCATGAAATAGCTGAGGCTAAATGTGTATTTTTGGTTGGGATAATTGGAATTTTTTTTTGTCAAGATAAATTGGATTTTAATAAAGTTTAGCGATTGTTTAAAGATCACGGGACCCATCATAAAACTCATTAATAGATGACCAACAGAAGGTTTGAATTGTAAGGAGGGTCCCTCAACTGAATACACGGCTGAGGTTTGTTCTCTGTGATCGCTTTATTGGTGGTGGAGCACTGGAGCTAACCAACATTTTTATATCTTTTTCTTTTGAATAACTAACATTTGTAGGTTCCGAATGGTGAAGTGCGTCCCACTCCGCACACAGTTAACAGTAACAAAAATCTTTAAATATATCATATATCTATATGTGTTTTATAACTGTTAGAACCGCGTTTTTTTCTTATATAAAATAATTATAATAATTATAAATAACAGTGAAGAAGTAATGGTCTTACATCTACTTCTCTCGTAATTAAATCAAATGAAAATTTGAAAGGTAACCAAATTGAAATATAAACAGAAAAAGACAGGCTATATTTTTGTCTTACAAAAATCTTAGGAAGGTTCTCCACGTGTATCCTACGCTGCACCTATGACGATTGACGAGTCATAACACTTATGCTGACGCCATTATGACACAGCTAAAAATGACTTGATTCATGAATTAGAACTTTATAAAGGAATATACAAATATGTTTCTTTGAATGTTCCAATTAAGTATTTGACAGATCGATAGTTTTTTTTTGTCAACATACTTTTTGTAAGTGCTTTTAATCTATATTCATTCTTTTTTTTGTAAACTTTTTTTTTCAAATTAATGGATGATGATGAAAATTTAAACATAAATTAGTAGGGTTAAATACCACATTTTAACTAAATTTTATAGTAAATATATATTCATTCTGTTTCAAAATAATAATGTTTTTAGCAAAAAAATAATGCTTTAGATTTTTCAAAATAATCAATGTTTCAAAATAATCCATGTTTTAGATTTTTCATATTTTTCATATTTTTAACAGTGGTAGAGTTAGAAATATTTTTGATTGGGTTCATAATATATAAATTTAATATTTAAATTATATATAACAAAAAGTTTTTTTTTTGCAAATTAATGGATGCAGATGAAAATTTAAACATAAATTAGTAGGGTCAAATGCCACACTTTAACTAAATTTTATAGTAATTGTAAAAAATATACACTAAAAAAAATTTCCCTAATTTTAATGGGGTCACTTGACCCCACCACTACCACTGTGCCTCCGCCCCTGATTTTTAGTAAAACCTATTAACACTTAATTATAAATGTATAGTTTTGTAAATTTATACTTCAAAATGGGAAAATTGCATAAAAAACTTTCAAAATATCAATTACTAGCACTTTAAACTTTATAGTTTTTTCATTAACACTATAACCTTTAAAGTTGCATCATAAAAAACCTCCAAATTGAAAAGCTTTTTTCCAGAAAATAACTATCTAATTAAGAAAATAAACAAAAAATAAATTAAATTCAGAAAATTAAATTAAAATAGAAAAATTTAATGAAAACTTATAAAATTAAATAAACATTCAGAATTTATTTTGAAAAAAAAAACTTTTAGAAAATTAAATAAATATTTATAAAATTAAATAAATATTTAAAAGTTAAACAAAAATAAAATAACTAAAAATGAATAAAACTAAATTTAAACACAAAAAATCATAAAAAATCATAATTATTTTTTAAAAATTAGAATTTTTAAGAAAATTACAAGATTTGTTTTAAATATCACTGCATCGTTTACAATAACAAGTTCAAATATATCACTTAGGAAAATGATGGTTTTTCACCTAACCATTAACAATGACGGTTTTGGTATATCTCCGATAATAATTTTTGATATCATTGTTAAAATGCAATCTTTATCATCATTGTTAATGGTTATGTAAAAAATCACATCGTCATAGGTAATATATTTGAATATTTTATTGTAATTGATGCTATGCTATTTTATTAAAAAACTTGTAATTTAAAATTTTTGAATTTTTGAATTTTCTAAATTTTATAATATTTATTAAATTTTATTTAGTTTTTCTTAAATTTTAATTTTAATTTAATTTTCTTTTGAATTTTTTGTTACTTTTTATTTTTAGTTAATTTTATAAATCTTTATTTATTTTTTAAGAGTTTTTATTAAAATTTCCTATTTTTATTTAATTTTCTGAAATTTAATTATTATTTTTGTTTATTTAATTAATTAGATAATTATTTTTTGAAAAAAAAAACATGAAACATCACTTACATGTATAACCTGTAATTTTTTCACTTTAGAAGTTTTTTATAACGCAAATATCACTTTGAAGGTTAAACTTCAAGGTTTGACAAAAATGGCACTTTGAAAGTTTTTTATGTGATTTTTCCCTTCCTAAATCTATAATTCAATAAAACTTTACAAAATATATCTAATGTTTTAAATTTCACAGTTTGACAAAAATTATATTGAAAATAAAAAAAATATATATATGTTTTTTAAACAATTTTTTTCTAGAAAATGCATCTTTTTTTCTAGAACATGCACCTTCTTGGATGGCCATTTCTTTTTTTTTCTCTTTCTCTTTTTTCTGTTTAACTATATGAATGTTGTAGGATTATTATATAAGAGACTTAGTGCGAGTGCATAATTAACAGACTAAAAGTACATTCGATTATTGTCTTTCCTAAAAATTTCAAGATTCAATGTATCTTGATTTTACACATTTTATGTTGGCTTAATACTAATCAGATTCTTCCATTCTCTGGCATTGTAATGTAAACTGACGACAAAGACAAACCAGTGTAAACACTAAACACAATTGAAAAGACAAAAACACAGTCATTTTTCCTTTTTCTTTTATCTTTCTTTGCAATATTATTTTGTTATTGTACAGAGGAAAACAGCCTGTAGTAGCCTTTATTCTTTTGTTTGTATCGAGGTACTTGGTTTGGCAAATCATAATATAATAATAACACAAAGAAAATGTTGATTAAGAAATCATGCGTGCCGACCACTAAATCTAAGCTCATTTTGTCAAAGTCCACATGTTACAGACTGATAATGATAAGACGGCACTATACGATAATAATGTTGTTATAACTTATAAGTTACCTGCATATGTGTCTCCACGTACCTAGGTTCATAAATATACATTCGAGCATATATCGTATATGTCCCAGCATTTTCGTTTCTTTTCATTATGATATCTTGCATTGCATGATCCGACTACTAAAATACGTGAATAATAATATTATTATTATTATAAGCCACTGAACACATAAATATTATTATTTATTTTTTTGTAAACTAATAAATATTATTCTTGTGAACGACATTTCTATTATTGTTATATTGGATATGAACGAAGATAAATGACCAATGATCATTTATATTACACATGCACAACGTGCTAGCTAACAAGTGGAAGTATCGCTCGTTAAAGAAATGGGAAGAAATAAGCACTAGTAGGTTCGGCAAATCTTGGAGACTACGTCGAGTATCTTGTAATATATGACATTTTTGGCCAGGCCATATGTATATTATATAAAATGCATGATCATTTGATTATTTCAAAACGGTTGAAATCTTTTAATCACTCTATAAATAATACTCCATCCGTTTTTGAATAAGTGTCACTTCGATATTTTTCATGCAGATTAAGAAAGTTGTTGAAATATATGCAAATTGTTATTAATTACACTTCTTTGACCAATACTCCCTCCGTTCGTATTTATATGACGTTTTACTGAGTTTTTTTGTTCCACTATATTTGACGTTCACTGAATTTGATGTAAAAATTGACAAAAAATGACTTCTTCTATCCTTGAAATTAATGATCCATTATGATAACAAAATAAAATCTATCTAACATTAAACGTTAGCAGAGGTTAAAATAGACAATATATCAACTACCTTAGTTTATGTGCCCAGTCTTATAACGTCAAATATATTCGAACGGAGGGAGTAGTATTTAAGATAAATAAAATTACTTATAAAATCAATACAGTTTGCGATTAATTTTCAGCTGAAATTAAATATAATTCGCATTAAAATGGTAAAATGATATTTTTGTTTAACAAGAAAAAACAGCTAAAATGACCCTTATTATAAGACGGAAGGAGTATATAACACCCAATTATATAAGCTTCTCGTTTATTCCTAATTAGGGAGGTTGCGTAGTTGGTCGACGCCGACCCGACGGTTTTGTCAAATCTTTCAGTTTATAAAGATACATAGATGTTGAACATTTTGAGTTGCCCTCATTTTTAGCGTTTGAATCGTGTAAACGTCAAATTAGTTCATAATAATCAAGTTGTTTCAATGAGTTCTTAAGATATTGCAACTAACCTAACTTTGGTAAGTTTTATTTGTACGACACGTTTATAAGATGATTTATTCCAATCAACTTCCAAGTTCAGAACCTTTTTTTTTTGTTCAAATCCAAGTTCAGAAACTATGATGTTTAAAGCTTCATTAATTATTCACTTTCTAATGTTTTTTAAAATTCTCTTACGCTGGTGGACCTAAACATGTTTGTTTATAATATTGGACATAATAGTTAGATGGAATTCTATCAGAGTTCTAGCCTTCTAGGTTTACGGGCTTCGCAATGTTTCTCAGCTAAAGCCATTTATAGGCCCATTGATCGGCAGCCGCAGTTAGAGGCAAAATCTGGTTTAACAAACTGAAATGGAAGGAAGACCAATCAATCTAGAAATCAAACCCAAATTATCCAAACAACAGCACAAGTACGTAAATCCACTGAAATTTTAGAAATAGTTCCAAACTAGAGATATTTTCTATAAAATTGGAATTTGAACCAAAACAAACATAAAATATCCATTAGAAATAGGCTCCATAGTTACACATTCTCTTGAGCATCAATCAAAAGTAGGGATAAAAACACACTGTACTTAGAGAGTTTTACTTTTAATTTGTCATTTGGAGATGCTGGATACTATTTAACAAGTAACACTCCATGTCTCTGTAAAGTGAAAAACATATACAATCTGTTCTAATCACAATATTACACCCTTGACCGGATGATAACCCGCTCTTAACGTGATTAGAGTGGTATTTGTTGCTTGTCTGGCACTTGTAAGTGATTCTCACGTCTGAAACACAAATGCCCAAGCTGAAACTATTAAATGGTCAGATTTTTTTCTTCATACAAGCCATTCTGATTTATTTAATTTGATGAATGTTGTGTTTACTTATAAATATAAGATTCTCAGAACATATGAACAAATCAAATGCTAGGAAAGGATATAGGAAGTCACTGAGACTTTGTTGTGTAGCAAAACAATTAAACTACATGATATAATCAAACTATTAGTAATATAAGTATTCAGTATTGTACATTTAAGACTATATGATGATGTACATTTGAAGAGTCACATGCATAGGCGTTCAGTAGTCCGTTCGGTTTTAGGATTCAAAATTTTGGTGTTACGCTCATAAATCTCATTCGGATTTTACTAATTATCAGATCGGATTTGGTTCGGCTCCTTCTAGTTCGGTTCGGACCGAGTGTAACTAATATTTAATATCGTCCAAGAAATATATTTTTTAAACCTTAAAAATTGACAATTTTTTTTTAAATATAAAAATTATCTAAAATTAGTTAAATTATCTAAATTAACTACATATTCAAAATAACAAATAAAACAAACTACAAAAATATTTTGATTACTCTAAACAAATGTCACCACAATAATGGGAGAAAGACCAATGAAAACTTGACCTCACTGATGTCACCATGCTGATGATTGCATCAAAGACACCATGCTGATGTTTGTATCAACATTCTAGAGTTTATCATACAACGAAATTACTGCAAAATAATACAAGTACAACAACGAAACTTCTTGGTCAGCGCACCTAAGTTGCATATAACCGTTCAATAGTTTATATTTGACTTTGAAAAGCCTTGTACATTAACTCAGATTGACCTTCAATACGTTAACGGTATGACTTTTCAATAGTGAATAGACACCATACAAAAAGGTCTGATCGCCAAAAACATAAGCTTAACCGGTAATTTGTTATGCTACTAGAGTACTAACCAGCACCGGGTTATAGGAATATTGGTTCAGAACCTCTCCATTCGTAACGTTTTTGTTTTCACAGTATAATACAACCGTGATAGCCTGTAATTTTTTTTTTCTCGAGCTAAGAGTTTGTTCTTAAATCTGATGTTCATTAGATGACATTCGTTACAAGGAAGCTATCAGAAAATGACAATGGCCCAAAATATACTATGATTTTACTAGAAAAAATCAAAGTATTATCAGTATTCGGTATTAGTGACATGTTAAATTTGAAAAACTATAAATCAAGTTAATACTATGTAACATGTGTACACATGCACGTACGCACAAATTACGGTTCAACGGTCACACTCACACCCCAGAGGCTATATAAAGAGGTTTCTCTGCTCTATTCCCAAAACCATATCTCAGTCTTCTTCTTCTTCTTAAACTGCAACACATGCAATACAAAGAATGAGCGAGACAAATAGCAAACAAAAAAGTTTCAATTTTTCGATCTAACAATTGTCTCCACTTCAAACCCATTTCTGAAACCTCAGTTCTAATACTAATTTCTCCTAAAGAGTTTCTTTTGTGGGTCTCAGTTTTCTCAACCATGAAGAGCCTCCGAGGTTTCAAGATCGGTCACAGATTCGTTCAAACCGGGAAACGCCAATGCCTAACCGGAATTCTCAACCCGGTTTCAAGAATCTGCTCTTTAGCAAAGTGTCTACGTCGTGGAGCCAGTAGACTTTGTGGAGGAAAGAAAACGGTTCAGACCCGGTTGGGTGACGACCCGAAGTCGCTGCCTGTTCCCAAAGGTCATTTAGTGGTCCACGTAGGAGAATCAGGCGATGATACTCGGCGCGTGGTGGTTCCAGTGGTTTACTTTAACCATCCTCTGTTCGGAGAGTTGCTAGAGCAGGCGGAGCGGGTTTACGGGTTTGACCAACCGGGTCGGATTACGATACCTTGTAAAATATCGGATTTTGAGCAGGTTCAGATGAAGATCGCTGCATGGAATCATTGTCGACGGAAGTGGAGTTTCAAGATTATCTAGGCGTTGACTTACTAAAAATTAAATAAATTTAGCCTTTTTTCATGCTTCCTGAGAATAAAGTCAAAGTGTCAATCCGAGAGATGGGAACTTTCCCTTCAGTTTTCGTATATCAATGTATATTTTCGTCCCAATCCAGTGTGACGAGCGACCAAGCAACCTTCCTAGTTCCTACAATGTTGGACAAATATAGTTTGGATTTATGTATTTGCTGTCTTATTCATTCTTAAACAAAAGTGATTTGTTTTGGCATCTATCACGTATCAAATACATCTTACCAGCACGAGTTGGATCGAGATTTTATAATAACATGCGGTTAGTTATAACTTAAAACTTATAACTTATAAGTGATACTTTATGGAGAACATGTCAAGTTAATTCGAAGTCCAGGATATAATAGATTTATATTTGTCTCCGAATTTACTTACCGATGAATGATGAATGTTTATACTAAGTATGGATCCGTGAGTTGCACGAATTTTGATTGATGTTTTAATTTAATGAAATACATAAAAGTAAAAAAAAAAATTAGAGTTATTCTAGAATTTATCATATATTAATTGAAACTTATTTAAGGAATATAAATTTGTTTTTTCACTAAGTTTGATTGGTATTTATGTTATTGTTATCATAATGCATAAGAACAACTCTAATGGAAGTATTTAGAATAGTTTTTATCATTTAATAAAAAGAAAAAACATAATTAAATAGGAAAGATAGTATAAAAAATTCTCAACTCTCTACTCTTAAGGATCTGTTGTAAATCTACAAAGACAATTGCTATGCTACTAACAATATTATTTTTTAGAAAATTAAATTTAACAAAAAATATAATATATTTTTTTCTTTAGAATCTGTAACATTTTCCAACTGATAATCATGCTTTAAGTAATTACTATCAGTTTTTTATTTAGGGCTAGAGAAAAAACAGTTCTGAAAATTCAAATCAAACTCAATCATGAAGAAATATGAGTTACAGTAAAATACTATGAATTGAAAATTGAATCAAGCTGATTTAATTGATGACAATGTCATACACATTCTTATGCTTTTAGTTTAACATTTGTATTAACTTTCAAAGTTAATATCATTTATATACTTTTTGCATTGGTCTATTCACATTTAAAGTATCTCTAATATAACTCTATATATATTCTCTTAAAATATTGAAACTCTGTATAAGCGATGAGTTTTACATGACTCTATTATAAAATTACCTACTTTAAGAAAAATATGTAGTGAAAATTATTGAAGTTTCTATATTTAGAGACAAAAGTAGCACATATCTGTATTTTCTTATAAAAATTGAGAAATTATATTACAAATCTTAAATTGAATCAAATCCACCAATATAATATTAATTTATTTTAAAATATAAAAATGATAATTCAGATTAATTGTAAATAATCTTTGTTCTTTAACCAATAGAAAACATTAGATCAACATTTTTATCATGTAATTTAGAGGTAATAAAATTATTGATACCTTATGAAGTTTGTTACTTCTTTAATTCTTTTACCCACAAATATATGTGCATGATGAAGACCATATTTTTGAATCTCGATTGTGCGAATAATATTTATGAAAATAACTTGTTAATTACAGTTTTATGGTGATAAATATTAAAATAAACAATAAATTGTATTATTTTATGATGTAATAGAGCTGAAGAAGGGAATTAAAACATTTTTGTAATTTCATTTCAAATATACAATATTCTCTATCAAATCCATCATTTGGATTCTCGATTTCTCTAGATAATCTTCATTAGATATAACATAACTATGAGAATCATTTCATTCATCTACTATTTCTTCTGTTTTGAAACTGAAAAATAATTTAGTTTTAAAATCTAATAATAGATCAATGTGTATTAATATATTTATTTATGTGTAACCATTTATCGATAAAATATTAATCAATATAAATATAAATCAATATATTGATAGTATTAAACAATTTTTTTGTTAATTATTTATTAGTAACTATGAGAAATATTAAATAAAAAAATATATACCCAACACTTTTACCTACTTTATATGGATTAACGTCTAGTTAAACTATCATGTGTTAATAGATAAAATCTATGTTACACGGTATTCTTTCCATAAAATCTCTTATAAGTTTTCTCTCTAATAAATTGATAATTCACTTACTCTAAAATTCGAAACATAGACATTATAGTGTTGCAAATCATTAACCCTTCGTTAAATTACTTGACCAAGAAAACTTACACAGAAAATTAGTTATTTCTAAGAAGATTACTTTAACAATTCTCTATTGCTTAGGATTTTTTTAAACTAATTTTTATATAATTGGTTTCTTTACAGTTTTTTTTAAAATATTTAATTCGCAAGGAAATTAAACGTAAAATGATGTTTTGTATTATATATTATCTATTAAATAGTTATTTATATGGAAATATTTTTATTCTTACAGTTTTTTTTGTTAAATAGTTTTTGAAAAAGGAAAACTAACTTTTTAAATTCTTTTTTTACAACTCTCTTTGGTTTAGTATTTGCTTAACATGAAATACTATAAAATATTTTTAAAACATTTTTTTAATATTTAATTTGCAAGGAAGTTAATCTTAAAATAGTGTCTTGTATTTTGTAAACGCACATGCAAAGAAGAAATACTATCTATTAAAGGGTTATTTATATGAAAATATTTTGATTTTTTTACAGTTTTTGTTAAAGACCTTTTGGAAAAGGAAAACTAATCTTATTATATAAAGCTTGGTTTTTCAAAGTTATTAAGCTTGGTTTTAAATAATTTTTTGTTCTTAAATATTTGTTTATATGGAAATATTTTGATATTTTACATTTTTTTGTTAAGAACCTTTAGAAAAAGGAAAACTAACTTTTAAAATTATTTTTCTTTAATTTTTTAAATGAAAATATGTATTTAACATATGTCACAATCTTATTATATATATTTGACATGTGTTAAAATAATGTTAATTAGTAACTTTGAAAAACCCAAGTTTATATAATAAAATTAATATAAATCATATATATAATGGGGCCCTTTTCTCTCTTTAGAGAGCATCCGCATCAAATTGTTATTACTGCATGTGGGTCCCATATTTTTATTGGCTTTGGTTTACCGCAAGTTCGCATTTGGTTTGATTATTAAGTAGAAATAATGAATTGTGGTACATTTCGATTTAAGTCTTACTGTTAGATTATATGGGCCGGTAAAAACAATGGTCCGGTAAAAAATAATGGCCGAGTAAAAACAAGCTCTTCCGTTTTATGACCATTAGGTTTTCAATGTTCTCCTTCTTCGACTCTTCAATCTCACCATCTCTGTCAAAAAGACGATTTCTGTTTCTCTATTCTATCGTGAAGAGAATAATGTTGGAGAATTGTATATCATGCTTCGTAGATACTCCAGGTGAGGGAAAACATGATCACTATATGTTATTCTGAGATTTCGTATTCCGAATTTCCATGGAAAAGTTACAAGTTTTGTTCCTCTTTCGCAGTTTGATTTCTGAAACAATTCCTTTCCACCAAGATTACCAGGCATAGCTTCCACAAGCAAGGCTTGGGTGAAGGAAGGCCAGGTATTTCTGTTTTAACCTCTTCAAGTGTTGTCATTACTCTCAAAAGTGGACTTCTTAGTACACCATATGTTGCGTGCTATAATCGATGAGATCGAGTTTCTGGAATCAGAATCGAAAGGGGAGTGTATGAACTGAACACAACCAACGATGAATCCTTTTGTGTTGGAAGTGGTTTCGCGGTGGTATTGTTTTTTCTTTTAGCAAAACCCGGTGGTATTGTTAGTTCAGATTCTGTTGAATTCCTGTCCACAGAGCTTCATACACCAGACCTGCTATTAAAAAGATTTACGAATTAAAATTATCATTTTTTTACTTTATCACTGCATCTTCAAAATACATGTGCTTTCTTACCAATTTTGTCTTTCTTTCTTTTTCCTTCCCCTGGATGCAGCCGGTAAGGCCCACAACTTCTCAAATCGTAAACCAGCTGATCTGAAATTTCAGAAGCTGTGAGTATTCGCCTTCTACCGTAATTGTTTGTCAGAATAATTGTTTGTCAGAAGCTATTTTCTACTCTTATCAAATAAATAGTTATTTGATCAGATCCAGTCATGCTATATGAATATATATTACTCTGTTACGGGGGCTACTGATTTAAGTTGCAATGATTTAATAGAGCTGAACTTAAGATGCAATTAGCGGTTGTACGGGCATCATGGGCTTGACGTTTTGGATTTTCTGCTATGTGTCTAGAAGCTGAAATAAGTAGAATAGGCTATGTGTCTTCTCTGATTTCAGGAATGTATGGGCTGCCATATATCCTGAGAACCATCACTAATCGTTAGATCAATGTAGTGATCTATTCTAAGCAGCAAGACTCCAAGACTCAGCACAAAAGGTAGGTTTGCTTACAATTGTCACTAAAAAAACATACACTTTTTTAGTTTACTTACATAAATTTGGTTTGTAGAAACCTGTTGATTTTGTTCCGCTACACTTGAAGCTAATAGAAGAATGTTTCATATAAAGGTCCGGTGACTTGAAGTCTGTAAGAAAAGGTAATGAAACACACAAAAAATTACTGTATCATGTCAAGTTAAAATTAGCATGTGTAAATCTCTCAGTTATATCCCATGTTCAGGTTTAGTGGCAGAAATAAAAGATGCAAGTGATAGAAAGCAAAAAGAAGACTCCTTGCCACTACTGTCAAAACTAAGCTTGGAGTTCAGTTATTCTAATCCACGAGTAAATACTAACTTCTATCAACTAATCAAGTTTTTGTTCAAATAAAGTTGTGAAGCAACTGGTAAAAAAGTTTTTTTGGCATTCTTTCTATAAGCAAATTTCATAAGAGTTAATGGACTACATATCTTTCTCCAATCAGTTTTGATCTTTCAGCATTCTCTATACATGTTATGAGAGTATTTATATTGAGAATCTTGGAATCTAATATTATTGGGATATACAACATCCATGTACCCCCGCGCTTGCGCGGGGTTGACGAACCCTAGTAACTTTTCAATTAGAGAACATTGTACACAACCTTGAATGATATTTTCCTATATAATAAGCAAATTATATTTAATAATAAAACAATATAAGATTTTTAAAAATTAAAATAAAAATATTTACCTTCTCATCAAGTAGGAGAAAATTTATTCCTAGAAGCTTATTATTTTTGCTTAAATTTCTTGCTTCCCATTTTCTAGTAAGACGTACCACAGTTCGACGGTAATGATGTTTTTTATTTAACTGATCTAGTATTAAATAATTATCTGAAACCATTGTTTGTTGACAATTCCTGATAAACAATTAAATTATAACTTCAGTTAAAAAATAATAATAGGACATACACACCTAAGAAACTATAATAGTAAAATTAAAACGTATTGGTCTTGATAAAAAAACGTATTGCTATGTGACAACAATGTTTTTGTGACAGCGATGTTATGATGTGGTGTCAATAACTTTAAATGTATTGTTTTGTAACAGAACTCAGAAGTTTCGTTCAAAAAAAAAGACAGAACTCAGAAGCATGACCATGATCAAATAATAATCATGACAACAACGATCAACCATAACTTTATAAGAAGAAAAGAATATCGAACTTCACCTAATATTTTTCTTGAATCAATAGTTATGCTTGATGATAAAATATGAGAGATCTTAGTTCTATATATAAATATGAATAATCATAGTTTTTCTTGGGTTATGAACTCTTTAATTAAGATTTTAATAAAGATAAATTTACATTAATCAGTGTTTGACATTTTTTTTGTTTAAGTTTTTTTCAAAAGGATAATTACTATCTAATATTTTTTTCAATAAAGGAAAATTAGAAATATGAGAGTAGAAATATTTTTGAAACGATTTTTTCAATTATATTTTTCTTTATTATAAAGTACAATTAACATAAATTAGTTTTTTCCAATTTTTTAGGTTTATATTTTGAAAAAGATGTTTACAATTCGGTTTTGGAATAGTTCTTGAAAAATTGTTTGATTTTAATAAAAATTATTAAAAATCTTTTTATTATAATAAGTTTCCTTTTCGTTTTGAAATTTTTATTTAAAAAAAAATCATTTAATTTTAATAATAATTTTAAAAACATGTATTTTCCATTTTTTTAGGTTTATATTTTAAAAAAGGATAGTTACAATTTTGTTTTGGAATAGGTTTTGTTAAAATTAAAATTACTATGACTTTTTGAAATTTCGTTTTATTTTTGTTTTAAAATTTCTATTTTTTTTTTGTTTTGAAATTTTTATTTTAAAAATCGTTTATTTTAATAATAACTTAAAAAGTTTATAATAAGATAAGATTTTTTTGTTTAACTTTTTTTGATTAAGATTTTAATAAAGGAAAATTACTATTATGAGAGTAAAAATATTAAAGAGAAAATATGTTTTAGGGGATAATTTTGTTTAGACACATGTCACAATCTTAAATAATAATTTGACATGTGTCACGTTCGTGTTAATTAATAACTTTGAAAACTACGCTTTATATAATAAAATCTATCTATCTATTATAATAAAATAGATTTTGGATGGCATCACATGCCTCCACGTCATCAGGAAGGGGTGGGCAAAACTCACCACATCATCTTATGTTTTATTTTGTCGCTTTTCATCTATCTATCTATTATAATAAAATAGACTTTAGATGGCATCACATGCGTCCACGTCATCAAGAAGAGGTGGGCAAAACTCGCCACGTCATCTTATGTTTTATTTTGGAAATAATTACACTAGATGTCACATTTCATCTTAGTTATTACATTGTAAGACACTTTTCACTCCTTAGACAATTTTTCTTTAACTTTCTCTTGTTTCTTAACTAATCTTGTTACATCCTTTTATGCTTTTAAAAACTATACCTAACTAAACTTGTACCAATTAGTAAAGTGACGTGTGAAATGTTTATAGCCATTCATTTTAGATGGTCAAGATTTACTCTGTTTCTCTCTCTTTCTCAACCATGTCTGTGTATGCTTGGATACACTCGTCGTTCGTCAAACTTCAATTGCAAAGAGAAATCTCAAGCAATAAAACTCTTTTTCTCTTTCTCCACGTCAACTCTTTTATGTCTATGAAAAAGATGATTTTGACGAAGGAGGAGTAACCGGCTTCCTTTGGTGAGGTTTATGTTCACCACCACAATGCCTTGTTTTGTTTCACCACCCACAAATCGCAGCAAATCAACCAGAAATCAAGAACAATTTGAGATTTTAAGACCAAGTCAAATGATTAGAGTCTGTCTTCATTGTGTTCCTGCCAATAAGCTTAAAAGCCCCAAATTTTCTGCAAAATTCGTAACCCTAAGAGGCTGGGGAAAAAGATGACATAATTACGGTAATGCCACTAATGATATAATTATTAAAAAGGATTAGCGTTGAATCGAACCCGTATTTGGAGAGCGAAGACACGCCAAAATTCCACTAGACTACAGCGCTATACATGTTTTCTTTTCATAGCAAAATAAATATCTAACACTTTTTTTTTTCAATTATTGTGAAAAAGTTTACAAATTGATTTCTTGTTAATCGATTACTAGTCTTGATTGTTGTTAATTTGCTCGGCCCTTATTTAACGTCCAACTCAGTAGTTAGTATCTCTTCGTTTTTATAATTAAGTGTAGATATAGCTGTTTGCGAAACGATGAACATGTAGACATATCTACATGTGACCACTTCTCTTGGTTGGAAATTTTCTAAAAAATTTCCCAACAGCTCGGGAGTTCACTGAAAAAAATTAGCCAGAAAACTATATTTTATAAACAAATGAACCTGTCACAATGAAATTTCATCTAACTATAGATTTTGTAGGTGTCTAGTGAACTATTGCCTTAGCTAAAAAAATATACAAGTAGATCTTTGTAACCAGTGTACATGTGGATATTTGTTATCTGGTGTACATAAACACAGTAAAAAATAGTGAACATGAAAAAAATAGTGTACATATCAATTGTTGTACATGTGGATATTTGTTATCTGGTGTACATTTACACAGTAAAAAATAGTGAACATGAAAAAATCGTGTACATATCAATTGTTGTACACATAGATACTATAATTGTGTATACAATATGTCATGTACATATGATTATATGCAAATATCATTGACTCATACCTTATTTCAAGCTTGTAGAAATGTCATTTAAGACCCGATTTCAAGCTTTTCAACTCGAAAAATGAACCTTTTAATTTTTCGATTTAATTGCAGAATTGGACCAAAACACCACGGTCAACAAAACGCCAAGATGCAACAATTTCACACTAGAGTAATTCGAAGAAGAGGCTCAGAGAGACAAGAGAAAGCATGACGAGCTAAAAACCAGAAGAGTGTCTCAAGCTTTTAATTTACAATGATTTCACACTAGAAAGCCAAACAAGGACTGAAAGTGTTGTGGTTTGGTGTTTGCAATACAGAGCATACTCTGATTTGGCCCAAAAAATACAGAGCGAATCCGAAGAAAAAGAACATGAGAACAAGGAAATGAAAGAGAAATGGGTTTTCGGGTTTCTCTTACTAGTTTATACTTTAGTTATATTTTAGTTAGAAACAGATGGAATAAATTAGAGAAAGTGTCCTAGGAGCACAAAGTGACTCAGAATGTAATAAAAACTTATAACTTGACTTAGAGTGTTAAAAACTCTTTATTTTGTCGCCTTTCATCAAGATGGAGCGAGCTGCTATCTTATTTTATCTTATGTTTTAGTTGTTTGATAAAGTATAGGACTCAGGCCCAATAAGATATAACCCTTTCAGACGCGATGCTGTTCGAATCCGTCAGAAACCACCGTATGTGTGAAACGTCTACCATCTGTAACGCTTATACTCCATTCCAAACAATTAAGTAACTGCTGTTAATGATTTCATTCAATCTAAGCAGCTCACTACTTCCTCATCCATTCATCTTCTTTGCATTCACTAGAAATTTCATTCAGTATATATATGCAATCCATAGGGAGTTCTTGCCACTGCTCATCGTTTTACAATCTACCTTTCTATCCTTTTTTTTGTCACGGACCTTGCTATCCATATCACTCGAAAAGCCGCTACGGTAAAGTCAATTGCTTCATCAAGATTGATACACCATAGATTTTTTTGGGATTTATGTCTGTAAATTCTAATTGTTCATTTATATCAGTGAAAAATGTGACCGATCGATGGTTTTGAACAAAATCTTCGCAAATAACGTTCAAAGCTCTATCCTTTTTCTCTCCTTTATGTCTTTTTGTTCGTAAAAAAATAGAAAGTGGTCATTGTAGCGTCTGATTGCATCTTTTTCCTGTTTATAATCTCTTTATTTAGACCTCAGGATGATTTGTATTTGGACTACAGGAAAGTCTTTTACATGTGTTGTAAAGTATCCGTAGAATATTTATGTTATGTATCCGTAGAATATTTCCCCTCAAAGCTGCATAACTGCTTCCGAGCATGAAAAAAACGTTTGACATTGTAGCCTACAATTTGTAGGATGATCATTAGGATCTTCTTGCACACATAGCAACCCAACGTTCAAGCACTTCAAGAACTCCTCTGTTTCGCATGTTTCTTGTAGAGCTTGATCCAGTAACTCAAGCCCTCTTTCCTCTTCCCAGAGATCCCACGCCTGCAGATTTATATACAATTGTTTACCACTCATAAGTCTAAGTCCATTATCCGATGTAATATCCACAACATCTTGATTTGATTCAAGGCAGTTGGTATGATTTATCGTGATGCAGCAGCCATCGCTTTAATGCAACATCTAAATTCAAGTCACATCAACATGATCATAATTGTGTACATATCCCCTCCACTAATAACAATAACAGATCCGTCATCTACTTTCCCTGGATTTTGCTGATAGAAAAATATTTGGACTTGTGTTTACAGGATATAACAAACTTGAAGGACGAGGAGAATTTTTTTTGCCAAAAACAGATGAGGAGAATGATATGCTTGGTCTTGCTTTCACTCACAGAAACGTCAATTTTCTCTCTTATCACAAGTTTCAGCTGTTTTCACCTAATGGAATAGTAGTATCTATGTTCTTAGAAACAAAAGAAAACAAATGTGTCAGATCACGACTGGGATTGCGTTTGCCATTCCGCGTTTGCCATTCCTTTAGACATATTGAACTTTGCCGTTGATGGGATTTGTTCCTAAACCTCATTAGTATTTTTCACAGAGATTCTCTGATCGTTTCTACCATAGAGATAGAATGAAAGTATTACTGCATGATCTTTGCGGTTATTTATTGTCCGCTTTTTAAACAGAACAAACTTACAAAAAAAAAATTGAAACTTGTGATTAGCAAAACGATTGTTTTCGTTAATGTTGCAGCATAAACTCCAATTTTTTACTCAAAAAGGTAAATTAAAAGAGTTTAGCAAAAGCACTTGAGAAATAATTAAAAGATAAACACGAAACTAGAAACGCATGTAAGGGGCCTTCGTCAAAACTCATAAGGGTCGTAGTCAAAATGGCCGTCAGGGTAATAATCATCAGTATCAGATGGATCCGTATCGAAAATAGATGCAAAATATGGGAAATCATCAATCGAGTCATCACGAGGTCGTCTCAAAACTTTAACCCTCTCCAAACATCGCTTCTCCAGATCTCCGACAAGTTTAACTCTGTGACACTGACGTAAATCAAGATGTTCCAGGTTAGGACAATTGTCAAGAATGACATTTAAACCAATGTCTGATAATAAGTTTCCATAAAGCTGGAGGAAGCAAAGTCGGGGCATTGTTTCAGCTATAGCTAGCGCATCATCATCATACACGAACCGGGGACGCACGAGTCCATCGCGGTTTAGCTTCAGAGTCTTCAGATTGGGAAGAGCCTGGCCTACAACTTTCAGAGATTTACCGGACAATGAGCAGAATGTGACCTCGAGTTCTTCAAGCAGTGGAAGCTTCACAAGTGCTTCTTTAAGTCCCCTGTTTGTTATTGAACAGCACATTGTAAGTCTAAGGCTTCTCAGAGAACTTGACCTGCAAGTAATAGGGTGTTATATATAAAAGAAGGGTCTTATAGTTAAAAAACTGACGCTGAGGGAGAGAGAAAGCTTAACCTATCGGTGATGTAGTTGAGGAGAGAATCAGTACCAAAATACCAAATGTCAATCTCAACCAATCCTCCCTGGCTACGATCAACTGCGTGACGGCACATGACCTCGAGGTTGATCCCCAAGTCTCCAGAGTTACGCATGTCAATCTTCTGCCACAAGGCAGGGTCCTTACAAACGCGACGCCATGACGTACACACTTTCTGAGCGTTTTCCAATATGTCAATTGAGTCAAGCCTGCCCAGGATCGATAAAGTCAATTCATACGGAACCTCCGCCCAGTTTCTACACTCGCCGTCTTCTTTCATCACCGGAGTCAAAGAGGAAGACGCCATTTTTGGTCTGATGATCAATCTGTCTCAAGTCCATATATATATAAATAAAGGAAAGTAAGTTTTCAGTTCCAAGACTTTTCTTCCAAGATATCACCATCACTTAATGACCCATATGGTCCCAAGAAAGAAGGAAGAGGAAGAGGAAGATGCCATTTAACTTTCGAAGTTCTCAAGTTCATTAAATAAGTCTGTGTAGGGAAGCAGTTTCAACTTTCAAAGACTTTTTTCGTAAATCACTCAGTGACCATATATATTCATGTTATTTATCTACAAACCTAATTTATGACATAACATTAGGGCTTGGAGGCCTGTTAAATCAAGATCAATATGTATGAGTGTATGATTCCTATATCACTTGGGAATCATACGAAATTACTAATAATAATTTTGAATTGGGTTTAGATAAGGCTTTCATATGTTTTTCCTATTCTGTCTTGCGTTTCAAGTTTTCATATTCTAGGAAGGTATGAGCGTTTTTGGACACCTGTCCACTCTACCGAAACTTTGCGTTTCATTGAACTCTCTTCTACCTGCGACGTGCTATTTTGGGCTTCTACTTTCTGGGCTCAGTTTCCTCTTTTTCTTTTTGCCGACATACTTTCAGATATCTATTCTTCGACAAACACAACCGTTACGTCTCTTGCTCTGACATTTATTCTGAGTTTTCCATTGATTCATCCACTCTTCATGCATTATGATTTCGATCTGCCTCTTCGTTCACCCTATAACTGCTCGAACTCCATCTATAAAAAGTGGCCCTCACTTCCATTTTCATCATATCTCAATCGATTTACTCAAGCATACAATCTCCTAGCAGCAACATATTCAGATGGTGACTTCATACACTCTGCCTGCCAATTTGAGAGCCGGCCGATCCTCTAATACAGCTGAGGTCCGCCTCTTGAGGTTCTGAGAGGCCAGAAATATCAACATAAAAGGAGAGCTGATGAGTATTGAGATGCTGCTCATCGATGAGGCTGTAAGTGTTCTTTCCAGATTTAATCTCTTTGCAAATACATTTCCTATAATCACTCTTATTATGTTATTTTAAAGAGAGTTGTGTAGATTCAGAGACTTGGAAAACTTTCTTTGTAAGATAATATGATATTCTGTGTCTGTTTGCGGTTGAAGTCTGAGAGAGGCTGGTAAAGTTTTGTATTTATTTTAAAGCTGTTAGCTTTGATGTGTTCAAAGAAAAAAATTAAAAAAAAATGTTAGCTACGTTTGAATGATTGGATCCTGCTATGCTTCTATGAATTCTTAGTTGATTCAAGAAGGTGATATTACGAGTTCAGGCGTGGATCACTCTGAAACACCCCAGACTCTCTATGGACTCTTAGGTGCCACTAGATGTTTTTAGACTTATTTTTATCACTTCCATCAAAGAGAGATGGTTTTTAGCACTAATTTTTATCAACATAAACTGTCTTCACAGTCACGCTAATTCTGGATTTACTGATTTTTTCCAAGTCTCTAAATCTACACAGTTAAGCTTTGATGCGTTCATAGACACAGAAAATCCAAATCTCTAAATCTACACAGTTAAGCTTATTTGGATTTACTGATTCCCCTCCCCCCTTTGCTTAATTTAACACATGCCCATGTTCTGTGTACTGTAGCAGATGAAGCTCAAGTTAGGTCATTTCGCCGTCTATTCATCCCGATACAACTGCCTCTGATGAATATCCTGAAACGCCTTCGTATTTATTTGGCTATAATCCGAGCAATAACACGCTTCGTCCCACTACGCAGCACTAAATCAAGCTCACACTTTTCATATGTAACCTTGGGCACGAATAAATTGGCATGGTTGCAAGGATGAACACTGCTGGTTCTACGAAAACTTCAAGTATCTTCTCTGCTAATTATCAGCTCCAACCGTGGCGAATTTCGTCACCTTGATTTGTTCTACCAGGGCCGTTTTTTTTTTTGAGATTCGATACCAACTGAAATTTTCTGTTTCAGTGTAGAACCTAATCACTATCTGAGACAACTGAGTTGTTTGATACTTTGCAGACTCGGTGAGGAAGGAGAGGAAACCTTGTACACGACTTATGCTGAAGTCTGTGATAGTTTTGATGCAATGGAACTCGGGTCTGATCTTCTTAGGGGAATTTATGCCTATGTAATGTGAGACATTATCCTTCTGACAACTCATTCTATAAAAAAACTTATTATGTTCTGCAATATTGTCATAAAATGTGTATTTTTCTGCTATGATATATCATATAATCTTAAAACTTGTGGCCAGGTTTTGAAGCCTTATGATATTCAGCAGAGATGAGTTATTTCATTCTGCAAGAGTCTTGATGTGATCCAGCAAGCTCAATGTGGAACTGGCAAGACCGCTACCTTCTGCTCTGGCGTTCTACAACGGATGGTGAGAGTTTTACAAGGTCAACTGATGTTTCAAAGTATTTGAATAAATTAAAGAAGAAGAAAGAAAGTTTAGGCTTTACAATAAGTTAGGTGAACATTAACTTCTCTACTTCATCTGTTTCAGAATGAAAGGGAGAAAGATAGAGATAATGCAGAGCTGTAATTCTTTTGGCTTTAATCTAATTCCACTGTCTATAAATCATTTTGTCATATGTCAAAGTTTGAGGCTTTAGCCTCTTATCTGTTCCAGCATTTGCTTCCATTTGTTTTGGTTTTTACTTTGATTGCAGCTAAGCAGGCTTTGTACCAAAAAACAGAATATGTTTCTTATACGCCAAGTCTTCTCTGCTTCGAGCAGAGCGTTCATACCCTGAGTACAACATCAGGGAGTACACAAAGCGAAAGACCTTCGATGGGTTCCGCATGAATACAAATTTCACTGACCCATCAAATGTGGAGGAGGCTTCTGCTGAAGGTAAGGCACAACTTGAGGTTGTAGAAAGGGGTCTCAACGTTAACTTGGCGTATCCTCTAATCATCCAAAATCGGAAAAAAACCTTTGTCTCTCTAAAACATTTTCCTCTCCCTTCTTTCTTAAGTTTCGTCCTTAACCGTGAGCCGTTTGGCTCCGGCGACCGCCGTGTCCTTCTTTGTGGTCGTCGGAAGCCCCTCCTCTGTTTCTTGTATCTCTGTTTCTCTTGTTTTCTCTGTGGCTCTTCTTGTTGTTGCGGCGGAGGTGAAGCGTCGAGGTCTTCTTCCCGGTACAGATCCGAGGCATCTTTACTAGATCTGTGTGTTCCTGGCGAGGACGAACGTGCTAGAGGACGGTGTGCTCCCCTCTCTTCGGTTTCTTCCAGATCTGTTAGGTGTTTCTGGTCGGGAAATTTTCTCCCCAGATCTTGGCGTTCTTCTCGAGTAGCGACGCGTGGTCCGTCGGTGAGGCCCTCTAGGTCTCGGATCTGGGTTTTCATTAACTCAGATGTCTTCTTCTAGCTTTGTTCCATTGGTGGTCTGAGGTGGTCACGCGTGGAGCTCTTCGACAGTGGTGAGTTCGCTCTTTTCCTCAGAGTTAGTTCCGGTGACGGCGCGTGGAGGCGTGTTGGCTCTGCCTCATCGAGGTGTCTTGCGGGTCCGCCCTCCTCAAGGTTTGATTTTTCTGATGGTGTGGCGTCCACCGTCGCTGCCTTTCGCTCCATACTGTCTCTCAGTGCGTCTAAACTGTCGTCGAAGTGGTGAGGCTTTGGGTTGGTTGGAGACAGGTCTCCAGTAGGGCGCTCAGGCTGCTCTCTCTCGGTGAAGCTGCTCCGGAGGTGGGGGTCTTGTCCGGTCGGCTTGCTCTATATGGGCTTTCGGTTCAATGAGTGTAACGGTCCCGGTTAAGAGGTTTGGAGGCGGCAATCTCTAAGTCTCAGACCGAACGACGGCATCGTCGGATGGTATCTCTGCCTCGTGCCGCCGGGGTATGTGGATCTCGGGTTGGTTGTTCGCTTGTGCTTGTGATTCTTGGGGTGGTCTGTGTTTTGTTGTCAGGCTGGAAGCTGTAGGAAGGTGTTGCATCAGGGTTTGAGGGCACCCATCTCTCTCCTTCTCGTGGCAACCTGTTTGTTCGTGCGGTCCTTACCATTTCTTTGGTCCTAGCGTGCTTCGTTGGTTTTCATCTCTACTGTCTAGCTTCTAGTATTTGTTCTAAGTTAAGATGTGTTTGAGTTGCTCTATTGTTTAGTTTCATTATGTTCTCTGTAGGGATGGCAATCAAAGACCTGGACCGCGGGCCTGGCCCGTAAAGACTTGCTGCGGGACGGGATTGGGCCTCCATTTGATGAGCCCGCAAAATTGCGGGCCTCGCGGGACGGGCTCAAAACGGGACGGGACGAATGCGGGACGGGCTCAAAACGGGACGGGACGAATGCGGGACGGGCTCAATCCGCGGGATTTTAAAGACCCGCAACCATAAGTTTTTATTTCTACTTAGTTTTGTTTTCAGTACTGTAAATTGCTTTATTACTTTGTGAGATTTTCTTCTTTAAATTGATGAGTTTTGTTTTTAATATTGTCTAGTGGTGTTTTAAAAAAAAAAAATTGGTTACAATGATGTTGTTAAAGAGCTATTGCTTGTTCAAGAGCTACTGTTTGTTCTTTAAACGGCTCGAATTGAGCGTTTGAGTTACTATAAAATCTTGTTTCTACACTCTAAGTTCAACAACTTTGTTGAAAGAGAAGAAAACACTATTAGTATTAAGTTAATGTTGCTATGCAGAAACGTTGATTTACAAAGAATCAAACAAGGAGTATACTTGAAATAGTTGAATTTCACAGTTTAAATGGTTCTCACTTACTTCAAGACCATTAAACCGACAAGTGATCACAATGGATGTTGTTGCGATCGAAGTTTTTGAGCTCTCTTCAACTCCCTAATACAACTCTTCTACTTTAACATTCATGAAAGAAGCTAAAGAAGGCGTCCCGCGGGACGGCCCGCGAAGGCTTAAAAACTTATGCGGTACGGGATTGGGCAGCCATTCGGAAGACCGCAGCCCGCGCGGGACAGGCCCACCGTGATCCGCACGACGACGAGCCCGCTGCGGTACGGGACGGGACGGGACGGGAGAGCCCAATTGCCATCTCTAGTTCTCTGCTACTAGTGTCCTCTTGTAACTTCTGTCAAAAACAGAAAATCTTAGTATAATCAATTTAACATTTTACCAAAAAAAAAAAATTGGTGTATCCTCCCAAGACTAAAAGTATCATGGAACTCAAGCTTCGGTAGTATATGTACATTTGGAATTTTCGTTATTATTTTCAAACAAAAATATATGTGTTTTACTCATTTACTATATGCTCTTTTGCCAGAGTTAGTTTCATACCAGAAATCAAATAAGAAGAATATATGAACAGAACTTCATTACACACTTTTGAATTCAAATTACACTAAATAAATTTCAGTACTGTTTTATAGAATTTGATATTTTTTATTAACTCAAATTAGTTATATTATCATTAATTTTAAATAGTGTGAACTTAAAACTACATTAAGTTCAAATTATGCATAATAGATCTTCTTACATAGATAATTTAATTTGATGGTTTATAGAAAAATAAAAATCTATATATAATAGCAAATCTGTTTTTGTCCTCATATGACATCAGCATTTTTTTATAGGAAAAATTTTTTTTTGATCTAATGGTCAAAATTTTTTTCGTTTTATGATCTAATGGACATAAACAATTTTTTGTCTTGCTTGATGATGCCATGAAAGTTTTTGTTAGCTATTTTAAGAGGCATTTATTCCTAAACAACACATCTTTTCTAAAAACACAATAATACCTTTTAAGCATTCATAACTTCCTTTTTTGAACAATTATCTATTTGAAAAGACACATCCCTTGATGGTATTTTTCTATTTTCTGTATATTGATTAAAAACAAATAAATAGTTACAATCTAAAGGTTATAATTGTTTTGTTTTTTTCATCCAATGGTTTTAAAAATAATCTTCTGTTTTAATAAATTCGAATCGTTTTTCAATTGTTTTATTGACACTTTTACAAAGGGGTTCCATTTTGGCAACCGTGTGTTTCAAAAAAAAAAGACAGTGATACCTTTTCAAGATGTTAGATTGATCTTCACGCAGCAACGATCTATATAAAATTACTTGGTTCTTATACATTTATTCATTGACTCAATTTAATTATTTGTTTTGGCTTCCATTAAAGTAAAACCGTTATATCATAAATTCTATTTAAAAACTGTAGCAAAGAGTATCATAAACTTTCCCAGAATTAGTAGTTTCAATTCCTTTTTTTTTACTGTCAAACCTTAAGTCATAATCCACCAGTGTGAAAAATAGAATTATAGAACTATTTACCGTGTGATGACATCAGTTATTTTATAGTAAAATAAAAATAACATTATACGGTTGAAATTGTTACTACTATGCATTAGAGCATGATTATGGCTAGCATCTTAAATGAGGTTTTTAATCATTTTTAATAATAAATGTGTCTTAAAAACCTTACTTAAAAACCTCTAAATTTTCATCCTTCAATGCAAGCATCTTATTCAGGGGTTCTTAAAAAATATGTTCTATTTTGGTTAGCTACAAACTACACAATTGACATCATCATCATTCTTCGGAGCTTTACCGTAGAGAGCATCTCCTTTCTCAGTGTGGTCAAATTCAAACTGAGGCATCACCATAGACTGTAACTTAACTCTCCAACCACGTTTGTTCTACACACCAGAAAGCCAAAAACAAAACAGAGTCAGAAACAAAACAGAGTCAGTCCATCAACATCTCAGAGTCAGTCAGTTCATCGAAATCAAAGGGCTTCATCAAGTCCACAGATAATATTTAAAACGAGACATTGTCACAGAGCAACCAAATATATGAACATCTTCACAGAGAATTATACCACAAGATAACAATAATACATCAAGATGAAACATCAAAGTTCTCTTCTTTATGTTCCCACAACGTTTCAAAAGTTCAAACAAGTTAAAGCTTTAATATTCAATAAGATCAGCAGAAAAAGTCAGATTCTCAATGACAGATAGACCAGAAATAGAACTATACAGAGCCAAAGTTCCAAACATTTACCACTACAGAAGTGATCTCGACGGAATCGACGCCGTGATGAGGACGGAGAGAGTCAATTTTCGTGGTGGTTTCGATCGGTCTTCTGTCGGAGAAGAGAGAAGACGAAATCGACGCCATGAGGACCGGTAGAGTCGATTTCTGTGGTGTTTTCGATCAACTTTCTGAAGGAGAAGACAGAATCGATGCTTGAAGGACCGATAGCCATCTGTGACCAAGATTGAAGGTGTGAAGGGAAGCCAATTGAACAAACTTATCACCGATTGTTTCAACCTAGGAAGTGGGTAGGAGAAAACGAAAACCATCGTCTACAGAGATAACAAGAGAGGCAGAGAAGACAAAGAGAAACCGAAGAAAAGAAAAAGTAAGAAAAAAAAATATGTTGTTGCTTTCTTTTGCTGACACGTGGGGGAAGGAACTCTTTAGTTATCGATCAACAAAATCCTTTGTTAAGGTTCGATAACACACTTTTTATTTACTTTTCATTTAATTAAATCAACATTATTATCTAAGCATCTCTTTAGATGCTGCATTAAAAGTGCTCTTACTGATAAAAATATAGTTTCATTTAAAAGTCTTACATCAATAATACTCATACAAACAGTATCTCCTCTTTCCTTTCTTTTTTTTGCAACTGATTTTACACAACCTTTTGAAACACAACCCTTCACTTCTTATATTTTGTTTCTTTATCCCATCAAATTATCATTGTTCTTATTTTTGTTCAGTTCTATCATCATTTCTTCAAATTTCTCTAGAGCACTGTAGGTTTTTTTCATTATGGAATATATCTTCTGATTTCACCACCACTAAGCATACGTCGTGAGTTTGTTGTTTCTTTGCCTCTGACTCCCTTTGTCTCTCCTATGCTTTAGATCTATCTGATGACTTCAACTCTTATTCTGCCTATATGATCTGCTATTCAAAACCACTTTTTCATGTATCTCCAAATAGAAAATGTATCTCTCCAGACTGAATGGCCGTCAAAACATCAGTGAGAAGAAGTTATATTTACAATACGTTCTAAAATAACGCGGCTAAAGACGTCTATTTGAGCGGAGAAGCCCTGTCTGGTGGGATACGTGGCGTTTTTATCCGGCCAACAAATCAGGGATATTAACATAATCTATTTTCCATGTTTTAAGTTTTGATAGTTTGGAATGGAGTGTCTGGTGTGTCTTTTAGAACTGCGTATATAAATGAATTCACATCGTCTTGTAAACATATTATATTTTCTCAGATAAATAAAATTATTGTTTCTCTATCAAGTTAAAGTAAATTTTTTTCTGTTTGTTTAGTCACAAGGATTGTGATACAAATTAATTTTGCTTTGTTTTGGGAAACTAAATTTCCATTTGCATATATGCATGTGACTTGAAAACCAATACAAAAAGTAAACTAAGATAAATAAAATTAAAATAATGAAGATGATAATTCTTTTTTAATAACGACACTACTCCTAATTATTATTTTTATTAAGAGTATCATTTTAATTAATTATTTTTAGAATGAATGTGGGAATAACACATATCAAACTGATTTCTCAAATAGTATTATATAGATAAATTTATTTCATAATCTTATTATACGGTATATATATATATATATATATTTATATTTATATTTATAAATTATACAAGAAATTTAATTTTATCATACATTATATATTATACACTTTTTACCGATGTTTATAAGAAAAATCAAATCATAAATATTTTCTCTTTTGAACTCTATTTATTTGACAACTTTTCATATAATATATCATAAATTTGAATATTCATAAATAATAGTATCATAGTGTGTCGGGTTCCAAACAAAAAGCATGTTTTGAAAAAAAGATTGAGATTCAATTTGTAGAATAAATATTTTCTTAGATATTTAATGAATCAGTGCGACCATTTAAATAGATTACTAGATGAATATTTGAAACAATTTAAGCTGTATCATCGATTTTTTTGGTAATCAATGTAACATTTCATGATTAGTCATTGCATAATTTATTAACTGTTCATTGCAACATTTAGTAACCAACCATTGGAACCCAATTTAACCTATGAGATCTTTGAAGTTTAGCCATTGAAGTATTTGGTTTCTATATAAAAAAAGCTAAAAGCAGTGTGCATCAACAAAATGCAATCATAAGAAATAGTGAATTTGAAAAAGAACAAAATAGAGAGAAATTTTCAAACTCAAAAGGTTTATAAATTATATTTAAAGAAACTATTATCTTCTACATTTTAGTCTTTAAAAAGATAATTGATTATTTTATTCTCCACATATACTTTTTTACCTAAAAAGCTTGACAAAGATTTACAATGGGTTTTTAAGACAAGTGATCTAGAACTCAATTAGGTTATCTTTCAAGTCTAAGTTTTTAGTTTCAGTGAATACTTTATAACAAATTCATGGTTTTTCCTAAACATCACATAAATAATATACGTCCCACTAATTTAATCCCGAGTTTAGGAAATAGTTTTATGTTAAAAGTGACCCATTTTGCCATAATATTTTAAGTATGGTATTCATTATTTTTTAAAAAAATAAGAAATCCAACGTTAGAAATTATTGTAGTTATTTGAAATTCACCAAATAAAAAAAATAAAAAATCTTTATTAAGGTTTATTTTCTTCAGATATTTTTTTGGATATAACCGTCTGTGATACTAAATATTTTTGTAATAGTCGTAGTTTGAACTTTATTTATTTAATTTCATATAACAACAACTCATTTTCCATCAAAAATATATATATTTTATCATTTTAGATACTGTAAATTTTACATCACTCTCGTGTAACTCACTGATAAGTACATTTTATTTATATTTTACTGATAATATTTTTTTGAATGATTGCATAGTATTTTGGTATATTTTATTTCTAATCAATAAGTAATAATTTAAAAATATTTTGAGATATGCATTTTTTAACTTTAATATACAGCTCCCCCGCGGTTCGCGGGGGTCCAAATCCTAGTAATATTAATAACATTCAAACTATTAAAAATAAAGTTTATGAGTTTTTTTGTGTATTTGATTTAATGAATAACTATTTTAGAGAGTATGTAAAAGTAAAATTAATATATATATATATATATATATATATATATATATATATATATATATATATATATATATATATATATATATATATATATATGTATAAAAAACATGGACTATTTGGTTTAGTTTGCAAAAAAAGATGTCGATATCAAGTATACATATACAATTGAAGCTGTTGCAACGTTCCCATTTTACTTTACTTAGAACTTCGCATCTATAAACAATGAAGATACTGTTTGTCATATTTGTAAAGATTCTTATAGCGTAATAAACACAAATCAAGTAGCTTAGAATCTATAAGACTATAACCCCTTATAAAATAAAAATCTGATCACTTGTATTTAAATAGCATGATGATTTTTATCACCGTTTCTTTACTTAAATGATTAGTGAACGCAGCTTGTGGTCAACTAGACTTGTTCTTATTGTTTTTTTTTTTTAAAAGACATTCGAAATCCGTGGATTGTTTTCAAGCTCAAAATATGATTGATGTCAAAAAGGCTATGTCCGACGATGACAATAATTTTATACGTTGGCTGTTGAAGAGAGAACTAAGAGCATCAACCTTAATTGAAGATATTTAATAGCAAAAACAAATTGAAGATATTTCAAAGAGTTTATTATCAATAAAAATAAAAGTTTTGAAAAAGGATTAAACGCTAGATAATTTTTAATGAATATGTTCAAATCGTCAAAAAAGAATATATTAAAAGACGTTTTAATGAAAATTTATATCAGAATTTGAAAGACTCTTGAGAACACTTGATTTTGTATAAAATAATTATATTTTCATAATGTCAAATTTTGTATGAAATAATTATATTTTCATAATTAAATTAATTTTATTTACTGTATTAATAAAATACTAGATCTCGACCCGCACAACCGTGCGGATGTTATTTTTAATTATATATATATATATATATATATATATATTAAATTGATAATGGTATATATTTTTAATTTTAATATTTTATAACTATTTCAAATATAATCACTTATAGTTTACATGTTGTAAATAATCAATTGTTTAAAACTGTCACATATATTTTTTTGTCTCTTATTATATATTTCTCTTATTGTATTTATTTTTATTTACTAAACATATTAATATGTTACGGATTGTAAAAAATAAAAATATATTTATTAATGCATAATAATATATAGTTCAATTCTAATTACGAAATTTGGGAAAATTATGATATTGTTAAAATATTTAAATCAGATAATAAATTTTAATATGATTGTTTTTTTTTTTTTTTGTCGACGATTGTTTGTGATTAAATAGTAGATAAAAACATAATAGAATATTTATATTTCATTTTATAAATGATAACTGAATATATTAATATTAAATTATATTTCAAAACTAACTATGAAATTAGTGAAAATATTAAAATATAACTTTTGAAAATTAAGATCTTTTTAAAATCTTTTTAAACAGATTTTTTGAATTTTCTTTGAAATACAAAGATATCAAAAGATATTGTGGTTATGTTTCCGGTTTATGAGGAAACAAATTATATTATTCATGTTATATATAAGTTATATTATTATTAATAATAAATGATGTTAACTGATTTTTAGGGATGATTCATTGGGTTCATTTTTTTTAAATAGATTTTTTTTTTCATCAAATAGATTATTTCAAACTTTCACATGTATTCGTTTATTTATGTTTTTTTGTTATATTAGTATTTCATTACTGAATAAATAAATATAAATAGAAATATAATTTGGTAGAATATTAAAATATTATCATATGCAAAGATAATGTAATTTTTCACTAAATAAGATAGTTAAAAATTTTAAATTTATAACATCATATATTAATATTATAAAGAATTTAATTAAAGTTTTAGTTATATATATATATATATATATATATATATATATATATTTATTTTAGATTTAATTTTAGTCATATATTTTAATGTTTCTTTAAATATTTCAAATAAAATAATTTATAATTTACATATTGTAAAATGCCTAAAACCATCACATGTATTTGATTCTTATTATTATATATCTATATTATTGTATTTGTCTTTAGTTTTTAAACAAGTTAATATGTGCATGAAAAACATATTTTATAATTATTTTGTATTTAATTTATGTTGAATTTTTATCTGCCCTTTAAATATTGCATAATAATATTTCATTGCTAATTACAAAATTAGTGAAATATTTACATATATATATATATATATATATATATTTTTTTTTTCTTAAAATTAATATATTGTTAAAATATTTAGATAGACATGATAATTTTATTTTAATATAATTTATTTGGATTTTATAATTGATAAAAAATATATATATTTTTTTTTCATTTTGTATACAACAATTGAATATATTAGTGTATAATAATATTTCAAAACTGATAACGAAATTAGTTAAAATATTTACATATAATTTTTGAAAATAAAGTTGTGTTAAAATATTTATAAACAGTTTTTTTCGAAATTTTGGTTTAAATATAGGGAAAATTTGGATAAATGCACTTCAATAAGATTATAATTTGAAAAATACACTCTTGATTTAAGCTTTTGGAAAATACACTTATTTATATATAAATTTACCAAATTGCCCAGTCTTAATATTTCTCAATTTTATTATATTTTGTTTAAAAACAATTGTTTTAGAAAAAAAGAAAAATCGTTAGAGAATATGCACAATATCTTTTTAAACTACATAATATATTTCCCATATCTTTTTAATATATATATAAATTTTATTATATTGAATAATAAATTTTATTTATTTTAAAGTTAGAAAAAAAAATTAAAATCTATATTAAAGTCATGATAAACTCAACAAAAATCATAATTTTATTTATTTTATATATCTTTTTTATTGTCACATATTTATCTTTAAACACATATTTATTTTAAACATAAATAATTATAAATTATTATCAATTACGAATTTATGTATTAATTATTGAAATATTAAATTGGGGTAAAAAGTAAATTCACATTAAAGAAAATATAGTTTTCAAAAAAAATTAGAGGCAGTGTATTTTTCAAATTTCAAATCCTAAATAGGGTATTTTCCAAATTATCCCTTAAATATAAGTTAAATTTCATATATTGTTATTCTTATTTATGAAATCCCTACAATTTTGGGAAGTTATTGTTTTTTATATAATATTAAGATTATTAATGATGGAATAATATAGTATATTCTATTTAATATAAAAATTAATGATTATTGAAAATGTCATGTGACTAATTTTAGTTATAGTCCATTTTATTAAAAATCACACATGAATTAGAAGTCATGACTTTTGTTTTAATATAATAGATTCAATGCTCGAAACCAGAAGTTCTTTTGCAGGCATGTTTATTTTTAATAAAATAACTTTTTGAGGGAGTATAATCTTTTTAAGAAAGCACGCAAAATGACGAATACGCTAAATTTTATTAATCTGTACACTAATATTTCTCTTAAGGTTACAAAGTACTCATACTAAAATCTATTGTAAAGAGATGATACAATTTACAAACATTAGCAGTAGAGGACATAGTGTCTCAATTCTCAAACTCTTGAAAGTTTTGTTCTAACCTTAAGTTGGACCCTAATAGTAAAAACGTTCACCATTACGACTTTTTGGTCTTTGACTTTGTGGTTGCGAATATGAGAACAATATACTACAAACCAGATATCGTTAAACTTATCTTTTACTAATTTAATTTGAAAAACCCTATGTACACCCTACCCTAATTATAACACTTGAAACCATAGTCCCCCCCCCCCCCCCCCCCCCTGCTGCTTTACATGGATTTCTTCGCTTACTATATGTTTATATTTGTATACTTGTGTGTGTGCGCGCGCGCGTATACTTTACAATATTTATATGAACATGATTAATTGATGCTTGTGAGCTGCGTCTCATCCGTAAGAGTTTCAATATGTCATGGTGAAGAGTCAAAAGCCAAAATCATGAACACCAAAGTCTTGGCAATAATCCAGAAACAAATAATCCTTGCCGCTGACTCTCTCCGGTGACCAAATCGAAAAGTCTGCTCCGGCGCGGGGAATATTATCTTCATAATATAACGTTCCACCAACACCATAATAATTACTACAACTCCTCGAAGCATCAGCTTTAGCAGTGTCGTCCGACCATAGGTAACTAAACAATTCTTCGTGATTATTAATGTTACTAAGTAGTTGATTTTCATTGTTAACAGAACTGTTCTGACCAGTAGCAGTGCTGCTGCTTTCGTCTTCTGTAGTCGTGCTATTAGTCTCTACGTTTTTGGTGCTGCTGCTCTTTGGTTCCATTGCGATATCATCTGAAGTTGAAGAACTATTTTTGGGATTGTCAGTGTTATTAGTTTCTTGGTTCAGAGGTTGATGAGTCACAGGGTCTATTCCCATCTTAACAAGTTTTTTCTTGATGTGAGTATTCCAATGGTTTTTTATTTCGTTATCTGTTCTTCCGGGTAACCTTGAAGCTATCCTAGACCACCTATAATACAACCAGTGGTTTTAATAAGTATTTATCACAAAAATCACACATGTATATATATATATATATATATATATATATATATATATATATATATTAGGAAGTGTAATATAAAAACATGAAAATATTATTTGGAACTGTCTACTTTTTTATTTGGCAAAATACACACAACCCACACAATATACCAGACATGTTGGATGATTTAAATATACACGCAAATTGACTTAAAAAAACTGCTCTACTACACACTATCTCAACAAATGTTTATCTTAGATCTCTCTAGCTTTTGTTAAAACGTAAAATTTAATTTTAACAAATATGTAAAAACTTAAAAGCTTCGCGTGAGAATTATGTGAAATTAGCATATAATTGGTTCATTTAGGTTTACTTGTTGCCGAGATGAGCATGAAGATCGATGACAAGTTGTTCCTCCTCGTGAGAGAGAAGGCCTCTCTTCAAGTCAGGCCGGAGGTAGTTGGTCCACCGGAGGCGGCAGCTTTTCCCACAGCGGCGGAGACCGGCCAGCTTTGGCAAAGCACGCCAGCAACAATGGCCGTTGGTGAGAATGAAGTTTATGAGCTTCTTGTCTTCCTCCGCTGTCCATGGTCCTTTCTTCACCTCTAACTTGTCACAGCATGGCTGCCTCCCCATTAAATATTATTGCGTATAAATATGTTTGATTGTATATATGTTGTGAAGTAAGAGTAGAGAGAGGGAAGAGAGATGCGAAGATTAAAGGTATTGAGGATGGAAAATCTTTTGCAAGATATGTCAAAAGCTTACCAAAGCTCACCCACCTATATATAACCTTCTAACCACACCACACCTTTCCCCCAAAATTGTTTATAATAAGTATCATGCATGTGCTTCATATATATGTACATATAGATAATATATATTAGTATTTCTTAAGGTGCATAAAATATGTATCATGATGGGGAAAGTGCAACAGTTTGAGAAGAACTTTTGTCTCTTACTTTATTATGTATATATATATATATATTACATATGTAGGCAATGGTTCATTTAGATTTTATATTGAATTGTTCGTTTTAAAATACACAATTGATCAATTAGGAGTTAATTATCTAAAAGTTGTTTCCTATGTTAACAAGATTTATCTATTAAATAATGATTAAGGTAAAGAAATGTATTTGGTTTTACTTTGTCAAATCTTTCGCAAAGAAGCTCAGAGAAAGGAGTCATGGGGATGTTGCGTTTGGTTAGTGAAAATGACTGCGGAACTAATACGAAAGGATAGAGTGCGTGTCTATGTACGCAATCACACGTGCAACTCATACATTTGGACCCAAATACTTGTTCAATTGACAATATCAAATAAATTAATTTATATGTAGTTTTTATTTACCATAAATTTTAATAGCTAAAACTAGTAACCATGAAGTTTATACTAGTTGACAAATTACGCAAAGTCAAGTGAATTTTTAAAAACTAAAACTAGAGGAATTTGTAATTTTGTAGAACGTTTTGTTTCTCAAAATTACCATAAGATATTAATAAACTAAAACCAATATTTTATGTTTTTGTAAAAGTTCTGTTTAGTTAAATTATTTTTATTTGATCATTCGACTATTTATTATTCCGAAATTCATTTGCAAATATTGATCATATATGAATTTGTCCATGGTTTTCAGAATATCATATAATTCGTTTGATCCAGTTTTATAAATACGGTAAAATAGAACAGATCTAGATATATTGTGAAATACTGTAAAATATCAGATATAGTCTTCAAACAAAAAGGATATGCTACTATATGATATTGTGAAATACTGTTACAAAAGGATGAAACAGATATAGTCTCACTAGTATACCAAAATAAGAGCTGTGACCGACTTTTAAATGAATATAACATTTCTAGGTTTTTAAACTTAATTTGAGGCATTGAACTGCAATAGTCTTTGAAAACAGAGTTTGTTGACTATGCTTCTATTGGATTCATATAACCATTTCCATAATTTACACTGTTATAGTTCTTTTAAAACCTTGTGTTCATCTTGTATAAAATGAGAGTGTATTTTTTGTCAAAGTTCAATTCAACCAATCGAGTTAGTAATTAATGCTTTACAATCTTTTTATTTTGTTCATATTTTTTCTAACTTGTGTTTAGAACTACTGCTCAAAATAATATATAAATACAACAATTTTCCTAATCAGATTTGTCCACACCTACTAAATACATATGGTCCCTCGAAAACCTTCGCTTCCCTGTGAATGTGAGTCAGTAAAGACTAGACGCACTAATATATAATTCACCAAGTAATGCATATATTAGTGATTTACTGTCGTATCAAATTATAAAAACTAAATAAAACGTCGGTTAAAGCATATGTCTGAAATTAATATATTTTTTCTTCAGGAAAACTATCTTGCACATCACAATTTCTTCGTACAACTTGTGTGTCTCTTGTTGGGGTGGACAAAATATCTGTAAAATTTGATTCAATTCGTTATTCATTTCGATTCGATCCGAAAAATTCGGATATACGTAATTTTACAAATTGAAATAAATACTAAAATTTAATATCCGTCAAAGACGAAGCAAATCACAAATATTAAAATTTTGGGAAGCAGATATCAGATCCGATACGACAATATATAAGTATGTATATTTTAATTATATTTAAAGTTTTAAATATATAAAATTATATAATTATTATTCTGACATATGATTTGATAAGTTTTATTCACATTATTACTTATATAAAAGTAGTACATAAAAAGAAGAAAATATTTTATGATAATTATAATTTTGTTCTTAAGTTTTGTGTTATTATAATTGTTAACTAAGTTTTTTTTTTCAAAATATGTAGATTCACTAATTCTTTTAATTTTTTATCATATATATCATGTAAAAATATATTATACAAAAAAATCTACATCGAATTTTTAAGTTTTTTTGTATTAATTAAAACATATGAGATATCCGTAAGTGTTCGTAAATATCCGTATATATCTATTTATTTTTCGGGTATCCGTTTTTCCGAATATCTGTATTTCTCCAAAACAAAGAAAATACAAAAATTAGATATCCGTAACATACAAATCAATTCACAAATATCTTAAAAAATTTAGATATTTGATTCGTGCGAATGCCTAGTATATGGTCTTCTTTGTAATCAGGGCCCTAGAAAAAATGTAACATCCTTATATTTGTTTCCGTGTGATCAAGTCCCAGGTGTTTGTTTCCGTGTGATTAAGACTAACCCTAATGCACGAAAGAAAACTATTTACTTTTCTGATGACCTAGAGAAGTCTAATTAAAAAATAACTAGAGAAGTCTAGACTAATTAAAACTCAGATGAATCCCTCAAACCCATATAAACTTAGGTTTTGATGCCAGTTAATACATCTATGGGTTGCCAGAATGATTGAAATTGCATTTAAGAAACTTGAAGCATTTGACCACCACCATTTGGTTAAGAAAAGTACAAATATTTTATAATCTCTATCAACAACATATATATACCATCAACAAAGAGAAAAACATTTATACATAATTTTATTATATTTACATATCAGTATTTAGTGTAATAAAAAAATCAAAGAATAAAAGCAAACCAACTTGATTTTTATTTTTCTCACCAGTCATTGTTATTTATAAAATGAATCTTGCATTGCTACTTATAAATAAAATAAAATAATGGTCTGTGGGATAGAGTCCCCCTCATTAACAATAGGTCTCGAAAATGAGATTTTGTTTTCTTAAAAAAACGAAAATGAGATTCTGTATGATTAATTGTTTAAAAAACTCAATACATGTCATCAACACAAAACAAAAAGTGACATTTCAACACCTTAGGTATCGAGACTTCCGCACCACCACTTTATTCCATTTCTCTAACTCTCATGTACTAATTATTAATCAAGATATAAGACTCTTAATCATCGCTTCTTTCCTTAATCAAAAGGTTTTAGTCACCCTCTTGCAGTCTTGCTTTCATCCCATTTTCAAGTTACCACTTGCGTAACTTACGAGTAATGCCATCGTCATTTATTTTACATTGAGACTCTTTTATATTATGCGTGCATGTATTATGTATTTTTTTTTTGAGCAACTCATGTATTATGTATATACATATGTATTATGTGTATATGGAACTGTAAATACAAGAGCTGGCAGTGGCATAACTGGAACAGAAGTCAGTTTTTGTCCCCATTATACAATATCGTCATATTGGTAAAATCAGATATTAAAACAAAAGTTGGGTAAATAATATCCTGTGGGCTTGTTGGAGCACCGCGACGATCAAATATCTATAAGCCCCAAAATGTTTATGAAGGAATGTTTAGGCTCAATATATATTCTCTGCAATTAAGCCCACACCCGTCACTTTGATTGAACCATAAACAGGGGCGGATCTACAGTATCAGGTACGGGGGCACGTGCCCCCTACTACTTTATGAAATTTATTCAACAACCTAGGGACAGTTGTCTTCGGTAGAATAATTGGTAAAGCTGTGCCAAGTAAAGTCATTCTCTTCCCAGGTTCGAACCTACTTATAATAGTTCATTTGACGTTCTTTTTATGTTCCTCTCTATACAATTTATTTGCTGTTTGATATGCATGTGTCTACTTTTACTGTATCTATCTTTACAGTTGTAACTTTTTTTGTCGTCTTATCATATATATACCCAATTTACTTTTCAAATTATTTTAAGTAAAACCGAATTGTTGTGTTTCTACTTTTACTGTATCTATCTTTACAGTTGTAACTTTTTTTGTCGTCTTATCATATATATACCCAATTTACTTTTCAAATTATTTTAAGTAAAACCGAATTATTGTGATTAACAACATTTGTGATGAAGTTTAAGAATTCTTAAAATTATTTTATAACAAAATCCTGAACTATTTTTTTGAGAAATGACCTAAAAAGTTCCTGAGTTGAATACAAATTATTTTTCACAGTTTATAGATGATTATGTTTTATGATTTGTAGCTTATAATAAGTTTAACAGAGTATTATTTAATTCTAAATTAAATGAAATAAATTAATTATGTGCCCCTATCAAAAATCTGGCCTGGATCCGCCACTGACCATAAACGTAGCTGCTTCCGTCTCACACTACAACAACAAGAGTCGAACAAACTATACGACGAATTCGTTGCCGGAGAAGATACATCGTTCAGTTTTTCTTCTTGGTGCAATGTCTATTCACTAGCATGATTGGGTTACTGTTGAGATAAAAATCTCACATTAAATATATATAAGAGATATGAGTAATATATAAAGGACTTAAACCATTCTAATAATTGCCAATTGATTTTAAATGAAAGCTCAAGAAATTTATCATGGTATCAGAACGGGTCCACACCCTGATCCTTTAATTCGGCTCGGACAATGGTCCGATCAACCCATTAGCCGATTTGTGCAATCTAGTTTGGACTCTATTTACAAAATAAACACTCACATCGAGCTCGACTGGTCGCATTTATCTTTGTTTTGACGTTTTCTCAGTATTTTTTTCTACATTTAACTTTGATATCAACAGCAGTTATTGAATTGATATTTTATATGCAAACGTTGAATGAAAATAGACCATTTTCAATACATAACATATTTTAATATAAAATATTTAGAAAAAAACTCAGTCTTACTTTGAATTTAAATTGGGACACCACATCAAATGCTGTTTATGGTTCCTACAAGAAATTGGTCGCATATTAGTTCTTTGAAAAAATGAAATGTTTTGGACTTTTGAAAGGTTATAAAGGAAGTTACTGATTTGATCATTTTAATTATTTTTAATTAAAAAGGTTAGAATTAGTGAAGGTCTTGCACCGTTTTGGATTTAATAGAGCTCTTATGTTGAATTGAGCTAGATAAGGGTGGATTAGCCCGTCTTAATAAGTAACAACAACCGACACAAAAAATGTTAATAGAAATGCTGAAAGCCAAGGCACTGAAAAAGTGAAAAGCAGTTCACAATATTGAAAAGTCTTTCTTTTTTTTTGTCACGAGTCTTTCATTACCTTTTAATGCATTTAAAATATTAAATGTAAACATAACTAAATCAGCGCACGCACAAAAAAATAAGTCAGAGTCAACCGATTACCACTACTATTGATTAATGTATAATTGATAAGGTTTTGGATATTTTATTTACAAATGGTATGTGTTGGTACACTATTTTCGCGGCTGCGTATTAATTCATACCATTAAATTATGGGATTAATTACTTCGTTCTTTTTGTCTCATTCGTTCTCTCAAAATTATTGAACGGGACTTCAACACTGGGGGCAACTGAGTCAAGATTGGCTTTGAGGTTTCTTCTGTCGTTTATTTTACAATATTCATAACAATACATCATTATACTATTATTCACTCTTAATTTTAGTTGTATTATTGAAGACGAAAAAACTTTAGTTGTAAAACTATTGTTGTTATTAATATTCACCATCTTCGTCTCATAATTTCCTAATATATTTCTTTTGTCTATTTTCAAGATTTCTAATGAATTTAGTGGCATCATAAGATACCACAACTTTACAATTGCTTTTACTAAAACATCTAAATTGTGTAAATAAGATACGGTTGTCTAGCGTGAATTTCCTGTTTTTTTAGATAATATACCTAATTCAATTTTCGCCGCCGTTTCAAATCTTCCACTTTTGAGCTTTGAATATGAAGGAACCTACGAATTTTCATACCAGTTGATTTTATACTACTATAACAATAATTTAAAATAATACAAATGTGCATCATCTCTAAGCCTACAATATAAATGCCAACACTCTCTTCTTCTATCTTCACCACCACACAACACAAAAACCTCCAAAACTAATAATCAAAGTATCCTCTAAACACAGAGATTGTGAAGACAAACATGGAAGTGACTTCTTCTAACTTCACACTTTCTACAATCCTCAACACAGAGGATCCATACAGCTCCCTCATGCTAGCCGTCGCTCTCCTCGTCGCCGTCCTCTGCTACATCTGGCTTCAAGGTAAATCCAAGGCCAAGAACGGTCAACCACCGTTGCCTCCGGGACCTTGGCCACTTCCCATCGTCGGAAACCTCCCGTTCCTAAACTCCGACATCCTTCACACGCAGTTCCAAGCCCTAACACAAAAACACGGCCCTCTCATGAAAATCCACCTCGGCTACAAACTCGCCATCGTCATCTCCTCCCCAGACATGGCACGCGAGGTTCTCAAAACGCACGACGTCACTTTCGCCAACCACGACCTCCCCGAAGTCGGGAAGATCAACACATACGGTGGGGAAGACATACTCTGGTCTCCTTACGGCACGCACTGGAGGAGACTACGCAAGCTCTGCGTCATGAAGATGTTCACCACACCGACTCTCGAAGCTTCTTACTCCACTCGGAGGGAAGAGACACGACAAACTATCGTTTACATGTCCGAGATGGCTCGGGACGGGTCTCCAGTGAATCTAGGCGAGCAGATCTTTCTCTCGATATTCAACGTCGTGACGAGAATGATGTGGGGAGCGACCGTTGAAGGAGAAGAGAGAACGAGCTTAGGAAACGAGCTCAAAACCCTAATCTCCGATATCTCCGACATAGAAGGGATTCAAAACTACTCAGACTTCTTCCCTTTATTCGCTAGGTTTGATTTCCAAGGGCTGGTAAAGAAGATGAAGGTCCACGTGAAGAAGCTAGATATTTTATTCGACCGTGTTATGGAGAGCCACGTCAAAATGGTTGGTAAGAAAAGCGAAGAGGAAGAAGATTTCTTGCAATACTTGATTAGGGTTAAAGACGAGGACGAGAAAGCTCCTCTCTCGTTGACTCACGTCAAGTCGTTGCTTATGGATATGGTTCTTGGTGGTGTCGACACGTCAGTTAATGCATCGGAGTTCGCTATGGCTGAGATCGTGAGCAGACCAGAAGTATTCAAGAAGATCCGACAAGAACTGGATCAAGTTGTTGGTAAAGACAGCGTCGTTGAAGAATCACATCTACCAAAGCTCACTTACTTACAAGCGGTTATGAAAGAGACTCTTAGACTTCACCCTACGCTTCCACTTCTTGTTCCTCACCGGAACAGTGAAGCCTCGGTGGTTGCGGGATACACTGTGCCTAAAGACTCCAAGATTTTCATCAACGTTTGGGCGATTCATAGAGATCCTAAGCACTGGGACGAGCCGAATGAGTTTAAACCTGAGAGGTTTTTGGAGAACTCACTAGATTTCAACGGCGGTGATTTCAAGTATTTGCCATTTGGTTCCGGGAGGAGGATTTGCGCGGCGATTAACATGGCTGAGAGGCTTGTTCTCTTCAACATTGCGTCGCTTCTTCATTCTTTTGACTGGAAAGCACCTAAAGGACACAAGTTTGAGGTTGAAGAGAAGTTTGGTCTTGTTCTTAAGTTAAAGAGTCCACTTGTGGCTATTCCTGTTCAGAGGTTGTCTGATCCCAAACTCTACACAGCTTAAGTATTACGTAAGAAAAAAAAGTTTGGTTCGGGGGAAGTTGATTGTTATAATTTACCGTTTTTTCTTATTTTGTTGTGGGAGTTTTAATATGATAATGCGTCGCATGCACATTTCATTATATAATAAAAGATAAAGATTATTTTTTACAAAGTAAAACTCTAATTAATTTAAATAATAAATACCCTAACTTCTTTCTTTTTACCTTCTCATCTTGAAAATAATTTACATTTAAATTGTGTTGTTTTTCCAAACGAATTATTGCTTTTAAAAAAAATACTTATAAGCTATTCAATATTTTGCAGTTTTGTATACTACCAGTCGTTTCAAAGGAATTTTTTTTATTGGTTTGCCTCAGTTGTGTAGCTTTATTTATATATTAATAAAAAAATTATTTTATTTTTAATATAAATATATAGAATGTGCATACGTTAATCGTAACTAGATAATTTTTTTATAATGTCGTTTTTAAAAATGATAGGAAAACCTAAAAAGACAAAAAATGGATTTAGCAATTTGTGCTTCATGCAAATTCACAAGCAACGGGCCTTGTACACTTGGGAATGGGGATGCATGCGTTATGGCACCATATTTCCCATCGACTGAACCTGATAAATTTGATCGTGTTAATAAAGTTTTTGGAGTCGTAAATGTCCACAAGATTCTGAGTGTTCTTGAAGAACCTCTTCAACGTGAATATGCTGTAAACGCTCTCTGTTACGAGGCAGAGGCCCGCATACATGACCCCGTACATGGTTATGATGAACTGAAATTGGCTTTAGATAATATTCTCAAAAAGTTCAAGAGGGATATAGATTCAGCGATAGATGAACTGGAGATCTCCATGGATAAGGTACCGCAATATTTTAATCCTCCCATATCTAGTGATTTTGCATAACCCTTTTTATTTTCCATTATAATGAAATGTTGGAATTTAATGAGGATCAGAAGAATGAACTTAAGCGACTCGTGGATGCACGAAGAAATGTGGAAGAAATCGTTGGGATCAGAGAAAATGATCAGGGTGGTGTTCATAGAGCTGATGGTGCACCAACATCTTCCGGACCTCTAAACCAAAACCAACCATAGTTTTGGTGAAATCAATTATAGTCTTTATGTTTCGTATTTGTATGCATCTCAATTCTCATAATAATGTCAGTGCCCTTTCGTTAATTTCAGTTTCATCTCAATACTCATTCTGTTTTCTTTATTTGAATCATCATACAAACAAAAAGGAAGAATCTCCTCATACATATCTCCCGAAACGTAAAATCTAGCTATATATGTCCCTTATATTTATGAGGATGATGTTGTCTTCCAGTAAACTATCCAAATTCTATCTCGATTAAAATAATTTAAAGTATCAACATAAACTATTTGATATTTAACCAAAATCTCATAAATTTTAGAAATATCATGTCAAGGATTGAAAAATTCTTTTAAAAGATTTAGCAAGAGTTTCTTTAACATTGGAAATTTCCTAACTAGATAATAGTAAATTTTGTGAGAGATTCATGTTAATAAACTTTCAATAATGAACCCGATGTAATTTATGAGATCCATGTTAAAAAACATTTAATATTAGTATTTGGTAAATAGAAAGGGAAAATTAACTTTTTAATCCTGAACTTTCAAAAATAAACCAAAAAAATCTTCCACTCATAAATACACCATTTTAACCATCAACTTTTAGTCAAACACAAATAAATCTCATATTTTCGTTGACTAACCCATATTAATCTCGTCAAAATTCAACCGTTTAACACCGTTAGTTATATTTAACAATTGACTTTTAATATAGCCAAAATAGCTTGGTCAACAAAAATATGATATTTTTTGTTCTAAATTTAAAAGTTAAGGATTAAATTAGTTTAAACTGTTTTAATTAAAAATTGTTGTTTTTCTTTTTCTTAACAACAAATTTATAGACTGTTATATCGATTATAGTGACTAACTTAATAAAAATTGTTGTTGTTCTTCGAATGTATATCACACGTTAATTAAAGATCAATCACTTACGCATGGAGTTATAGAACCTACAACTAATTAAGGACGAAGGCAATTACTTGAAAAGGATATATGGCGGCTGATGTGTAGAAGCTGTTATCGTAGTCAGTCGAAGATGTCTTCACACATTCGCCTTTTTTTCTTTTTTCACTTGTTTCGTACATCTTCTATTCAGTACATGTGATCATACTTCTAACAAAAACGTGCTTATGGTTTTAGAAAATTATATCCAAACTTATTTGAAGATGATTTATTAAGTTAGTCACTCAAACTCACGGATGTTGCTTTTGAGAGACCTTCAGGTCTAATACGGACACTTCCAACTGCGCATGGCCACTGGTGCAATAACATGAGGTTCACCAACTCTCTTGGAAGACCTTCGGCGGGCTCTCCGGCTAGTTCCGGTGAACGTACATTGGACGCTAGTCGGAGTTCCTATGGGAGCGTCCAGATACCAGGATCAGAATAAAACAACATTTTTAATTAAATAGTTTTAAGTAAGTAATTTTAATCCTTAACTTTTAAATTTAGAACAAAAAAATCTCATATTTTTGTTGACCAATGGTTGAATTTTGACGAGATTAAAACGGCTTGGCCAACGAAAGTATGAGATTTATTCGTGTTTGACTAAAAATTGATGGTTAAAATGGCGTGTTTATGAGTTGAAGATTTTTTTTTGGCTTATTTTTGAAAGTTCATGATTAAAAAATCAATTTTCCCTAAATAGAAATAGGAGAAAACAACCATTAAAAACATAAACTTTCAAATTAAAGCCAAAAAACGTTCAACTTATGTTTGAGCCAAAAAAATCACCAACTTTCAAATATTGACCATTTTAATCATCATATTTTTTTGACTATGCCACTTAAGAAACTCGAATAGTCAACTATTAAAATCGATTTAAAAAAAAATAAACACATATTAATTTTCTAAACGACATCATTTTAAAAATTGATTAAAACATTGATCAAACAATTTTTTTCCCGTCTGAAACACTAAAAACATCTCTTTCGCGAAACCATAGTGAAGAAGATGAAGTTGATTTGAGGCTCTGCTTTCGCGAAAGAGATATTTAAATGTTTTCAGAAGCAAATAGACGTCGTTTTATCAATGTTGTAATCGATTTTTAAAATGATCTTGTTTAGAGAGTTAACATATGTTTATTTTTCAGTCGGATTTAATAGTTGACTAATCGGATTTCTTAAATGGCCGAGTCAACAAAATATGATGTTTAAAATGACCAATATTTGAAAGTTGGTGATTTTTTTTGCTCAAACATGAGTTGAAGGTTTTTTTTGGCTTTAATTTGAAAGTTTAGAGTTTTAATGGTTGTTTTCTCATAGAAATAGCGAAGGTTGTTGATAACTGATTGTGTACTTATTCTCTGTTCTTTCTCTCTCGTGTTTCTTCTCACAAACTTATTATTATATCTTAGATTTGCTTTTTTTTTTACCTCAGATTTCCTTGTCCTCCATTTTCTTTTACATATTGATCGATTTCTACACTATCTTTTGATATTAGTAACACAATCTTGATTTTACTTTGATCAAAAAAAATCTTGATTTTACTGTGTGGATACTAAAAATGATAATTTTTATTCATCAGCTTATTCCTTGGTAAAGTTTCAAAAACAAAATGTATACAATTTAAAATTAAAGAATATCCAAAACGATTACTTCGGTGTAACACTTTCATTTAGGGTTTATTTTTTTAGGTTTATATGTTCTGTATGATTGTAAATCGCGTATTAGTGAATAGATTTTGTACTAAGAGGAAAATTAATGAATATCAACAAAGGGTTTAGTTTTTGTATTAACAAATTAATTAGGTTCAACATCAACAAAATTTAATAAATATCTTTTGTATAGATAAATCTTAAACTATTAAAAGTTAAAACAGAAGTACATTTTGTATTTAACCATGATTTTCCCATAAAAATTACAATGGCATGCCACTGATCAAAACACAGTAGTTTTACTAATTGCTATCTCATTTATTTTGTACCAATAAAATATTTGCTGTTGTTGCTCAATAATTCCCGTCCGACACTAGACATAATTTTGTTTAACCATCACATGCTTTATATAATTCAAAACCAATACTCATTCTAAACCACACATTAACTGCCTAAAATCATAAGATTTTTTTCCCATTTCTTCCCTATCGAAATAATGAGCATATTCTTTAATTTTAACTAAACTTGCAAAAGACGTATTCTTAGTCTGTAGATATTAGATTCGAGTTTTTATGACTGTATAACTAAAAAGGAATGTGTATATTCTGTTTTGATTTTGCGTAACTATCAAAACTACCAAAAGATTATGATGTATCCTATTAAACCTACCCTAATAATGCCAAGTATATGTATATATATGTATCCTCTATAATTTTTTTTTTATATCTCCTCTATACTGCTTGAAAAAAATAAGTTACGGAGCCACAAAAAGAAAAATGTCTAAGCTTACGACGTTTTCCTCTTTCACCGAACTAAGACCTTACAAAGACAACTGGTGAATTCGAGTGAATATTCATGGAAGCAAAAAAACGTCTTTTGAGATGAACTTCACTGATGAATGGGTAACATTTTGTTTATAGATTTGTTTCAATCATTATACTTTTTTGCTTTACTTCATTCTAATATGAACTTTTTGTTTTTTAAGGGTAACAAAATCCAGGCTACTTGCGAACGAGCTCTTATGTACCGAGCTCAGCGTGATTTGCTGAAAGGGGAATGGGGAACGGGGAACAGTTCTTAGAACGCCAACTCCAACACACCTACATTAAAGAAGATAATATAAGCTATCAAACGATTGACAGATGCTATGTTATACATATTGTTGGGCTGGCCAAATTATACAGATTAGTATTTCATTATTTTCTTTCCGATTTGTTATTTGGTTTACAAAATAATCATTATAACTTTTGTGTTTAGAACAACATTTTAAAACTAATTATTCTTCTTAACTTCTGTTAAAAAAATCATTCACTAGATTAATATAGTCTTTTACTGTCAAGTTAGTAAATCTTAGTATATAATAAACATTTCAATATAAATTATAGACTATGAAGAAAATATGATATATTGCGCAAATTATAAACACAAAATAATATGATCAAAATAATAAACTGTAAAATATGCTTTGTACATATTCTAATGGAACTCATATTATGTTTCAACAATGTAAAAAATATATAAAATTTGAATGAGAAACGAATTAAAATATTCAGAAAATTATAATACCTGTGCGGGCGCACGGGTCAAAAGCTAGTGGTAAAATTTAAAGCTTAATTAGATTCTATAGCTAAAATTGACATAATCCTATTTAATGAATATCAACAAAGCTTAATTAATGAATATCAACAAAGGGTTTAGTTTTTGTATTAACAGATTAATTAGGTTCAACATCAACAAAATTTAATAAATATCTTTTGTATAGATAAATGGTAAAATTTAAAGCTTAATTAGATTCTATAGCTAAAATTGACATAATCCTATTTAATGAATATCGACAAAGCTTAATTAATGAATATCAACAAAGGGTTTAGTTTTTGTATTAACAGATTAATTAGGTTCAACATCAACAAAATTTAATAAATATCTTTTGTATAGATAAATGGTAAAATTTAAAGCTTAATTAGATTCTATAGCTAAAATTGACATAATCCTATTTATATGCATCAATTCTATAAATTTTCACGATTTCCCTTAGTTTACTATTGTGTAAATGTTTTATTATAACAAATTAGTTATGATTTTACTATATATTAATAGCAAATAAGTTATTGTATATTGGAGGGTCAATCAGTATTCTTCGTTTAGTACTACTATTTAGAAAAACATTTTGCTATTTTTGAAACAGCCAAGTCAAATACATGTCAAGGCGGCAAAGGCTATATTGGCAGAAATTTGCAAAAATAAAACTTACAATCGTTTCTTTTACAATCATGAAATTACTTATTGTTTTTTCTTGGTCAAAAACACATTAGTTTTGACTGTAATGCTTTTATTGCTTTACCAACAATGAGATATCAGACTATTATGCTTTTATTGCTTTACCAACAATGAGATATCAGACTATTATGCTGTAAGCTTTGCCAGAACAATAAATTCACGTATTTGTCATAATCATTTTATTGTAAGATAATACAGTCACGTATTTGTCATAATCATTTTATTGTTAAACTCATATTGTTAAACTCATTGTTTTAGTATCAATTGTCATTTGCTAAACAGAAACTTAACAATTAAGGAAATATACATTTTCAAAAAAACATATGAGAAAAGGATATAAAAAGTTTCACTTATGAAACTTGAGAGGTGAAGCTGATGATTACACTGCAACCACAAGACAATAACCATGAGACGAGAATATGGTGAGGTATAATATTTTGGAGATCGAGCCTACCAAAGGACCAAGAATGAAGTTCCCTTTAAAGTGGTATGTTGTAGATATCCACCAGCTTCTATACGTAATTAATCTTGTCAGCCGCACCTCAGTTCACTTTATTAGCCTCTCACAAAAATATTGAAAATTTGAGGTTAACAGTTAAAAGCCACGAGAATACCGAAGAGCTGATTAAACTGGTCAACAGATTAACGACTAAGATAATGCATCTCTTAATCCAGATACTAACGTATGGAGGCTGGGTCTTGGCCATACAAGAAAAAAATAGAACATATATATAGTCATAGTTTTGAATATTCACGTTTTAAGCTTAGTATGAATCAATTCTTATCGGTTCAAATCCAGATTTATCTAGACATTCTTTTTGGCTTCTGATTTTTTCGAGAAAGAATTTTTGAACCTAACTAAATATTTGTAAATTCTAATAAAATGTTCTTTTTCCTAGTAGAATTGGTGCCATCAACTCAAAAACTGAATCGCACTAAGATAGTCGAGCTGATGTCTTTGGCTGAAGAAATCCCTTGATCTGATTACTTGATTTACTTGCAGCTAAGAACAGGTTGACGTAATAAAAACATGCATACATTACCATAAAAGCCTCAAATCATGTCATCATACAGGGCTACAGTAACGATGCACCCAAAGTAAAGTAGATAAGTCTTTGGTTACATTCACTAACAGGACATGATAATATAGTCTTTGGTTACATTCACTAACAGGATGTGGTAGTTCTAAGATTTAGTTTCTGCCCTCTCTGACATTCATTGCAGCCTTTGATCTTCTTGATGACTCTGCTCTTGCACGTGAAGAAGAGCTTGGATCAGTTGAAGGAAGCGACATTGGTTGCTCTCTGTTTACAAGACCACCTGTAACCATGTCAAGAAAAAAGACAGGTTTTGTTCTTGTAAGAAGCAACCAAAAAAAGGAAGATGTACGGCGTAATTTGACTACTTACTACTGCCAAAGGAATCGGACCAACCGGGTAACTGCATTCTAGCATTTCCACTCCAAGACTGCTCAAAACCAGCCAATTCATCTGCAGAAATTTTTGCAAATTGAGAAGCAAGAACAAAGATACGGTCTAAATTTGCAAGTTCAATCATCCACACTCCACAGTGTTAACTCTACCTTCATTTAAATTGTGCAAGGTCTGCGTTGTATCAACCCGACCATCAGCGTTAAGTTTACGCGCAACTGTGTGGCCCTGCAAAAGCATAAGAAGGAACACCACTTGTATTGAGCTCATTGATCAACAACAACAAAGGAGAAATATCATTCATCATCCTCAGGTTACCTTGTTATGTAAGCCTCTTGAAATCCTATGCGCTGCTTCGCGTGTTGCAGTGTTAGCTTCTTTGCTTTCTTCAAGAGTTAACTGCTTCCACAATCAGACAAGCTTTAGCAGTTAAACAATAAAACTAAATGCGTTTTAACTGTTATAACTCACCCCATCACTTCCTGTCCTTCTGGTCTTGGAAGAAGTATAGTAGTTTCCGCCATGACCACCGCAAGTAACAGTGGAGCTCTGGAAACTGTAACTACGACTCTGTGGTTGCCACTGTCCATTGTTCACCATAGGATTGACATTCATGTTTTGCATCTGTCTGTTCCTTCTCTCTGCACAAAAAACATAAACACACAGTACAGTTAAAAAGAAACATAAACAAATCTCCTTCCGCTTCATAGCTACTGCAATCACCTTCAGCTCTAGCTTCTTCAGTTTCAATCTCACTGCTTGACCTGCCATGTTTCCCTAGCCTTACTTTCTTCTCTTTACCTCCATCTCCTTTATTCTCATCATCTGAATCAATCTCTTCAATGATCGGTCCATGAGACCTTCTCTGCTGTGGTGGCTGATGATGATGATGATTATCGATAAAACCTGATGGAGGAGGACGCATTCCAGCGAAAGGATCCATGGTGGTAGGACCAAAGAAGTTGGACTGAAACATGCCACCACCAAAAGGCTGAGTGAAGAAAGGGTCATCAAAGGGGTCTCTTCCTCCGAAAAAGTTAGACATGAGATTCTGAGGACCATTGTTAGGAGGGGGGCCGCCAAAAGGGCTTCCAAAACCACCAAAAGGACCACCAAAGTTGAAGGGATCTCTACCACCTCCTTGCATCTTCCCTATTTTAACTACACAAATCATATGAAAAATTGCATATCATAAAAAACAATAACAAACAAAACTTGAGAGCGAACAAAGTCTCAAGCATAAGCAGTAAACCAAATTACCAAACAGAAACAATCTAAAGGAGAGCAAAACCAGAGTGATATTATCAAAAATCGATGAACATAAAACGCAAACAGCTCTGAAACTCTAAGATCATAAAGCAATCGCAATCAAGCAGTAAAGATCGGTTTAATGGAAACAAAAAATAACGATTATCCGAATCAAACAGCAAGTTAGAGAGAGATCAAAGTCCATACCTTTGAACAAACAACAAGCAAATCTGCAAATATCAAAACTTGGAAAGTCGATAAATTTATTTTATCGGTTCCAAATTGAGGAGATTGCTTTTGAGCCCTTTCTTCCGAAAAAAAAATTCTCCGCAAGAATCTTCTCGAGAGGTTTTATACACAAATCGCTATATGATTGGCTGATGGTTTACACACTTCCTCCCAACACCATTTTTGTAATTCAACATGCCATTCTTAGTCTATTAATTATTAATAGATTAAATTCCTATTTTTGTTATTTAATACTTTTAGTTTAGCTTAAACATAGTTTATATATGCTGCTTTTAGTTCCAGAAATTTTCACTTTTGTCATATTGCATCTAAATTCTAGTTAGAGCGATTTACCTGCATACCAATTACCAACTTATTGAGATTTTATTTAGCAAATTTTTTTTTTTTGCATAATAAAGAAAGAATAAAAACTCAATGGAAAAAAAAACTAAGGGTTGGTATTGGATAGAATAATCTAACTGATTTTAGAGCAATGCAATTGAAGATATACATATAAGACTTCAAAGTATTTTAAAACATTTGATAAATATTTTAATGCATTTGTTTATTTCTAATAAATTGGATAGTTATCATTTTCTTTATAGTTTATGAACTAATCTTTCTATACTAAGGAAACAGATTGAATAAAAACTTAATAATGAAAACAACAAAAAAATAATCATTTTCATATAAACATATAAAATTATTTTTAAAGAAATTCTATAAAAAAATTATTAATGAGAAATCAATGTTCAAGAAAATTATAAGAAAATAATAGTAGTCAATATGTGTTACTATGTGAATATGTAATAAATTTTCATAACACATAAATTACGACAAATAATATATTTTATCATGTCATAATGTTAACATATTTTAAAATTTATAATGAAATTTATATTTTCAAATCTCTCTTATTTTAATGATTAATTATCTTGATCTATATCTGATAAATCTTATAACATAAAAAAAAGCTCAACTCTCTTCTCAGTGTTTTACGCAAGAAAATAAGTTTACCAGAGCGCGACACGTGTCTAAACGCAGAACAAAGACGCGTTTCATTTATGTTATTTGGGTTTCTTTGTTTCACTGGCCCGTATGTTTCTCTGTAACGCTGGCCCTTTCGTTGCAGGCCTTAGTTTTAAGATCAAAAATCGTGTTTCGATTAGGTTAAGAGAGAGAAAGACACCAAAGCTTTGCGCCGTCGACTTCTCATCTTCTTCATATCCCGATCTCAGAAACCGATTGATCCACCTTTAAACCTCCCATTAAACTATCCTAAAGTCCTTCTTAATTCATCACCTACGACAACCATCTTCGACTAAGAAAAGGTGAGGTTTTCTTCTATGACAACCAGGAACGTCCGAGGCAGTGGCGAACCCATTGGAGTGGATATGATTCTACTTGATTCACAGGTTACTTTCTAAAACCCCCTTAAGTTCATAGTTAAAAAATCGTTCTATTTGTAACGATTCCGTCGTGTTGATTCCTAATTACCAACTCTTTTTTTTTGTTGATTATGTTACTGAACCTTCGCGTAATGTTGAATCAATTCACCAAGTTTTCCAGATTATTTATTTGTTTGTTGATTGTATTATTTAACCATTTTTCCAGATTATTTATTTTTTTTGTTGATCATTCTATCTAATTCACATCTCTAACCAAGTAGTATGGATGGGAACTACAGATATATGAGTTGACCAGTTACACACCCTAACTGTGAAATTTTATGATTGTAGCATTAGTACGTGGCAATGTTTTCTTAATAAAAGTTTCTTTATACTCGCTGACATATAGGCTGAAGAAGCTACACACGAGTAAAGAAGGATGAGCAGTGCAAAGCAGATGACTGGGCGTTGGTGGGTCAATTAATTTATCTCCAGTTCTGTGCTGTTTTGACGTCTTCCTTTAATACTGAACTTGGCTAACTGTTACATGTTTTTGTAGAAAGATGAAGAAAAAGCTCTACAAGCCTTAAAAGAAGAGACAACTGCCTTAGAGTCCGAAAATAGAAAAGGGGTTGTCAGTTGACACATGATGCTGAAGGTTCTACAGAGGAAGTGCATGGTAGAAATAAAGGTTTTCTTTCAGAAATTGTAGAATACATAAAGGTATATCTTGAATAGCCAAACACTTTTCTATCTCCCATTCTAACCGTCACTCTGCCAACAGCAACAAACTTCGCGGTGAAGGATAGATACAATACAAGTATTATGGACATCAACAACAGTTCGCAGAGGGACAGTGTCGTAGTACATCTTCGTCTTAAAGAGTGAGCAAATTTTTATTCTTATTTTTCAAAACTGGAACAAGTTCTACCTAACAAAAAATTTCTGATTTTGCTGCTTTCAAGTTCTGTAAAATAATTATTTGCTGGGCTCTCTTTATACGGATTAACGTGTTCAGGATGTTTTATGAATACAGATGGATGCAGTTTCCAAGTAGGATGGGAGTCAGGGGAAGAGATCGGGAGATGTCATTTTGATTTCATTTACTTTTCTAGCCTAAGTTCAAGAGAGAGAGAGCTCAAGTGTCAGGAGGTTGCTGTTAAAGTCACCCCAAAATCAAAGGTCTACTTTACAGGTCTCCCAAGTTTTAATCTTAAGGTTTATGCTTCAATTGACTTTATGTTTGCATACTCTTTGATGATTGGTGGGAGAGAAATGGTTCGTTATATTGTGGGGTTGTTGTCTGATTTTCGATTCTTAGATGTTAGTGTTTCACTATACTGATAGCTTATGGTCGCCAATTTCTGAGAATTCAAAGAAGACATCATTCTCTAGATTCTCTTGATGTCTCTCTATAGAATTAATCGTATTCTGATAATTTGGAGTTTATGGTTTTGTTAACATATATATTTTTTAATGAAAACCCAAGAAAGGTGATTTTTAGTTTATTTCTCATGCTTTTAGTAAACGCGGCCTTCTGTTTATCCAGGTTTGTTTTGCTGGCGAGTGATGGTCGTATAACAAAGAAGAAATGCCATCTGTAACGGCTGTTTCTCTAGGAGCTGAGATCAACATGAAAATAGCTATGTCTGAGTCCAAGGAAAAAGAAGCCATATGGGAAATAGTGGACCTACCGGAGCAGCTGCAGCAAGCAAGTCAAAAGCTGATGAAGCAAAATTATTCACTGTCACAGTGAAGAAAAATCATTCACTGAAGAGTACGAAAGTCTCAAGAAGAAGCAGAGCAAGCACAGGCTGGGGGGAGTACAATGGAGACCATTTTGTTTGCAGAAAGTAAGGCTGCTAAAGGTTCAGAGAAGTTGGCATTAGCTGCTATCTGATTAGCCAGCGTGCTCATGATGCTGAAGAAGAAGCCAATACAAGGGTTGCAACAGTTGTTCTGAGATCGAGGAAGCTAGAGAAATAAAGAAGGCCACTTGGAGAGGAAGAAGTAAAAAACACTTGCAGAAGCAACTGAGAAGGCTAAAGAAGAAGAGTTAGGAGTAGAACAAAGTTGGGAAAATGGGAAGAAGAATATAAAGTAAAGATAATGGAGTGAGCATAGAGAAAATCTATGGAAGAAGTGTAAGGAACCCGACGAACTCATCCAAGGCTGAGAGTGGAGGTTTTGTTCTCTGGCAGATAACTCCATACATACATATTAACAAATTTATAATATTTTCTTCTTCAGTTTAGATAATTTGTTTATATGTTTTTGTTTATGCATGTTGAGTCCTTTTTGGTTTCTTTAGATTATGTTTGATATATCGTGGTACCTGAGTTGCAAGTTATCAACAATTTTTGACAAAGCTATCATTATTAAATATTTGAAGTCCTTCCCATTAATTTATTGGGCTTGCCAACGTTTTCACGGTGAAAATGAGATGATCTCAATGGCTTAGTATGTTTGCATGTTTGATGATTTCAGACAGAAAAGAAAGGAAACACTATTTTTGGGGAAAATATGGCAGGGGTGCTTGCTCCTAATGTGTTTAGTTAGGTACTTGGTCCATTGGATCATATGATGCATTGAATCCAGACTGTGATTTGTCAGTCTCAGAATTATTTGAATCATTAATTTTAAGAGAAAATGTTTTTTTTCTAAGATATTAATGAATTAATTATATAAAAATACAAAAAAAAAATCATATTGAGCTTATATAATCTAATCACCTGTCGTTCTAAAAAAATTATTCCGAACACATAATTAAGACAAATTTGTGATTTGTAATAAAAATAAGAAAATCAACTAAGAAGGTATATGGTAATTTAAAACATTGTATTTATAGTTTAAAATGCTTTTATTTTTATTTTACTTTTTAATTTATTATCCCGCCCGTAGGGCGGGTTAACCCTAGTAAATAATATAAATAATCATTTTCAAATCCCAAGCCTAAAAAACAAATAATTGATCCCTTATATTTTTGGTAAAATTTTCATTAAATTCATTTCAAATAAAATTACCATAAAATTCCTTAAAATTGAATAACATAAATATTTAATGAAATTAGGAAATCTCTAAATTTAATAATACTAGAATTTATAGGATTTGTAAGAGTGATTACAAATATTTAATTCAATAACACAAAATTTTAAAAGAATTGTTGGAGTCCATGATTGAGTAACGCAAGAGTTCAATGGAAACTCTAAGTCTTTCAAATTTAATTTAATTTTCAAATTTAATACCTCTACCGAAGAGAATATTATTCGTTATACAATTTAAAATCAACTATATTAGATTTAAAATATATCTTATTTTACTTTACTTGCTTCATTTCAAATTGATTCATGATTTATTTGAATATGATTTCTCAAATCTACATCAATGTAATAATAACTTTAAGATAGTGTCATTTTCTTTCTTCATCATAAAATACACTCAATAACAAATGGTTAACAAATCCACATGTTTATTTTTCAATCTTTTATAGTGTTTTAACAAGTATAACTATGCACAAATTAAGCATGTTAGAGGAGATATGTTTGTAAGTGTTGGAGAGATGTTGGTTCAGAACACCAAGTTCTCTCCTCAACTTATCAACAGACAGTTTCTGAGGATATATATTTGTAAGTGTTATATAAAGTGATGTCATGATCGTGAAGGTTGTTAACTAACTTGGTTGTCAAAGATCAAAATATATTGTTAAGGTTGATCATTTTGGGTTCACTTTAAAAATGTGGTAAATGGAAAATTATTTAGTTAAAAGAAATCAGGGTCTTGTGATAATGGTTTATTTTCTAAGAGTAAAAGAAATGATGTATATAGTCCTTTACATATTGTGATGTTGGATTTGAGTAAACAAAATTCCGATGCTGATTTTATTATCAACAAAAATGATTACAAAATCTTAAAGTAAAAGGTTAGATTTCTGTTAATACAATTTCCAATATATTGAAATCCATTATTATTATTTTGTCAAACAGATACTTCCATTACTAATTCAAAAGGTTCGTACAACATTTAGACGTTCAAACAAACTTCAAGTCAAATAAATTGTAAGATTTAGCAAATATGTATAACACAAAATTTTAATTGTTGTATCAAAATATATGATTGAGTAACAATGGATTTCAAATTCCTTTAATAAACAAATTAGAAATATAAGAACTAATAAGATTAGATTTTAATATAAAATTTACAATCAATCATTAAAGATCAGTAGATTATAAAACCTACAGAAATAACTTTTAAATTCATTATTGAATAACACCAGTACACCACCTATATACCTTTCCAATTGAGCGGGAGATTCATCTTTGATCGCTATAACATAAAATGACCAGTCACTAATTCATTTCAGTGTGCTATATTTATCATATAAAAATAACCCATTTACTAGGAAAGAATGTTGTTTTTATACAACTTACGCTTTAGATTTTTTAATAGCTCAAAATATGTTAAATAGAGATATATATTGCTATTAAATTACTGGTTCAGAATTTGTTTTATTTTTAATGGTCGATTTAAAAAATAAATATATATATAATAAAAAAAGAAATCTATTTTAAAAAAAAAAATTCTGCTAAGAATACCAAAAAAAATGTTGGCTCCGCTAAAAAGCTTATGAAATTTATTCTCACTAAAAACCAAAATTCCATTAAAAATCACTAATCTTCAATACACACACGACATACAGTATCTGATGATACAGACAAAAAGAAAACCCATTTCCAAAAGTTTTGTAATTTTTAAGGGTCATAGAGACTGGAGCGGCTCCGACTCCTCCAGCCTGCTCGTAAAGTCTAACCCTCCAAGTACCGGCAACCTCTTCATGTCCTCTTCTGTGTACAATGGTACAAACCAATACAATTTATTCCTTCCAAAAACCTGATTCATCAACAATAAAAAGTACACAAACTTTTTAAATTGTGTTTTATGTCCCAAGATTTCATCTCAAGTAACACCAAGAATCGACCATAAAAGCATGGAGAGAGAACCTGTTCAAAGTTTGCCTTACGACCGAGGTCATAAGGAGAGTTAGGAGTTATATACTTCTCATATGCCTGCCATTAAAATAAATGCATTAGTCTGGTTTAGGCAATGGAGATACCTGAGAAACCCCAAGTTAGAGAAAATCCAAGCGAAGAGTTGTTTTTTACCTCAATAGTTGTGGTGTTACGAGCGACTAGCATTATGTGCATGATTAGAAAGCCTAGGACACTTAGCGCAAATGCTATGTTCAATACTGTATAACAACAAGAAAAAGGGAAGGATTCTAAATCAGCTAACAATATTGGTAACATTAAGGTGTTCTGCAACAAACAAACAAACAAACAAAAAGATATATGGACTCACTGAATGCAATAAAAGTGGATGCTAGGCTTCCTAGTGATACGGTAATCTCATCATCTCCATCGGTAAAGAATACGAGGAACGCTGGAAACAGTGATACTGCAACCACCGTTGTCTCAAGAAATGTGTAAAACTGCATTTTTTGACACATTGGAAATGCATTTAAGATCATCATGGCAACATTAACGGACATAATAAGATGTGTAAGGACGGATCGAGTCATTGAAACAGTCAAAATCATGGCTCTAGAACGAATCAGTTAGCACAACTTAATACACAAGAACACATCTGCTTTTTGTCTGGCTTCAACCATCTGGTGAATATCTAACGATTACTGTAAGGCCCACACACAACTTCATTTGAAGAGATGTTACTAGACATACCAAGAATAGGAGAAAAGACTTGTAATTCCTTGCCCCAACACAGTTCACAACCCAGACACAGTGATGATCCATCTTTAGTATGCATCTTCCACCTAAAAGCCCTCCCCAAGAATCAGGCATTTGCTTTGAATAAATTCGAATTAATGAAGGATCAGGGTATTGAGGAGACTTACAGACAGAACAATGGTGAGAACGAGGCGGTTTATATTGATTGCACTTTCGGCAATGTCTCACAATATGAGAAGAGGAATCACCAGCCGAAAGAGGGCTTGCTTCTGCAACCACTGCTTCGTTTCCATCGCTTTTCTCTATGTCTAACTCCGGCCTCCAACCAGGTGGAACACCACCAGGGTCCGTCACAACAACCGAGAAATAACTCCACATCAGCATTACAAGCTGCACACAAGAGAACCAACCATCACTGCTGAGTTCAAATGTATAGATAAGTCTATTACAACAAACCAAAACAGCTTCAAAAGCAAGAGACACTAATCAAAACCAAAAAAGATGATTACTTTGATTGCTTCCTTGGCTTCTCTTGTCAACTAAAAATTCACTAACTCTCTTATGTCCTAATTCAACCGCAATTTATAGTTGTAGTACAAAAAAGTGACAGATACCATAGTGATGCTTGACAAATCTAACTGACCAAATCTAAGCCATCACCACACAAACAATGGCCAGTTTAGATTCTCTAGTGTCAACCATGTGTAGTTACAACAACAACTACTACAATAACCAATAAGAAAGCACAAGACTTTCAGGTGATCTTGTAACCCAGAATCCAAACTCAGCTTCATCACTGTAGTATCTACTAAAGATTAGCCAATACAAAACACGACCAATAACCATCGGAACAGTACTAAAACGAGACTTGGAAATGAGATTAATTACGAGGAAGTGAAACAGAGCTAAAACGAGAAGAGCTAGAAACGAATCGAAACCGCCGTGTAACAGAGACGGTCCGTAATTGACGAGTACGAGGGCGTAGTATGTGAATCCGATGATCCCGATTACGAAAAGGATCATGATCGAACCCAAGGCGCGTAGTGCTGTGCAGAACTTGAACACGTTCCACGCCACCATCATTGGTTCAAAGTCCCGAGCTTTCTTCCTCGAATCAGAAATTGAATCACAACCTCTTTTTTTTTTTGAATTGAGGAACAAGATCGTCAATTTGGGAGAAAATAAAATCAAGCTGAAAATTCAATAATTTTTCGTGGATAATTTTCGTTTCACACAACAACAAGGTCGTTTTTTACAAAAAAAAAAAAATGTAAATGTAATTATCTTATTTAACCATCTTTTTGATGTCTTTTCAGTTTTTAATTATCTAAAATTATTTGTATGCTTATCCAATAATAATCGTACATATCCGAATTATTCATTCTCGACCATATTTGTCATTGATAAGGTTGGAAGTAGAAGTCAGATTTAGCCGGGCATGAAATCATAAGAATCGTATAAATGTTTTTTTTTCCTTCGAATGATTTGCGTCGCCATACCTGCTAAATATTTTGTAACTTACAAACAAACCACGCATTATAAATCCACAACACAATACAGTATACAGTTTTTTTTTCTAATTAAAATTTCCTTCCTCCTTTAGTCCCTTCTGCTCAGCTTCCTCCTTTAATCTACAACGGTATAAGACACGGACCCCAACACACAGAATGAGAAACAGACATTTCATAATCAAGATGGTAAGAATATTAACCTGCTGATGATCGATGAAGCTTCTTATGGATTCTATAGCCCTGAATAATAGAGGTATACCAACAACATTGGTCAATGTTTCATCCACATTTACTTATTTAGTTTAAACGGTAATAGCAGAAATTTTTTTTTTAAAGGAACAAGAAATTTGATTTAATTAGAGTTTGTTCAACACTCACTTTGTCAGTTCCGTAGATGTGGTCGCAATAGGTGAAAAATGAAGCAAAGTTGCTTTGGCTTTGTCCTCCAACGTAGTGATGGTAATCATGATACTTAGCTCCACCGTAGAATGGTATACATTTTTTCAAGGTCCATGGAAAATCGTATCTGCAAACACATTAAAAAGAAAACATCTTTTCCTCAATATAAGTTGAACTGTAAATACTTATGTCAAACCTAAAACACAGATGTATATCAAAGAACACGTTGTATTTGTGATTACATTTAATAGTTATCTTAGCATTAAAATGTTCATTTGAAAACGAAATTTTGAGTTCTTTCTCATGTTTTTCATTTGCTTTTGCAATTATGATCAGAGTTTTTATGTTTACCCGCTATGAATCGCCATCGCCTCGACTTGGCGTAAAGTTACCCATAACCAAAAAGTCATGATGTGGCCAGGTACAATCGCTGGTCCAATAAACGTGGGAATCCCAAGAATCAAGAGCTCGGCCCAGTGTGCATACGACGATGCATATCCGATTGGAGATGTGTACTCGTGGTGGATTCGATGTATCTTCTCATAACCCCATTTGCAGTGCAACAGTCTATGGAGCCAGTAGTGCGTGTAATCTTCTATCAAGAAGTAAACCAGTAGCTGTGCCACTATCTCCATGAAAGATGGTAGTGGCAATCCACTTCGAATCCCAACCATCTGTATTTAAGTATTGTTGAGAAAATAAAGTAGAAGAAAACAGATAAACTTAGAAAACAAACCATATTTCGGTAAATACTCATTTTATGGTTCATTTATTAATTCAAATATCTGAATGAATAAATCACAACATGTGTCTCGTCAAGTAACATTCTTTTTATTAAGAAAACTATCTTATCTACTACACACAAATGTTACAATGTTTAGAAAAAAAATGTATTATTGAAAGTCAATCTATCTAGTGATGCGTCTCTCAAACAAATGTGGTATTTTATTTGTATATCGAAATTAGAATTAATTTTAAAATCAACAAATACATTTCAAGAATGCATTTCAAATTACAGTAGAAGATGAGCTAACAGTTTAACACTACACCACGGTTAATAATAACAAAAAAATGTACCGCAGTTATTCTACAAATCATATATATATATATATATATATATATATATATATATATATATATAGCTGGATATTTTGTGTCGTCATGATCATAAGAAGAAAAATAAGTATAATAATCAATTAACCTGGATCGAAGGATAAGAAACGAGTTGCAATGTGCCGCCGACGATAAAGAACAACTCGATGACATCTTTATAACATCGGAACATATCAGATAACGAGTACTTAACCTTCGGCTGAATCTTAAAACGTTCGAACCAACCGGTCAGTTCCACAAACACAAGAGGGAGAGGAGCCAGAGAAAAGACGGGGAACAATAACAAAATGGTGTGGCAATATACATAGAAATCAGATTTGGTGGCTGAGTAATCAAACCAAACCGTTTCGAACCAAGTCAGGTTTCGTCCCAACGCCAACGACGCAACTTCAATGGTGGGATAAGGTATCATATTGTGAGAATATGTGCCTGTGTTTGTTTATTCTCTTTTTTAATGCATATAGGAATGTTTTGGAGTTACAGTAATGACGTTGGTTGTATTTCAAAATGTATAAAAAGGATGGTTGAAGTAATGCTTAGGTCTTGTTCAAAAAAAAAAGTAATGCTTAGGTCTTTAACGAGGTGTTTATATCATCAACCTATCGGAAGCGCGACAGCTATCTAAATTTTGTTTCAATTTTCCTTTTTTTTTCCCTTTTGTCCCTTTTCCAGATTGTGCTATCTTCTTTCTTTTCTAAGTACAACACAACTTACGTCTTTTCATCCTTTACATATCATGATTTATTACATGTTCGATTTTAAAATGAAACAAAATATATGCGTAGGATTTGAAGTAATCCAGTCATATTATTCTTTAATTAATACAATTATGAAAAAATAGCGGACAAATTTAATCGACCAAAAAGTAGACAAAATTAATTTTTTTTTAATTTTTGTTTTACTTTGTATTGTTACAGTATTTAACCACTATTAATGATACGTAATTTAACCTTCGGCCGTCTCTCACATACAACTATTTTTCTACGACTGTCGTCTCTCACTTTTCAATACGTGTTCACGTGAAGAACAACTTGGATAATTTTCTGATTTTTGAAGTTATAGCATGCTTTGATAGTATTTTATGCACACACACATAAAAGTCTCGACACGCAAACACAAAACCAGCGACGTTACGTCCTTTTAGAGATGATGCCATTGCGTCCATCGTTATTCCCTGCACAAGACAGCTACGGTAATTGACCCTAAAAGCTAACAGCCACTAACATTCTAGAATAATATTCTAAAGAAATTAACAAGTTTTGACCTTTGAATTTTCTTCTTGGATTGTAGCACAATTTTAACAAAATACTTAGAAATATCATCAGTAATGATTTTCGGTAAAAAGCAGTGTTCTAAAATACGGCGTATCAGTCCGTATATACATCGTATATACTCTATACAGTAGTGCACTGTACTGTATTTTGGTATACAGTAAAATAATACAGTTCTGGTTATATGACGTTTATACATCGTTTATATGCCATATAAAACGGCGTTTATACAACGTTTAATTTGTTTTCTGCTAAATTTTGGCGTATTTTTTTCTAATTATAATTTTGATTCTTTTGACTTCATTTGTACCAGTTAATTTATTTTTTATTTTAAATATTCCATAAATAAATATAATGTATAATCTATTTAATTAAGCTTGATATATATTTTATTGTTTACATATAACTTATGTAGTTACTTTATTATTATTATATCATTATATTATTTATTATTATCATATTTATTTAAAATATGTCTACCGTATATATTCCGTATATACATCCGTATATATATTCAAGCGCTATACAGTAATCCACCGTCCGGTTAGCGTATAGCGTATTTTAGAACACTGTAAAAAGTGTTTGGAAGATCGTTGAGCCGAATTTTAGCAAATGTGTTTCAACTAGATTGTTTCTATAATCCGAAATCAGAGCCGGTCATCGGAAGTAATGGAATAAAAAACAAAGAAGAATGATAAGAGATGATGGATAATGTGGCCGACGATGAGCTGAAAAATGGCGGCTAATGAGTTACAACAGCGAATAGCTTTATTTATGAGTTACAACAGCGAGTAGCTTTATTTATGCTTTACAATTTACAACAGAGAAGCAGCTTAGGTTCCCAAATGATAATAATAAAAGGTTAGGTTTGAAAAAAATCATTTGATTCCCGTAAAACCATAAAAGAAACGCTCAGCGTGCTATTACAAAGTTAAGAGCGTTGCGCTCTACCAACTAAGCTAGGCTTTAAGTTAGAATACTGTTTTAGGGTGGACGTTCGGATACCCATTCGGATTCAGATGAATATTTTGGATATTTCAGGCATTTCGATGTAGAGTTATAAAATTCGTTCGGGTATTTCTGTACTTTATATCGGGTTCAGGTATTTTTAATTCGAGTTCAGTTATTTCAGATCATGTTTAAATATTTAAATTCTATAAGAAAAAATATTAAATTTATTTTTTAAGTTTCTTGTATTGAAAAATATAGATTTCACTAAATTAATTTTTTATATTTTTATAGATTGAAGGATTAACAGATTTGGAGGTAATATTTCAAAAACAAATAGATATTAATTTGGCTATTGTTTTTAAATTTTGTATATAACTTTTGTTAATACATGAAACTGAAAGTTTGATATGCATTTTAAATAAATATTAAATTATTTTCTCCATAACTATATATATATATATTATACGATCTTAAAGTATGTATAACACAAGTATAAATATATGATATGTATAACATTAATATAAATATTTCAAATAAAATGAGTGATCTAAACTAGAAATATAAAGATATATATATATATATATATATATATATATATATATATATATGTGTGTTTGTTATCTTCAGATATCCATTTAGGTTCGGATATTATCCGTTTGGATTTGGAAATCCAATCTCTCCAAGCTTAATATCCGTTTGAGTATTTTGCTACTTCGGTTCGAGTTTCTCAGATCGGGTTCAGATGCGGCTTCGGCTATCCGGTAAAATATACACCTTTAGTGTACATTAAAATACTCTTATTATTTTCCTTATCTTATACTCTATTTTGCGGTTTCACAAAAAACACACTCTATTCTGTGTTTTTCTCTTCTTGAGCTCCTCCTTGATCTGCAACTCATAAGATAGATGCATCAAATAGTGGAGGAGTCGATGCAAATAAAAAAATATCAAGAGACATATCAATATGACTTTAAACTAGGGACATAGAGACTACATATATATGGTTGAGAAAAGAGATTAACCAATTGTTTAAATCTGATCGGTTTAGGAAGGTATTTGTTTTACCTGCTGAAGAAGCTTCTTTTGGAATCTGTAATCCTGATGGAAAGTAAGAATGATATAATCACATTCCCTTATTATTAATATAGAAGCAATTTAAAAAAAAAAATCTTCAAAATGTTATATATTTACAAGTATGTCAGCACGTCATTTGATTTATCAATTTATGTAAATGTAACTATTATTTTTTAACTAATCTTTTGATGATCTTTTCAACTTTAATTATCTAAAACTATTTGTATGCTATCTGAATATATATTCAATAATAATTGTCATATCCGAATTAACATTCTCGACCATTTTTGTAATTGCGGGATTTATTACCCAAAAAGGACAACCAAGTATATATCTATTCATAAGCTTAGAAGTAGAAGTCAGATTTTTCCAAGAAAAAATAAAGTAGAAGTCAGATTTAGCCGGGCATGAAAGCATAAGAATTATAGATGTTTTTTTTCTTAGAATGATTTGCGTCATCGCATACCTGCTAAATATTGTAACCTACAAACAACCATGCATTATCATTTTAACAAAAAAAAACATGCATCATAAACCACAACACAATCCAGCATACAGTTATTTTGATAGGGGAATTCTGAAATTATAATGATAGACCTTTGTCAAGCACGACTTAGGGTTTGGCAAATCCAGCAAAGGCATAGATGTTACATGAATATTCAGTCACAGCCAAACCAAGAAAACACTATCAGAAGTATCATCCAGTCTTGCACATAGAGAATACTTTATAATTCCATCGTCAACGTGGCTCTAATTCAGTAATCGTCACGACATTAACAGACAACCCGACATATTTTCCTGTAGATTGGCTTGATTCAAATTCTGATGCCTGGTCTAGTTTGTGCCAGACCCGCCGGAAATAACTAGGTAGGCGAGGCTTTGGTAAAGTGATTGTGTTACTAGTGAGCATCAAGATTATAGTTATAACAATGGACGGTCTTTTGGTGTGTCTTGAACACATAAGAGTGCAATGTGGATGCATCTAGTGATCTCATTTCTCTGATAGTTCTGTAGGTGTAAGGACAACACAACAATAGGTAATGCATAAGATAAATCAGAGAGAGAAAATACACAAGCACACACCAATAGCTTTATTAGAATCGCCTTGTACACTTATTACAAGATCTGCTTAATCAGCTTACCCAGCCTGTTAACATAAGCTGCTACTGAAAGATTCATAAGCTACCCGCTTATGTCTCTCTATCGCCAAGTACTTCAACCCATGCTTCAGCACGACCCATAACACTTACAAGTGCTTCTCTCTCTCTCTTTATAAGATCAGCCTTTGTGTCTATGTCTCTCTACAGACGACCCCATAGCTATCTTATACTAGACTCCACGTTTCCGAAACCCTAGTCTCTAAGGAACCACAATAAGGACATCTTTCATATCAATAAGTGCAAATTTCCTTTTCTTGGAATGCACTTATTCCTCTTCCATAAAATTGTTCCTCAAGTTTATTCCTCGTTCCATTTATCTAAGATATTCTCTTGCTCTTCAAGTCCACACGACTCCAGCTCAGCATCTTGACTCCACATGGTCTTCACCACTTAACACGACGTCTGCTTCAGCAACTACGTCATCGACTGTTTCAGGGCGGACATCTTACATCAACAAGTTCCTTCCAATAGCCGGATCCACCAGCTTTAGTGGTGACATGTTTCTCCAAAGTCTCCAAGCCTAACGCAAATGAACAAATCAAGAACTCTTTGTCATATGTCTAAAGATGTTAAAGGTTAATAGTTGAGGTATCTATGTTCACATTGGTGACCAAGTTTCCAGCAGTACTAGTTTCATCCATCTGGTAGACTGCACTATTTTTCTGGCCACTTATGATCTCAAGAATTAATACTCCAAAGCTGTAAACATCAGATTTCATGGCGTATTGGCCATATTTTGCATACTCTGGAGACATGTACGCACTGAAACACATATAATAACTCAGAGTTAGTATTAGTTTCCCATAGAAACATGTTCAACGAACTTTGTGTGTTTTAAGCTTATGCGAGCAGAAATTACAAGGTTCCAGCTATTCGACCTGTTGGTATCGCCTCGAGTTTGCTCTGTTCCAAAGATGGTCGACAATCCAAAATCTGAAACTTTGAGGTTCATATTAGCACCTAAGAGAACATTTATGGGTTTGAGGTCACGGTGTATGATTGTGAGCTGTGAATCTTGATGCAGATAAATAATTCCTCGAGAAATCCCTTCAATGATGTTGTATCGTTGAATCCAATCTAACTGACTCTCATTTTCAGTGCCTGCTCATCTCCGTGTATGATTAACCAGTTTAAAAGTTGAAAAAAAAAAATCCTTCGAATATGAAAAAAGAATATTGAAGAAGTACCACAATACCAAATATGAAATGGTTAAGGCTTTTGTTTGGGAGAAACTCATACATCAGAATCATTTCCTCTCCTTCCACACAGAATCCAAGAAGTATGACCAAACTCCTATGTTGAAGTTTTGACACAAGAATAGCCTCGTTCTTGAATTCTCTTATCTCTTGTCCTGTCGTTTTTGACATTCGCTTCACAGCCACTTCAGATCCATTTGAAACCTTCCCCTACAAATACCATTAAATGAAACATATACCTGCTTAGTTCATAACCTATAATAACTTAGAAAATGTGGAAAACGGAGATTTCCTTACCTTGTAAACTTCACCGAATCCACCTTCACCAAGCTTATTACTACTCGAAAAGTTGTTTGTTGCAAATTCAAATTTCTTAAAATCATACTGCGATGATTGTGCAGCTGAAATATCAGTATCAGCTGCAAAGAAAGGGTGAATTTTAGTTATGGTCCATGTTAAATTCGCTTGGTTAAAGTCCCCTTCTCCTTAAAGTCCCCTTCTCCTTTTCCGTCGTGTTTCAGCTCCGGCGACCGTTAGTTGAGCGCGTGGTCGCCGGAGGCGTTCTCCTCTCTTCTCCCTCTTTCATATTTGCTGTGTTTCGTCTCCCCTTTCATTGCCGTCTCCTTGCGTGGTGCTGTGGAAGGGTGCCTGCCGCCTGCCGTGGGGTTCTCTAGATCTGCTCCGGGGAGGCCTAGATCCGCGGTGGTTTGCCGTCATTCTGGAGCTTCAGCGAGACGGCGAGATGTGGAGGCAAACATAGTCGGCTTTTAGGGTAAAGGCACCGAACAGGTCCTCGTTTTAATTTGTAGATCTGCTTGGTTCCTCTCGCAATGGAGGCACGTGTTTCGTGGCATCTCTCTCCCTGGTCTTGGATCTGTTATCATATTCGAAGATTGTGCTTCTTCGTTGAGGAGTGGTGTGTGAAGCTTTCTCTCTTGTCGGCGCTTGGTGTCTCGTGTCGGTAGCGGGTCTGTCTTCTGCTCAAGAGTGACGGTGGTGTTTCCATCGGTTCGTGCTTAGGGTTATGGTTGTCGTGTGGTGGTTGTAGCTCTGAGGTTTGGCGTCTGCAGGTTCACCGAGTTGCAAGGATCTGTCGTCTATGGCAGGGTTTTTTGCCATCCTGTGAAACTGCTCTCTCTTTGTGTGTCTCGTATCCACGTTCTGGTTCAAACTGCAAGACTTTCTCGCGAGTGGTTTTGTCCTCTTCGGTCCTCTGTCTCTCCTCCTTCCCGTGTCTCCAGCGTGGATGAGTAGTTGTGCAGCGCAAAGTTGATCAAATTAGGTTCTCTAATTCGGACCAGGACGCGGTTTTGCTTCCTTGATTTGTCAGTCGGGTGGTGGATTGCGAGGAGGCCTGGGTGGTGATGAGTCTTCCCAGTGCCAAGAAGGCCATTTGGTTTACTTGACAGACTGATCCCCTTCTTCTTTTGCAGGATTTGAAGTGTTTGTAACTAGGTTTCGTCTCCTTTGCAACCCGCTTTGTCCGAGGTTGTGGCCGTTTGTTCTGAGTCGAGTGGTCCCTTGGCTTTGGCGGTCCATATCCTTGATTATTAGGCGGTCTGAGTGGTTCAGGTAGAGCCTGCAAGGTTTGCTATCTTCTCTCTTATCCGCAGTGTCGAGCGCTTCATCGACAGCTTAAATTGCAAACTTGAAAAGATTATCAAAAGCCAGCTACTCCGGCGATGTCACAAGAAGGCCGGCATCTGAGGAAACGAGGAAAACCCCACATTCAAGTGGTTAACATCAATGGTTGAGAACGGTAATTGATTTCTAAGGATTTCGGAGCTTGCTAGCAGAACGCGTCGGCTTGTGGGCGAGCAAAACTAGTTTTGCTATGTTTGAATTAGAAAATTTTGGTCGAAATCAAGTTTGTAATTGACTCTGTGATCCCGAATTTTTTCGGATTGATAAATAATAGCATTTAAAAAAAAAAAAAAAAAAAAGTAAAAAAATAAAAAAAAAATAAAAAAAAAAAAATAAATTCGCTTGGTTAAGGGACACTATATACTACTTATAATGAAAAGAAACAACAAGAGCTAAAACACTAGAAACTAACATTCATTTTCAGTTCTGCTGAATGATTTTCTCCTCAGCCAAAGAAAAGCTCCTACAACAAGCAGTAAAAAGACAGTAACATTTGGAATTCGCAACAAAAATTCCAACTGACAGTCCTTTGCTATCTTCTCATAACAAAAAAAAAACAATGTCATCATATATTTCATTTCTTCTTACAACCATAATCTTTTCAATTGGAAAAGTCACCTTTGTGGATCGTACTATCCTGACCATCAGCGGGTGGTGGCGCAGCCACAAGAGGAGGAGGAGGAGGAGAAGCCACCTTAATATTGTCAAAAGCCTTAAAGAATGCAATTCCCACCTGAAAAGACAGCTTGGCCGCCAAACAAGGAGTCCTTGCCTCTGACCATAATATAAATGGTACTCCCCTACGCTTCTTCGTAAACAGTTATCACAATCACCAGGGGAGAGATCTGGCGTGCATTGCATCAAAGCGTATATCTTACTGAAAGATGTCAATTTCGCAACATCAGCTACGTAATGGTTATCACTAGAAGATGGTTTGCTTTTTGCTGTGGAGGCAGCATCAATCATACGACCGATCAATCCTTCCCATGTTGAGTTGAACTCTGATGGATTTGAGTCGACATCTCTAGTGTTTACGACAAAAATAGACGAGTCTAGATCGGCAGATCCTAAGAAAGAAGTGTTGGAGTAGCGCACAAGGCAAAGTATGGGATCACCTGGCCATGAATAAGCTTCTATTTGGTTAGAACAACTCTGCATCAAACCATCAGAACCGCTCTTGATACAATCGAAACAGTCCTCTGAAGATGATCCTGGCATGCACATCCCTATTGCGTAGACCCTGTTAGGTTCTTGTCCGATGGAACCGTTGAAGAAGAAACCCTCTTGAGCCGTGACGTTGGAAGGAAAAGAAGAGAGAATGAGACGGCGGTTTACATCGTACACACTGTTTAGCTTGAAGTACCCTCTGTTCATACATTGTGCTGAAACATAATCAACACCAAAGGTTATGAGGACAAAACAGAGGATTGAAAACAAACTCCTCTGCTTCATTTTTGTTTTCCTTTAAGATGATAATAGCAAAAGAAAAATCGTTGTCTTTTAAGTATCACGCATCTTATGTCCGTTTCTTACGAGCTCAGACATAAAATTAAGTTGGTCCGTGTCTCTTAAGTAATGTCAAGTGTTGAACTCGTCAAACTGATAATAGTAATCCTCCCAAACCTGCAAGGCTGCAACTAGGGTCACAAACACGTTTAAGTCATTAATAATGTTGAATCTTGCAAATGTATTTATTGTTGTCTTTTTCCTAGAAATCAATGAAGAAAAAACAAATGGAAATGGTTTATCAAATATTTTGGCTATCTAAAGTAATTGAGCCTAAAACTTAACAGCGACTAGTCTCATTCTTGAACTATTGTCGTTGTAAAACTAATGAAAAAAAAAAGTTTCGACCTCTGAATATGTCTTTTTAACACAAATTATCCACATGGATGATGTCACTGGCGATGAGATGAACAAAATGCGTTACAATAGAGAGTACGTACAAAAGTGTGAAAGTCATAGGATAAAAATACATACTGATTCCTGTAAAATTGCAAAAGAAACGCCCACCGTGGGGCTCGAACCCACGACCACAAGGTTAAGAGCCTTGCGCTCTACCAACTGAGCTAGACGGGCTTTTGATAGTAAATTTGGGGATTCATTCTAATGATCAAATTTACATACTAAATCAATATTATTACTTTACCCGAGCTAAAATCGATGGATAATCCAAGAATTAAAAATGGATGCTTATCCTTGATCTGCAGCAACTCATAACATACATCATACATGCATCAAGTATTGGAGTCTATGCAAGTAAAACATCAAAGAAACATATTATCAACATGACATTAAACTAGGACACAGAGACCACATATTTATGGTTATCAGTTATCACAAGAGAAAAAAACAAGTCTCAGCCTGGGAAGTATTTATTTTACCTGCTGAAGAAGCTTCTTTTGTGCTCTGTCAACAGCAACTTGAAACTCGAGATCACCTGTTCTTCAGGTGTCAATACACTTCTTCTTTATGGTCCAGGCTCATGCGTCGGCTCATGGGGGCACATCACACTGAAGAGTGGAGTAATATCTGCAGCCTCTTCATGTCGCAGTCTCAGCTATCTCAAACCCAGATGTTTCTTGCGCGATACGTGCATCAGACAACTCTCTACATGATCTGGCGGGAACGTAACTCTCGGAAGCACGTAGAGAAACCACGCCCACAGGAGACTCTCTTCAGGATCATCGATAGACAAATCAAAAACAGAACAAGTACGATAAAGACACAAGACAAGAAGTTGGCTAATGCTTTCCAAGCATGGATCACATCTGTGGGGACTTGATATTTAGTTTTCTTTTCTTGCTAAAAAAGTTATAAACAAAGTAGCTAATGCTGTAAAAAGGTATATTTTCTTTTGAATCAAATTTAACATTTTATTCAAAAAAAAAGAGTCGTCTTCGTTACTCAACAGCAGTTCTAGAGTCATCAGAAAAATCTCGATGCAAGACAAACACACACAAAGATTTGTTTTCATTAATATACGTGTCCCTCACGCCAATCACTTAGGACAATATAGTTGACACATATTTTTTCTTAGAGTTTTATTGGTGTTTATATGTAAATATAATGTAGAAATCTTTTTATAACGGTGATATTTGTAAGAATTTTAACATTTGTTTATGAAAATGCTATTTTATAAATGTATTGAGTAAGTGTATCTTATTATATAAAAGTTTGGTTTTCAAAGTTACTAATTAACATGATTGTCGCACATGTCAATTATATATTTAAGATTGTGACACATGTCAAAAATATGATACAATTATCTTTCACTTAGGGTTTAAAAGACATTTATGAAAGTAAAATTTCCACTACAAAATAAGATCTTAGAAAGGTAAAATTACAATTACATAATTTTTTACATATATTTTAAAGAAAAAATTTGATAATAATTTTCATTATTAAAAAAGTTCTAAAGAAAAAATAATTGTAAAAAACTATATGAAAATGATGTTTACAATTACATAGTTTAAACATTTGATAGTCATTTCTTCTTTTTTTTAAAGTATAAAAATAATTGTAAAATCTGTTTGAAAGTAATTATTTTAAAAAAATATATATAATTTTTGGTTTCAAAGATATTAAAGAAAGAGAATTACTAAAGATAAATATTAACTTTTAGGAAAAAATGTTAAACAAAAAATAATTATAAAACCCTACAAGTATAATAAATTATTTAATTAAATCATATAGAAAAACTAACTATAAAATAAATAATATTCCTTTTTAAAAATCCTAAACAAAAGAAAATTGTAAAAGTACTCTTATTATTTCTTATAAGTAAATAAATTTCCTTTTATAATAAATATTTATGTTAAAAATTTATGACAAAAAATAGCTACAAATAGTTCACATCTATATTCAGGTTTAAGTTACTTGAGTATTTTTTAATTACTTGATACAACTTAATTTTTTTCTTACTTTATTACATCTTATGGTATTTATCATTGTTCAGAGGATATGTGACAAAATTACTTCTCAAATAATGTATATGATATATATAATTAATAAAACATTATAAAAATTAGTTAGTTGTACAAAAATATCAAAGAAAATCCAATTATAAAATAATTAATTTTCCTTTTCTAAAATTCTAAATAAAATAAATCTGTAAAAGTTTATATAACAGTAATTTACGTTTTCTACATCCTAAACAAATAAAAAGTAAAAGAGTATTTAATAGTATTCTTTTATATTTAAATTGTAAATAAAAAGAAGATTTATAAAATAGAATGTGTTTCCTTTAAAACAAATCATAACATAATACAATTTAAAAACTTATTTAATACAACATTCAATTATTACATAAGAAAGTGTATGGCTATCTGACTTTCAATTTCTTTTCCTTTTATAATAAGAAAGTGTATAGTTTTTTTTTCTAATCTAAATACAAATTTGATAGCAATTCATCTATAGACCATGATTATAAAATACATATATTAACTTAAACTTATGTATAATAATTTTATTTTAGTTATAAAATAAATCTCCCAAAAATATGTACAAACAATCATAAAACTATAATAAAATAGTTTATTATTTTATTTCTTTTATTAAATTAAAACATAAAAAAAACTTGTTGCAACGCAACGGGTTCATATCTAGTAGTAAAATAATCTATTCTATTGTTTTGCATTGACAAAAAAAATTTAACATTATGACCCGACCTCGACTTTCAAACCATATATCTTATTTAAGTTTCAAATATTGTTTTATCAACTCAAAATATATAGCTGTATATGAATTTTATAGAAAAAAATCAACCGAAAATATATTGGTAACTAATTTCAATATGTATAATAATAATATTTCATTAATAATATAAAATTATCTTTTTGTTAGTTTTTGAAAAAAAAAATATATTTATTATTTATTTACAGGTTAATAGGTACTATTTTTACCTATTTCTTATCTAAAAAAAGAATCTTAAACACATATCAGGCCGAATGATCAGTTCGAATTCAAACATTTCAAAAACAGTAGCATCATATTAAAACAAATATCCAAATTATATAAAGATTTATTTCATATTAGAGATTTTAAACTATTTTGATTTGGCATACGGCTATTTTCTCTGAATTAAAAAGTATCAAAACTGTTTAGAATAGGCCTATTATATATTGTAGTATCCATGATAAACTTTTTTTCTTTTAGTTTCTTCCAGGTTTTAAAATGAACCTTACAAGAGTAATTTTCCAAAAGATGTTATAATAGTAAGTGGCTAGAAATCAATGTTATTAAAGCTACGAATAATATTTTAAGATACATACTTTTATTATTATTAAAGCTACAAATAATATTTTATGCATATAACTAAAACATTTTTCATAAATCTGATTACAAAGAAAAACACGAATATAATTACAAAGAAATAGACAAATATAAAAATTAAATTATTAAAAAAAATATGGAAACTATGAACTTGTAGTAACACATAATTTTAGTAAGACTATGATTGACTAACATTGCCATCCAATCAATTTCATGAAATTATCTTCATCAATCATTTATAAAATCGAATTAGTTTACAGTATCTAACAATGATGCAATAAAAACAACACCCACCAGCCAAAGATCTGAACTTTGTTACCTGGACAAAAGGATACAAGACGATTTGCAAAAGGACAACGAAGAGGATGAACATCTTCATGACGTCTGTGTAGCAACGGAACATGTCGGGGAAGGAGTTCTTGAGAGAATTCTGACTTTGTGGCCGAGTAATCGAACCAAACGGTTTCGAGTCTCGTGAGGTTTCTGCCTAACGCCAACGACGTCTCTTCCAAAGTTGCGTAAGAGATCATTGTCTAGCTCCTCCGGTGATCGGAAGGTTCGTTGACTTGAGATTGAGAGAGAGACAAGAGTGTCGTTGTTAGATGATTGATTTTTTGTCTGTTATATAGCTAACTAGTCTGGCGAAAATTGACTGATGACTTGGCATGATCGGTTTAATCAACAAGAGTGGAAACCGGATCAAACCAAAAGCAATTCATTGGTATATGATAGTAGAAGATTGATCTAATACACTAAATTGTCTGTTAAGTCCATTGCATGACTTGCTATAATCAGCCTCGATCACATCCAGTTATGCATGTCTTCCAGATTCTATAACTGTTTAGTGTCAGTACACAAGTTGGGTAATACAACTTTTGGTACATGGGTGGAGTCATATATAACCCATGTTCAAAAACTGGCGTCTAGCTGCGTATGCGTTGTTCGGAGCTTGACCGAAACGAAAATGAGTAAATCGGTGAAGCAAGGGTGGATCCGTGTAAAACCGTCTAATTTTTGCGTTGACCGCTTAATTTCCGCGTAATTTCTGCGGGAGTATGACCAAATCGGTGGCAACTTAATTTTATTTTATGTAGGGGTTGATTGGTTGGTGGTGTAGCTTTAGATTTTATGCTTTAAAAAAATAGTCTGTGAGTTTCATTGCTTTGGTTTTAATTATTTTGCTATAGATTTTTTTTCAAAACACTAAATAAAAGCTGTAGAAAAGTTGATTTAAAAAGTTTAAATATTTTCTTTTTTAACTTTTTGGTTGTAGCTTTAATTTTTAGATCTAAAGATTCACTACTCTAAAAAAATACTGCAGAAAAAAAAGTAACTGTCCAAAGCAACCACAACACTTACCAATCAACCCCGTAAAATTGAAATGCGGTTGTTCGTTTTTATTCTTGACATATTTGGTATAATTATTCATTACCAAATAATTACAATCATCTATTAAGTTCAAAACCATGTTTTAAACTAAAACAAACATATACATACCGCATTAGAGAGAAAAAAAATTTATATTAAACAAACCCTAATCTAAATATTCGACAAATCGAAAGGAGACTGTTTATAATTATATATATAAAATATATAATTATGTATAAGAATTTGCGACATAAATTATTAAATTATATTTAAAATTAGTTAAACATGTTATAAATATATTTCATTATATTTAAAACTAGATCCAAGAATACTCCTCGACCTTTTGGTAATTCGTTAGGCGCGTTTTACCGTCAGACTAGCGTTTAACACAATTCCGATCAGGATATATAACCGAACATGGATTCAAATCAAAGATCTTTTATGTCCTCAGAACTAGTATTAGCGTATAGCCATTCAGGTCTCGTTCAAGAAGGCAGATATGATTCAATTCCATGAGACACTACAACCTTATGAGATAATGTTGGATATGTTAGGACGAGCCGAGAGGCTAGAGGAATATGAGCTAAACAACGAGTCCAAGAAACCGCAAAATAAAAAGTTGGAAAACAATCCTAATTAAGTTACAAACCAGCATAAAACCTAAACCTTGAGAGAGAAGTTTAAACCGAAATACAGAGGCTACACCACTTCTTTTGAGGAAGAAATCAAGTTAAAGTGATGTTAATGTCATGAGACGGCTTGTGTCGTGGATCAGAAGCTAAAGGCGGTGTCCATGCACCAATCTGGTGAGAAGACGACGTAGGACGGATAGTTCCATGATCAGCTACATTTGAAGTGGTTGGCATCGGAGACGACATGAAGTTGTTGTTCTGCCTCCTCTGATTCTGATCTTGCTGGTTCGTTCCAGCTAAGAAACTTCCCACGACCACCTGAATAGGAGTTGCTGCAACCAGCAAGCCAGCGACTCCACCGCCTACTACACGTCCATCAGGACTAGCCAACGACACGGTCATTCCGCCTGTTCTGCTCCGTGTCCCGTCCGAGTCACTTGGCATGAATGATCCCGACAGCGATAATATCTCAAACCGACCCTTTAGAAAAAAAACACACACATAAACAACCGTCAAGATCTACAAAAATACATGTAAAGAGACAAGTAGGGATTCACAATCTGATTATTTTTGGTCACAACGCAATCTGATTATCTTCATGAAATCATTCGTACCTCGTATGTCAATGTACCACCAGATGAATCAGGCTGACGAAGTGTAACACTTGAAACGACACCGTTTGCGCAGAGAACGCATATAGCAAGAGACCCTTGTTGAGAAAACGATATTATCTTCTTCGTTACGTCCTATAACCACCACCAAATCATCAACTACCATTCCATTTTATTTAATGAATAAATATATTTAATATATAAATTGTCCTGACCTCGCCTGCGTTCACCGTAATGATATGCGGCGTGAAATTAGCGCCGGCCGAGGAAGGAGCCCATTCACCTGCAACAAACCACAACAACAAAAATATATATAATATACGGTGTATGTATATGTATGTGTATATATGTATAAGTAGACGGCCATATATGTACGGACAAAAGTCGTGTTCTAAGTTAAAGAGGTCCCACTTGAAATAGTAGGAGCTTTTCTTTTCTTTGCATGTTTTTAGCTCAAGACCCAGAAAGATCCGAAAAAAAATCTATTTCCTAACTTTGAAGTCACAGAACTAACACGATCTAGACAAAAGTATATTTTTAACCATAAAAAATAAAAGATTATTACCTAAATTCTCGACTTGGTACTTTGGTCTGATGAAGGAGCTCGGAGTTGCTGCTGGTTTCACTTTGCCACGTTTCTCAGATGCAGAGAAATCGATGACGTGAGAGGTCGTTGGTGCGGCTGAAGATATCGGATTCGGTGATAGCGCCACCGGCGCTCCGTCGTGTCCGTACTTCCTAGGACGTCCACGCTTCTTCTTCATGGGCCCGCTGGAGAAACCTTCAGCTGTTGGCGGCGGCGCAGTCAGAGCAAAGGAATTTTGAGGAGGAGCCACGGTGGTTGGAGGTGGATTTGAAGTTTCTGACCTCGGAGCCATGTGGAAGTCCGACGGCGCGTTGGATCTCACTACCATAACGCCACCGTCGCTCACGTCGGATGTCCTAACAACTTCTCCGGTAGACTCCATATTTAGACGATTATTACTGATTTTGACTAACTTGATATAGATTTTTGGTACAGAAGATTTAATTTTCTAAATCTAAAGCTTAAAGCATTCAACAAATTAAAAAAGCAATACCAAAATAAGAACAATAACTTAGTATTAAAAATATTCAGATTTAAATCAAAGAGGAAGAAAATCATTCAGAAAATACATGAGACGAAAAAAAATATTTTCTTGTTTCTAAGAATTTAAAGACTGATAAATATTAGGATGATATTAGGAAATGTTTGAGAGGAAAGTGAGGAAAATTAGGTTTATTTATGCTGTATGGCTTAGATTGAAAAAGAAAATGAATATATTTTGATTTTGAATATGGAAATATCATGATTAAAAAAAACGTTTGCTTTATATTTTAATATTTCGGTTCAGGCTTTCAGTTCATTTCCTTCCTAACTTTTTCCTTGTCTGCCCGTTTATAATTTAATATTGAATAAATTAAGTAATCTCGAAAAGAAAATGTATGTTTGGTAAAAGGAAATGTATTTAATGGAGCGTTATAAATTATAATACACCTCACAATAAATTTATATTTTAACTTCGGAGAAAATGATATTTTTTGGCATATATAGAAATTCGTGTTTTTAGCTGGAATCCGATGGGGAAAATTAATAAATTAAAAGAGAGAATAAATAATATATATTAAGTAGAAAAACTGAAAGTGGGTGATACTAATTTGAATTTCTCTTGTTTTGGATTGTTTTTTAAAAGACAGAGGTGGCCTGCAGATAAGAATTGTTTATTTCTCTTTGAATTTTTTATTCCTTTTCTTCTACTTTTTTTTTCATTAATAGTTATTTATTTCATTTGCTGTATTTTGTTTATCACCATTGTTTGTAATATCTAGATTTTGAATCTAGCAAAACACACAAATCACAAAACCATTGTCTTTTAATTTTTGAAGTCAATTTATTCTAACTTCAAATTTAATTTCTTAGAACATCATCATCCTAAAATTTCCAATTACACATGTTACATGTACTTTGTTTTAGTAACCCTCAAGACTAGCAGATTTTACATTAAATAGTTGTCGTTGTTCGTTGCTCACAAAAATGTTATCGTTGTTCTTTTCAGATGATCCTAGCGTTTTGTCCTTAGTCTTCTCAAAATTTTCAGTGTTTATAAACGCTTCGTGATATATGCCACGGATTGATCTATGGCCTATGATTTCATAATCTTGTATTCCGTTTGGCATATTTTCAAACAAATCTTTGGAGAAAAAATGAAAAGAAAAGAGCTTCACACAATGCATGTCGTTTAGTTATAACTCAATGCAGTACGTATCTTCTTGTAAGAAGAACTACACTTGATTATTAGTTATAACTCTGTTCAATCAAGCTCATACTATGATTTATCTAATTTGAAAATTTAACATCATCTAAGAGTACTGCCGTTTTAGGTATAAACATGGAAATTTGCATGCGGCCGTGCATCTCTTCTCTTTATATTTTTAGTTAACCTCTTTTAATGGATATAATATGGAAACAAATCTTGGCAATTTACAGGATTAAGCGACAAAATTAATTTATATTTTGAAATATGAAAATAAGTTTATATGTATAAAACGGTGATCAACATAAATGGATATTTCTAAGCACTGTATATACAACTTGTTATGCATATTAACCGACTAATCTCGGATTCGAGGAGTAAATTTTAGTTTTGTTAGCGTTGTTTATATTGACCCGCGGGTTATGGTGTGGGATGAAGTTTAAATATTTTTTTGGTAAAAGAAGTTTAAATATTTGTTAAGAAAGTTGAGTATAATTCCTCTTGGGAATCATCGAACACTACATGGATCCCTCTGTACCTAGTCTCGGGCTTCTGCACGAGTTCCTAATCATGGCATCCAGAGAAAGAACCTTCTCATCTCCAACCCGGACTACGGTGCTAATCAAAACAAAAGCTTTGTTGGAGAACTTTGTTGATCGAAAACAAAGGAGAACTAATACTTTATATGTTTTCTTATGCTTGTATAATGTCCTTTTTTCTTTTTACTGTTTAAAGGTTTAGCTCAATTTAATATCTCCCAAACTAATTTATGTCACCTTGAATTATGAGCACTGATTTTATGATAACAGAGGAAAATATTACCGATTTACCGTATCACTGTATGTATGTTTGTTGTATATTTTTATTTTTCTTTGTCAGCAGGATTAGTTTACTTTATTTGTCTTCCGTTGTAATCTTTTCACAGGTTTAGCTCATATTGGTATCTACCAGACTATTTAATGAAATTTTCAATTTTTTTATTGATACCTTCAATTATAAGCAATTTGTTCTAATATACAGATATGCACACATATTTTATCATTTTCTTTGCCAACAGTTATAGTTTATCACTTTATGTGTTAATATAAACACACAATAGTATATCATAAGATATTTAAAATAAAAAACTTCTCTGTTTGGTCTACTTTATTGTTTGAATAATTTGGAAAATGGAAGTAATCATGAATCATAAGTATTTTTAATTTATCATTCAACACCGAATATAATGTAAATCGGGACCACAAAAGCATTGACCCTTAGCGATTAACACATCTAATTTGCCAAAAGCAATAAGATAATTAAGAAAATAAAGATTAGATAAGAACCAGGTATTAGTAGTATTTATTTATTTATTTATTTATTTGGTGTATTTTCTTAAAAATATTCCGATGTGCCTTTCTCCGCAATTTTGTGTTTGTTCATAAACCCACAGTCTTCCCTTTTTTAATCTATAACTTTTATTTAATTAGCTAGAATGCCGACCAAAAACAATTAAAGTATAAAATTCTGAGACAACAAGAAGGAAGTAAGGAACAGCATTAAAAGATTAATTTAATCTATATTTTAATAAATTATTTTCCAAACGGTATTATTTGCGAAAGTCATAGTTTTGTATTTTTTATGTATTACAAGAGAGAACGTTTTTTCAAAAACTGATTGATGCTATATTTTTACCTAGTAGTACTATTATTTAGTTTTTTTTTCTTTTTTACTATTATTTAGATTTAGTGCTGTTTGTTTAGTTTAGAGGTGAATGTTTGGTTTCGAGTTTCGACTATATATGTGTTCTAATCAGATTGTTGAATGCTTGGAGCCATCATTATTAAGACACTGTGACACGAAATAAAATTAATACTAGGATATTTTAATAGTACATGTAATTCTAAAATAGGTTATCCTTTACGTCCTAACTCCTGACGTATAATCAAATGGCGATATGTAATACCATGTGAATACAAGTGGTCAAGTATACTAATTATATAAAATCATCGGTGTGCACTTAGAGTTTCACTAAAATTGTTTTTATATATCTTGTGTTAGAGATTTAAGATCTTATAACCATTTCATATTTTATTAAGATATTAACATCTTACATAGAAATTTTAAGAGATACTATCTAATATAAAAGGTTATAGCCAACCTATCAATTACTAATTGGTTTTAGATTAGAAGTTCATTTATTTTAACACATTATCAAAAAAGGCTTGTACCTTGACCTATTAGTCCGGCCCAGACAATGATCAGATCAATCCATTAGTTGATGGTTCAGAAAAAACTCAGTTATGCCGAGATTGCTAAAAGAAAAAGCATTGTTTTGATAGAGATATAATGGATTCGCGAAATTAATGGTTATAAGCACCATTATCTCGAGGAAGAGTGTTAGGAAAAAGATCTCACATCGGAAAAATGACGGAGACTTAAGTAGTATATAAGAGACATGGACCACTATATTAATTGTCAATTGATTTTAAGTTGAAAGTTCATAATAAACCTGAACCTAACATGACATCAGAACCTAGATCCAAAACCTCTAAACCCCCCAATTAAAATTAATCCTACCAGACTGGGTATAAAGGCCGCGATTGACTTGTTCGATCCAGTATAACTGTCTTAAAGTTTCGAGATTTCTGGCTGATAAAAACCATCATCTCGAAAAGGGATATTTAGGGATATTTTATCCTATATCGGAAATTCTAATAAACATTACCTAATGTACAAAGTTATGATCAATCAACTAATTACCAATTGATTTTAAGTTGGAAATCAATATAGCTTAACATATTTTCTGTTGAAATTATATACTTTCTAATTTTGCTATCAACTATCTAACAGTTTATATCTTAATTTAGATTTGCTTTGTTTCTCAGAATTCGAATTTATAATTCAGTTTGGTTGTTAAATATCAACTATATGTTTTGTCAAAAAAAAACGACTATATGTCAACAAAACATTTTTTGATATATAATGCATTTACATTTCTAAACTATTAAAACAGAAGTACAAATAGTATCTAACCCTTAGTTTTTCTTAATATTTACAAAGGATTGCCACTGTAAAGTTTTAACTAATCAAAGCTTGCAAATACTATTTCAGACGCAGAACATAATTAAACAGGTAAGACTTCATATCACAAATTTTAGGTCCGGTATTTTTTTAAAATATTTGATTTCAAACGGATCCATCCTTATTTATTAATAGTTACTATACATATATATATATATAATTCTCATTTTTTTGTAATAACAATAATTATGTTATACACATTATTTTCATGTTATGAATAATTTACTGCAGAACAAGTACTTTGAGATAAATATATTTTCAAAGGAGTATTTATTTTCAAACCAATAGATATTTGTAGGAAATTTTAAATTGTGGTTATTTAGACAATCATACTGATTTAACACGATTATAAACAAATACAATATACTAATAATCCAAATACAGTTAATATTTTTTTATGCGTAGATGTTATATAAAACAAATATATAATATGGTAAATGTTATGTATCTATAATATGTTATATATATATATATATCCGCACGGGTGTGCGAATCTAAGGCTAGTACATATAAAAAGTGCTAGCGAAGTATGAACTATTGCAAACAAGTTACTGTAGTTTGGGCCACATAAGCCCTATGTAGATACTACTGTTAGAGTATTAATCCCCTATATATTATTCATTCATGAATATATTATTTGCGAAATGATTTGTACATATGTCATTGTTACAATCATTTTTGTCAAAAAAATGATGACATGACACTAATAAAAAGTGACATGGCTTATAGTTTAATATGATATGGACAATTGCATTTAATGTTTGTTTATATTTTTGGTAAATTTTTTAAAATATGGTAATAACTTATATATTACTTTAATGTCGATTTATATTTTTGGATTTTTTTTAGAATATGGTAATAACTCATAAATCATCATTAAAATAAATATATTTAAATATGGCATTATAATTCTGAAATTATCATTAATTTCATATATATCTACAAATTTTAATTGTAAAATCATTAATTTCTTATATATATACAAATTTTATAAATATTGTTTAATTTTAATTTTGATAACTATATAATTTTTTTGCAAATTTATTTAAAATATTTAATTAAAATATATAGATAGAAACATCCATCTAAGATTATAATTTTAAATATATACATGCGTATTCTTAAATATAATTTAAAATAAACAAAAAAATATCTTAATTTTATGTTTAACTAAATCAAATTATATTAAAATATTGATAAAAAAGAAAATTATAATATTAATAAAATTTTATTTTAAAATATAATTTATATTTATCTGTTAAAAACTATTATAAATTTTTTTTTGCTGCACATGGTGCAAGAAACCACCTAGTTAATTATCAAAATATTAAAAGTATGCTATTTATGTAATAATATCTTTATCAAGAACAAAACTTATAAAACATTTTTATCATACAATTGTTCGAACCTCTATACTCTATAGTAATCGGGATAACAAACTGATACAAACCAGTAAATTAATTTATCTTACTTGTAACTTTGTTCAAAAACTCGCTAGGCGCTACGCGTGCGGCACACTTGGGCCTAGCGATTTATTGAAAAAACGGAAAAAAAACGGGGAGTACGCAGGGAGGAATTTTTTGTACTTTTATACGTATAAATACCATATTTTATACATATACACTAACATTTTAGTTGTAGTCCCTATAAATCTATGGTTTCATACTTTTAGAAAGAATTTACATATAAACTACTCATTGTTATTGTAGTTATATATATATGGAACAGAGCATTAAACGTTAAAATGGTACGTTGGCTCGTGTGCTTTACTTATTTCATTATAGCTCTTTTTTTTAAGCCCAAGAGCTCTGTCCATTTCTGATTATTTTTCTTTTTAATAAATAAAAGGTATAATTGTAAATACGAGTTCATCTTCTTCCCTGTCAATTTTGAGACCTAAAAAATGGTTGCCGACTGTGTTACAGTTTTGTTTATTAATTTAACATATTTTTCATCAATCTGTTACTATAAAACTCAAACAATTCACATATTTTCTTATTTGCTCTTGAATGAGGTTCAAGAACAGCAATAACGAAAGAATTATGGGTTTTGAACAACACCGTTCAAGTAAATAATCGGCCGCGTTTTGGAAAACGACGCTCCAGGCGGTTAGAAATCGGATTACTGTATAACACAACCGAATTGATGCAACTCGCCACGGTGACCCAACGAATTACGATTTCTCGGCCGATTAATCGCCTACTCGGGCGAGTTTTAGAACAAGGCTTGTAACACATCATTAAAATCCATTTCAACCCTTCTACTACCTTCGTGAGTTATTCTTTTTAACGTTTCAGTCGATCAAATTTGATGCCCAGTTATTCTTTAATACTCTTATCTTGCTCTTATCATACTTTTTATTATCACCTATCATTTTATTTTACCACTGAATACTTTAGTGCTCAATTATCTAAAAGAGCAAACCGCTGGTGGTGGCCTAGTGGTGTTTGAGAGAAATAAAAATTCAATACGGTGAATTCGGGTTCAAACCCCACCGATCACACGGATATTAGCTATTGCTTTCGACTCATTTAAATGCTCTGGAGAGGGTAGTTATAATGGGAACCCGAGGTTTATCGCCGGTATTTGGAAGCATCTCAGAATACCGGTTAGTAGAGATTTCAGGTTCAGAAGTCACGTGGTTCGCTTTTAGTCGTCTATATTGCTTAGCTGTTTGCAACTTTACTTTTAAAGCCACAGTAAAGTTAGATTCCCTACTTGATAGATTCTCTTAATTTCTCATTGGATTGTTTTCTCTTTTTTTTTTTGAACAAATGGATTGTTTCTCTTCTTGATGAATCATAAAGGAACTGTGCACATAAAGTGAGTACGATTTCGTCAATTTTAAACGTTTGTGTTGACTTTTTTTCTTTCTTTTCAGTTTTACTGCATTCTTTTCAAAAATACTAATACTCCATATGTAAACGTTAGATTTTCACATTTAGAAAATATAATGCCAAATTACATTGTTCTAATAACTTACTTTCAAAAGAATTCAATTTATTGATATAATATTTATTTAATTAATATAAATAAAAATGTTAAGAAGCAAAAAAGTTGTTGCAAACATAAAGCTTCTTGTTTTGTGTATAATAAAAAGTTTAAATATTTTTGTTTTCTTAGAACTGAAAGAATAATACTAATACAAGTATTTGTTTGTTTAAAAAATATGTTTGTTTTATCTTTTGTTCGAAATTATGTTGAAAGTAACTTACACACGTGGTTGGTTCGAGAATATAAAATCATTTTTCTAGTAAAATTATACATTTTTGAAAACCACTATTTTTTGTTGAACATCAAAACCAATTCATCAATGAACATCAAGAATTCTGTAATCCGTATGTAAAGTGTCCAAAAATATAATTCTCCTTAACACGGAAAGGAGATCAGAGTTAGGGTTATGCATCATCCTAGTTGTCATTAACATACGTGGATGTTACATCATGGAGACGCACGACCATGGCCAATAAGTCTTACACAAGCATTCTTAAACAAATAATTGATTATTGGTCAAATGTAAACCTTTTTTTAGTAAGAAGCTTATCTTCATCTTGAAGAAATATAGTTGTCTCTTTATAACCATGCGAAGAGATCACATGGGGAACGAGACTAAAACAAAACAAACTAATGATAGAAGATTCACATGTAGGACCAGCTTGTCTCCTTACGTAAAACAAACCCCATAAACTAACTTAATATTTACATTAACACACTGACTTACTATTGACAAGCTAATGTTCTTAACAACCATAGGTTATATAATAAATATGTACAGATAAAAAATAAATGTACCAAGATCTACCTAACATTCTTCTACTACCAATTGGTCCAACAAGAAGACCGAGCACCAATATTTTAGCTAACTTCCCACCTTCTTTTTGTACAATAATAATACAAACCACAAACCAAATCCACTACCGGTTGACTATCTGATCCAAATACACCAATTCAACCGCGTGAGTTGTTAACAAACACGATTGAATTGGTATATATGGCTCGTTTAGTCAACCGGTTTAGTGTCCTAAAAATATGATTTGATCAAACCCAATTGGTATAGATTTCTCATAACTAGACTCCCAAGTGATACTAATACTGCCCCTCCTCCAATGCGTGGTTGGTGATCTTGCTGCTCTTGTTTCTGTTGTTCCTTCACAACTGCTTCTCGGCAACTAACCGGGAACGGTTCTTTAACACTTATATCATCGATTCCAATCTTCTCTCGAATTGACTTGATTATCTCCGGATCTATAAGGTTACCATTTGCATCTGTGACATAGAACACATTCCTTGCTATACCTTCTTTAGTCGATATCTTGGCTCTAGCAATATTTAATCCATTCTCCCTCAATACACGTGTTACTTCTGCCAATAGTCCAGGTCTATCTGTAGTGCATTGCTCCAATCTCAGACCCTGCATAAAGGTAAAAACAAATCAGATACTAAACAGACTGGTTCAATTTTGGTTAAACCGGATTGGAATTGTTCAAAGTTTCATACCTTAACCGTTCTTCTTTCAACGGCAGCTTGTAAACATTGGATCAAACGTTGTCTCTCCGGTTCTGAATTAACCGGGTTTCCATCACTATGCCTTACATAGAATTCCAAAAACGCCGTTTCTCCAACCGTTCGAATCGCGGCGTGGAACACAATGTAAGCCATGTCCGTTAACGTGCAAACCACGTCGAACAAAAGCTTCATCCGATCCTTGCACTGCAAGTTCACAACAGAGTAACCACGTTTCACAAGGTTTTGTACGGAAACTACCGGAGACGTCTCGGAATCAAACTTCTTCTCGTAGTCACGGTCCATGAACATCCTCTGATGCAACCTTCTCTCCATATGAGTGTTGCCACCATACGTAACGCATGTCCTCGTATCATTTTGGTAACCATCGTCTGCTTTTAGTAAATTACGTAACTGCCCTTCTATCCGTTGGACACGGTCGGAATCTCCGTCGATGGGAGTCCCGGAGTTACCGTCTCTAACGTAGATCATAGAGGCAATCCTACCGTTATGCGTCCATGCCTTAGCCTCGACTATATCGCATTGAAGATTGGCTAGAACCGCGAAAACCTCTGAGAGTAAACCAACTCTGTCTGTTCCGGTTAACTCCAGAGCGGTTAAACCGGTGTACCCTTCGCTTTTACAGTAATGAGACGTCTCGATCGACTGTAAATATATTTAAAAGAGTGTTGTATATTATTATAACATTCACAAATGAATGGTGTAGTTAAATGGTAACTAAGATTTACCTTTTCAATGTAACGGATTAGGTTCTCGTCCGTTAATTTGTTTCCATTGAGATCGCTGACATGAAAAACTGAGGAAGACAAATAAGAAAATCGAATCAAATAATTATTATTACTACCTTAATTAGTTGTACAATTAGCGTAAGATTAGGGATAATTACCATCCATATTCCATTTTCCGTCAGAGGAAATGTAAGCTTTCCTAATCCAGAGATTCATATCGGTGAGAAGCTGTACAGATTCAAGCAATATCCCTGGGCTTCTTGCGCTATCAATCTAACAAAAAAAAAAAATTAATTATTGGTATAAATCATTTTGAAATGGAAAGGAAGAGAAGAGGAAGAAGCACAGGAAGGTTGCGTGAGGGTAAAAACCTTGACGACTGTTGAATTAGGGCAAACTCCATTGTCAATCACGACCCTGCAAGTGACCAAAAAGACAGTGACCCTTTAACCTCACTCCTTTGTATGAATCAAACAACCAAAACATTACAAATTAAAAATTACCAATAATTTGACTTGTGGTTTTACTATATATATTATACACTAATATACAATGGTAAATCCAGGAGATGACAAATACTTCCATGCAAATTGGAGATTGTTCTTGGAGATTATTCTTGAACATTTTAGAAAATGTTCAAAAAAAAAAATTGGAGATTATTCTTTCTTCATCAATTCATCAAGAACCTTATATTTGTTTCAGCAAACTTATCATATGAATTTAAAAACTAATTAAGTGAAATTGTTGAATTTCTTAAACATAAAAATCGTTAACGGAGAATTTAAGTTTCGAATGATTAAAAGAAAGAAGTGGTTAATTTCTGGGAATAGGATTTTGATTTATTTTTGTTTTGGTTAGAATACCATGATTTTTCTTCAAAGAAGATGATACTTTTTTCTACATAAAGATTAGGTTCTATAAGAAACAAAGAAAGAGCAATAGAAAAAAATAAAAACCTTGGCATGTTCATCCGTACAACGAGCTTCTCATATTCATTGGAGCAATCAGATAACTCCATCTTTATTCTTCAGTTCTTTTTCTTGCTCCTTGTTTGCAGAGAAGAATTCCTTCAAAACTATATCTCACGGAACACCCTTTTATATTTCTTCTTCTTCTTCAGATGTTAGGATGAAGATTTCATTTAAAAAAAACAATTCATGTGTTTGCACAGAGTCGTTCTTTCTCTCTATCTAAAAACCACTCTGTCTTTCTCTCTCCTGTTATGGGGCAGAGTTACTTCCAAGTCTGTCTTAAATATTTAATAGGATAAGAAAATAAATGGTAACAAATATTAATAAAATATCCACGAGGCGTTACGACCGGCTCTTGAAAAATCAAAACAGACGCTGACCTGTTCCTGTTTTGGATTTCCTCTAGGGGCTCCCATTGGAAAAAATCTAAACCATTAGAATTTTCAAAATTACTGTACTAATCTTCTTATTTGACTTCCCTTTCTGTCTCCTTTTCACCCATCTGGATTCTTACCCACTTTTCTTATTATTTTCGTGTTTTTACTTTCACAAACATCAGAAGAAAAAAAAAGAGAAAAAGAATACAATGGCTTATTGAATTCGGTTAAGACCATATCCAACCCACCTCTATTTCTATCTTTATATTTTCTTTTAAAATAGAGAAATTCTATTATAGAGGTGGATTTGCTCCAATTGTATGCCTCTATAATAGAATTCCTCTATTTATAAGGGAAAATATAGAGATTTGTCATTTTCATCTCTAAATATAGAGACATAAAGTGAAATTTCTCTATATTTTCCTCTAAAATAGAGGAACTCTATTATAGAGGTGTACATTAGAGCAAATCCACTTCTATAATAGAGATCTCTATTTTAAAGAAAAATATAGAAGTGTACATTGGAGATGATCTAAGGTTATCAATGGTTTAATATTGATCATAGTCAGGTTAATATTTTATGCTATGTAAATATGTATATAATCAACACTCTGTATCTACATTCTTACTTTACACTAGAGTTAACAAACTTTCTTCTTTGCTATTTTTGCTTTCTTCTTTTTTGATTGCTCAAAAAAAAAAATCTTAACCGAAAATTAATATGGCTCGGCCGTACAACTCAGGAAAGGCAACACTTTGAGCTAGTTGGTCTGTCGGGGTCCCCGTGACAGATGGGAGAGTTTTAGATTTTACGCGCGTTTGTCAACGGTAAAGTTAACGACACATGACAATTAACGCCGTTAGGACACAAGATTCACGTAACAACAAACAGCCGTTGATGATTCCGGTTCGTGCGGAAAGTTGGTTGTCTTCCCGCCAAATGTTTTTAGGTTACTCAGATTTTCATTTCACTAATTGGCATAAAGGTTTTTTTGCACACACAAATTTGACAACTTGTAAGATTTTTGTTTCACTTTCCAATTGTACTTGTGAGCTCGTTAGAAACCAAATAGTTTTTAGATTAAGGGGTAACAAAACTTTATGTTACCGGTACATATATTAATATTTACATTTTCAAGAAATTATAAAAAAATTATAGAGAGGAACCAAATGTTTAAACCTTTAGCATTATATATAGTTCGTAAGTTATCTTTTTATAACAACAATACTAGTATTAGCAATTGTGAAAATTATAAAATAAAGAGAAAAGAAAGTTGTGGGTGTGCTTTATTTAATTAAAAATAAAAACGTGTTGAAAAATATTGAAAAATGGTGGGAAAAAAGAATCATGTGTCCACGGTAAGAAGAAATGGCTGGCGCTTTAAGACTAGTCGAAGGAGCGTCAAACAGAAGTTGGTCCCACGGGTACATATCGACATGCGAACGACTTTGGTCGGCATGGCTGGTTTATTTGTCCATTTTTAAAGAAGATACACAACATACTCATAAATCTTTACCGTCTCAAGTTAGCCATAAATGACAGTAGACCATAACCGTTGTTCTGTTACCATTAAACACTGGTCACAATTTAGATGAAAGTATAGTAATGGAAATGTGATTTATCTAAGGCAATATGAAATATCTAAAGAAATGTTTGAGAGGTTGAAAGTGTCATGTGGAATATAATGAACGTTCGAGACTTATTAAATGGGGAAGACACGATTCGTATCTGCTTGAGTGCTTTGTAGTTGTAGCAGGTAGCAACGATGTGTTTTTTCGTCTTTTTATGGAGTCACACCTGTTTTTGATTATTTTATACGTAATATTTACATTAATCTAAACTTTAATCAGAGATGGGAGATGCGTTCTTTAAAGAGTTTAAGCGTGTGATTATTGTCACAGCTATGTGTGGACAGCGGATATCGGAGTTTTTTAAGATATTTGAGATTTGCTTCGTATGTTACGGATATCTAATTTTTATATTTGTTTTTTTTGGAGAGATACATATATTCAGAAAAATGGATATCCAAAAAATAAATAGATATTTGCGAATATATACGAATATTTACGGATATCTCATATGTTTAGATTAATACAAATAATCTCAAAAATTTGATATAAATTTGTTTTGTGCGATATATTTTTACGTGATATATAAGATAAAAAATAAAATAGATAGTGAATCTACATATTTTGTAAAATATGTAAACTTAGTTAACAATTATAGTAACACAAAATTTAAGAAAAAAATTATAATTTTCATAAACAAATATTTATTTTATGTACTACTTTTATATAAGTAATAATGTGAATAAAATTTACCAAATCATATGTCAGAATAATAATTATATAATTTCATACATTTAGAACTTTAAATATAATCAAGATATACATGTACTTATATATTATCGGATCGGATCAGATATCCGCTCTCTACAATTTTAATATTTGTGATTTGATTCGTATTTGACGGATATTGAATTTTAGTATTTGCTTCGATTTATAAAGTTACGGATATCCGAATTTTTCGGATCGGATCGAAACGAATAACGGATCGAATCAAATTTTACGGATATTTTGTCCTTCTAGTCACAGCTCACAAGAAAAATATAATATTTAGGCGACCGATGGCATAGTTGGGGGCTTCAACTAAAAATACTATGTATGAATATCATAACATTTCAGTATGTAAACTACATATATATTTCAAATAAGAAAAAATATGTAAACTATACATGCTGAGAAACCAATATGGGTAAACTATTGTTGGATCAATTTGTTTGGAGGATTTTTTTTGTTTCTTTAGATAAAAAAAGTCCCGTATCGTCGAGTAACTTATGTGATATCTTTGATGTTTTAAATTTAAAGTGTCGGACGACTTGAGCCGTAGATCTTGGCTAAGTTAGATCCAGAATCATAGAACAAAAGAGAGGATTGAGATTTGGTCAAAGACAAAACACGTGGTCTCTGCGTGCAACAGTTCTCATCTCTCAATGGTCAGAATTACAGGATTAATAAAATAAACCAATGATATGATTTTCTTGTTTATATAATTCCATTCACATTTGATACTAATGGGATGACTAATTTATTTAAAATGTAAGCCGGAATTAAGAAAAGTATGATTAAAAAAAGTAATTGTCAAAGACATTTCAAAAGAAGAGTGTGGCGTGGGACTATAACTTGGCTTGTAATTTCAGACATTTGAACCGGCCATTTTTTAATAATCCACTTTTCTCAAATATTTGACTCACACATTTAGAAGATCGTGACATCTTCTAATTGCTTGTATCATTATTAAACAAAGACTTAGTATATTTTGAAGTTAAAAAAAGAGTATATTTTTTTTTGGGCAATCATAGACGTAGTGTTTAGAGCGGATCATCGTGGCCCAATGGTAAAGACCGGGCTCCTGCCTGTATCCAGGTAGGGGGTTCGAACCCTGCCGGAAGGAACTACCTCACGATGCATCTGTTCACCACACGGATATGAGTCTATGCTTTAAAGCCTATTTGAATACCCGGAAGAGGGTCTATCCGTGGACTGCACCTCCCATCCGGAGGTTAGGTCTGATTCCAATAGAGATCCGGATTTAACCCTAGACGTAGTGTTTATGTGTCGTTGTTACGGTCGTATCGTATATTGCAGGCTGTAGCCAACATTTAAAAATAAAAAATCATAAAAGTTGTTCTTCGGACAAGATATTTTTTATAGTTTTGAACTTGAACTTTAGATTTGATGATTGCAGCGACAACTAACTGGCTGATCACGATATATACCAAGATTACGAGTTTAGTCATTGTATTTTTATCCGAAACATTATAGTTTGTTAAAATTTTAGACAGGTGCGACAAGGCCTTTAGTTTAATAGTATCGATATGGATTTCGCTTTTGTAATTACTAGCTCATTACTGGTTCTAAATTAAGAATGAGTACTCAAATCTTAAAGGGAGCTCCAGGTAAACAATTAACGACATGTTTGATGCACGTTTTGACTAATGATCAGCATACTGGTACAATAATTATGCGATTCATATGGTTGAATTTAGTTCATCTGCAATTTTTTTTTATAACATGAGAGTGTCTGGCAGGCCGAAATCCAACCGATTAATCTCTTAGAGACCTAACTACCAGTATCAAACAGATCTGGTTGCTTCTAATAAAAATTAGATAACTCTTGTTACCTGACCACATAAACATGTAAAATCTTAATTTGATAGGTTTCCAATCGAGTGTGTTTAGCATTTCTAAATTTGTCAACTTTTCCAAAATCGTCGTACCACTTGACCACAATTGTGTGGTTTTTCTCTGCTATTTTATGTGTAAGAATAAAGAAAATTCAATTTGCCACATTTATTCACTAATTGTAATTCGCTTAACTATTGTCATTTAATTTATAATACTATACGTTTAAAAAGATTACAAAAGTTTTATTACTAGAATAATACTGCAATAAAGTGATAAATATGTGTTAAACCCTGGAGAAATATCACAAGCTAACCCTTGATGAAAGCTTTTAACATATTCACATGAGATGTTAAACACCTAAACTAAACTCATTATCTTGCGTAAACCAACTAGTCTAATAATCATATATGTGATATACAGTTTGTTTATCATTTCCATAGGCAAGTAACATTTCTCAAATAGAAAACAAATTAACCGACAAAGTACAAAGTCTACACATGGATTATACAACCCCACCTATCGACTTAGTCATGAAATTTGAAATAGTTTCAACTCTGAGAAGCAGACCGGCCTCAAAACATTAATGCGAAAGATTCCACAAACGAATTAAATATAATGGCAGCAAACTAGATTCAAATATGTTTCATAAATATCATAAGAAATAGTCTAAATTCAAAACCGACTTTTGACATATCGCAAAAGGATGGTATTATCAAATGCAGTTTTGTGTAACTAAAACTCAACGACGTTATTAATAATCAATAAACGTTGACAAAGTTTTATAAAATTAATACTAACTCCGAGTGACCCGAGTGCGTGTCTACCTATACTCGGATCTATACAACGATAAACGTGGGACGTACATTTAAAACGATGACAAACTCACCGGTAAATAGTAATTACTATACTATTCTAAAAAATAAACCTCAATTAATGTTAAGCTTTCAATCATATATTGAGATTTGATTGCTCCCCACACTCTCCCTCGGATATGTGTTTCCGATTCACATGGCACTCACAAGACACAATCAATGTTTTTAGGTTCTTTGTCTACCAAAACACCAAGAACAAGATGGTTGTATCATGCTGTATTGGTAAGTGTATTTATTTTCGTTTGGTAAAATGTCATTTTTAATTCTCAATCAACGAAAAACGTTAACATTTTGAAGTTGTTCCATTGAAGCTAGAAGTTATATTCACTCTTGGTTAAGATATTAGTTTTCGTTAGGGGTACATTCTTAGCAAATAAAATATTCCATGAATGTACCCCTAACGAAAACTAATATCTTAGCAAATAAAATATTCCATGATACCCAGGACCTCGTAGTCCAGTGGTACCTCTTTGGGAGGGGAGGTCGGCTGTTCGACTCGCGGGGAGGGGGAGGCGTGCCCAGGGCCCTTAAAAAGGTACAGGTAAAGGCTGGCGCCGGGCCTAGGTGGTGGGTTGTCCGAAGGGTGGCCAACACCTGGTTAAACAAAAAAAAAAAAATATTCCATGATCCATCATACCAAAAAAATATAATATTCCAGTTATGTAAAGCAACTGTTTCAAATTTGTTGAAACGTCTTTTTACCTTATGGTTTTGCCAAGAGATTAGTGCTTTAAAACTATATATATATATCTAATTTCAGCATCAGAAAATGCAATATATTTTTTTGATAATTAAGGAATTCTCCGCTTCGCGGATCATTCTCCTGAATCCGGTTAGGCAGCGGTCCGCTTCATCTGGGAAAGTTTTACCTGGACTGGATCGAACCCAGTACCACTTTGGTGTCTAGAAGAGGTAGAATAGTTTACGCATGGGAGGGGAGGGGAGAATCGAACCCGAATGGTGGTTGCCACCACAGGCTCGTCCCTCAATTTTCTCTCTGTTTTGCTCTCAATTCCTTAGCCATTGCATCAGAAGCTAACATGCACATGGGGAGATCAATCCCTGAAGCTATGGTATTTAGAAATTCTATTAACAAGGTTACCTTTATCCAATGATCATATATATACTAGGATCGGCCCGCCCTACGGGCGGGATATATACTTAACTTGTGATGTAAGTTATTGTTTTTCTGTATAATTTTGTAGGTTGTGTTTTAGGCTTGAATTTGCAAGATGTGTATGATACACTACCGAATATATATATATATATATATATATATTACATAAATGGTATCAGAAAACAAATAATATCAATTTGAGACACTTAATAATAAATGATACAAAATATTTGTTTTGTGGGTTTAAGGATTTGGTTAATTTATATGTATAAAATAGTATGTTGAAAAATATTTTATCATACATGATTGTCGGAGATGAAATATTATGGTGGCTAAAATATTATGGTCTTTGAGTTTGACTAAATTGTGCGTTTACAATTGTACATTCATTTTTATTTTATATCTATTCTCAGTAATCATGAGAATTATATTGATTACTGAAATATCATATGTCAGTTGTGGACATTAAGTTTTATCATTGTTTTGCTTTTGAAAAGAAAAGACTTTTTAAAATTCATGATTGTTGACTTTAAGTTTCACCTGAAGACAAAATGTATGTATAGTATTGTTGCTAAATTGATTAGTTATAATTTTAAAAAGTTCTAATTTATATCTTTAAGTAGTTCTAATTTATATCTTTAAGTAAAACTTGAATTCTCTTGCTTAAACTATGAACACCAATTGTTTAGTTTGTTTGTAGTAAATACATTTGACTTTGATTTTCGATATTGTTGCAGTTATATCTAATCATAGTTTTATATTCTTATATATTTTATATTAATTGTTAGCTTCTTAAATCTAACCCAATATAAATATTGTCAAGTTATTTTTATATTTGTTTATATATATAACTAACACCAAAAATCAAACATGCACTCTCCAACTCTCCAACTGGCTAAGTCCAGATTTTTGGTGGACGGTCATTAGGCGCTAGTCAGATCTCTCGAAAAATCATCCTGATACCAGGGTCATCAGAAAAAAAAACAAAAAATCAAGCATACAAATATGGATTTTGGTCCTTATTTAGAAACTATGGGTAGTGAATGATATGACTTATTTGATTCCCAGACGGAAATAATTTTTCGAGGGAGTTTTCTATTACGAAATATAATATCTTAAGTATAAAAAGAAGGGACGAAATTATTGCATTAATATATGGGATGAAAACTTAAAAGCAAGAAAAACTAATATAAAAGAATTCTTTTTTAAAAAAAACCTTTCGATTGGGTTTCCGTACAATTAAAGATTGATAATTAAATAGTAGTTTAAATATATACATACATGTATATGTATGTTTAGAGTTCCAATAGATAGAACCTCTATCTGGGATGCTCTTAGATTGTTGAATGATAGACACATTAGAAATTTTTACTTACAAATATGGCTTCCTAATCTTTCTCAAAAGTTCAAGTACTTTATATATTATTACTTTATTACAACAATGTTTTGTCTCCTCACAATGCTCTTCTAAATGGAGATGGTAATACCGATTAACTAAACTATTGGTACCGATTAACTAAACTATTGGTAATTATGATATATAGGAGAATACATCATTTCTTTAATTGCTTCCAAGGTTTCTCTCTTTGGAGCTCCCTTTTTGTTTGTTAAGCCCCATAGCATTTCATCAATAATATGGTTTTGTTCATTGTATAATTAATGCGCTCATCAAGGTTTTTAATCACAGCCTGTGGCCTTTTGTATCAGTAGGTGGGTACTGAGATACTTGGGCAGCGAAAACGGAGACTTCTTCCACGTTCTTTTCTTTATTTATAAGCCCATACTAACTATAGTTACCGGGGCTTTTTGCTTATAATAATAATGCATGATCTTACTTTTTTATAATCAAAAACCTTACTTCACTCTTTTGTTGAACTTTTTTTTAAGTACTTCATTCACTTAAACCAACATCCAGTCGCTATGGATCTGCATATAAAAATAGCTTTGTAGCTTCAATCATGAACAAACAGAGAAAAAAACAATCTCATTTTGAGGAATCTGTTGCAACAATCAAGATATTAAGAAAGACAATGATTAGACAACCACACCAAATACTTTTGTATACATAAGAGAATGCATCAACATTCATAACAATGGGATGTTGATCCATGTATATCTTCAAGACCTTCATAAAAGAGAAGAGGACAAAACTTAATTGGTCATAGATTCTTGAATGTTTTTCTGTAAATATTTAATTAGTAGATGACATCAAACCCCAAAGCTACAGCATTTGCGATTAATTTGAAACGTAAAAAATCAAAAAATCTTCAAAACAATACCAACTCAGATAATTTCTTAGCAGAGACGTGAATATACTTGAACCCCATTTAAAAAAAAGAAAAGAAAAGCCAATAAATTCTAAATTTGTGAACAAACCAAGAAAAGAATGAGAGAGAGAGGAAGAAGAACATCTTTGAAAAATCCTCAATTCTCTTCTTCTTTCTTTCCTCTGCCTATCGACTCTTGTTTGTTTTACTTCTCTTTCCTCTGACATTAATTTAACATCACCTTGCAAGAGTCAGAAACACCACGCCACACCCTATGCAAACATGCAAACAACATATGAAACCAGTAAAAGGAGACTTAGTCCGCTCCTTCCGGTTCACAGCATCAGCCACAACTTCACATGTAAATCACCAACCCAATCCAAATCAAAGAACAATAAAAACGTCTGTGAAATTATGTTAGTATCAAGACAAAATTTCCATCGCCAGCGCATAATTAATTTTCAGATCCATGACTTGAAATCGGATTCTGGTTTTTAATCATCAAACACAGATGAAAAGAAAAAGAGCAAATGTAAATTCCATGTGCAAGGGAAGAACAAAAAGGAAAAGTTCACTTACTCATTGACATCAATAAGAACCTAGGATGATGATGAAAGCTGAAACTCTCCGCCATCAAATCTCATAACCTAGCAGCCCTTTTTTTCTTGTACAGCGACCTGCTTTGGAGTCATGAAGGAGGAGAGGGAAGTATTCTATTCTACTCACAGAAAGTTCTGAAGATCTTTATTATTGTGAGGATTAAAATGATGGAGTCTTCGGGATCAAGACTAACCTATTTATAGCTGTAGATTCACCGATTGGAAGAAGAAATGGTGAATTGAATGATAAATCATGGAAGAAGTGGGGAGAAGAAGTAATGAAGGACATTAAAGACGACGATTGAATACAGTCCATAACGGTTTCGGTTTGGTGAGAAGAACTATAACAGAATCGACACAAACAGCGGATTTCACCACTCACCAGAGACGACGAACGAAGAACACGAAGGACAAAGATTGTGTCAATTGTGTCAATTGTGTCAATGGGCCGCAAAAGTAGCAAGCGACGAAGCCCAAAAGTGAAGCCCGTCTCCACAAAACACAGTTTAATTGATACGGTGCGTTTATGATGTGTCAGTGTGGGAGAGCACCTATTTTCAGCCTGGAATCCTAGATGTCATGTCTATGAGTGATTCAAGGTGTATTTTATATATAAAGATATATATATATATATATATATATATATATATATATATATATATATATATATATATATATATATATATATATATATATATATATATATACAATTTTTTGTGCGGAAGTGATGAGATCTGTGATTAGTATACACATAATGAATTGAAAATTCAAATTTGGGAGTGGGAACATTTGTTTGTTTTCTTTTTTTTTTTTTGAGTGGGAACATTTGTTGATCAAGGTGCTTTATATATAACATCAAATGTGGTTACAACCAAGTGTTATATACTGTATGCTTTACAGGGTATGTGAAGATTGCTTGAAAGGAACTTTGATTCGTGATCTCTAAATAAAATTTGACTTACCATTTTAGTCCCTTATATATAGCTTATTCTTATCTTTTAGTGAAGTTTAGGTAATAGGTTGTTCAATTTCAGTTCCGAAATCATTCAGAACCTTTCTAGCTAGAACTATCATTGGGCAAGCAGTTGTGATGGTATTAGCCATCAGGGAGTGGTAAGATTGATCAATTAACCAAAGACTATAATACTTTGAATGTTTATATCAATCAAGAAACAAAAGCCCGTCTAGCTCAGTTGGTAGAGCGCAAGGCTCTTAACCTTGTGGTCGTGGGTTCGAGCCCCACGGTGGGCGTATTTTATTTTCTATAGTCGATATAATATATGCTTTATGCTTTGAAATGAAAACCTTAATGCATAGTTACCAAACTGTTGCTCTATACTCCGATTTTGTAAACCCACAGGAACTTCCTTACTAAGTTTAACATTTCCTGCAAAAGTATACACATTTATATGTTGACTGCTTCTGACTGAAACGTCTACTACTAAGAAAATACTTCTATATGAGCGTCCTTGAACATATTATATTAAGACATCAAAGATATTTCACGTTTATTTTGAGATCATATCTTGTTTTGAGCCTTGTACACTTTGTTCTCCCTCAGTGTCACAAGCTAGAATCTGTGCTTTACCTGCCTCCTTCTCCCAATCGAGCCTTACAATAAAAATGAGCAACGTCGAGAAACAAACTGATGCTCCAACCAAAAACCCTACCAAGAACCCTACAAGACCCAGTCTAGCTTTGAACGCCAAACTCACCCCTAACGGCAAAGCCAATAGGTAAAACCCACCAAGATTCGCATACATTCCAAGCAATGGCTTTGCTGTTCCACGAACAATCTCTCCACAAACCAACAAAGGGAAGTTTATAACCTCAACAACCGCCATTATCAACATCAGCTTCTTCACACCGTTTATGATCATTAGGTCGTGGTGAGCGTACAAAGACCCCCATACACCTCTACATGCTATCATCACTAAAGCTCCTATGCATCCCGAAACAACACCCACGACAAGTGTAGTGTAAGCTGCTCTGTAAGCTCCTTTGGGATTATTCGCGCCGAGCTCATTAGACACTCGTGTAGCCACGCACGTCCCCAAGGAGAGCATGACAGCGTAAAGCAAGTAGTCAAAGTTGAGAATTATGACCAAGGTTGATACAGATTCCTCAGGATTTGGTAACCTCCCAGCTAATATGACCAAGATCTCGTAGCACCACCACTCGAGGCACACGGTGAGACAACACGGTCCACTAAGCTTGATCAGGTTAAGCCAGTCTTGACCACGTTGGTCCAACAAACCACCTTGTTTCCATTTGTTATCTTTTAATCCCTCAGCTACTATCACATATCCCGTTAGAAGAACCACTACGATAAGATCGGTGATCCAAACCGCCATTGCAACTCCTTGGATTCCCTTGGCTCTAGAGAGGAATATGTTGATGGGTATGTGAAGAGAAGTGGCTGCAGCTGTGGTGTACATGATGGGGAGCGTTACACCTTGTGAGCTTAAATAAGCCTTAAGGGGACAAAGCAAAGAGAGAACTGGTAGATCAGGAAGGAGGTAGAGAAGGTATCTCTTCGCTATGAAGGAAATGTCTTCTTTTTGACCTAAACTAATGAGGATCTTGTCAACGTTGAGCCACAAGAGAGAAATAGGGATCGAGATCAGGAGGAGCAAGAGCACTGCCATCAAAAGGGTTTTGTGGAGAAGCTTAAAGTTCTTGGCTCCGAAAGCCTGGCCACAAATGGGTTCCATTGCAGCAGAGATTCCGTATAAAACAGCAAAACCAGTAGCGTTTGCAAAGGAAAACCCTAGCGAGCCTCCGGCTAGGTTATGCTTGCCTTGACGGCCAAGAAAGACAGATGTACTTGTTATCTTACCAAACCACAACAAGTTCATAACCACCAATGGTAAACCTATTTTCATTTGTACCTTGAGCTCATGAAAAATGCTCTGCATCAAGGTCTTTGTACAACACCCTTCAGGGACTTTCAATCCAGTAGTCTCTAAAGAACACACTTCAGAGGCTTCTAGATGAAAAGACTCTAACTTCGATGTCTCTGACATTTGTGTGCGTAGAGGAAGAGGATTATTTTGAGAAAGGGAAGATGATAAGTGAAACAATAAAGGAAAAGAACTTTGAGAGATTTCAGCCAATTTTTTAGCCTGGTTTTGAGAATTGCAGAGAGAATTGCTTGCTTGTTTGTTTGTTGATAAGATCAACAACTCTGTAGGTGGAAAATGGCGTTTACGTTTTCGTGGAGGACTGTAAATTGTAAACCAAAAGCATGGTTTGCGTGAGGAGTTGCGATTTTCAGGAGAAAGTTATTGTAACGCTCAAGAAGAGGTGGAAAAACTTGGTGGGTTTCGTACACTTCTTAGTGCATTGATGATGATGAACCCATATCAGTCACATTTGCAATTCCTTTTTTTTTTGTTTCGTCTGCTTTTTTAATATTTAAAAAAGCTCAACTAATATTATAATATATATATATATATATCATAGTTTTGTAGATTTTCTAAACTTGATTCCAGATTTTGTTTTAACTGTTATGCAAAATTCCATGATGGTCAAAGTATAACTATACTGCACGGATCAAGGCCCCGATTAATACTGACAAAATTGATGGTTGATCAGTTCCACTTCATTCCATCTCTTCTTAGTAGCGATCAGAAACTATACTTTTTATTTATTTACATAACACTGTGAAATAGTTGAACACGTAAAAACAAAATACGAGGAAAATTGATAAATAATAGAAAAGTCAAAAGACAAGAAAAGAGAGGATATGGGACCTTAGCTTTTCTATTTTTCTTTTGTAGAAAAGCAACAAATAATTGCAATAAGGCATATAATTGTGTGACAAAAACATAATGAATTCAATATACAAACTCTTTTTATGGATCACTGGATATTTCAACTTTTATTTTGGTGCTTCTCAAAAGAAGTTTCGTCTAAATTCTACGAGAACTAAAAACCGGAAAATTAAAGAGTTAATTAAAAATAATAAATAAAGAAAGGGTTCGACTGGTTGGTAAGTTTAGGTGATAAGGATTTTCACTGGTTTACCCAGAAAGATTATTAAGTTGGTGGTGGAATAGGAAAGACATATGTAGCAAACTTTTTTTAACAACTTTTATTTTTTTGAAAATCATATGTGGCAATCTATATGTGTTTATTTCATAAATCATGAGTGATGATAGTGGATATAAGCCGATATCAGTTAATTCAGATTTATATATAAAAAAATATCATCCAAAATTTGGCGCTAATCATATGCTTTTATCAAGATTAAATTAAACAACTCAAAGTATATGAAATGGAAATCATATGCATGAAAATATGAAATCATTGTACTGATATGAATATATGATTGCCACTCTTACAACGAGTTAAAGATCCCAATATTGCAACTTTAACTGGAACATTTTCTTAGAAGGATAATCTAGAAATAACTATGCTTTAGAATCAGAGACGACCGTTAGAATTTTACTCTATCCGTGTCAATATAGAAGATATTTGGAGCAGTTATGTTGTTTTATAATAGCAGACTAGATTCTGACCCGTCCTCTCTGGAGGACGGGTATACCTTTTGTTTTGCATTTTATTTAGAAAATTTAATTTTTATATTTATATTTTTAATTATGTTTTTTCTTTGTAATCATAATTGTGTAAAAATTTTTTTTTTCTAAAATGATGAGTAAAAGACTTTAATTTATTTAATTAAAATAGTTGGAATAAATCTATATTAGTAGATTCCTTTGAAAGGATGGGTATATATATATATATATATATAGAAAATTTTAATTTTTATATTGTGTTATCTGTAATCATCTTTGTGTTTAAAGTGGTTAGAGTTATTATATAGTTTGATGCAATTATAAAAATAAATAAATATAACCTTTATCAATTGGACATTTTAGGGATGAGCAAAAAATCTAGATCCGAAGAACTGAATCGAATCCGATCCGAAGAAGTAGTACCAAACCGAACTGAAATTGATTAAATATCCGAATGAATTTAACTTTTTGGTATTCAAAGAATCGAAACCAAACCGACCTGAACCGAAGTATTTCGAATTTCCGAATATATCTGAAATATATTTATATAGCTATATATATATTAATTATTTTTAGATTTAATGTATATTAAAAACATTCAAAATATATAAGATACTTTTTAGGTGTTCAAAATACTTGAAAATATATACGAATAGTCAAAAGTACATGTCTAAAATAGCTAAAGTATACTCAAGACACTAAAAATAATTAAAATATCTATTGATTCTCAATCCAAATAGTCAAATCAAACCAATATATATGTTAATTTTAGGTATTTTGACTTATGCTATTCAAATTTATATAAAATATCTATTTTGTTTATAGATTTTGTAAAAAATTAAATATATCAAGAATTTAAAAATTTTTAAAATTATTTAAATGGGTTATCTGAACCCAAACCGAATCCGAACAAAAATTTAGAAATACCTAATGGGGATGAAATCTTTGAACCCGAAAATTCAAAATCTGAATAGAACCAAACCGAACCAAATGGAGGCCCGAACGCCCACCCGTGGAACATTTAATAAATATTTTTTAATCGAATAATCTATTGAAAACCCGTTAAACTAAATAATTTTGTAAGAATATTTATTTCTATTATGAGTCCACTTATAACCCCCATTAAACCATATTTAAATATTATGTGAGTTGTTAATTGATAAAAATAATATCTATATAAAATATTTAAAAATTTAAATAAGTTAATGTCTGGTTGAATAAATATCAGATTTTTAGGCTGAGATGTAAGTTATGTTGTTGTAGTGTGATAATGATTTTTTGAAACAAATGGTGTTCAATTGTATTGTTTTTTTTTGCTAAAGATGTTCATGTATTGTTGCTAAAAATATATGTTAAATATGATTACAAACCTTAAATTATTTTTTTTATATTGATGTAAACATATTTAAATCATGCAGGGACGAATTTGAATATAGTCACATAAGATAAATTCATCAGTTTTAAATTGTTTAATATAAATTATATATATCATTATAATTATTCTCATATAGAAACTATCAAAAGCTAAAAACAGTTTTAATAATGATTACGGTTAATTTCAAAACAACCCAAAGAAATAGAGAGATACGTTTTCTTACATTAAAAAATAGTTATGTTTTTAACTTTTAAAACCATAATATTATATGCTACATAAATTAAGAATTATTTTTCTTTTTTGAAAGAGTAAAACATGCAAATAATTAGTTGGACACAACATTTTATTAACTGGAAATACTTGTGTTTTAAATGAATAGATAGTTTTTCCAAATTTTACAAATTTATTTAGAAAATGCCATCTTTGTAGTTTTTTGTTTAAAATTAAGTATTAACATTTATGTGGTAATTTTAAATGATACTTGTAACACATAAATATTTTAAGAAATTAAAAATATTTCACATTTTTAATAATAATTTAATTTCGTATATAACAATATATTGAAATATTATTAATTTTACAAAATAGAACAAAACAGTTATACAACAACAGAAAATACATCCTGAAATTAAGGGTTAGTTCAAATGAGATTCTATTGTTGGATTAAATAGATTTAGTTAGGATTAAATAGATTTAAATAGGATTTAAATAAAAAGCATAGATTAAAAATATATCAGTGGCATAGGATGGTAAATAGTTTAAAATTTCAAGGTGGTCTCAAAAAAACATCTTGTGTTTTAATAGTATTGATTACTGTTAATTTCAAAACTACCCAAAGATATAGAGAGATACGTTTTCTTACATTAAAAAATTAGTTATGTTTTTAAATTTTAAAACCATAATATATATGCTACATAAATTAAGAAGTTATTTTTCTTTTTTGAAAGAGTAAAACATGCAAATAATTAGTTGGACACAACTTTTTATTAACTGGAATTACTTGTGTTTTAAATGAATAGATAGTTTTTTAAAATTTTATAAATTTATTTAGAAAATGCCATCTTTGTAGTTTTTTGTTTAAAATTAAGAATTAACATTTATGTGGTCATTTTAAATGATACTTGCAACACATAAATATTTTAAGAAATTGAAAATATTTCACATTTTTAATAATAATTTAATTTAGTATATAACAATATATTGAAATATTATTAATTTTACAAAATCGAACAAAACAGTTATACAACAACAAAAAATCCATCCTGAAATTAAGTGCTAGTTCAAATGAGATTCTATTGTTGGATTAAATAGATTTAGTTAGGATTAAATATATTTAAATAACGAGGTTGTTGGCATTCGTGTTCACGCACACCAATTAACCTAATGTGCACACTACCACAATCGAATGGTATGTCGATGTAGCACTTTAGGATCGAATCCACAGAGACCACTATTACACTTTATTTCTATTGGATCAATACTTAGCTAAAACAATATGGGGGTTTGATTTAAGTAGTGACGTGCAAGTAAATTAAATGATAACGAAGATTAAATTCAAATTAAAGAGAAGCCAGCCTAGGGTTACTTCATCGGGTGTTAATACTTATGAGCCAAACAATTATTCAAGTTAAATTAAGAACAGGTCCAGAACTCGGATCACTCAAGTAGAACAGTCCACTGTCGTGGTACTGCTCCCTATGCTGATCGATCTCACCATCTAACTGTCGTTGAGGTGAGAAGCGATCGCAAGCAATAGAGATCAGGTCCGATAGGTTCACAGAACACCCTAATATCTACTTTCGCTGATTAGGGATGCAATGCTCATTCATAACAGATCTAGCAACCTATTACACGGTTAATGAACAGGTTAAACCTAGGATCTAACAATAAGCGGCCAGTTTACTGCAAGCAATAAGAACAGTTATGAATGAAGACAATCAATGGATACTTATCTATGTTTAGCTCACAATCTAACACCCTAGAACCCTAGACAAGCTAGCCGACTACTCAGACATATCACAGGAGAACAGAGACATTGATTCTGAATAGTACTGCATAAATATAACAGAAACAAAGAGAGGGTTCAGGATAATCTTCTCTATGGTGAGAGAGATGGAGCCTTCTCCCTTTACAATCCAAAAGCACAAAAGTCTCCAATGGTTTCTTGAGTGAAAAGTAGCGTAGAATGATAATGAGAAACAGAAAATAATGATATATCAAAGCCACAGGCGGCTGGAAAAGAAAAAGAGGATAATTAGGGCAAATCCCGAAATAAGTGTAGTTTCCATAAAAATCTCTGCCGCGGAACAATCAATCGGAACACTCATCAGAGTGTTCTGCGTGAAAATCACCAAACTGCACTGTTTTCTGTCCCTTTTGCTTCTACTGGTCCATATCCCATCCAGTGCAACTCCAGACCTGTAATGACTCGAAAAGGACTAGAAAGACTCGATAAAGACTTGAAAACCAATTAGAAAACATATATACAATGATGTATAAAACACCATATATCAATTCCCCCAGACTTAGATCCTTGTTTGTCCTCGAACAAGACCAAGTATCAAGAACAGGAAGAAAGGTTTGAAAGTGTGGGAACTCTCCTAATCTCAGCAACCATACCTTAACCACGAATCTCTGAACCATACAAGCAGTAAGCTAGGACAGAACACGCTTACTAGAACCCCACTGACTGCTGTTCAAAAATCGGCTCCATACTCTACATCTCAAACCTGAAAAAGCAACACTATCGAGACAGAACTCCCTACATTCATTTAGAGTTGCGTGAACTTCTCATCACAGGCACTATTCAGGGTAGACGGTCTAGGTGTGGAACAGGCTATTTAAGTGTTTCAGTGGTGGAGTTTCAAGTGTTTAGGGGTTACCAATTTTTGAGGTGGATGCAGGATATCGCGCAAAACTGCAAGAGAGGACGGATCCATTGATGTCCACAGCCCCTACTCGTTTTTGCTCTCCCTGGAACGACATCTCTGTTCTGCTCCGAATCAGTCATCAGACTGCTCTGCTCATCTGTATGTTCCTCAACACTTCATATTGATATTCACTCTTCTGCTCAACCTTTCCAGTGGCTCATGTTTCCTGAATTCTTCCCCTTCTCCATCACCAAATACTAAATAAAACAAAATATAGATTTTATCTTTTTTTTTTTTTTTTCTTTTTCTTTTTTTTCTTTTTTTTTTCTTTTTTTTTCTGATACTAATACATAAATAGATGGTGGGGTGACGAAGAAGGAGGTAACATATGATATAAGGATGCCACTGGTGGTTCTGATTCACACCATTCTGGTTCTCCACTCCTGTTCTTGCGCAGGTGTTTGGTTACGGAGCGACTGTTCCCTTAATATGCTTGTTCTCCCTGTATGATCGACACTTGCAGCAGTAACGAGTAAGAGGCTGCGTCGATCCTTTCCTCTCCGACCTTTTTGCACATATCTGCACATATAACACTGAAAAACAAATGCATGGAGGTGGAATAAAGGCTAAGGTGCAGGGTAGGAACTAGCTAAAGATGAGCTAGCCACTCAGGAACAACAAAAGATGGATATAAAGGATAAGATGTCCTGAGTGTAGTTCTCGTTTCCCTGATCTAGTGCCCATAACAAGAAGAATTTCAGTCAATATTAGGTTCAAGTTAAGTGGAGTTAAGTCTACCCAGTGTAACCTGATCGGCTGAGAACTTCTGGAGAATCAAGTGAGATATGTCAGGGTGTTCCAGGTCCACATGTGTGTCTTTCGCCACTGCTAAGGTCACTGAATAAGATAACTAAAGCACGAGGTGGTTAGTGATCAACACGGAATAAGGTCCTAATTCCCACAAAGTTTTGACTGACTCGATCTTAAAAACTGACTCAAAAAGACTCAAAAGATAAACAAAAGAAAGAAACGAGTTAGTAAACGATGAAACCCTCCCCCAGACTTACTTCACAACGTCTCGGTGTGAAAATAAATCAGAGAGAAGGTGAAAACAATAATAAAAACATTTTTTTGTTGAGATACTTACCTGGAACTCGTGCTCCCCCAGACTTGTTCTGTTACCAGATTTTCACCTGGAGCCGCCGCTCTCTCTTCTGGAGAGCATATGCTCCGTTTCTGGAACAGTCGGGTGGAACAAGCGCCAGAATGTTCCGTTACAGTATCTCGGATTTTTCTACTTTTTGACCTGAGACTCAGTAACTAAAACGAAAACGAAAAATAAGCAAAACAAAAATAAAACCAAGTTATATTTACACATACCAGTGGGTTGCCTCCCACTAAGCGCTTGGTTTAAGTCATTAGCTTGACTTGGTGACACGGATCAGTCAGGTTGAGCATCCGTGCTTGTTCCAAAACAAGCTCCACAATTAGACATGTTCAGCTTCAAAACTCTGCTCAACAACCCTTTCACAGCAGCTTCTCCTTCCTCTTTCAACTCATCAGTGAGAACAACTCTAACTTTAGAGAAAGGTCTAGAGGTACCCTTACACTTTACCTCATACTCAATGGATCTCTCATCACACATGCGAGGTATCAAAGTCATCGTAGGGCCGCCCTTGACCATATTCTTCTGGACTTTTTTATTCACCTTTGCATTCCCACTGAGCTTCCTGGTATCAGTGTGAGGATCTCCATCCAGGACTTCTCCGATCTCACATTTTTTATCAAGCTTCTTCCTTTGAACAATTTCCAGTTGTTCTCCACTATCCATAAAGATGCTGGAGGAGTATCGGAATTGTGATCTGGTTGGGACAGCCTTGTAGAAAACCTTCTTGTTGATGTTGGAGAAGGAGACTCTCTTATTAGGCATGTCGACGATTGCTCCCACTGTAGCCATAAATGATCTTCCAAAAATCAAAGGCATCTCATGTTTCTTTTTCATCTCAACAACCTGAAATTCAACATGAAGCACACAATCCCCTACTTGGACAGGAAGGTTGTGAATGGTATCATAAGGGATTTCTGTGGAGGAGTTTGCAAACGCCAGAGTCACCTGAGAAGGCTCAACATCAGCAATGCCCAACTTGTCTACAATCGCCTTTGAGAGAAGATTCACGCATGATCCGGAGTCACAAAGAGCATCCTTAAATACTATTCCAGCAATGGAACATGGGAAAACAAATTTTCCAGGATCATCAACCTTAGGCAATACCTTCAGTGGTGGTGGAGTTGGATAGGGAACCTTAGGAACATAGACTCGCACTGGTGGAGTCTCAGCAGATTCGTCAGGAACAGTCGTTTCTGAGCTAGCAGGCTGTTCTGTTCTCTCTTCTGCACCTGAGACAGTTTCAGGGAACAACTGCTCTGTTTCTTTTTCCACAGCTTTCTCACACCTATGCTCTGTTGCATTACAGTGCATCACACTCTTTCCACGAAGGGTTTCTTGCTGCCTCTTGACAGTTTCAGCGGTTTGAGCAAGCTGACCATCAATCCTCTTTATGTGGCTGTTCACAGCATCATATTTTGTATTCAGATCAGTGAACATGCTGTCCATCCTGGTGTTGATGTCTGTGGTAACCTGATTCAGTGCCTTGACCTGAAGTTGCTGGCTCTGGAGCATCTGCTGCATCATAGAGTTGAGATTTTTCAGCTCATCTGGCGGAACAGTCGCTTGTGCAGTCTGCTGGTTGTTCTGCGACTGTTGCTGGTTGTTCTGCAACTGTTGCTGATTCAAATTCTGATTCTGAGCGACGAACCTGTTCTCTGCCTCACTGAAGATGAAAGTTTTACCCTGGAAGTTCTGCGGGAAGCCTTGCTGATATCCAGATCCTTGTGCCTGGTTGTTCTGTACATACCCTGTTCCATTGGTGTAGCAAACCTCTTGATGATTGTTCCTCAGTAGTTGATCAATCTTGGCTGCCAGCTCATCAATCTTCTGGGTTTCAGCACTGTTCACGACCTTGGAACGATCGCTCTCATTGTTCTCATCGGCAGAGCTAGCAGCCATGTTCTCAATTAACTCAAACGCTCCAGCAGTGGTCTGAGTCATGAAATCTCCATTGCTCGCAGAGTTCATAGAGCTTCGGTATTTCCAGTCTACTCCATCATAGAAAATGCCCAGGAGGTAATCATCATCAAATCCATGGTGAGGGCACTCTCTGCGATAGATATTGAAACGCTCCCATGCGTCACAAAAAGGCTCATCAGGGAGCTGTCTGAATGAGGTGATCTTGTTCCTCAATGCTGCAGTTCTCGCCTTAGTGTAGAAGTGGCTCAGGAACGCTGATCGGACCTGTTCCCATGAAGAGAGAGAACCTGTAGGGAGAGAGTTCAGCCACCGTGCAGCTTTTCCATCAAGAGAGAATGGGAATAGCGTGCACTTGATGTAGTCTGGTGAAACACCATTCGCGCGTGAAAAGTTGCAGACTCTCTCGAATCTCTCAATATGCTCCATTGGAATTTCTGTAGAGAGACCAGAGAACACCTTACTCTGCACTAGACCGATCAAAGCAGGCTTGATCTCGAAGTCCAGATTGCTACAGAGTGGAGGAACAATGGCAGAGCGCGTAGTAGGAAGGTTACGCGGATGGTTTCTCTGCCCGATTGGAACAGTCTGTGCCGCCTGTTCCTGCTGTGCGAGAGCAGCCTGTTGAGTAGCTTGTTCCGCAGCTGCTTGCTGGGCTTGGATGGTCTGCTGCATCTGAAGCATCTGCTGTTGCATCAGTGCCATTGCTGCAGTGAGATCATCCTGATGGCCGTGATCACCCATGGTGGTGTTGGTCGGCCTTGTTTGTTGTTGTTCTTTCTTCCTAAACCTTGCGATCTCCTGCAACAAAGAGAAAAGAGCAAGTTAGAGGTCTTAGACTAAATAAATAACCGAAAAATAAAGGTAAAAAAGATGGTCCCCGGCAACGGCGCCAAATTGGCATTCGTGTTCACGCACACCAATTAACCTAATGTGCACACTACCACAATCGAATGGTATGTCGATGTAGCACTTTAGGATCGAATCCACAGAGACCACTATTACACTTTATTTCTATTGGATCAATACTTAGCTAAAACAATATGGGGGTTTGATTTAAGTAGTGACGTGCAAGTAAATTAAATGATAACGAAGATTAAATTCAAATTAAAGAGAAGCCAGCCTAGGGTTACTTCATCGGGTGTTAATACTTATGAGCCAAACAATTATTCAAGTTAAATTAAGAACAGGTCCAGAACTCGGATCACTCAAGTAGAACAGTCCACTGTCGTGGTACTGCTCCCTATGCTGATCGATCTCACCATCTAACTGTCGTTGAGGTGAGAAGCGATCGCAAGCAATAGAGATCAGGTCCGATAGGTTCACAGAACACCCTAATATCTACTTTCGCTGATTAGGGATGCAATGCTCATTCATAACAGATCTAGCAACCTATTACACGGTTAATGAACAGGTTAAACCTAGGATCTAACAATAAGCGGCCAGTTTACTGCAAGCAATAAGAACAGTTATGAATGAAGACAATCAATGGATACTTATCTATGTTTAGCTCACAATCTAACACCCTAGAACCCTAGACAAGCTAGCCGACTACTCAGACATATCACAGGAGAACAGAGACATTGATTCTGAATAGTACTGCATAAATATAACAGAAACAAAGAGAGGGTTCAGGATAATCTTCTCTATGGTGAGAGAGATGGAGCCTTCTCCCTTTACAATCCAAAAGCACAAAAGTCTCCAATGGTTTCTTGAGTGAAAAGTAGCGTAGAATGATAATGAGAAACAGAAAATAATGATATATCAAAGCCACAGGCGGCTGGAAAAGAAAAAGAGGATAATTAGGGCAAATCCCGAAATAAGTGTAGTTTCCATAAAAATCTCTGCCGCGGAACAATCAATCGGAACACTCATCAGAGTGTTCTGCGTGAAAATCACCAAACTGCACTGTTTTCTGTCCCTTTTGCTTCTACTGGTCCATATCCCATCCAGTGCAACTCCAGACCTGTAATGACTCGAAAAGGACTAGAAAGACTCGATAAAGACTTGAAAACCAATTAGAAAACATATATACAATGATGTATAAAACACCATATATCAGTTGTTCATCGAACCTCCTTACGCAGGCTTCACCATCTGTCAAACTTCTTTCTAAAACCCATCGAACTGAAACCCAAATAAATAAATAAAATCAATCACCCACACTGCTTAGCGGATGAGCACAAAAAAATCTCATCAAAAAAATAAAACACACATATGTTGTTAGGGGAAGATCAGAGGAGGGCACAATAAAGAAACCATCAAGCATATTGTTGCTAGAGCCAAAGCTAATTGTAGACATAGATGTCTCGAAAACAATTGAATCAAGCTTCTTTGAACAATATAAAAGCTTTGAAATCTCACAATTAAAAGGGATATAAAATTTAACTAAATGAATGTTGTTCAGTATTATTAGGGATTTAGGGTATATTCGTTTGTTTCATGAGATTAATATCTGCGATTTTTTTAAAAAAAATATAAAAACATTTAATTAAAAGCATAGTATAAACATGATCTAGTGGCAAAGAGTTGTAAATATTGTTGAAACATAAGGGTACCTCAAAAAAGGGCCTTCTGTTTTAATAGTATTGATATTTGTACAAATATAAATAATTCTATCTTTACTGAAAAATGTGTAACTAACTGTATTTTTATTATCTCTATTTGTAATTAAATAATTTAAATGTGAATATTTTAGTGAAAAAAATAGTTTTAGTAAATATGAAACAGAGTATTTTTTTCAGTAAAAAAAAAAACAGATGGATTGTTTATTAATAGCCCTCGTAGTCGACTTTGAGAAGTAGCCAAGTAGGCAACTAATTAATCAATCATCTCAATGAGAAACTACCCATTTGGGCTTGCAAGGGCTCATTTATTTGCGCCGGACCATCAAGAGTATTTCAGAGTCTGTTCGACACATTATAGGCAACAAAACATGTTACATTGCTCATTGCTGCCGTGTCGATCCATTTGAATAAATAGGAAAAATAAAAGTAAACTGACGTTTTTTCTAACCTGCACAAATTAAGTCTATGAGACTATGACTGTGAAGCTCAAACCATTGAAATAGTGTATGCATCACTACTGAGAGCAGTTCTTGAAATCACTGGCAAAATGAAACATGTGATCCTTGACTAAAGAACATAACGATGCTTCTGATGATATTACCACGTTTGATAAAGCTTTTTATTCAAAATTATTGGAGAAGTAGAAATAACATTTTGCTGAAATAACAAAATTTAAATTATCGGAGAACATAAAGAATTACATGTAACTTCGGAGAAGTACTGGATCTGGGAAATCAAAACCTGTCTACAAAACTCACGTCTTCATATATATTTTAAGTTATCTTGCAGTAAGTATTATTATAGTAACATTATTAAGAAGAGATAATTAAAAATTGCTAGTTGGCAGAATTAAGACAATTTCTGTCCGGAAACATTTTGGTGACCCAATAGCGGAAGATAGATTAGCGTTCAATAGTAGTATTTAAATCTTAATTAAATTTAACCCTCGAGGAGCTCCTGAAAAGTTGGACGACTAACTTATAATTATTGCACAACCCAATACTATAATCAAGACCATTATTGTTCATAATGCAAGATTCCATTCAGACAATGTTCAACATTTAAGTTAAAATGAGGGTTTTTTTCTATATCCTAAACCTAAACTGAACCAAAACCGCCACAATTTGTATATTAGATTTCGTTTCACTTCGATTACTGTTATTCCTAAATCAAAACTCCAAACACGCATATTTTAATATCCAACAATCATATTCTTATACAATATCAGTAGTCTTTTTATTAAAAGCATCAGTTTTATAAACTCACTTAAATATAACCTATCTGTTAGCCCATGTTTGGATTAGTACTATCCACTCCAAACAAGAACACAGTTACGACATTTTAATAATTTAGTGGTAAAAGGCTCACAGCTGTGAGTACCGCCACCTGGATTCGAATTCCGGCCACTGGGCAATTAACATTTCGACATCGTCAAGGACAGAGGACCGACACGTGGCAACACGTGACTAGTCTGGACCACTTATGTGGAGTCAGGATACCTCTGTATAATTCAAAAAAAAAAAAATTAGTGGCGATCCATGTTTGAAACACACAAAAGAGTGCGATTGTATCTATGAAATATGTGTATACGGAAGATATAACTTTACTGATAACAATGAGATTCCTAATGGAAAGAACCCTTGAATCATGTGAGGTTTCTTTGAGCTTTAGTTTGTCGTTAGCTTAATTTGTCTCCAACCAGGCCAACTAAATGGTCCCCAGAGAACCCACTTAATCACATATTAACCAACATGTCGCACCCAAAAATTTGCTATTAGTCCTTAACTCTCTTAATCTCAATGTTCAAAAAAAAACACTCTTGAAAACTCCAAATACACAATTCCAAAATAATTAAAAAGATAAAAAAAAAAAATTATTGGAGAAAGGTTGCTGACTTATTTAGGAGGCTTATTGAATATGTTAACTATAAAGGATTTAACATTCACTTGACCTAATAGAGACTAAGGAAATTCACTGCAACGTTTATATACACATTGATTTACTTACATATGGTGGGAGGGGACCATTAGATGGGTTCGAGAGAAAAGCATAAGCACGATTGCGCAATTAGGTGTCTTCCACGTGGGACTTACATTTCAATTTTATCAACTAGCTTAAGTTACTAACTTTTAACTTAATCTGTGTATAAGTTAGTTTTACTTGGAGATTTTTTTTTTCTTTTTGACAACAGGAGAGTTTTCTTACCATTGGTCAGATCTCAAATTTATCATCATATAATTTCTATTCATTTACCAGTAACATATGCGATAAAGAAAAAAATTCATGAACAATGATTTTCCCCGTAATACCACACAACGAACAGTTCCGCTTACAAAAACTTTCGATAAAGTTTGCATCGTGTAATCAAATCTGCAAGAGTATTACTTAGAGATCAAGAATAAACTTTCCTAAAAACTGTATAACGTCCACGTACCTATATGATTCACACATAAATATAATACCGAAGCATCTGTATGCAGACTGAGAGTATAGTCTAAATTGGTTAACAAATGTTCATGCCTCGGTTACTACTTAGATAATAAAGTAATTAGACCCCAATAATTTAACCAACCAATCAACTAATTATCCGTAGAATTCGGGATTGAAAGCTAGCTGTCCTATTCTCTTTTTGAGAGAGCTCGTGAACTCCCAACTTTGGTTTGATAAGTTCCATGCCTTTTGAAATTAAAATAAAATAAGTACTGACCACAATTCCCAATATATTATTTATTTTGGTAATTGGATCAATAAACGTTAACAACCCATTTAATTATTGGAAATAAATCCTTTATTATTTAACTTCTCTGAGAATATCAAATACTATTGTAACAACAAAATGAAATAGAAGCACACCATTTGTTAAGTTAGTTGTTTCATGTACGGTCGTCAACTTTTGTTTTAGGTTTATTATAAGAGTAGAAAAATTAAAAACAAGCGTCTGTATATTTCTATGATATTTATACACGTTCACATTTGTTTAGCATAATCTGCAATGTAACGTACAAAATATAGGTTTCATGTTTTCTGGTTTAAATGAACCAAGTGAAAGTCAACCATGAGTAAATTATATCGATCTGTACTATTTTTGTGATCATGCTTATCAATACCAACATGGTACACCTTGGTTACTACATTACTAGCACAAGTTTCGCTTTACCTGTCCACGTTAAAGAATCTGAGCTGAACTCGAGATATAAAGTAACTCACGCACAACTAGATTATTTGATACTTCTTCCATTTCATTTTTACTTGTCGTTTTAGATTTCGACATACAGATTAATAAAATATTTAATTTTGTATATTTACTAAATAAAAACACCATTACCAATACATCTAACCATATTTTAACCAATAAAAAATAGATTAGAATAAAAAGTCAATAAATTTTACATTGAAATCATAAAACGACATTTATTTTAAAACGAAACTTTTGCTCTAAAACGATTTCTAATTTGAAACGGAGAAAGCAGTAGAAAATTGGTATCCGAGATTTTTGCGAATTTACGTTCTGAAAAAACTCTAAGCTGTCAAACCCACGCCAGTATGGTAACTACCACACATGGATTTGGTTTTCAGAAACTTGTTTGTTTTTACTGGTTGATATAGTCATATAGATCGCAAAATTGTCTCGATGTAAAAAGGAAAGGAGAGGAGTGGGAGAAGAAGGGCACGTGGAGCATGAGAGAGCCGACAAAGAGCATCTCTTTGATATATTGGAGTTTGTGTTTAATCTCTCTCCCAACCGTTCATGCGATGCCTCTCTGTTTCTCTCTTTCTCTCGTGGTTTTGGAATTGTCAGCGACATCTTCGCGTCTTCTTGTTATTTCACTCTCTCCAATGCACAATCTGTATCTATATATACATATATGTGAATTCACAAATTTATATTATATACTCTCATGAAGACAAGGTATTCACAAATTTCTATAAACAAACAAAACTTTATATCTAGTTGATATTGACAAATGGATCGTTTGACTATCAACTATGTCGACACTACATTTTATATAGAGACCAGTTTCTATTCAACGCACAGCGCTAGATCTTATAACCGTGATGATCGTCAAGTACTAAAACAACATTACTAAAGTGCCTATTTTCTTTCATGGCATCTTAAGCTTTAAAATAATATTCATCAGCACAATGACATTGATTATCACGATCATATTAACAATACAAATCAATCATATGCTAAAGATGCATTCCAACATATAACCATACGCAATTGGTATCTTTTTTGTACTTATCATTGAATGAGCTAATTTTTGTTTGTTGGTATATATACATGCTTATCAGATAACCATAATAATTATATAGCTAGATGCAATTATATCGAGGATGTAGTCAATTAATCATTTGTAAATTATTAGTACAAATTAATTATCATTATTATATTTCCTCCGTTTCTAAATAAGTGTCACTCAAACGTTTTTCACACAGATTAAGAAAATCGCTGAAATATATGTAAGTTGTTATTAATTATACCTCATTGCCCAATAATATTTTAGATAAATAGATTTATTTATAAGATCAATGTATTTTTCAATTAATTTTGAGCTGAAAGTTATTAAAAACTGCATTGACATTGCAGAATGATACTTTTTGTGAAACAAAAAAAAATAGTTAAAATAACACTTATTCAGAAACATATGGAGTATTATATTACCAGATGCCAACTTTGCTTTCTGTCTGATAATAAAAAAGTTTGAATTGGACTTTTTTTGCATACAACATGTAATGCTTCATGTTTATAATATACGTGCTGATGTTTTGAAATAAATAGTTGAAACAACAATCTCTAGCTGCCAACTTTACCTGCTGATCTAAACAGTGATTCATAATATAGTTCGAGGGATCACAAGGCTTACAATCCAAAGAATGCATCTTTTTTTTTGTATCAAATTTGATTGGTCTAAGAATGACTTACTAAATGATGTAACATTTAAGGTTTAGTACGATAGAGCGAGGGGTGGGGACCAAAAACACTGCCCATACATAGAAGGAAGGAAGTCACATTCAAAATTCACAAAATTACAAAAAAAAGTAATTATTTAACCCTAGGTTACGAACCACAAACCAAAGGTAGACTCTAGCTCTCGCACACATCTCAAATATTAGCTTAAATAAAAACCCCTTTCTCTGTTTCCAAATCACTTCATCCAACTCAGAAAGAAGGAGAGAGAAGCTAGCTATACAACGAAAGTAGGGAGAGAAGAGAGAGAGAGAAACCCTACAAAATAAAAAGGAAGAAGAGACGAAGATGAAGAAGATCCAGCTTGGATTTAGTTGTTCATCATTACTACTCTCTTCTTGGTAGCTTCGACAAGAAAAAGGTCAACTTAAAGATCTGAGCTCTTACATCCATCAATCTCTTCTTTCTTTCGATCCAATTCCTACCATCGAATCATAGATCATGGATGGAACACAAAGCTCACTCCCTCCTCCTTTCCACTCAAGAGACTTTCAGTTACATCTCCAACAACAACAGCAACAGCAACAAGAGTTCTTCCTCCATCATCACCAGCAACAAAGAAACCAAACCGATCAAGATGATCAATCAGGAGGAGGAATAAACAGACAAATCAAGATGGATCGTGAAGAGACAAGCGACAACATAGACAACATGGCTAACAACAGTGGCAGCGAAGGTAAAGACACAAACCTAGGAGAAGGAGGAAGCGGTGGCGGCGGCGGCTCAGGAGGAGATCAGATGACAAGAAGACCAAGAGGAAGACCAGCTGGATCCAAGAACAAACCAAAACCGCCGATTATCATTACGCGGGACAGCGCAAACGCGCTTAGAACCCACGTGATGGAGATTGGCGACGGCTGCGACCTAGTCGACAGCGTGGCCACTTTCGCACGCAGACGCCAGCGCGGCGTTTGCGTTATGAGCGGTACCGGAAACGTCACGAACGTCACCATACGTCAGCCTGGATCCCCATCTCCTGGCTCGGTCGTTAGCCTTCACGGAAGGTTCGAGATTCTCTCTCTCTCAGGCTCTTTTTTACCCCCTCCTGCTCCTCCTAACGCCACCGGGCTAAGCGTTTATCTCGCTGGAGGACAAGGACAGGTTGTTGGAGGAAGCGTGGTGGGTCCTTTGCTGTGTGCTGGACCTGTAGTGGTTATGGCAGCTTCTTTTAGCAATGCCGCGTACGAGAGGCTTCCCTTGGAGGAAGATGAGATGCAAACGCCCGTTCACGGAGGTGGTGGAGGAGGTGGAACTATGGAGTCTCCCCCGATGATGGGAGGACAACTGCCACATCAGCAACAAGCTATGTCGGCTCATCAAGGCTTACCACCTAATCTTCTTGGCGGTTCAGCTCATCAAGGGTTACCACAGCATGATAACCAGCCTTATTGGTCAACGGGACGACCATCGTTTTGATCATATACATGACATCTCTCACCATCGCAGCTAGCTATATGTATATTTATAGCTAGTTAACCGCAGAATCACGAGTTTATGAACGAATAAGACTATGAACTTAGTCGAGGACGATCGAGTTTCACTATATTTGCGTCGACATGTATCAGACGAATCAGGTTTTTTTTTCTCTTTTTTTTTGGTTCGTTTTAGTTTATTGATTTTCTATGTTGATCTGAATAACATTTTTCTTTGATTCCTGCTTTTGATTGATGAATTTCCATTGGTAGTTTAAATTTACTTTGCGTTGTTGGCTCGAAATATGTTTTTTTCTTATCAACATTTTATGGTGTTTTCGATAATTTTTATAGTTCGTAACATATTCTTAATATGGAACTATTTGGATACACAAGAGATTCTTTATATGACATGGTCGCTAGTAATTGTTATTGCTTTAAGTTTGAATTTCCGATAGGCAGAGATTGTTAATGCTTTTACAGGCTTCTACATAAATTTCTCAGTCCTAAGAGTTAAGTATATTTTAGCTCCATACTAAGTAGATGTATGTTAATTTTTACTACAACTATATACATAAGCTATATAAATCAGACTGATACTGTGGTGTACGTCAACTGATCATATACAGCATAACGCATCAAATATACTGTATTACACAGTTTCTATTGACTCAATCAACAAAAAAGTTCAAGGATGTTTCTAAACTAGGATGGCACTTATGTTTTATTTTTGGGTCCAAACATAAGTGCCTAAACTAGAAAGGCACTTCCCGAATCAGATATGATCTTTGGATGTCAGTTATACACCGCGAGGAGCCAAAAGGGCTTATTTATCATGTTGATAATGATAATTATTAGTAGGGAAATATGGAAAAATACATTGAAACAATAAATAGATTGTCCTTATACCATATTATGAATAGAAAGTTGTCCATTTAACATAAATATTTTTTTAAACCCAATTAAGCCCCTACTCTATTCTAACTACAAAATTAATTTTCAAAAATATGAAATTGATAATAACAATTTTGTAAAGAGATCAAATAAAAAAAACAATTTTCTTATTTCATTAATAAATAAAAAAATCGGATAATAACAATTTTGTAAAGAGATCAAATAAAAAAAACAATTTTCATATTTCAGTAATAAGAAAAAAAAAATCGGATAATAACAATTTTGTAAAGAGATCAAATAAAAAAAACAATTTTCTTATTTCATTAATAAAAAAAATAAAAAAAATAAAATCGGATAATAACAATTTTGTAAAGAGATCAAATAAAAAAAACAATTTTCTTATTTCATTAATAAAAAAAACAAAAATCGGATAATAACAATTTTGTAAAGAGATCAAATAAAAAAAACAATTTTCATATTTCAGTAATAAAAAAAAATAAAATAAAATCGGATAATAACAATTTTGTAAAGAGATCAAATTAAAAAAACAATTTTCTTATTTCATTAATAAAAAAAAAATAATAAAAAAATAAAATCGGATAATAACAATTTTGTAAAGAGATCAAATAAAAAAAACAATTTTCTTATTTCATTAATAAAAAAAAATCGGATAATAACAATTTTGTAAAGAGATCAAATAAAAAAAACAATTTACATATTTCAGTAATAAAAAAAAATCGGATAATAACAATTTTGTAAAGAGATCAAATAAAAAAACAATTTTCTTATTTCATTAATAAAAAAAAAATCGGATAATAACAATTTTGTAAAGAGATCAAATAAAAAAAACAATTTTCATATTTCAGTAATAAAAAAAAATAAAATAAAATCGGATAATAACAATTTTGTAAAGAGATCAAATAAAAAAAACAATTTTCTTATTTCATTAATAGAAAAAATAATAAAAAAATAAAATCGGATAATAACAATTTTGTAAAGAGATCAAATAAAAAAAACAATTTTCTTATTTCATTAATAAAAAAAAATCGGATAATAACAATTTTGTAAAGAGATCAAATAAAAAAAAACAATTTACATATTTCAGTAATAAAAAAAAATCGGATAATAACAATTTTGTAAAAAGATCAAATAAAAAAAACAATTTCTTATTTCATTAATAAAAAAAATTAAAAAAAAATAAAATCGGATAATAACAATTTTGTAAAGAGATCAAATAAAAAAAACAATTTTCTGATTTTATTAATAAAAAAAATAAAAATAAAATAAAAAAAAAAGAAAAAGAAAATCGGATAACAAAACCAAAAGGGGATATCGACACAATCCCTAATTCTTCCACACCCCACAAGATGCATAGATATGCATGTTTTTCAACAAAAGATTCAAAGTTGAAAGAAGAATGTGAGAAGAAGAAGAGAGAACACGTTGAAAAAAAAATTTTGAGAAAAATTTTAAGCAAATCCAAAATTTGGAAACAAAATATATTTTCAAATATTTTCTTAACTGATTTTTGAGAAATTTAAGGAATATGTAAATATTTCGAATCTGGCAGAACATACATTCTACTAATCGTAGATTGTACATATGATGGTAGATCCGAGACAGTAGAATATAGAATCTAGCAGTAGTAGGATATAATATTGTAGTAGATTATGAAATATAACGATGGTAGATTATTAGTACTCGGCAGATCCTATGATTCCACCTTGGTAGATTGTTAGTAATAGGCAGATTATATGATTCATTTTCCGTAGATTTATAGGAAAGAGTAGTTCCAAAAATCTACGGTATCTCAGATTGTAAGCAAAACCGTAACATTTACTTTCTACGGTGGTAGGATAATTAAGGACTTGTAAATTTTAAAATCTATCATTGCCAGATTTATATGTAGTTAGCTGAAACATCAATCTACCAGCCCGTAGACAGTAGATTTTGTTTTCTGCTGTCCGTAGATCAAAATATGAAATTGTGTTTTATTAATATTTAGGCAACCAAATTATTTTTCATATGATTGTTCAATGTTTATGTACATTTTGTATAAAGTTTCATATTTTTCTGACTTATAAAATAATTGATATGATTTTTTAAAGTTGGCCAAGGGTATCTTAGTCCAAATCTGACAAAAAAAAGATTTATGCTAAATGGACAATGTAGTAGTTTTTTTAATGTGTTCTAGCAATTTTTTCTTATTAGTACGATGAAAGGACTAAGTATTTTTATAAGTTAAACATTTTGTAGTGAGAGGTTACATCTCGTCTTTATTCAATATAGATATTTAAATTTCAATCAGTAGGTCTATTTGAATCATAATCACCCGTCATCATAACATAATAATGGATGTGCTATACACATGTCGTTTGTCGGAGTAAAACTAACGTTGATGATGAAACAAAATCGCATTGATATGTAACGAGGATGATATGTACATAAACATTATATATTACTATTATTCATTTGTATAAATAAAATGTTTATGTACATTAATTTTTGTATATGTATATAAGAAAAATATGCAATACCGGCGGCTTAAACGGGGGTTAACAATTTACGAGAAAAGTTAAGAGGTATGGGAGCTTTATGTGCATGTTCTCTCTTTATACAGAAACTTATACGCTTATACATATATATGAGCATCAATCAGTAGATCTTTGAGTGTGTGTATATACTGTATTTACATATAGAGTATGTATGTATACGCACAAATATATGTTTATATGTGGATAAGGAGACAATACATTTGTTCAACTGCTGCCTCACACGTGCGATTGCTGGTGAATACTATGTTCTTTCGGGACTACCAGCTACAGACTCATGTCCCGTTGTTCATGCATACAATGTTAACTATGCATAATATAGTCATGTGTATATATAGTGTAATTATACAGATATACTTAAGTAGCTAAGTTAAAGACTTCCTATAATAAAATAACATAAAAGACTAACAAGCAAGAAAATCATTAAAGCCCTTTCTCAAAAGAAAGTAAGAAGATCATTGTCAAAAGAGTAGTAGCGAAGTTATAGATCATATAAATGGAAATATAATGCTTTCGCAGAAAAGGGTGGGTAGGTACATTTTTGTAACGACATTGCCGGGGTGGCAAGGTTTATATATTTATACATTTTTCTTAAGGTATGAGCTGTGAAGTAGTTAAAATATATATGCTTAATTAATATTAAACATATCATTTTCATGACCCACTTCATCTTTCTGAGTACTTCTCACGAATAAGTTTTTGTTGCCTTTAATGTACCTTAGTTTTGTAGTCAAACAAAAACTTGTAAATGCGAATACTGCAAAATGTATGTAGAATATTTGACCCTCATTCCGGTTTAAAAGCAGGAATGGCAAGTAATGCATGGTGTGCCGATCAACCTGCATGCCAAGTTTACTACTTCCTTTGATGGCTATTGTGATGTATATAATACGTTTTACAAAGGGCCTTACAGCTTATATATAATACGTTTTACAAATTTAGAGGTTAAGACAAACGTTACATCAAACTGTACTCAGACCTGGTCACTGACAGAAAATTTGGGGCAATGATTTCTTGATGCAGTGAAAAAGACATCTAGCATATATATGTGGGCTTTTAGACAAGGCCTATAAATATCTATTTAGTCAGGAGCTTGCAGGATAGTGTGGGCCGAATGAGCATTTTAAACCAATAAGTTTAAACTTCAATTCTCATGTCAATTTACGAAAACATATCCAACAAAAAATGATGAGTTGATGACCATATCCAACAAAAAATGATCAATAAATATTTCGCGTGGCACGTCTGACGTCTCGTAACCATTCGGAAAAAGTGAACATAAGAATAAAATTGCTGACGACCTCAAGTCTATGATTGAAGCAATTTGCATCAAAATTGCTAATAAATATGATAAAATAGACGTTTCTCAACAACATTCACAGGTGTACAACTTGACAATTTGATCCCCGACACAACACATCACATTAGTTGGAACTAGTATATCTTATTTACGTCACTTATGCTTCTTTGGATCCGATAGGTGTTGAGCTATCCATTGTTGGGATGTAATTGATCCATCTTGTTTTTTTGCTTTTCTTTTTGCCAAGATGTATCAACACTAAGATTTAGTTTTCGCTAATTTCTTTTCATTTATGATATTTACAATTTAGCAAAAAAAATAGTATATCTTATTATTCTGATTCTATAACAAACAAAATTTCGAAAAAAAACACAAGAGTTATAGATAAGATTGACATCTTACTAAATAAACATGTCATTATCTATCAATTGTTTTCTAAAATAAAAATGTTTATTTATATAGTTGATTTGTAAATACTTTATAAAGCTATTTAGCTAGAAAACCACAAAATAAAAGTTAATTAGGAATGTATGCGATAAAAAATTTATTTAGGTAGCTGGATAAGCAGAGCAAAGCTAAGTTACCCTCTTGCCCAATTCGATTTGCAGCCAAACATATAATTAGGTATTTGGTTAGTACTGTACAAACAGAAACACGACGAGCTGCAACGGTGGAAGTGGATGCAGACAGAAACATGGCTATGGCGGCAGTGGAAACAAAGACAGAGATTACCGGAATACGGCAGTGGAGAGGAAGCTTTATTGAGATACAAAAATGGAATCTGCTTTATTGAGATACAAAGATGAAATCTTTCGATCCTAAGATGAACTGAGAAATTTTTTTTTGCTATTTAATATATTTCCAATAGGACATCAGAATTACAATCACCGGAGAGAAACAGCCAAACTGAGTAGTATATTGTTCATTTGACTCTCTCTCTTCGCTTCTCTGTTCCCTATTCTTCATCTTTCACAGGGACGAAGAGAGATGAGATAAAACTTTTTGCTTTTTGTTCTTCTGATCAATAGATCAGATTTTAATCTTCTCTTTGGAGATTTAAATCTTCTCTTTGGAGATTTGTTTCTTTGCTTGGCGCTTTTGGGGTGTAGTTTCAATTTAATTAGAACAGTGTTTCAATCCATTCATGTTGTTTCTGGTTAAATTGATTCAATAAAGTTTCAATCTGATTGGGAGTTGGGTTAGATCTGTATTATATCTCTCAATAACAGATTGATTTTGTCCGATTAAAATCGGATTTAGGTTTAACCTTTCGCTGTTTCTTCATCTTCATCTCGTCGACCACTCATCGGATACCTTCTCTGTCGCTTCAACTGAACCTCCTTCTATGGGAATCAGTCTTTACTGTTATTTTAGCCATGAAATTGGCGTTATTGTAAAGCTTCCCAGATGTAGGATGGTCGAGTTCTGATAGGTTTCTTAAGCCTCCTTGAAGCAGATTCAGTAGAGTTGGCGCTACAGCGGTCCAACAAAGAATCCTCCTTCAACCGGCAAGAGTCTCCTCCGATCTAATCAGCGATGAAGTTAGAGATTTTTGGTGTGATTGGTCCCGGCTTTTGCGAAAGGTTCACAAGTGAAGATTGGTGGTACCGGCGACGAGGAATGGCGGATTGATGGTGAAGCCGGTAACAAGTTTCTCGTTTCACACGGTGGCGCGTGAAGACGCGTGTCTCCTTCAACCGATTGAGAATCCATGCAAAGAAGGAAGGTGACGCGTGTCAATGTTGATCTCTTTCTCGGACGCGTGGTTGGTACGTGTGACTCTCAAAGGAAAGTAGATCACGTCAATATATTGGGCCTGATCTTCATGGACTTATTTCATATGTTTGAGTTGTAATTAGTGAGAAACTAGCCACTACATCTTCCTTGTAATTGCCCGTTGGGCCTTTTCTAATGAAAAGAAAGTTGACAAAAAAAAAAAAAAACAGCCAAACTAGGGTACACAACTACAGCAGCTAATAATCAAAACAATCAACAACAAGAAACCTTGAGAACAGAACCAGTAGCCGCAAAAGAACATCATGGCACTATCGGCGACCACACAGAAGCCTCCACCACCGCACACGCACATCGGAGAGACCACGGATCCAACTTGACCAGCACAGAGCGGAAGCCCACAAAGAGCTCTACAAAGAGCGACTGAGCCACCACGCCGCCATTATGCTCATCCACGAATCCAGAGCTTGACCCAGACCACCGGATCTGGAGAGAGTAGCTCCCAAACTCAGCCAAGCACTCTCACCAAGCAAGAAGAGCAGATCTGAAACTGGAAAAATTCTGACGAACTCGTCTCGACACAACCCTAACCGCCGATTTCTTCTCGCCAAGTCCAACCCACCTGACCTCCTCCGACTGAGCTCCGCCATATCTATAGAGAGAACGACATGAACGCTCAGCATTATCGTATCAGAGCCACAAACATGTCAGCCAAAGAGACAAACTAAGGAAGAAGCAAGGAGGAAAAAGGATGACGGAGACCGCCGGATAAGCTGAAAAAGGCGGAGGCTTTTGGAGGGGGGAGCATTAGAGAGAGAGAGAGGTTTATACGGCCGTAAAAAATGAATTAAAATTTGTATAGATATTACAAAGTTATTTTTGGGATATATGAAATGTTATACAATACCTTACCAATTACCTAAATAATGTTTCAATCATAGATATGGAGTGCAATTGCTCTACTTTATACTACTTGTTTGTTTCTTTTGGTCAATATACTTGTTTGTTTTGACACGACTATTTCATGTGATTTCTTTCCAACTTGACCACGAGCTTTAATAGATTGATTCTGCAAAGTTCCTCTCAAGATTATAATCCGTACCTGAATGTCATGAAACAGAACAATGTTCTGACCACTAGCTTATAAACAAAACAAATTCAAACATAAGAGATGACACTGAGACATAGAAAACCAAACCTGATAGATTCACTTTTATTATAGAACCAAATTCATCATCATACCCCCTTAATGAAAACAATCCACCAGTAGAAAGAAACCCAATAATTCCATACAAATACAATTCGAGTTCAAAAGAAAAGAGACAACACCATAGCACATTCTCAGAACCTTTGAAGTTTATCAGCTTTGATAACCGGATTGGCTTTAGCAATCTCACCACGCCCAGCTTCTTTGAAATCAAAGCTGCAATCATGTCTCTCAGGGTACCGATGTTCCCCACAGAAAGTGCTCCCGCATTTGCACTTAAACCCAAGTATCCCAACCTTCTTGTTGCAACACAGACACCGGTTCGGTAACCGTGCAGGTGGTTTAGACGGTTCGTTCTGTTCAGGAACCGCAGCTTCTTCTCCTGCAGATGAAGACGGCTCGGCCACCACGAGAACAGGAACATCAGCCGCGGCAACTGCCTTGTCTTTCTCTGGTTGTTGAGATGGTTTCGCCACCACATCAGGCTCGGCTACGAAGAGGGTAGGAGGAGGTTTGAAAGATTTCTCAACGGCAGCTTTGGCGACAGCTGTTTGAGCTTCCTCTGCGCATATGTCTCGGTAGCATTTGGAACACAGATCCATGTTTGATGGCGAACCAAAGAAACCGCATCCGTTTGCACACAGCTTCGGCTCTGATGATTGTGTGCAGCTCGTGCTATCATTCTGTTCAGAGCCCATTCTTCCTGTTAAAATAAAAACACAAATTCAAATATTCAAAATCACTGATTCGACCATAATAATATACAAATCATTTCGTAACAGACCGAATCAAATTCTCACAATTACAGCAAAAAAAAAAAAAAAACTCATCGGTTACAAAGTAGATCCGAGTTTATGACACACACATATCCATAAGACAAAACAAGGTTCAGTTACAGATCCGACAAGACAAATCAAAATAAAACCATTGAATCAATCAAAGACGATTGATTCTTTACCTGATTAGAACCGGAGATTTCTTCCTCTTGTCAAAGAATTTTAATATACAGATTCAGGAAATGAATCTGATCAATCGGAATAGAAAAGTTAAATCTTAAATCGGAATAAGATGTATTATGATTTGTGCTTAATAGATAAGAATTTGAGAAACGGAACCCTTTCGTTATCAAGAAATGAGAGAGAAACGAAACCGAACACGTAACAATGAAGAACATACATCTGTCTTTATATTATATATAAAATAATTCACGCGTGGATTTTTTACCTTTTAGGTAATGCGCCGTTGGCCCGTTGCAATAATCTTGTACATTTACGCGTTATTGTACACCTTAGAAAGCTTAGCCGTCTGATTTTTGAAGCCCATCTATTTTGACGCTCCCGGTTTATCATTGGACGGCTGATTGGAATTATTATGGTTCTGTTCGTTGTATCATGACATAGTAGTAATTAACTAAATTCTCTTTAAATAATCTAAAAAAATAATAATATTTATATTTATTTTAAAATCTAAACATATTTATTTAAATTTAATATAATCAGAAAAGTTTAGTCAATCATATCATATGGCTAAAGCTTTTTTCCTTCTTTCACAGATATGAATTTCCAGTTCTATTTTAGACCGGGGTTTATAATCAAACCATCCTTTATGGTGGAATCTATCTCTTATAATGTTACAAGTTCGTACATTAAATTAAGAATTTTACATTGTTTAAATGCTTTGCTCTTTTTCGTTAGACCATATCATAACGAGTGTGAAACCCATCAATGACATTACCACCGTCTGCAAAACAAACAAAAACAATGCTCTCTATTATTATGACAAAAGAAAACAGAAGAGTTCTACAATGTCTTAAAGCCATTTCTGTATCTGAGGAGCTTACAGATATTGCAGGAGGAATCCCAACAAGAGGATCTTGAAAGAACTTAGTCGCTAGCGCTAGTGCCAAAAGACTACTCTGCATTCCTGAGAACATTAACAACAGCATAAGAAAATCATTTATCTTCTCAGAACCTTTAATAAAGCCAAAGAGTTGGTTAAGTTCGTTACCAGTTTCATAGGACAGTGTTCTTTGCAGGGCTTTAGCGTCTGGAGCGTTTCTAAAGACCGAACCGGTGAGGAAGTATCCAGAGAGGAAAGCCGAGAGATGAAACATTGTCACTAGCAACAATATCGTTGCTCCAAACGGAGACACAACAGAGTTTATGTTCAACGCGAGTGGCGCTCCAACGCAGCAAGCTGTGTCAAGAACAGATAGAACCGGGAGAAACGGTCTGATTGCATTGGATAGTTTTGGGAACAACCTGAAGAAGAAGAGATAAAAATGTTTAAACGTTGAGTAGCAACTTGTACTCATTTCATCAATCTCTTTTCTATAACCTACTCACTTGTTTAGTAGCAATCCTGCAGCAATTGGTGCGATCACGACCTGGAGAATGCTGGATACCATTCCTCTCACATCAACGGGTAGCTTCTTCCCTATAAGCAAGAGTGATAGCATCGGTGTGACAAGAACCGCAGTAGCGGTTGATAGAGATGTCATGACGATGCTAAGAGGTGCCAATGCTGGATCCGTCAAGAAAGTGGCGTAGTTTGATAACTGAGCTCCACTAACACACGAAACCAACATGATTCCAGCCCCTATAGGAGTTGGGAGGTGGAAAAGAGAGACAGCAGCTAAGCCAAAGATGAAACCAAGGAGAGGTTTGATGAGATACTGTCCAAGGTAACCGAGGAGTAAAGCTTTTGGTCTTTTGAAGGCTTCGAGAAAGTCTTTCTCGTTTGAGTTGATACCAACGGCAAACATCAAGAATCCTAAAGCGGGAACAAAGTACCTTAAAAAGTACAAGAGAGTAATAAGAAAGAGTTTTTTTTTTTTAATTAGGGAGTAAAAAGAAACTAGTGAAAAAGTGTAAGAGAGCTTTTTTCAAAAAGAAAAAGTTTCAAAAAGAAGAAGTGTTAAAGAGAAGAACCTGGAGGTAAACCAAGTGAAAGAAGGAGGATAGAGAAGAGCTAAGATAGTACTCGCCAAGACTACATGAGGAAGAATAGAGTTTGCTTTCTTCAATGTTTCCACTATAGAAGAAGCCGTCTCATTAAATATCTGAGTACAGAACATAACCAAAACTTGTCTGAACAAAACATATAAACCTAACTAAACAACAAATCAAATCAAACTAAAGACAGAAAAAGGTAAGATCACAAAAGTTGCACCTTGTCTGAACCAGCTCCAGGATCCAAACCCATGTCTGAGAACTTGTCGGATGCATACCTACGCCACAAATCTTTCGATCCGCCACCTGTAACACAATATGAGAGAGGAAAAAAAGGAGCAGACTTTGAAAGTACCCAACAACCAAACAAGGCAGAGACGATTAAATAAGTTGAATCAAGACCTTGAGGAAGTGAGACAATGCGAGCTGAAGAAGAAGTCAAAGAAGAGTTGGGGAGAAGTTGAACACGTTGACTTCGATATGGAGCATGGAAAGCTCGTGGTAAAAGACGAAGTTTTGATTTAAGATGTAGAGTTTCTACGGGGATTGAAATCACGGTCATTTTTATTTGCTTCATGAGAGTTTCACGAATTTTAGCGTCAGAATTGATGGCGAATGAATCTCTCCGGAGTAGTAGAGGTAATGGGGGAGATGGAGAACATGTCATCTCTTACACGCAATTCTAGGCCAGGGCAGGCCCAACCCAACCCAGCCCATTTAGAGATGTGATGTTTGTTTCTAATTTTAATATATGTGACATAATGAAAAACAAATTTTTCCTTCTTTCATATATATCCTCTCTAGCTGTTTGATTGTGTAAAGTTTTATTTTGAAACAAAAACATGCAAGGTTAGCTTCTAGAAGATTTAAGTGAAATCAATTTTTTCACTGTTAGATCATGTACTGTCACTGTCCAGTGAGATCTCTCCTCGTTTACGTGTATTTAAACTATCTCTCGTTTATGTGCTAAAGGGAATCTTGTGCAGACACTAGCAGAAGCATCTTCAGCAGATGAACAAGGCCTTTCGGCTATTCTCGGCTTTTTAGGAACTGTATCTAGTAGCAACCAGTATTCTCGTCACAAAGTATGCGAAAAGACAGCTGTAGAGAGGAGACCGTGAAGAAAGAGGAAGAAGCATTGTTGCAATCAAATCCACGTGACAAGCTCTGAGCTGCTTGCTTTTATCTCTATGCTTCTAACCTGAAACATTAGACATTGTCGTCTTACATAGTTCAGGTCTGCTCCGGTATGTGAAAGAGCTCTGTTTTTTTCCTTGTCTCATTGATTCTTCATTTCATTATTAAATAAATTTTCTAAATAAAATAAATAGAAGTGTTTCAAATAAAATAAAATAAAAATAGAAGGAAAATAACCAATACGAACCAAGGTATGAAACAGATCAAATTATTGTCACATGAATGAGAAATGATTCTTGTTATTCGCAGTGTTATTGGGAAACGATTAAAATGAGAGAATCTTGGAATAATCTACTTCTCTTCTATATGTCAGAAACTATTTATAAGATTAAGAATCTTTTCAGAGCAAAGTTTAATATATTTGAAATGAACTCAAATCATTTCCAACTTACTATTTGATGGATAGAAGAAGAAGAAGATAACTGCATCTATTGTCATGGGGATCATGTGAGGCCAAAGTAAATGAATATAAACATCATCAAATAATTTGCTAAAAAGACATCATCAGATAATATATATATAGTGCATGTAAGTAAATGTCACAACATATTTGATCACATGTGCATATGAATCAAGCTTTTCTCTATATTTAGCTAAATTTTCATTTACTGCCTTTGAAAATGTTCAACCAACATCTCCCCAAATAAATGTATCTCTGTAATCCCAAAAGTAGCTTTGGTACAAAACCCAAAACCCTTTGAACAAAACTTATGCCTTCAAAAACGTATAATTAGATTTTCAAAATTTGTCCTACCCCAAGAACCAAAAATTGATAATTTGTCCTTTTCTTTTACACAAATTTGGGTCTTTGTGTACTCTCCCATTAAACCCTATTAAATGACAAGTTTTGCTTAAAACAAAATGATGGATAACTTATTAAAATCTACAGTCAACGTCAAGCTGTGTCCACACGTACCTCATTTCCGTATGAAACTGATTTCAAAATTACTTTAAGTAATGATCTAAATATAACATCCTGAAAATGTTCCCTTAAAAAGAAAAAAAGGAAAAACTTGCAATTTTCATGTAAAACTCCTCAAGAATTGCAATAAAGTGTTGCATACAATAAAAAGGAAAAAAAATGGAATCTAAACTTTTGAAAAATTGTTACTTCCATTTTAAAATAGATATCTCAAAGCTATTGGATATGTTTATCCTAACATCATTGGAAAATTTATATAATTTCACAAGAGTTAAAAATGAACTTTCATTTATTCAATAGAATGAAAACTATGTCAAAAAAAAAAAAAAATATATATATATATATATATATATATATATATGTGTAAATTATCAACTTTTAACTGAGAAAGCGCAATTTGGCAGGTGATAAACCTGACAACCGTGAGTGGCAGATACGTAAATAAAGACAAGAGTGAAGGGTGATTATGGATCCAGCAAGAATGAAGAGTGTGGTCGAAGGCCAAGGAAAGCTCGCAGACCCAGGAGACGCGCCTCGAAGGCACACACGTAAGAAACAAAAGAACTCTCTTATTCGAATTGTCAAAAACACCCCCATACACACCCTCACTAGTAGGGCCACCATCGTCTTATCAATAGTCTTAGTAACAATTCAAAATTTTCGAGTCGTTACAATTGGAGTCGTTACAAAAACCAGGAGCGTCCTCCTCGCTTTTGTGCTTCTTCGAGTGGGTTTGTAATACGTCACTAGGAGTGCCAATACGATGTCGTTTTCTTCGTATGAAAATTAAAATAAATCTGTTTTCTTTTTTCCGGTAAAACGAAAATCTCTGAAACAGCGAAATTTGTGCCGTTTTCTTCTTCATCAGAGATTTCAGTAGAAAAATTAGGGTTTTTTGTCTGCTTCTGTTCCGTCAGGCTTTTGCAGAAGACGATCGCTGACTTTAACTGCGCTTTGTTTACATTTAGAGAGAGAGAGAGAGAAGGAAGTGAGAGTGGAGGTTTTTGTGTTAGAGAGAGAGAGAAGAGTAAAATGGAGATGGATGAAGATATGGAAATGGTGTTCGAGGTGAGAGAGGTTGATATGGAGTACGAGTTCGATGCAGCTCGTTGGTTCGATTTCACACGGACTGAGTCACCAGCTGAGTCACAGTCCGCCGAGTTCTGGTTTCACTCCGCTCCCTCCTACGCGCCTTCTCGTGAGTACATTTTCTCCGTTGGAATGCAGAATACAATGCTGAATGAAAATTTGATTTAACTACATTGTGATCATATTTAAGTTAGGAAACCGTTTCTATGTTTTGGAGTCTGCTTTTGCTATTCAAATAATTATTTTTGTATTTTTCAGCTTTCGTGACAAAATTATTGCTTGGAGATGGGGAGATTTCTGGTGATATGACCGAGGCATCCACGAAACCAGAGGAGGAGGACGATGTTGGTGGTGAGAAGGATAGAGGTATCTACCACCATCCATATTTGAATAAGACTGGTGGTGAGTTAATGATGTCTGGCTTTTTCTACCCCTGCAGCTCTTCAATTTTGTTTCACAGTTGATTATGGTGTGTGTCTGCGTGTGTTGAAAGTGGAGACCACAATATATGTTTATAGATTTTTACAAGAACGTCTTTGTTTTTTGTTTCTTCAGGGAATGGAATGCGTTTTGGGATATTTTCATCCCAACAAGGTCGTAACTTGAAGAAAGTTCCTAACCAATCCATACGCAAAGGTGATAACTTTATTTTTCCGATAATAGTCTAATTATTATTATTTATGCTTTCATCTTGAAAAAAATCAGCTAACGTTTCCTGGGTTCCTTTTTTGATGTGGTCCATGTTTGGTATTTACTTTTATTTGTTTGTGGTCTCTCACTTTTACCAGGGCCAACGGTTAGCAATCACAAGCACAATGATAATAAACCAAAGTTCCGGGCTAAGCCAAGCATCAGACAACCTCCAAGGAGCTCTACGTTAATGAAACCTACTGCTAGTCAGTTAGCTAAACAAAATAATGCCAGGTAACACGACTGTTGGAAGCATGTTTAAATCTTTGTATTTTCTTCTCTCAGCTTCACTTAAAAAGTACCTTCTTTTGCTGGTATAGTAAATCCCATATACAAGTGGATCAGATTCATGACAAACCCTTATATGGGACTGAAGTTCAGGCAGCTAAAAGACAGAAGCTTGATGGGGGTCTTCTTCGCAAGGTAGAGCTATTATAATTGTTAAAACAGCGTATGGTTGCGTCCTTTATTCAATGTATTATATAGGTTTATCTAAATTTAGTGGCTATACCATCCTGTTTCAGGTTGCTGGAACAAAGCCCGAGATGAGTTTTGTTCACAAGATGCCCAAGAAGGTTTGTTTCTATTCCTTTGATCTTACGTATAGAGTCTAAAAAGTGTCTGTATATGGCAATATTCAATCGTTCTGGTGAAAGTGTAGATACAAATAATTTAATTATTGGCTAAATGGTTCTTGCAGGATATAACTCTTGACAGAAACTCACAACATCACAGGACAAAGATTACTGTCCCACAGGAGCCTGATTTTGCTACATCGCAGAGGGCGCACAGGACACGGTAAGAGCCTAACTGTTTTGCTCAAAATGTCTTGTTACACGAAAGGTCTCATATTCTTAGGATGCTTTACTAATGTTATTTCAGGCACAAGAATGATGCGAACTCAGAACAGGACTCAACAGCTGTATATAGATTCAAAGCACGTCCATTTAACCGAAAGGTTGGTATCTGGTACTGTGATATGCGTACTGGAAATGATTTCATTGTCTTGCCCCAACTCAAGCTCGTTTTGTGATCTCTAGATATTTGATGCTCCCTCATTGCCCGTCCGGAAAAAGAGCACTCCTAAACCAACTGAATTCCGAGTAAGCGTTAGTAATGATTTCGGATCAGCTGATGTAATGTTTCCACAATAATATGGTACGACTTAGGATTACATATATTGACTTTCCTTAACAGGAATTCAATTTGAAGACTTCAGAAAGGGCTATGCAACATACTTCGGCAGTTACAACAAGGTCTAATCAGGGGAATTATGCGTATAAGGTAGCAACAATAGGTTTAACAAGTTATTCTCTCATCTAAACAACTCGATCCTTAAAAGTGAATTTTCTTTTTAACAGGGTACAGACACTAATATAACTGATTCACTTGACGGTATTAACAGGGAAAGTAGGAGGTATGACATAAAACCACTTAGAATATTAAGATTGATTGCTTGATCTCTCACTTCAACTTGTGTTCGCAGTGAATATAAACTTAAAAGTTTGGTTTGTCTTGCAGACCAAGCGCTATGGATATATCTAAGCATGATGCCTCGGAAGGAAAACACGTTTTCAAAGCTCGTCCCCTGAACAAGAAGGTATCCTTTGTGGAGTCTCCTCTGCTTGCATTATAATTCTCACACCTAAAATAGGTTTCCACTCCTGTAAAACAGATACTTTCAAGCAGAGGTGACATGGGCATTTTCAAAAATAGCAAGCGAGAAACAACAGTACCTTTGGTATGCTAGTCTTAACAATTATTCTTTGCACTTAATTTTCTGTATGTTTTGTAAAGTTTCTTGATGAGGATGCAAACTGTCTTTTTGGAATGCGACACAGGAGTTTAGTTTTAATACAGAAAAGAGAGTTCAACCAGATTTACCAACAGATCTTTTCAGCAAGGTACAGCTCATGGTTTGACTTATATTATTTTCTTAAACACATTCTTATCTGATTAGTCTCATAGTTTCTTGACCTGGTTTTATCAACCTACAGCTTTCCATCAAGCAAAACAGTGGATCTCACACAAGATTTCCACAAGAAAAGGTGCAGCTTGTGAAACTCAATTTCACTTAATTTGTCACTTTTTTTTTGCCATTTTCCAAGTCTAATCACTAAGTTGCAATATTTCTTGGTATAAGGGGTTCAAGGAAAATAGAGCATACTCTTTCCAAGCAGGGAATGATGTAAGTTCTAAACTTACTGAAAACAAAAGTAGATTCACTTACCCTAGAGGTTTCTTAATTTCTTGTATCGATACTGATCCATTACAGGTAACAAGACTGGCAACTGGAAAAACGGTTTCTTCAGCTGCACAAAAGATACAACTATCTGGTCATAGCGAAACATACCAGCGATGGACGCCTAGTAGGTAAGCTAATGAAGTCAATCATACAACCACTATCTGTTGTTTCATATCTGTGTGGTGGATTCATTGTCATGGGCGTAAATATCATGCTTTATACCCTTTTGTTGGTCTAATTTGGCAGGAGCTTGGGCATTCGCTAATGGTGTATAGAAACAGCTTTTTGTAGCATAAGGAATCATCATCAACAACTCCTTTTTACAGTTAGTAGCATAAGAAAAAAATATATAAGAAACAGAATGTTAATCAGAAAATACTCTCAAGCTCTTAATACAACATGTGGTTTATATATCTTCATGCAACCACTATCTCTCGTTTTCACTAACATATATATCAGTGACACAATCTATAGACATATATGTCTTAGCTTCTTCAATACGATCAAAAGCAGCATAAAGACACAACAAACACACAAAAGAAAAGAGAGACTGGAACATATAGGGTATTACATATACAGATTCAGACATAATCATTTTTTCTCAGGCACCAGTTCCTCTTGTTTGTTCCTAAACAACTTATGCTCAATATGTTGAGCAAATGTCCTTGGAGGAAACTTAGACGGAGTCTCAACACTCACCATCTCCGGCAACGGCTTCAGAACGATCTTATCCTTGGGTGGCTCACAGAACACAGCCCAAGAGATTCTCACCTTCTCCGTATTCACCAACCCACGGTGAAGTATACTCTTAAACTTCCCATTACTAAGAATCTCCAACGTATCTCCAATATGCATCACAATGGAATCAGGAACACATTTTGCAATGACCCATTTGCCCTCGTAGAAAAGCTGCAGACCCGGAACCATGTTGTGTAGAATGAAGGTCAAAGCGCTTACATCCGTGTGAGCTTCCACGCCAAGCGCTAGCTCAGGCTGAGGGCATTTTGGGTAATAGTTTATCTTCATTTGTAGGAGAAGCTCTTCTAAACCACCAACTTCTTTCTCTAGATGATCAGGGCTTAAGCATAGACCGATAGAGAGAGCTTTGAAGATCTTCGTTGCTAGCGAACGAAGACACTTAGCGTACTCACTCGTTGCTTCTCTACAATCATTCCAAGAGAGTTACATAACCAAAACAAGAAATGATTTTGTCTTAACCAAAACTTACATGTAGTCACTTGGTATCTTAGGCCACAGTGAAAGATCTCTCTTGTCTTCAGGATAAACAAGATGGAAGAAATAGTCTTCCCACTCCAGCTGTCCGCTCGCGTTGTTAGCTAACTTACTTCCATACCCTTGAATCTTCCCTTTGGCTTGATCGTTTGCATACTTCTCCTTCTCCTCCACGGGCAAACCAAAGAACTCTTCTCCTGCTTTCTTCATACGCTCCATTAGCTCAACCGGTATGCCGTGGTTGATCAGATGCATCACTCCCCAGTCCATAGCAGCCTTCTTGAGATCCTCTATGCATTTCTCACGTATCGTTTCGTCTTCTGACTCTATGTTTTGTAGATCAATGGTGGGGACTTGAGGACCGTCTTCTTTCTTCTCTTCTTGGAAAACATCGTTGATGCTCTCGAGCTCTTCTTTTGGACGAATGTATTCTGTCGGGATCGATTTGATTCCGCTCTTTGCTAGACTCTCAACTCTTTCCACTTCAACCATCTTCTTGTATGAAAACACAGTACAGAAAGAAGCTTAAAACAGGGGAAAAACAGAGTTCTTACTTTTATGTTTTAGATTTGTTGCCAGTAAATGAAATGTGAAAACGCTTTCTTATAGCAAAATATATCTGATTTTTTCTTTAGCAAAAAGAAGAATTAGTTGTTGTATTGAGAAGTGTAGAGCTACCGGTTGTTAGTGATTGTGTGAAGAATAATAGGCAAGTAAGTGACACACTTCATGGTCAACTGAAGATTGTAGTTTTGGTTTGACTGATGGTTTCACCATCCTTATAAGATATCCACCAACGGCCAAATTATTGTTACTTATATTTTAATTCTGAAATAGGAGTTATCAAGTTCTGTTTGTTATGTGTTTTTATTTAATAAGCTCAGTAGATTAAACCAATCACTATCAACGACGATGGGTGTTCAATTCGGTTTTACCGAACCGGACTGATTTGAACCCCAACATCACATTAGGTGGCGTTTCTTTTGCGTCCGTGCGCACGTGCCTGAATCGTATCTCCACGTGTCGGCATTTAATAGTTTCATAGGTGTATTTTTTGTCAAAGTTTCATAGGTATATAAGCGTGTGCATTACTATCCACATTTTTTTTGACTAAATTTATTTTTCTTTCTTGACAATTTTAAGCAAGTTAACTGGATATCAGCAATAATAATTATCTTATTTTTAAATTTATGAACCTTTATTTAATAATTCTAACTCTGTTTATAGCTCTGAAATAAAATAATCATTAAAAATTTATCAGTATTATAAATATTAAGTTGTATTACTAGACCCTGGCATAAATTTATGTCTATAAGCAAATGAGTTTTGTGATTCTTATTTATTAAGGGTTGATATATTAAATGCTGACGTGGAAAATCTCTTTCTCAAAGATGAGATGGGGGAGAATATCAAAGATCTTATTGTTAAAGAATTCATCTCCACACCTCTCTTATCTCATAATATCTTCCCTCCAAACTTATTTTTTTTATAAGAACAATAATAATGAAAAAAATCAGAACAAACCTGAAGCTCACAGTAACTCATCAGCACTCATCTTTGAACCATTGGTTCATCTTGACAAAACTTTCCCGGAAAACAGAGGAAAAAAGGAATAGGGAAAATGGGTAGCAAGATGTTGTTCAGTTTGACAAGCTCCCGACTGTTCTCCGCCGTTTCTCGCAAACCCACCACTTGTCTCTCTTCTCCTTCTCCTCCGTCTTCTTCGAGGAGTCAGTGGACTCTGCTAACCCCTGGAAGATCTATCTCCATGAGAAAAAGATTCTTCTTGTTGTCTGCAAAAGCCACCACAGAGCAACCAGGTCTTCATCCTATGCCTCTGTTTCGAACTCATTCACAGTAGTAACCTTATAAGTTCTGATCATGTTAGTGTTATGGTCTTTACTTTAAGGTCAAGTTGGAGGAGAAGACGTTGATAGCAATATCATGCCGTACTGCAGCATCAACAAGGCTGAAAAGAAATCGATTGGTGAAATGGAACAAGAGTTTCTCCAAGCCTTGCAAGTAATTAACGGGCTACATAAACCATCAACCATCCTCTCTTTTTTTTTACTAAGTAACAAATCTGAGCCTGAGGATTGTTACTTCTTTCTTGTAGTCTTTCTATTATGATGGCAAGGCGGTCATGTCGAATGAGGAGTTTGATAACCTTAAGGAAGAATTGATGTGGGAAGGAAGCAGTGTTGTAATGCTAAGTAATCAACTATAGTGCTATCTTCTTTTTTTTTTTGGTTTCTTAGGCAGAAAGTTTTATTGGTTTTATGAAACATAGGTTCTGATGAACAAAGGTTCTTAGAAGCTTCAATGGCTTATGTTTCTGGAAATCCAATCCTCAATGATGAAGAATTTGATAAGCTCAAACTCCAACTAAAGGTTCCCTTCCCTTTATGGTTCACTCAAGATAGATATATTATTTCTCTAAGCTTCAATATTATGAATCTTTCTGGTTATGTAGATCGATGGTAGCGAGATTGTGAGCGAGGGTCCAAGATGCAGTCTTCGTAGTAAAAAGGTAAAAATGACATGAGTTTCATATGTTTGGTGTTATATAAAAAGGTATATGTATATTTACAGTCTTGTTAATTTCCTTTTATTCAGGTGTATAGTGATCTTGCCGTAGACTATTTCAAAATGTTCTTGCTAAATGTTCCAGCAACCGTTGTTGCTCTCGGACTGTGAGTCTATATAACCAATTCTCTTCTTCTTTTTCGAACATTCTAATCATTTAAACGCCTCGAGGTTCTGTGTCTTTGCTAAAATGTTTTCCTTCAACTTGTGTGTACTTCCAGGTTTTTCTTCCTAGATGACATTACAGGTTTTGAGATCACATACATCTTGGAGCTTTCAGAACCATACAGTTTCATATTCACGTGGTTCGCTGCCGTTCCTTTGATTGTATATCTGGCTCTAACAATCACCAAGCTGATCATCAAAGACTTCTTGATCTTGAAGGTAAAGGACCGTGACTCAAGGTTTGCATAAGAAAGAGTCCTTGACAAATGTTCTTGTCTCTTTATGTTTTTGTTTGGCAGGGTCCTTGTCCGAATTGTGGAACAGAGAATACCTCCTTCTTTGGAACAATTCTGTCAATCTCTAGCGGTGGCAAAACCAACACTGTAAAATGCACCAAGTAAGATTGTAGTATTAGACCTTTGTTAGAGACTTTTCAAACATGTAATGCAGTATCTGAATCTTTGATCAAAATCTTGCGTGGTTTTAGCTGTGGAACCGCGATGGAGTATGACTCGGGTTCTCGGTTGATCACATTGCCAGAAGGAGGCCAAGCTTGAACTCTGTAAGGTACAATACACATACATAGTAGTTCTACTTAGTCACTTTAAATTCACATGCAATATATGAGATAGTAAAATTTTGATTTATTCTATTACAACAAGATGAAGATGGGAAAAAAGAAGAATGGGTTTTGTCAGAGGCAAAATAGATAAGATGCTGTATACTTAAAGATATTTTGCATGTTCTTTCACATGTTTTCTGATGTGAAAGTATTGTGTAAGCAATAAGGGAAATATTTTATGAATACTTCTTCACCAGACATTTCACAGGTAATATGGTAGTTGATTCAAACTGTAATAAGCCATAACAAAACTTTAATTTAGTTTGATTTTATTTCCCGTCTGAAACAGAGTTTAACTTTTTGAAATTAATCAATTATAATTTAAGTTTTAAGTTGTTCTTTTTCTTACTTTAAAAACGTACAACATGAGTAAAAGAAATAAGTTGAAAATTTAATCTTATTATATTATTGTTAAATTTCTGATTTTAAGTCCAACTTAAAAAATGATTATAAAAGAAAAATTTGCACATGATGTATGTGATTCACCTTCAAAATGTAAGGTATACATTTACATTTTACTTGTGATAAATATTTGAGATTTTAGTTTACCAAAAAAATTTTTTTGGCGAGTTTTATACTTTATTCTTTCTACTTGCTCTACAATGGACAAGAACAATGACAAGAAGAAAAAGAAAACCATATGACAAACAGTTTAGTTCGATCTTGCAGATCATAATATCTTCTCTAGATAAAAATGTTTTCACTTTTCAGGTTCACCCTTTTTCACCTCTGAGCGTTAAACAATACACAAGATCTATCACAAACATGTTCATGCCTAAATTATTCGAAATAGCCTTAATCATAACCTTCAGTTTTAGTTTTTCGTGTCCTTTACTCCCCCCCCCCCCCCCCCCCCCCCCACTCACTGCAACTCCCAGGGGAAAAAGATGGTTTACATGATTTTACCGGTAAGATAGATTAGCGTGATTAGTGGTGTGAATCTGAGTGTACAAAAGAACAAATGGTTTTTAACATAACAGATTGATTGATAACAAAGAACTAAAGTCAAGAACACACATAATAAAAGGGCAGACAAAAACCATTTCCAAAAAGAGGAAAAGTCATTCGAATATTAGCACGCCAATGTCTCTCTTCTTTCTGCATTGTATGAGATAAATTACTACATATATTTTTTTTCTTTTTGTTAGGAAACAAGAGTAATCATGATCATCATCTTCCCATGCTTCTATCATCATTCACCCAATTTTCTCTTCCACTACTAACACCGATCAATTGCTTTCTGTTGTTATGAAAAATCATTTAGATCTGAAAACCTATACGTTAGAACGGTCATATGCTACTTTAATAGTTATCATATGTTTTTCTCTATAAAGTTAAAAGAGAACTCTGACTAATGAAGCGTAAGTATTTATAATGTTTGTCCACAAAACACACATCCCCACCAAGTCAAACGTTCTTTTCTCTTTACTCTTCTTCACTTCCTCTCTAAACCCTAAGATCTCTTGATCCTCTCATGGATTCATTCTCAATAATCACCATCATTCTCTTCACACTTCTCTTATCAGTCCACCATTTTAACTCTCAATCAGTCCAAGCTACACATCTTTTAGATCTCATGATCAGAGACTACACCATCAGAAACTTTAAACTTAATCTCAACACAGGCACCATACAGAAAATCCACCTCCCTTCTAATTTCTCCGGTATAGATATCGACACGGTCAAGTTAAGGTGCGGAAGTTTGAGAAGATACGGTTCAAGAATCGGCGAGTTTCACATCGGCGCTGGCGTCACGGTGGAGCCATGCCCGGAGAGAGTCATGCTGGTTAGACAAAATCTTGGTTCGAATTGGTCTTCAATCTACTCTACCGGTTATAACTTAACCGGTAACAGTTACCAGCTCGCATCACCGGTTCTTGGTCTATTGGCTTACAACGCTAACCCTGACGGTGTGGCCACGAACCCTTATGAGGTTAACGTTGTTGGTACCGATCAAAACCCTATCTTGATCGATTTCTTGAAGATCAAGGCAAGTGATAACCCTAACCCAACGAAGAACTCATCAGTGTTGTGTGCGTGTTTCACAAGCAACGGTAGCACAACGTTTAGTGATCAAGTTTCACCTTATGTTTGTAAAGGAACAAGACAAGGGCATTACGCTCTAGTGGTGAAGAGAGAAGCTAGAGGAAAAGATGTTGACAGTAGTGGTGGTGGGATGGTGACGCCATCGACGGAGGTGAATGAGGGCAGTGGAGGAGGAAAGTTGAGCCGGTGGAAAGTGGCGGTGGGGAGTGTAATTGGGTCGGGGATTGGAGCGATTCTATTAGGGTTGTTGGTGGTGGCGATGTTGGTGAAGGGGAAGAAGAAAGCAGAGAGGGAAGAAATGGAGAGGAGAGCTTATGAGGAAGAAGCTCTTCAGGTTTCAATGGTGGGTCATGTTAGGGCTCCTACTGCTTCTGGAACTAGAACTCTTCCTGTATTGCCCGATGATAGGTATAAAAACACACATTTGAATCATCATCGATAAAAAAGGAATAATTTGTTTTCTGATTTTCCCTAATTTTTTCTTAATTTTGTGTTAGTTGAGGTTCTTAAATATATATATTTTTACACAATTACTTTGAAAGGAATCCAAAGTGAAATTCAAAAAAGATAATTGTTAATAAAACGCTAGAATTTTTTTTTTTCCTTTTCTCCTTCTGAAAAGTGAAAACTTTTACAGAATGGAACATTTTCTCTTTTAATGGTACTATATATATGTTTTTCCAAGTTGGTATATATATACATATACATGTTACGGTCAATAATATTAGGAAATTTTAAATTTCAGACAGTCCCCCTCCAACTTTCACACTATAAGATTTAATTATTTTCATGTTCTTTTGAATTATATTTTTCATTTGAATTTACTCTATTTTGTATTTCTGATTTCTTGAAAAAGATATTCCCATCCTCCACACATCGACAAGGGACATGTCCTTGAAGGTTAGCTAATAGCGCTATTATTGTTAACGTGAACGCTGTTTTCACCGAACATCGTAATTACATGGACTTTATTTTCTCCCTTTTTAGGAAAATTTGTATGATTCTTTAAAAAAAAAGTTTATACAAAAATTTCTCCTTCATTGCTACAACTGTCACTTAATTTAATGATGTACTATATAGAAAACGAATCACCTAACTGGCTAACTCCGAACGTGAGACGTTAAAACAAAAACATCTACTCACTTTTTTTTTACCATTCTGCAACTTACTAGTAATATTCATTCATTTTAGCAAGATGTTGGTTACTTTTTAAAACCTTTTTTCACTTTTGATTTATTAATTAATATACAGCTTAAATCAATTCCGCACGACAGTAAATAAGGGTAGTTTTTTATCCGATTAATTAATTAGTATGTCTGAGATTTAAATTTTTTTTTTTGATTTTTTTTTTTAAATTTGGTTTTGTTTTTTTCACAAGAAATTTGGCAATGGAAATAAACAATAAAATAAAATTCAGAACTATTTTCTTTTATAAATATTTAGCTTGAGAGTTGGCTTAGATCTCTGAGATTTTGATCTAAAGATCTGAAATCTAAGATTTAACTCTAATGGGTGAAAGTAGGGTTAAAGAAAACAATAAATATTTAGGCAAAGATCTATATGGGCCTAGCTAAAAGCCCATGAAAACTTGAAAAAGTTGTAAAAGGAATGACGCAACCAACCCAAAACAAACACCTGATCAACCTCTCTTAATTCCGCATCAAGTCACATGTCAATTTCCGTTTCCCCTTAGATTTCCCGGGAAAAGGAAAAATAAACAAAAAAAGAAAAAAAGGTAAAAAATAACAAAATCAATAAAAAAAACAGAAGAGAGGTTTATATGTTTCAACACTCGAGTTAAATCTGAAGTAAGAAGAAAAGAAAACACTCAATGGAAGATCCTACCGCAAGCAATGTGACTCCTCCGTCGAATTCTCCTCCTCCTCACCTAAACCCACCACCGTCGATGAACACTCCGATCATCTCACTCGAGTCACGAATCAACCGTCTGATCAATGCTGATCAATCCCCATCACCATCAAAGTCCATATACTCCGATAGATTCATACCGAGCAGATCCGGATCCAATTACGCGCTCTTCGATCTCGTTAGAGACGGGAGAGAAGACGGAGGAGCCGGCTCTTACGCGACTCTGCTGCGGGCGGCGATGTTCGGTCCCGAGACGCCGGAGAAACGGGACATCACCGGGTTCTCTACGTCGCGGAATATTTTTAGGTTTAAGACGGAGACGAATCGGCGTTTTGATTCTTTCTCGCCGTTTGTGACTGATGATGATGGTCCTCCTGGTGTTAGTCAGAGTCCGATCAAGAAGTTGAGGAAAGTGTCGCGACCGCCCTCTAAGGTTGGTGTTATTTTTTTTTTTTTTACCTTTTGTGTCTTATTCTGACGATCGTGCATTGTCGGATTGATGTAGATTGTCGAATTTATTACAACCGATCGAGATCATGTGTTGTGTTTTTTTTTATTGAGTTAGCTGTGCATTGATTGTTTCTTTTGACGGGTTGTTGTGTAATGTCTGTAGATTTATTTGAGTTTCTCGTTGACTTTTTTTGTTAGGTTTAGTTGTCAAGCTTGATTGGATTTGGATATATGTTTGTGGGCAATGTTGGTATGAATATGATGATAACAGAGTTATTTTTTTTTGCCAGGTACTAGATGCACCGGCATTGCAAGATGATTTTTATTTGAATCTTGTGGATTGGTCAGCGCAGAATGTTCTTGCGGTGGGACTAGGGAACTGCGTGTATATGTGGAACGCCTGTAGCAGCAAGGTGATTGTCCTTCTCTTCTCACAGTCAAATTTTCTAAGAAGGCTTGTTTTGGTGTTTGATTACTTACTTGACAATTCAACAGGTAACTAAATTATGTGATCTCGGAGCTGATGATAGTGTTTGCTCTGTGGGTTGGGCCTTCCGTGGAACTCACCTGGCTGTTGGAACTAGCACCGGGAAAGTACAGGTTACAATCTCATTTACCCTTTTTGTTGTTGTCCATTGCTCTACCTCTTAAGGCCTTTTGTGTTTAACTTAGAATCTTAAGTTGCAACATCAAAAAGGAAAGCAACTACACTATCTATCTATATAGTCCAATCACATTGTAACTGTAAAGTGTAAAAGATAGTTCATGCCATATATGAAATCTTGATCATTAGTGGAACAATGTCATTTGTTCATTATCTATCTATATAGTCCAATCACATTATGATGTTTTTATTGGAATTTATTCATTTTAATTGTATCTTCTGATGATAGATATGGGATGCGGCGCGGTGCAAGAGAACAAGAACAATGGAAGGGCATAGTCTAAGAGTTGGAGCACTGGCATGGAGCTCATCTGTTCTTTCATCTGGTAGCAGAGACGAGAGTATTCTTCAGAGAGACATACGTTGTCAAGAAGATCATGTCAGTAGACTGACTGGTCACAAGTCTGAAGTATGCGGACTCAAGTGGTCTTACGATAACAGACAGTTAGCATCTGGTGGTGGAAGCCACAATCCGGTACGTACCAAACTACTACCATATTCCAAATTTTCGGTTACATTATCAAAGTCTTCGTTTGAGCATACAGGCTAATAAAATGGTTTTTATAAATGTTTTTTCTTTGCAGCTTTTTGTATGGAACCAACATTCAACACAACCGGTTTTGAAATGTAGTGAACACACAGCAGCGGTTAAAGCCTTAGCTTGGTCACCTCATGTTCACGGGCTTCTTGCTTCTGGTGGTGGCACTGCTGATAGATGCATACGTTTTTGGAATACAACTACAAATACTCATTTAAGTTCCATTGATACTTGCAGTCAGGTAAATTTCCTTAAGTTGACATGACTTTACAAAACATAACCAACGTAGAGCCGGATCTCGGCACAGCCGAGTGAAACATTGGCCTCGGCCCCCAAAAATTTTAAAAGTTTTTTACATAGGTATAAGCCCCCAAACATTGAATTCGGCCCCAAAAGTTTTTAGAGCTTTTAAGAAATGTTTCAAACCCTTGTATTTTCAGATCCGGCTCAGTAGTAATCATCTTTGCTCTTGCATGTGTCAGGTATGCAATCTAGCTTGGTCAAAGAACGTAAACGAGATAGTTAGCACGCACGGATACTCCCAAAACCAAATCATAGTATGGAAATACCCAACTATGTCCAAAGTAACAAATCTCTCTGATCTTTGTATTTGTATATTACTCTGGATCATCAAGTATATGTAACTTATAGCCATCTCTTTTTTTTTTTTGTTGGGTTCAGATTGCAACTCTAACTGGTCACACACACCGTGTTCTGTACCTAGCGGTCTCACCAGATGGACAGACGATTGTAACAGGAGCAGGAGATGAAACCTTAAGGTTCTGGAATGTCTTCCCATCCCCTAAATTTCAGGTAAAAAATCAATCAACTTAAACGATCTTAAATTGCTATTTTCCAGAGGTATTAATAATTCGATATTTTTCGTTATATGCAGAAGAACATAGATAGTGAAATTGGGTCGACATTCTTTGGCAGAACAACAATACGGTGAAAAGATCTTCCAACATGCATAGAGACAGATCATACATGTCTCTTGCATTTCTTCAACGGCAGTCAGCAGCAGCCTCTGAGTTGGTCATCTCAACCAACGTTTTTCACACGGATGCAAAAGAAAAAAGATCTAACCCCTTTGAGATTATACCATCTGAGTTCACCACAAATTTTTCAAACTGTATATCTTTATTCAAATTTTTCTTTTATACGTCATCATATATATAAAATTTTGTTGTTCAAATTTACTTGCGAACACACCATTTTTATAATGAGGCCATCAATACTAAAATAAACGCAATAATTCGTCGCCCTATTCTCTATGACTGTATAATTTTATGCTACCTTTGCTCAATATGCATGTATATCATGGACTAGAGAAGAATTTTCTTTAATGGAATATAATTTCAAAATCTCAAGAACGGTCCTACGAATATGGTTGTAAATTACAGGTAGACATAGACGAATGGGGTCGGATACACACAGTCATCTTTTCTTTTTGTCGTTTTACAAAATCATCTTTGTTTGGTTTGACAATCAAGAGGAAGATTGTGAGGAAAGATACCAAATAGATCCAAGAAAATGATTTGGAATCATTAGGGGCAAGGAGTGGCCGGTACGCTTTGTATCGTAGACCAGGCACAAGTCTTTTGCCGTCACTACCAATCTCTTTACCTTCACGTTTCTCCTTTGGTTTCACGTGATACATCGTATTACGTCCTACTAGCATGCGACTATTCTTATATTAACACTCCTTTGGTGATGATGATTGTTATGAATATTACACCATTTAATTTACGTTTTCGTGGTTTTAAAAATAGTGTTGGTATCTGTTACGGTCTACAAAAACCAACTTCTTTTGACTTTTGATCTTGTGAAATGAGATACTTCTGTAATGGGTCAAAGACTCGAAGTACAGACACATAATATTAAACATTTATAACTTAATTTAGTAACCATTAAACCTACAAACAATAATTATCTTCATATATACCACAGTATGTACACCAAAACCAAACCAAACAAGACCATATTAGACCTACACTTTTAATCGGTTGAATCACTAGAGTTTCTCTGGATTAGGCATTCCCTCGGCCTGAGTCCCAGGGTAGCCACTAACATCTTCGTTAGTAAGACTATGAGACCACGGAATCGAGCTAACCGTTGGGAAACAACAACTGCACTCATCCTTGCACCGAGTCTGAGGAAGAGTCCGAGTCCTGTGACCATCATGGGAAGTAGCTTCCCAGAGCGGACCCCAACATTCCACTCTGTTGAACTCATCGTCATTAGAATGGAAATAAACCCAAACAAGAGCTTCTTGTAAATCGGGATAGTTGTTTAACAAGTTGCCATCTCCATGAACAATAGCATTCAACACCTGATACATATATCAAAATAAACAATCAACATTTTGTCTTGCAAGAAACCAAGAAAAAAATAAATATTTATAAACTTACAACAGGGAGTTCTTTGGAAAAGATGTAGTATCTAAACTTTGGGAAGAGATCTAAAAGGAAATGGCCACCGCTTATATGACAATGAACATGAAGAGACATGTTCCCTTTCACTTTCTTCCATTCTGCTACCACTTCATCTCTGTATATCCTATTTGCCCATCCTTGCAACTATATATACAAACATACATACTTCAGCCTTTACAAATGCTAAAATCATTACAGTCTAAACCCTTTCAAATCCTTCAGTGAATTTATACATAGATAGGCTAAAACCATAGAGCCTCTACTGTGTGTAAGGAGCAGAGAGAGATGGATTTTTATACCTGAGAACTGTTGATGGAGTGAGAAATAGCTAAAGTGAGTTTAGCTGTAATGTCACTGTGAGTGAGAGTGTAAGTTCTCGGGAGCGTTGGTGGATACTTCTTGTCATCAACACCTAGAAACAATACTTTCAACTTGGATGATTCGAAGATAGCCGGTCCAAACAATCTTGCCATCTGCAACAAGCAAATCCAAAAGACGGCATCTTAGATTCAGAAACCATTTCTTGAATCTATACATAGATAAAAAAGCAAATGATATTTCCCTTAATACAAACAAGAGACGTTGACATAAAGCTACAATTTTAAAAACTTGTGGTTTAAAAAATAAGTCAGAATCAGATAAAGAAAGAAAAAAAATACTTACAGGAACAATGGATTGGTTCTTCCTCTTTGGTCTTGTATTGGAGACAAGAAGTGAGTTGGTACTATTGTTACTCCGTTTGTCTGAAGAAGCAGGTTTCAGCTTTGTTGGTAACAACATATTCGCCGACAAACTACACATCTCTGCTCTCTTGAACCAAATCAAAGCTTCAATTTTTTTTCAGAATTACGACAGAAAGATGAATACAGAGAGACCCTTTAAGCGAGGCTTGGAACCAGATTGATGATCTCACAAGAGTTGTAGCGTCTTTCGTAATCGAAAGCTTGAGACTTTATGGAAACCCCAGATCGAGGATTTCGTTTGCTTGAAGCTACTTAGCTTTGAGATATTTATCTCTCTCTCTTCCTGGAATTTAGGGTTCTGATTATGGTGATGATGCGTATTGGGTTGGTTTTCTTGTTTAAATGGTGTTTGTTGCTTCACGTTTTCACACTTTGCATTTGCCCAAATTTTAGAGATTATCTCTCTGGAATTTTTTCTGAGCATAGGAGTGCCACGTGTCCTCCAGACGTTTGAATTAGCTGCCCATGTGGCGTGACAGTGGGGCTAACAAGTGGCTTTAACTATCTTTTGGATTACTTAGCCATCATCTTAGCTCCTTGCGACGAAAATTAAAGACAAGAGATTCGGCACTCACCGAACCTTGATCACGAATTGGTTTGGAGTTTAGATGTCAAAAATGAAGAAAGGTCACTATCATCAAACCACCCTTACTCCCAAATTAGAAAACATCTCACTATTGAAGCAGAACATGAACAGAGTATATTTAACACTGGTGTTCTTGAAATTGGCTTTTTCACCTCTTTTGGCTGGCCGTGGCTGCGTAAAAAAATGATAAATTGATGCAGCCTTGACAGCTCTCAGTAACATATAAGATTTGATGAAATATGCTTTTTCCGGCGGGAAATGTATACATACTCTAAGGCTTTTAATAATATTAAAATAGCGGGAAATGTAAACCAGAACTAATATACCTTTTCTTGGCAGATGATAATGATATTTCAGCTACACATTCATCACAATACGATTTTAAGACAATTGAAGCCGCAAAAAAAAAGAATTTATTCGAGAAATAATAAGCTCCGTGAAGGTGGATTATGCGAGGTTTACTAGGTAAGGAGATTTCTATTTTCCATTTTCTCTAAGTTACTGTACATTAATATAAATAATCCATTGGTATATATGTAATGTAGGGTAAGCTTTCAAATGGAACTGAAATGATTGTGAAGCCACGGTCAAAAACGTCAGGACAAGGGATAAGAGATTTCAAGAACGAGGCTGTTCTTGTGTCAGAACTTCAACACATGAATCTGGTCAGACTTTTTGGATTATGTGTGGAAAGAGATGAAAAGATTCTGATTTATGAGTTTGTCCCCAACAAAAACTCTAACCCTTTCATATTTGGTAATAGTGGTTCCCTTCAGTATATTTTTTTCATATGCCAGTGATTATCTTTTCAACTTATAAACGGATTGATCAGTCATGGAGATGAGCAGGCACTGAAATTGAGAGTCAGTTAGATAGGACTCAACGATACAAGATTATCGAAGAGATTGTTCGAGGAGTTTTTTATCTGCATCAAGATTCACAGCTCACAATCATACACCGTGATCTCAAATCCAGCAACGTTCTTTTAAATGCTAACATGAATCCCAAAATATCAGATTTGGATTGTCAGCCATCTTAGGAGCAGAGCAAACTCGAGGCTATACCAAAAGTTGATGGAACCTTGTAATTTTCTGCTCACGTTAGCTGAAAACACACTAAGTTCGCTGAACCTGTCTTTATAGCATATTAATTACTAACCCTAGTTGTTGTAAATATTTTTCAGTGCTTACATGTCTCCAAAATATGCGATGCATAATACTCCATGAAATCTGATGTTTACAACTTTGGAGTCTTAGTTCTTGAGATTATAAGCAGAAAGAGAATCATGCCGTCTACCAGATGGATGAAACTAGTACTGCTGGAAACTTGGTCACCAATGTGACCGATAAATACCTCACATTCTTTACACAAATAACAAAGAGTTCTTGATTGTTTCATTCTATTAAGCTTGGAGGTTTTGGAGAAACATATCACCGATGGTGGATCCGGCTATTGGAAGGAATTATCAGAGAAATGAAGTCACTAGATACATCCACATTGCACTACAAACCAGAAGACCATCCGTTGTTATCAACCATCATCTTGATGCTCACTAGTAACACAATCACTCTACCAAAACCTAGCCTACCTAGATTTTTCGGGCTGGTCTGGCACAAACGGGACTTGCAGGCAACAGATGGATTTGAAACAAGTCAATTAACAGGAAGAGTTGTTGGTTGTTCTGTTAGTGACGTGGCCATTACTCATACAGAGCCTCGCTGAAGATGGACATATTCTATGGGTGCAACTGTGCAAGTCTGAACGATATATTTCTAATAGTGTTTTCTTGTGACTGAATATTCATGTAAGTGATGCAACATATCTATGCATTTGCTTGCTGGTCATATCTATGTAAGTTTATCTAAGACTACGAAAGCATTAAATCTTGCCAAATCCCAACAAACTTTGTCAAATCGATCTGATATGATCTGTAACGTTGTCAAGACCAACGAACGAAACATAAAGAGTTTTCTTCACAACTTGACCAGTAAAAAAGCTCTGTTTTTGTTAGGACAGTTCTTGAAATTTATGCACTGTTGTTTACCAAACTAAATTTTACAATTTTGCCCCTATATGTTTTACAACAACAGTCGCAGTCGCTGGTATAATAAGCTCTTCTTCTCACGTCTATTGTGGGATTTTCGTTACCGACGTTTTCTTCCCGTCACCACCGTATTCTGTCACCGTCAGCTTCTCCTTCGCCGGCGTTTCAAAGTATATCTGCTGGATCAGGTAATGGTTAACATATAATATATAAAGCCTTTAACATATATTGCAGATCAGGTGTTCGACTCATGGTCTGAATGAGCTTTTGAAATGTAGAAAGTGTCGATAGTAGACATACCTGTTTTTGGAACTCAATAAAATATTTTTTTTTGTGCTGTGACTACTTTGTTTCATCTCTTAACAAACTAGAAACTCTATGTTTTATTTCTGTCACAATACAATTCGTTCCCTTTTTGAATGTCTTTTTGTTTAATCTTGCTGTGCTTTTGAAACAGGTTAATCTTGCAAAGCCTTGTGATGATCAATACTCTGGTTTCTCCGTGTAATGTTGTATGTACTGTGCCTCCTCCACTTCTGAGTCTTTCTTTTTTTTTTCATTGACTATTCAATCCATGTGACCCAGTTTGTATTTTATTTTAATCATCTCGTTGTCCATGTGCGTATGGACTATTTAAAGTGATGGATTATTATTTGCTCCTTTGTGTATTAGGGGTTTGGATCTCAGAAACTGAACTTTGACCGATCTTGTAAGAAAGTGAAGGCTAGAGGAGTAAGAATGGAACTCACAATCACTCAGCCTGATGATTGGCATCTTCATCTCCGTGACGGCGATCTTCTTCAGGCTGTTGTTCCCCACAGGTTTATTTTACTCCCTGCAATTTTACATGTATATCAGTGGAGTGGTTGTGTGTGTGTCTTTTCACATCTCTGTTCAATATATAAACCTTTTGTTGTTTGTTCTATCTATATTCCTCAGTTTCTTTGATGCTTGTGTTTTGGTCTGATGAGAAATGGGTTGTGTACATATGTGTAGTGCGGGTCATTTTAGGAGAGCCATTGTGATGCCGAATCTGAAGCCGCCTGTGACCTCCACTGCAGCTGCCATTACTTACCGTGAATCTATCATGAAAGCTTTGCCGGTTGGGAGCAGCTTTGATCCACTAATGACACTTTATTTGACTGACAAAACCCATCCTGATGAGATCAAGCTTGCCAGTAAGTACTTGTCCCATTGTTTCTTCATTGTATTCAAATACATCTTTCATTTCAAACTGAGGGTGTTAGTTTATGTATAATGTAATTTCATTTCGTAGGGGAAAGTGGTGTGGTTTATGCGGTGAAGCTGTACCCTGCTGGAGCCACAACCAACTCTCAAGATGGTGTCACAGACCTCTTTGGAAAATGCTTGCCAGTACTAGAAGAGATGGTCAAACAAAACATGCCTCTTCTGGTAAATAAATCACGAGCAGACTAGACATTTTGTCTTTTAGACTTTCTTGTCTAAGGAATGTTTCTTTTTGGTTAGGTTCATGGAGAGGTCACAGATCCGAGTATTGATGTCTTTGACCGCGAGAAAATCTTCATTGAGACAGTTCTGCAGCCTCTAATCCAACGCCTTCCACAGCTGAAAGTAGTGATGGAACACATCACTACCATGGATGCTGTGAACTTCGTTGAATCTTGCAAAGAAGGTTTTGTAACTATCTTAGCTTTCATTCTCATATTTTGGTCTTTTGATAATCTTCGAGGCCCATACCCTCTTTTGCTGGCTTTTCTAGGATTTGTGGGTGCAACAGTCACACCACAACATCTCCTTCTCAACAGGAACGCTCTTTTCCAAGGTGGATTACAGCCGCACAACTACTGCCTTCCCGTTCTCAAAAGAGAGATTCACCGTATGCTCCTCTCAATTCCCTCTCGATCATCACATTTGTTATAGCTACTTTCTGAAACTCACTGTGTTTTTACTTCATATCCACAGGAGAAGCCATTGTTAAAGCTGTAACTAGTGGAAGCAAGAAATTCTTCCTGGGCACAGATAGTGCTCCACATGAACGGAGAAGAAAAGAGTCATCATGTGGGTGTGCTGGTATTTACAGCGCTCCTGTTGCTTTGTCTCTATACGCCAAGGTCTTTGATGAGGTAATTTCAAACGGTTTACTTTTCCTACTTTTCCCGGTTTTGGAGTTTCCTTTAATCTTTTATCTTTTACCTCAGGCGGGTGCGCTTGACAAGTTGGAAGCTTTCACAAGCTTCAACGGACCTGATTTCTATGGCCTCCCGAGAAACTCTTCAAAGATTACACTGAAGAAAGCTCCTTGGAAGGTTCCTGAGGTCTTATCCTTCTCATTTGGAGAGATCATTCCAATGTTTGCTGGAGAAACTCTTCAGTGGCAACCATCTTTCGAGTAATGTGTCGGTTAACAAACATTTCTCCCGAATTGGATTTTACCTGTTGTATCTTTTGAAGTGGATTTTGTTATGGCTGAGTTATACTCTGCATTCTTTTGAGGAATAAAAGCAAGATAGATACTGACAAAGAATGTTTATTTTTTGTGTTAAATTTGTTTATATATTTACTCCATTGAACCTAATTGACACAGTACAAACCTCAATCACAGTGTGCAATGATGCCTACTCTCTCCCACCAAGATGTCTCATTCTTGTAAACGCTAGGGAAAACTATAGTAAATTTGCTTCATTATAACTATGATTTTTATGATTTATACTTCAGATTGTTGTTTTTTATACTGTAAGCAGTAATAATTAAAGATATATATAAACAAAATACTTAAAACAGTATGAATTAGAATTATATATAAACAAAATACTTAAACATGTACTAAACTTCTAATACACGCAAGTGATAGAACAGTAGTTTTATAGAAACTTTTGAGGCTGAACTTATTGAATAAGAACAAACTACTACTACATTATGTTCAAGAACTTATTGGCACCTCAACTTTTTGGTCGAAGATAAATAAAACATAAATAGCATTCTTTTTGAAGTTGTGAGGCTTAACTTCTTCTTTAAGATGATATTTTCTTGGATTGTCTAGGCTCAGGAGGTCCAATGAACAAACCAGTCTCCACTTCCATATTGTCATTGGTATCCGTGTTCACTTCTGCTGATGATAAGGTTGATGATGGTGATGCTACAACTATTGCTCCCATTCCACGCCACTTATTTACACAATTCACCAAAACTCTTAAAATCAGTAAAAATACTATATTTCATGGTTATAGTAACATTTACTACAACGAAAAAAATGTGTACCTTCTCCTTCAGTTCTTTATTTTCCTTAGTGAGATTCCTCTCCTGAGATTTTGACAAGGAACATAAAAAGGTTTCTTTTTCTTAACGTATTGAAAATATGATTATTTGTGTATATATATATATGTACACACATTTAGAAAAGAGGGGAAAAGAAAGTAAAAGGTGAATTTTGCTTTACCTCTTCTTTCAGCTTCTCAATTTCTTCACGGAGTAATTGGTACTGAAAATAATTGATTTACAACTAGATGTAAGCAAAAGTTTACATGATAACATAATTTAAGATTCGATCAACAAAAGAAAAAAAAAATAACATAAAAAAAAAATGGTAAACCATTTCCCGGAGAGAGAATGTGAAAGCTCCGGTGGCCACGCGTTGTGAAAATCTGGTGTGGTGCGGATTCGAACTCGGGTCCCTTTGGAATCCACGGAACGCCTTGACCACCCGACCACAGACGCGTGGTTAAAAAAAAAAAAATAACATAATTTAAGAATAGATGACCTTCGCGTGTATATTCTAATGAATCTTAAGTTAAGCCATATATCGACACTATATGTAGTGGCGTTACTCTTTATAATATCATAAGTGAAGCCATGCAAATCATGCACTTAAACAGCAACGATATACTTATGCATGGAATGCCACAGGCCGCAATTTAAGGGGGTTAAGTTTAGAATAGATAGCATGTTTACATGATTAACAGAACGGCACGTATTGTTCTCTATAATATTTTGGCATAGTACTGAAAAATAATGAAACATATTGAATTTTTATTTCATTTATCAAGGGAAATGACAAGTGGTGTACGTATTATGGAAGAACATATATTTTAAATTTTGATATTAAATGAATATCTTTTTTGGGGCAACTTAAATGAATATCTAGTGTGCAACTGTGATGTGTTTATGTAAAAAAAGAGTACCTTCTTGGCTCGTATCCTGCTCAAGCCTCGTTCCAACTGATTCTCTAACTGTTGCAGCTCCTCAATAGAACATGCATCAATACCTTTCCCAAGCATTTTCCTGCAATTAATAAACAGTCTCAGTTTCTACTTCATATCTACATAATTTTCTCAGACGATTTATAAATTACAAACCTTTTAGATATCTCTAGCTGCTCAATCTTTTTTGTTAGACCATATGTCTCGTCTCTTGTTTGCTGCAAAATAAGTTGCATAGTCTAGTCGGTGAAACTAAGTGAGACGTATAAACACACAAATGTTTTTTTATGAAAAGCTTATTCATCCACAATATGCGTAAACCCTTAAATATGAATGATGATTTGTTTAAGACTTTAAGTCATAACTAAAATCAAAGATTGAGAAAGAGGTTTGATTACCTGAGTGTCATTTCTCGCGTTGTTAATCCCAGTTTCTTTGACCCGTTTCTGATATCGTTCTATTGTTTTTGCTATGCTAAAAAATAGTCAAATGCAAATCAGAGAAACGCAAATGAGAAGTGAAAATGTAAGCCTTTTTACATTAATTGCCAACAATCAAAATAACTATGCTATACATTATTCTATTAAATATTTAAAACTAAAAAAGTGATCATAGAAGAAGAAAATATTAGTTCGAATTTATATGTAATTGGTCACTTTTGCTATTGTAACTAAACCACATTACGTTGTTGATTATAGAGAAGAGGTAATAATGTTGATGGTAATGGATGTGATCAAATTAAGCGGCAACGATGTGACTTATTACTATAAAATAATGTAATTTCTAGTTATTTTTATTTTGTTGAAATATCTTCAAAAGATTAATTCAGTTTGTATCCTCACAAATTTTATATGAATACTAAACGAGCTAATTAATAATATCTAGCTATGACAACGATTTCTATATGATTTACACCCCCACAATGTGATCTTTATATAAAAGAACTTCATTAGATTAGTAAGATGTCCACAATCCACATAGATATAGAACATGACAAGGGGGTAAATCAATAGATTCATGTGAACTAATTGACAAAACTATAAATCATTATATAAAGAAACAACTAGTGATTTTCGAACAGTTGAATAAATGAGAAATAATTTAAGATGTTATTGTTATTCGTAAAATATTTTCTTAATTTCTTTGAAATTATTTCACCAGGCTAATTTATCTACATAGATGTGAAAAGAAAAAGAAAGATAATCATGTAAAAAATGCTTAATTGCATTGTTCCCAAGATATTATAATGTGATCTCACCTTTCAAGGATTATATCGTTTATATACTGCTTGTTTCCGTTCCTAAATGATGGTAATATACACTTTTCGTATATTAAAATACAATAGATATTTATAAAATTTATTATCTATATTTACTAAGAAATTTCTAATAAGGATCCAATATTAGTATTTAATTAATTTAAATATTTTCAATTAACAATTTTAAAATATTTGCAACTTATTAATATCAATTAATGATCTATCTTTGTAAAAGAAAAAAATCTAAAAATAGTATATGACTATTATACTTGACCATTTTTGTTTCCACAACACAAAGTTTTGAAACTAAATATTCTTATCTGGTTAAATACTTACAGCAGAATACTTGTTTCTTTACTTGAAAATGAATAAGATGGTAAAAACCATATATAACATCGAGTCAATTGACTTGAAACCCAAAAAAATGATCAAATTAACAAACTGCTCATTATGGGACAAGTTTAGTGGCTATCAACCAATGTGCCATAGTGTGGGATTTAGGGTATTAAGTTAATTTGGGGATGAGTTGTGTGTAGAGCATGCAATTTATGTTATTCTATTTAAGATTTATGATCCAACATCATACACTAATACACTTACATACAGAGACAGGTAAGCTGTATATGTATGCACATGGACATGCTCAGATTTATACTGAAATTAATAGTTACCCTTAATAAACATTAAACACAGCATTAATTAACAACTATGATTATGTGGTTAAGAATGCCTAGTTAATTGTGATTAACCTCTCTTGGTTTTGCTCAAAAGACACTTAAATACACGTAGATTGTTGAAATGCCTAATCGTTTAGCTGTACCTCCATGTTTAATCAAATAAATAAGAGAAAACAAAGAAAGGATGAATATAATTCTGATCTACACATGGGCTGACTCCTTCACTGCCATTGCTTAAGTAAACGTGTGTGGGAGAAAAGTGAAACAAAATGCATCATTGTTGCCACATTATTACATATTTATACATACATAATACATTCATATTGAGAAAGACTTGGGTTCACCCTTATGGTGAATTTTTAAATTAACCTCTACTGTTACCACCAATCAAAATGCCATGTAGGATTAGTAAAAAAAGAAAACAAAATTAAATTAAAAAAAGAAAAGAGGTGAAAGACTACGACTAATTTTTTTTAACACCATTTATGGCTTCTTCTTCATCAACTACACATAATATTGAAAGTTTTTTTTGTCAAATTAGTGTTTACAATCATCTGTCCTCATATCATAAATCTAAACTCAAAACACTAAACCCTAAATCCAAAAACACTAAACCCTAAACTCTTGGGTAAATCATGAACCCTTGGGTAAATCTTAAACCCTTGGGTAAAGAGATATTCTGAGAGTTTAGGATTTAATGTTTAGTGTTTATGATTTACCTAATGATTTAAGGTTTAATGTTTTGGATTTAGTAGTTTGATAAACAAAGCTTTCAATGTTCTTTGTGGGTGATGAAGAAGAAGCCATGGATGCTTTTTTAATCGACGTTTTTTCACCTCTTTTTTTTTTTTCTTTTTTTTTATCAATCCTACATGACACTTTGATTGGTATTAACAATTGAGGTGAATTTGAGAGTTCACCATAGGGGTGAATCCAAGTTTTATTCATTCATATTTATCAGAGTAGAAACGTGTTATATCATGTGCTCACCATGACATGTCCGCTCACACATAAATGATAAAACCATATTCATTCACAGACACACACTTGTATGTATACACATGTAGAGACACACATAGTACACATGTCTACATAAGGAAACTAAATTAAAGTTACTTCCAGGCATGGCTATTTTGCCTAATTCATGAGCATTCTGATAACGCAGATAGGCCTTAATCGAGTAATTAAAGGACACTGCTAAAAAGCCAAAAGTCACTATCTAGATAGTTAGCATTTGACTTTTCGTTGTTATAAATGGATAAAAATCAAGTATCAGATCATCAAAAAGATCTCATTAGAGAGAGAGAAAGTCGGAATGATCAACTCATCTACAGCAGATGCCATGTACAGAAATACATAGGTTGCAGTGCCATGTAATACGATTACTACAAGGGATCTACCCTATAACAGTACTCCGATCTACTATTATATAAACAAAAATCACCATTGAATCACTCTCTATCACGACTTTGATAATCACATAACCAAATATAATTCATTGAGTCTACCGTGAAAACTGGACCAGATTAGCCCCTAATCGAATCTAATCAGGAGAAATCATTTTTTTAGCACATTAGATCGACAAACAAAGAGAGAATAAGAGAGAGATGTGTGTACCTAGAGCTAGAGAACTCATAGAGTTTGGATCTTGGAGAGAAGATGATCAAACCAACTTCAGCATCACAAAGGACAGATAATTCAAAAGCTTTCTTTAAAAGTCCATTTCTTCTCTTGGAGAAGGTCACTTGCCTGCTCGTTGCGTTCTCTATCCTCTTGATCTCAGTCTTTCCCCTCACCATTCTTTACTTTCTTATCAACGCCTAAATTCCAAATCTTCTGATTTAATTAAATAAAAAAAGAAAAATATTTATTTAGCTAAATAAAACGAATAGTATCAAGAAGTTAAAACATGATTAGATTGATTAGACATAGACTAATATAATTTATCAAGAACATCATCATCAATAATAAGCAGAATTGGAAAAGAAGAAACTCTTTGATTTGACTTTTACAAGAAATAAAGGAAACTTTGATTTGCTATACATAGAAAACTGGATCAACGAAAAACTGATCAAGACGGATTTGAAGATTTACCCTCCTTGTATGTGTATGATCTTAGATTGATGTGTGGTTCTCTATTTGTGTATTTATCTATCTGTATATGCTTCTGGAGATAGATAGAAAGAAAGAGAAAAAGAGATATTGGAAAGATGGTGTGATACAGATTGCTGGGAACTTCTTAAGAAACCCTAGATTTATGATGAGAGAGAACCACAAATGACATTTTCTTTATGTTTCATATTTGTTGATAATGCCTTATTATTTTTTTTTAATTTTGCTTTTTATTAATTTTGCAATTTTTATCTTATGCCTACCAGTGGTCTATAAACCTAGTCCACCTGGCTCACTAGTAGCATTACGTTATTTCTTTCTTCTTTTGGTAAAAAAAACTTTAAAATCCAAAATGCAGACCAAATATGTCAATGATAAAATAAGTGTAATAAATTCTGGGAGTGGAAAGAATAAGTTCCAATGGGATTGACAAGGTTCATTTGATGTTTAAACTTCTTCTTTGTTTTTTTTCTTTATTTTCTATTCAGTGGTTGATTAAACTATGATTATACAACTCGTACGACGCAGATAAATAAATATATTTGGCGACAGATTTATTTATGGGAAAAATGATAAAGTAAATGATACTGTTGGTGTAGCTGCAGATTCACTATCTCTTGAACTTCAAATAATTGGTAATTTCAGAAACGGTGTCCGTCAAAGTGGGTTTCATCAGTCCATCTGTGGACAACCAGCATCTCTGTCGGTTGCCAGCTCTTCTCGGACAAGATGTGCTCAATAACTTGTTCACACAGGCACCTGACCTTCTGCTCTCCGCAGAAATTGAAAAACAAATAGATAGAAAGAATCTGATAGCTAAACCTAAACGGGTAACCGTTGAAGACAAAAAGTTATTGAAACAATTATAATTTTAATTCGTCAAAAATTTCTTTTTCTTCAAAAATGAAATTTATATATAGCATTACTGTCGTTTTATTGTACGTGCGCTTTGGTTTACCACAGAGATGAATATTTCGCAGGTGAAAATGAAACCTTTCGTGACTCTAATCGTTGTGATAAACAATAACGTGTCCGTACAAACCATGTTATTACAACAACGACCATACTCACACGTCAGTGAAGAAGCCCAACAGATAACACCACGTACACATATTCCCACGTGGCAGTTCCACCTCTTTGTTTGGTGCGCTCTTTGACTCATTTTGTTCTTGCTTTTCTACTTTATTCGATCGTTTTTAATTGTTTTAGTTATTGAAATTAATCTGTATAACGCACCAAGTGGCTATCCACTATTTGACGCCTTTACATTTGAAATAATATTTTTTTGTAGTTATTTATCCTTCTTTATCTCGGTACAGGTGTCGGCACGCTAGGAGGACCACATCCCTTTCACGATGAGCTAAGTAATGTGTGTTTTTTCTCGCCTCTTTTACTAGCCAGTAAAGCTTGTGGAAATGCCTTTCCTTAAAAACAAGAAAACAATCGAGTTTAGTAAGATAGGATTGTGATTCAAGTGAAGACAATAAATTGATGAGACGTTGGACCGATCTCTTTAATTATACTTTACAAAAATTAGAAACTATATGATACTCAACTTTACCAAGATCAACTTTTCTTTTATGAATGTATTGCCAACTTTCTTCTCCATATATACAACATAAGTATTATGGTGAGTTTAAGTATTCTGATTTTTAGTCTCTTAGAATACATATGAAGACACTGATGTAAATCTTTAATATGGTCATACAGACAGCCAAGTTAGTGATAACTGATTAATGATGGTACCAACTAAATATTAGTGGATGCAGAAGTTAATGAGTATATCAATGGCATTGTACATAATTATTCTACTAAAACCGACTGCATTTTTCAATAGGTTTTCCATATAACCTGTACTAGTTATTAGTCAATATAGTATATATATATATATATATATATATATATATATATATATATATATATATATATATATATATATATATATATATATATATATATATATATATATATCACTTGCAAAAGTGAAAATGATGACACAAATCTATACTATTATTTGAGAAGTGATTTGGTTTATTTGTCAACTTCTCCATAATTTTAGGCAATTTTGTTTAGTTGTCAATTTCTCCTTGATTTTAGTTTTTTTTGCTTATTTTTTTTAATATTTTAATAATTTTAGTTAACAATTTTTCTTATTAATTTTATTATAATTATAATCGTTTTTAGTTACTAACTTTACTTATGTTATATTTAAAATTAATCTGTTATATATATATATATATATATAAATAATTTTAGTTGGTTATTCTAAATTATTAATTAATATAAACCTGCGATAAAAATCATGTTTGACCAAAAGCATAGATTTATTGAATAATTAGGTGTTTCAACTCCACACACTGACTTAAACATGTAATAGTTATTTTATATAGACAAAATTTAAAAGTTTTACATAAATTCATTAATAGAAATATAAATCTTGAAATAATCAATATTTTCATTTAAAAATGATAAAAAAATTTTAAGATGTTTCATAAGTTTTAATAAACAATTTTAGTTAGATTTATTTAAACTTTGATATCTTTAATGAATAATTATATAATTCATTATTTAACTCATTACATAATAATATTATAAAAACATTTTCAAGAAACTAATTAGATTTATTTAAACTTTGATATCTTTTAAAACATATTTATGAAACTAATAAAAAATATATTTTTTATAGTTATAATATGTCATACGAAAATATCTTTAAACTATTAAATTATTTTTGTATTAAATAGTAAAAAGAGGTATAGAAGCAAAAATAATAATTTTGATTTATATTTGTTTTTTAATGATTAGTGTGGTATTTTTGTTTATATTATTACTACTCAGTTGCAAGAAAAAACAAATATTTGTTATTTAATATGAAAATTTTGATATTTATTTGTTTTTATTTTTCGAAATATATTTATTGAGAATGGATTTCTCTTTTTAAAAATATTTTCAAACTATTAATTTTTTATTTACAACAAGTTCCTTATATTTATAAAAAAATAAATTTATGTACTTTTAATTGTTTTCAATAGTTTCACAGAATTTTAATTTTTTTAAAAATTAAATTTTCTTAAAATAATATTATGTAAAAAATGTGATTCTATTTTTTATGAAAACTTTATTTTCCAAAATTATTTGTCGTAATTGTCATTATTAAAATTTGAAAGTTAAAAGATCATTGCAAGAAAAACAAATTATGATTTTCTAATAAATAAATTCTATTTATAGAGAAAATAGCAATCTATATTTTAAAGTAAAAAATATAGTTTGACTATATAGTTTATTATTCTCTATTACAGAATTTAGAAATATAATTTACAAAAGATAGGAAATGTTTTTTTAATCTTATATGTTACATATTAATGTTTTTTTATTTGTCAACATGGTTAGTCTATTTGAGTGTTTAATCATATACTATGAGAGATATTTCACAGAACATATATCAATAATTTATTTAATTTTATTAATATAATACGTAATTTTGAGTTTGGTTTAACATTCTTGTGATTTTGATTTATATTGAGATTTTGTAGGTTTTGATAATTCTAAGAATTTTGTTTAATAACATCACTTTATATTAACAATTTATATATTTGTTTAACGTCCAAGTAGATTATTGTTAATAAATTAATATAATAAAATTGGTTAAAGATAACAATATATTTTTAAATAAAAAATTGATGCTGTTATAAAAAAATAATGTTTTAATTCAGTAAAATTTAAAAATTAAAAAATTGAAAGATTCATAATATTGTATAAATTTTACTTTTTATTTAATTTTTTAATTTAAACAAATAGTATATTTAATAATAAATATTTGTAAAAGAATAACGCCCGCATGTGCGGGCAAATCACCTAGTACTCATTTATTTATCTATCTGATGTTAATACGTATATAAACCTTTTGCATTAGTTATAAATTATGTTAAATATTATATCAGTTGATATTATATTTTTTATTTATTTGTAATTAAATGATAAAAAAATGATATTTTTATTAATCACTGAAGATAATATAATTTAATTGATGTAAAATCAGCCAATATATAATAGCATCACTTTCTTAATTAATATTAAATTATATGTTTGTATTATTTATGAATATATAATTCAAAAATAAATATCATTTAATTTTGTGATAATTTTATTCTAGCAAACTAAAGATTCATCATGCAAGTAGAGTGGTTCCCAAAGGTAGTGGTGACCTTAATTAATCTGATTAGAGCGTAGCTCAAACCGCTAACATGGGTTCATCGCATTCGTAGTTCAATGTACTTTTCTCCGACTCCTCTATACAATCTGTAAGTGACAATCGCGATCCAAATAGACGAGTGGAGTGAGATCACTCATAAAATATACTTCTTTCATATAAATGATTTTAATTTCTTTTTTCAGAACAGAATGTATAGTGTGGAGCTAAATCAAGCTTTTGTATATTCGTTATATTGTAACTTGAAGAAGATATGTGGTTGATAATCGATCCTTAATTGGTCACAAAGAAGAAGAAACAAGTAGATTTAAGTAAAATTTCTTTGTTAGCAGTTTAGCAAAACCATAGTATTAATTTCGGTTTGGTTAGTTCCGGTTTGGTTTAATAGCTAAACCAATTTCGAAATCAATTACCTCTCGTCGTGCTCATAGCTTTATATAAACCGCAGCTTGCTTCACTCTCTCTCTCTCTCCCTCCAAGCTTCCTCTAGAATCAACCAACTGAAATCGCCTTTGACGTAAGAGACGATTCATCAACCAACAAGAAGCACCAGTGACCTTGGCGATCCGCCGTCAATGTCGACATCGCATCCTCTTTCTCCGTCTCCGGATTTTCCCGCCAAAACGACGCGGACGAATCGGAAGGAAGATCGGAAGAACGTTGTGAGTTACAAGACGAAGGAGATCAAGTATCGTAATCAAAAGAAGCTAATCATTCTCCAGAACGAGAACGGACCGTGTCCTCTGATCGCCATCTGTACGCCACTCTCTCTTCTTCTTCTTCTTCTTCTTCTCCCCTGCTTCGCTAGGGTTTTCGAACGATCGATTAGGAAACGAAAACTGGAATTAGAAATCGCTGTTGCGATAGAAGAATAAGAATAGTGATTAGAGATCGTTTTCTTGTTTAGATTTAGATGGAATCGTTTGTTTGTATGCTGCACAGGTAACGTTCTGCTGTTGAGGAACGGCATGGATCTGTATCCTGATCGTTTTCAAGTAACTCAAGAGAGATTGCTAAACCTTGTGGCCGAAATACTCTTTGATGTAACTGACTTCTTCTTCTCCTCAGGTGTTAATTCATTATCTGACAAGATGATGATGATGATTGATTTGATTTTGACAATGGCAGATCGATGATGAAGAAGAGGATTTCGAGAAGAAGCTAGACGCCATTAACCTCCTCCCACGCCTTGCTCATGGCATTAACGTCGATATCAAATTCAGGAGGTTAAAATCTAATCCTCTTGTTAAAATTCAGCATAGTTAATATTCCTTATGATTAACAGTTTACTTGATTGCAGTATTGATGACTTTGAGCGTACACCTGAGTTAGCCATATTTGAACTACTGAAGATTCCTTTGTACCACGGATGGATTTTTGATCCTCAGGTTAACATCATTTTTGATTCTTTCAGTTGCAAACATTTGTAGATTTCAAAACAAACGTTTTGAATGATTCTGCTATACTTACCTACAGGACTATGAAACCGCTACTGCGATTGGATGCAAATCTTATAATGATTTGATGACTAGCCTTGTTACCTTGGCTGAGACACAGTCTGTAACGGCTCCAATCGTTCAGGGCTGTGGTGTTGATTTTACTGCAGCTCTAGGGACTCCTTCACCATGTCTCTCGAAGACAAGATCTTTTGCTGACTGCACACCTACATCTGCAGAGCATGGTGGATTGGCAAGGGGGGATATCGAAGAAGAGATAGCGTTGCTGCAAGCCTTGCGATTGTCTGAAAGGGAAAATCTTGGTTTGGAAGTGGATACTACTCGCAGAGACTCGAGCAGTGGGGGAAAGTCCACGTCTGGATACTCTGATTTTTATTTGATGTCTGAGGATGACTCACTGGCAGATTCTATGGACACTACATCTGGCTCTACTAGCACCCCTGGAAGTGGTAATATCTGTCCCAAGTCCAGATGCGAAGATCAGTTTTCTTCTAAGGGATCAGGAGATGAGTCAGATTGTGTTGTTGGGAATAAGGTTGATGTGGGGGGAAAGATATGTTCGCCAGTATCAAGTAAAATGACCAGTGAAGCTCTTGACCATGATCATGTGCCCATGTATGAAGATGCTAAAGGTGTAGCCGTAGGTTCACCAGTTTGTGAAGGCGAGTCAACTCCTGGAAAAATCTCTCCGGAAGGGAAGGATACAAACAGACTCACACCAGAAGAGGGTACGTATTCACACACACGCATATGCATTATATTCTGTTGTTATACGTTTGAATTTTTTACCATGGTTGGATCTACAGGTGAAGTGATCAAGAACTTCTTGAATAATAACGCCAGCCAGTTGACGTTTCTCGGGTGAGTGCTGGTATTGGTTGCTATGTAATTGGCTACTACACTGGTTTCATATTTGATAAATCATTGATTTATCATTTTCGTCCAGGCTCTTTTTCTTGCAAGAAGGCCTTAAAGAAGGTGAACTATGTGTCTTCTTCCGCAACAATCACTTTTACACCATGCTGAAGGTTAGTACTTATATGTAAAGCTGTAGCCTTTTTATTTCCCCTGTTCCTAGAGACGATTTCAACAGTTGATAGACATAACAGTCGAGAAGGTTAAATCCAATTTTATCTTCTTTTGTGTGCTCTCGTTTTGCAGAATGACAGAGCACTCTATAACCTGGTCACTGATCAAGGCTATCTGACTGAGCGAGACTTGGTTTGGGAAAATTTAGACCAGGTATTTGCAAATTCTTGTGTATTGGATATCCTTTGTAAAGAGAAGATAATTGTGCTGTGTTCAAAGTCTTACTGATTGCATATTACCATATTGTACTGTTTCAAAATTTGCAGGTTAATGGTGACTCTGTTTTCATGACTGGTGACTTTAAGGTCTTCGAGTTTGACAGTGGCAACTGGGATCAACTGGATGCAGTTAGTAATACTGCGGTGTGCTCACTTTCTCTCCTGCTTCTGAACCTTTTTTTATGACGTTGAAATTTCCTGGCATCTACTTATAATTGAATATATTTTCGTCTTTCTTCTATATTACAGGATTATATCTACAACATGAACAGTTTATCAAAAGAAGGCATGGAGATTGAGTAAGCTTTCCAACTTTCTGATCACACCATCTTTGTTTCTAAACCTATAAAATATTTTAAAATTTTGGTTTCTATGGTAATATGCAGTCCCGATCTTAAAATGGCAATGGAGTTGCAGGAACAGGAGTTTGGTGAACACAGTGATCCCGAGGTACTTTAAGTGATTTTAGTCCCTAATAAAGGCCTAAAATCATCAAAATTACATATATCCTAAAAGCGAAAGCCTCATTATCGTGCATAACTCTGTTACTTGTTAGTACATATACGTTTCCATGTCATTCCTTAAAACATAAAAAAAAGACAGAAAGAAACTTACGCCATTTTATCCTGCTTCTGCTTGTCCTTTATTATGTTTGCCATGAACATGACCAAGGATCTTAAAGCCTACCAAAACTAAGTAACCAATAAACTTCTTAAAACCACAGAAAAAGTTACCATAAGATCTAACCAAGTTACCTCAATAGTATCTAAATCACAGGATACCGGATAAATTTACGATATAGCAATTAGCAAATAACAAACGACCCGAATTTCTTTTCCCTAGAATTGTGATTATTACCCAAACCAGTGTCCCATATGGCCAAACCACATCGCACCTTAGCATGCGCATGTGATGCGACAGAAATATACCTTAAAAAGCTTGGAAAGGAACAAGTGTTTTTACGGGATGTACTCTAGTAACCCCCACCCCAAAATATGTACTCTTCTTGAGTAAATGTACGGGATGGCAAATACCATAAAAGTCTTAAGTTCAAAAGCCAACATGAAACTAACAATTAATGGAAAATGATAAGTTTTTTTTAACAATTTAAACGGTACTGAAGGGACACTGATTAAGGGATGAATATTAGTCATGAGATGTGTAAGAGTGTGTGATTATTATCTCTTCAGGTATCAGTTAAGAGGCAATCACGTTTCTTCTTCAATACAAGAAGTGAAAGCAGTCCAAAGAAAGGCAAATGTACATATCATGTATATAAGCCGCCCTTTCTGTGTAAAGTTTAGCTTAGCTTCTTTGTTTTATTGATTGTTGGGTTTACAGATAAATTACAGATTTCAGCTAAGAAGCAGTGAGCTTTTTGATACTTGCTTGGCTGCAGTGAATATTATCTGTAAATTTATCAATTTAGTCAAATATTTTATTTGTAAATTTTATTCGATTGAAAAATGGAATCAAGTATGTCGATTTTGAGAACACTTCTTTTTGCAATTGATTCACAAGTAAGGTGGATTCAGTTCCATAAACATTTTGCAAAGCTTTAATTCAGCAGAGAATCTGGCTCATCCAACGGTCAATAACTGGGTTTCATCTGTTAGGGAGCATCCGACGGTGGAAGCTAAAATGATATCAAATCAATACTATTAATTTTGCAGCATGACCTATTGATATTAGTTGTGTTTAACATATTTTACAACTGCATCTAAATAATTACTAAATATATGAGGTAACCCACCTTTATAACCACTTTCGATAACCACCTGAAATCACGAATACATTATTGTTTATTAACCTTTTAAATATGTACATACGTTTGGTAATAGGTTCTAATACGGTGATACGGTGATCGGAAATTCGCCAAGAGAAGGTGACCGGAAGCTTAATATCCGGTGTGACGTATTTCTTCTGGTTGGCCGCCGAATTGGAAAACGCGATGAGTAAATAACTCAAAACCGAGTCAGTCCATTCTCAAAAATTTAGTTTACCGTCGGTGGATTATCAAATTATAGCGTCTACAATTCATTTCAAAAAGAATAAGAAAAGGCTGGGTTGAAGAATTTTGTGGTGGGTCTGCAAAAATCTGTAATCCTTAAAATTGATTGAGGAAGACAAAGATATATTTACCACTTTGCCATTTCTTAAAAAAAAAAAGTTAAAAACAAACAGAGGTTACCATCGAACTAAGGAAAATAGACATAATTAAAAACAAAAAACTCTCTATGGACTGTCCCACATTGATTGATTTGTAGTCCATCATGTAATCATGTTTAAACATATATTATCCCTTATCTAAATGAGTCATCATATTCACCGCAGCATTATAACAAAATTACACACACACACACACACACATATATATATATATATATTGAAAACATTTAATATAATATGAAAAAATGAAAAAAGGTTTGAAATCGTGTTTTATATTCTTATCATTGTAATTAATTTGTAACAATTATAATATCAAAATAAATCTATCCTAATTACCCTACATTTGCTAAGAATACACCTTATTTCAAAGGCATTTAAATTTAAAACAAACAAAAACTTAATATTCTTATATTTTTACTTTATATTTAAATCCCAAGATATATCATTGTTACAAAATATTAAAAACAAAAAAGAATATACAATAGATATGTTATTTAAATCCACTAAATTTATTAAATTTATTCTTCGAAAATTATTAAAAAAATTACCATATATCATACATCATACTATACTCTTCCAAATATTTTTCAAAATACATTTAATAGAAATACTTTAGCAAACCATCTGTTAAAAATTATATATTTTACGTAATTTTTTTTTGTAAAAAAAATATTTATAGCAAAATTTCCTATTTAAAATAAGTTTAAGAACTATTGAAAAAAATGACAAAAATACTATTAAATTAGTCAAAACTCTGTCAAGTAAATCATAAATCTTACATGCAAGGGCCCAAAGTCGCACACTTTAAAAAAAATTTCAAATATCATATCTCACAAGAACATCATAACCTACATTTCAACCCAAAAAAATAGGATTTATTCACCTAAAAATTAATTTATTTAAAAAATAAATATTTGTAAAACTCATTTAGTTTAATAGGTTTTAAATAAGTGTAGTCCAACTATTTTAATATAATTACTAGAGATTAATCCGCCCTCAAAAGAGCGGATATATTATTTGTTTTATTTATGGAAAATATCAAATTTATTTGATATAAATTTGTATTTTTATCTGTGGTGTTATTTATTCAAATTGAAAAAATATATATTGGTTGACAAATAATTACATTTCTTAGCAGTAATTACAAATAATATTAAATTTACTTTATAAATAATTTATTAAAAATACAACTGTATATCAAATAAATTTGATAGTTTTAGAAAAAAAATAAATAATATACCCGCCCTCAAAAGTCTCTAGTTTGATCTTTAAAACTGAGGATCGAGGAGGTTTGTTATATAAAACCGTTATATAAAACCATGTGATCATTGATAAATATTTTTACAATTCGACATATCTGCAGTCTCCTTTTTCTCATGTGTTAACATCTCTGATTTACTTGGTTCATAACCCGTAAGTATCCCTCGAAAATTAAGTCTATCAAGATGAGGAAGAAGAAGGAAGTACAGCTTTAATTCCTTTCTTCCTTGTGATACCAGTTGGTACCCCATAACAGACCGGCGCAGCCCCAACCAAGTATGGCAGCGTACACACTTCTCTAGCCGCAGCTATGAACGAACCGATTTTGCGTCCATGCTTGTGGTTGCACTCATTATCCACATTCGATTGAGCTGGCTTGTTCCGTGAAGACGGCTTCCTTGTCCTCTTGGTGGCGTTGCCTTTTAGATTCATGGCTGCAAGTTCGTTAGCTAATGACTCACACTGGCTGCAACCATCCTCTGAAGAAGAAGAAGAAGGAGAATCTGATCTCTCTCTCAAACAAGCTTCCAACAACGCTTTGGCAAACCGGTCAATGTCTCGGTCTGTTACGTCCCACAGATTAGCAACGATGGCAGGAGATCCAGCTAAGAGATATGAGAGTGGTATGCCTTGTGGGATGTAGCAGCCTTTTAGCCATAGTGAACCACTACTGCATCCCATTAAGAAAGTTGCACAACAGTTTTCTAGCTTCTCTATTTCTCGACTAGACAGATATTGTGCTCCTGCGAGTATCATATACAGTAGATGATCTGTTAGAAGACCAATTTCAAGGATTGCACCAAAGAGACAGGTTTAACAATTAAACATGCAGGAGTGAGTGATCGAGGAATAATACCACTTCCATGACCGAAATAAAGAAATAGATCATGGCTTTTTAATGCTTTTGTCAGCTCTTCAGCACTTGGTTCTGATCCAGTTTTCCCCTGAAAGTATTTGCAATGATGGAAGTTAGAAAATTTTAGCATAACGAAAAAGGTTTGCTACAAGTAATGCTGGCTCTAAATTATATGTTGCCTCAAAGTTACGGTCTCTGAACCAACTCTCAAACTCGATTTGTGTCTCGCTGAGATCACCACCGGGATTCAACAAGTAGAACGAATCTAGCGGATCAATAAGAGGGAAGGAAGCAGCTTGAGATCTTGCTGGCTCTTTTTGGAGAGAGCGCTTCTTTAGCACAGCAAATATGCTACCTACAGAAGGCATTCGGTACACCTCCTGTTTCCTTAGTATTGGAATATTCTCCCAAGGAAGCATCTAATCAAAAAACAGATCACAGTTTCAGGTAAGAAGATCCGTAAACGCAAGGGACAAAAAAACTCTTATTTGCTAAGACATGACAGTCAAACGTTGTAATAGATGTGCAGGAAAGTGATTAAGGATATAAATTACGTACCTGAACCTCAGGATCTAAAACAAGAATGATAGGTTCTCTATTGTCGCAACCGTCATGTTGCTCTAGTTTAGTTGCCGCTTCACGTATCAGCTGTAAAGCTAATCCATGTCGACTTTCAGAAGTATTAGCTGCAGCAGTAGGAGTTCTACAGCTATCTTCTTCATAAAGATAACCCCCTCTACCTACATAGCAACCATTTCTTAAGGAAAGCTGAGCAACGCATGCTTCTCCTTCAAAGTTTTCAATCCCGCCTCCAAGAAGAACCTTCAAAAGCATCTCATTGACTTCCATCTTGCACTTGGACTTGAGATCTTTTACCAGCTTTTTCTGTACTGAGTCAGGCAGTTTGAGGTTTGACAAGTCTCCAAGAAGCAGACATCTCCAGGGACCCAGCCAGGAAGCTTCAAGATTCCTAAAACAAAAGAGTGGTTACCCAATGTTGTTAACAAAATTGTAGACTCGTGCCTAGTTGTGGAACCAGAAGATGAATCAACTTAACAAGAACAGATTAAGATGTAAAAGCTTCTGCTGAGGGTGATAATACTCTGGAAATATGACGAAGAAGAGTGATCTTGCTGAACTGTTAAAACAGACATATGAAAACGTGTTAAGAAAAGAGAGCCGTCATACCGTATAAATTTTTTAAGCTGATGATCAAGTTTTTTTCTCTTTTCCCACCACGAATGTCTATGCTCTCTCGTGTCTTCTTCAGGAGTTCCAGATGATGCGTAGCTTTCCTCCATTATTGATTTAAATGCTGGAGCTGCATCATCAACCACGGTGGAACCCCATGGACAAAGCCAGCGCCTCTCCAAGTTCTTGACTTGAGTCGCTTCCGTAGAACTAATATTTGCACTGTCTTCGTCTGACATGTCTAGTGATTCAATGAGATCATGAGTACAAAAAGGAAACCCTGTTGATCAACCAGTAAGCAGTTCGTATTTTACCTTCTAGAACCGAATCTACAGGCAAAAGTGTGGCAACTGGTTGGCTTTTCAAGGTGAGGCGTGATACGAGCATCCAGGCACAAACAGGGGAACGAATTTGCATTAGCTCCTGCAACAATTGATTCAAAGCGCCTCCAAGCAAACTAATACATATGATTGTTGAGCTTGGAAGATTGCTGAAGAATTCTTTAGCAAATTGTACAAGATCTTGAGTACGCTCAGGAGCAAGCCTACAGTTGCGAGTAAGACCCCAAAAAAAAAATAGAGTAAGCCAAAAGAAAATTAATAGCATGTCTGGTTGCTTAAGTGGACTTATGTCATACCTGGGTAAGTCCAACTCCTCAGGAACCATACAACTCGAGCAAGTAGCCTCTGTACACTGAAAATAAAAGCTGTCAGATAAGGGAATCAACACGTACTTACAATTGACAAGCTGAAGGTACCTATCCAGCTTCTTTCTCTTACCTCTTTATCTGAGAGGCACTGTGGTTTGTGTCCTCGGCTTAAATTCGAAATGAATTGGTAACTAATATGGGTACCAAGCGAGGCTTGATGGAAGAATGAGACCCAGTGACTTGTAGACAGCTCCTTTCCATCACATTCGAATGAGAATTCGTCACTTGAGGAAGAAAGCATGTATAAAGAAGTAAGTAATCTTGAAACCTGTGGGAACGAAACAAAAAAAAAAGCATGTATACCAGACAATAATTATTGATTAAGACTGAAACAGAGCCATGACAGAAAGGTTACCATAGAATAAGCTGAGCATTTACCTTCTGAAATACTATTGGAACCTCTCTGCTGAGTATAAATGCTAATGTTAACCATGACACCAGTTTTGTGAAAGGAATATGAGACAGATCACAGCAAATAGACCTGTTAAAAATAACACTCAAGATGCTAAGGAGGATGGTACGCAATTCTAAGGGGTAAGTTTGTCAATTCAGCATCTGACTTTTCTCATGGCATAAAATTCGCGTCCGAAAGGACAAATTTAAAACATGGCAAAACTGAGAAAGAGTACAAGTACAGCCAATAGATGTCACACATACCTGCTCTCCCTGCAGTGGTAATTGCTCAAACTCAACCAGCACAAGTTGTATAGTATTATTGCTCGATCAATAGCAAATACATCTCTTGTAGCTTCTTTCCCAATAAATTCCAGCAACTCACTGACAGAAGGTTCTTTGTGGCTGGACCGGTTACATTTAAATAAAACACAGATACTATGCAGTAGTGCTTCATGAGCTAGATGAACTTTACCAGAGTGCGCTAAAGATTTTCCTGAATTGAAAAACGAGATTACAATGATGCTTAGTGACTTAGATATGTGTATATATCACGTATTTTTCAGCGAATAAACAAAAGAGTAGCAGGCATATTTTCATGTTTATACAAGAGAACGGCCAGAAAACAAAACGAAAACATGGAAAGGGAGAATAAAATCAAACTAATTTTGGTTCAAAACTCACTCAAGGTTTCCAAGGTTTCCAACATCTTTTACTTTTTCTTTATCAGTAATTGCGAAATTAATGCTGACTGAATCTCAGTTCTCGTCTACCCTATCAAGCTATTAGATTGTAATCAGCAGGAACATGTCAAAAGGAAAATTTGATATGCATGCATTCACGTTTCCTTGAACAGATGAGGTATTAGAACGTACCGAGGTTAACAAGTATTGAAGACGCAAGCCTCCTATGGCAGAGTTCCCATTTCAAACTTACCAAACTGTCGAGAGACCCAGATTCCATTGCCCCTACAGAGAGACACTGCATACATTTTCCTTTGTAGCAAATGCAAAAGCCATTGACTGTGTTTTTTGTATCCAACAACACCCTTTCACCCCCAGAACAATCGGATACATCACAGAAGCTAGGCTTCTTTGAAACAACTTCAGGCACATTAGAACAGTTTCGGCGCTGCTCTTTAAGTGACTGACGCATTGAACGAGTCAACCTTGAAGTTGGCTCAGATATCAAATCCAGATCCTTTGACACGCAAGCTGGGGAAGGTTTAGCTCTCCTACCCCTCCTGGAGACTTTGCTTTCAGTTGGCTCCTTATTTACACTGAGTTTTGTTTTGCCTGATTTATATCCTAAAACTTCACCTCCATTTGTATTAATCACTGTTGCTTCAGTAATATCTTCTCCATGAGATCTAATGCAGCTTTTCCATGCTGAGCAACAGATTTTTCCAAGGGCAGCACTAAACAAGCTTTCAGCATGCAACAATCCATCTGCCTGGGAAACTCTATCAATTTGTTTTCGAGATATATCTCCAAGCTGCTTATCCAGTGTAACTTCTAACTTCAGTTTGCACTTTACGCATGAAAATTCTTGCTGATTAGTAACTAATATCTCTTTTGCATTTTGGATTTCCTTTTCTGCCAGATCCAGACTCTGCTTTTTGTTGTAAAAATTTCCTTGCAAGATTAAAAAAAAAAAATATCAAGTGGCTTATTAACAAAAGGAGTAATGAAACCTACATGAAGGACAATACTTCGACAAAAAAATATGAGATTAGTTTCATACCTAAAGCAGAAGAAAATGCAACTATGAAAGGGAACAGACTTTGAGAGCACGAAATGGCTTTCCCCCATGATAGAAGAGATTCTGCCTCCAGCCCATTCCCTATCAGCTCATTAACAATTCCAACCTGCAAATTTAGCACCAAATTGAGAAGCAGAGAAATGATGGAACCCAGCTAGACTACGTTTGATTACAAACGGAACCTGAAGGGTGCTTTCCAAATAACATTGGAGTACATTCCAACGACTCAAGTAGCAGCGATTAATGTCCCAGGAAAAATTCCCACATGGCCAAAAGTCGGTTGCTAACGATCTGTACACTTGGAAATCTGTTATCTTATAACTCCGTATCTCTGATATTTTCCCTGCGTCAGTGTATTTTTCGAACTGCTTCTCGGCTGTATACTTAAAATTCTCTTGAAGCAAAAGAGTTCGTATTCTATAGGCTTCTTTTGCATATGAAAGAGCCTGTAAAAGAAAACACATTATCATTAAGTGCTTGCAGCAATGACTGGCAATAATTCACAACAAAAACATTGTGGAAAAATTTGTAAAATACTTATAACAAACGTATAACAATTTTAAGAAATTCACCTCAGAAAGCTTTCCAAACGATATGAGCCTTTCAGAGAGATCATAATATAGATATGCAGCCATGAAAGATGATTGACCAGAAGGTGAGGCCTGAAATGACATTCGTTAGCAAAATCTAATATCACCATAAATAATATTTGGTGACAAAAACTCTGCAAATAAATTCCTTACACTTGAAATCAGTTCTGAAGCTGCCTCTGTGATATCATCTATTGTGGTATCTGAATGGAAGGGGCCTTTATCCTTTTTGGAGCTTGGCAAGAAATCATTGTGTAAATCATGGAATTTCTGCTGGAACCCGATTAGCCTCGCTTTTGAATCTTTCAAGCAATCTATCCAGAAGTCAATGCACGTAGATTTGTTACCACAATTCTCTGATAAGCTCAGGATAAATGCATCACTTATTGGGGAAGGGCATAAGGCATGACTTAGCCTTCTACATTCCCACATCATTGCAAGGCAGAGCTCTAATTTGACATGCCTCCATTTAAATAATCTGAAAATTAACTGGAATATCTGATGATGGAGATCCGTACAACCCTGGGAATGGAGAAAAGTATCAAGGGCCAGATAAAAATGAAGCACGCACTATAAATCATGCCACTAAAAACAGTAGTCCAGGTAGATAGTAGGAAAAACTACCTTAAGTGCCATTAAATCGATCATATTATACACTAACGGAACTATGTCTTCTGTTGGTAGAATGTCCCCACAATCATCTAGGCTGGGAATCCTCAGCCAGAGATTTAGCGAAGTACTAATATCTTGAAAGACTTTCTGCACGAAAGGGACGAGGCAAAATCTTTCAGTGAAAGATCAACTATTAACAATTAGAGGCTATGTCATACGCATTTGCACCTTAGAGTTTGGTTCAGCTTCCTGGGTACAAAAAGCTCTCAAGCAATACGCAATAGGTAACTGGTGACAAAATGACCCATGATGTACCTCACTCTGCTATCATACACAAAATAACTTGGTCACGAAATATTTTAAGTAATTAATGAGCTGTTAATTCTGACGTCGTGAGAGGTATACCAGTATAGAGATTGCTTCCGACAGAGAACGAATGCAGTCAGCAAGATGTTCAATTCCAGATGACCTTGTCATTCTTGCTTTCCATATTAAGATTCTTGCTCTCTCTATATGCATATCCTTTGTGACATAAACATCCTTCAAAAGTATATCTGCTATTTCTTCTCGCGTTTGTTGACCTAGTTTCGAGCTCAAAGGGAACATTTCATCATAGGCCAGAAGCTCCTGCAAGCATTTATAAAGAAGAGAAAATACAAATTAAAAAGTACACCAGTATCACTTTCACCAATTTACAGATACGTAAACTGTATCCATCGATATAAGAAAAAGGAAAAAAAAAAAACGGGATTTATAGTAGCTTAAGACCCAATAGCTGAAAGGTCATTAGTATCCCAACCTGCTGCAGGATTTTTCCGATAGCTCGATTTGACTTTTTCTTGGAAGATGATAGCAATGAGTACAAAGTTGTACAGGAATCAACCACATCCAAATTCGGGTGACAGCCCCGTTCTATCTGTTGATAGCACACATTCAGATACTTGAAGTTCAAAATATTATATGTATATATATATGTCACTAAACATATACCTTAACCCATTGTTTCACAACTGCCGCAGGGCCTGGTAGTCTTCTCATCAGATGTTCAGCTGAAAGCCAATTTTCTAGAATATGCACGAAAGTCTGTCTAATCTTACATCTACTACATTGTTGGAGCACATCCAGGTAGACTGCAGACCTGTTACATGTTTCGCCCACAAAATCCATAATGGCATCTTCTGACAGGTCACTATCAAATGAACTAGATTGATTTACAAATATCTGACAATCTAGTTCAACACATCTCCATGATGCCTTCGAGCACAGCTTGAGCGCCTCACAAGCCTGCAAGGTAGAACACTTACTCTATAAAATGTGCTAAGAAAAAGAGTAAGAAAATATTTTATAAATATGCATAAGTCCACACAATTAAAGCAGGAGCAGATTTTCATCCAGTCTTCGTATTTGGTTGCAAAGAATATATAAGAAGTCAAGAAGCATGTAGTCAACCTTTTTTAGCTCCTTATTTCTGTACAAAACGACACCAACATTGTATAGCGACGTTAATATATACTTCAGTTCCTGGGATCCGATCCATGGACTAGCAATTACATTCTCAACTAGATGGGCACTGATCTGGAAAGGAAGATATTGGATCAATACATTAGATATATGATGACATGTTCTGTAACTTGAATAAGATATGTTTCATAGATTTGTATGCACTGCAGATAAAAACCAAACCTCCAATTTTAGCTGGGTTCTCAACGAGACAATGAAAGCAGCCATAGCCACGTTTAACAAAGCTTTGTTATTGTCAGTTTCTCTACTTCCCTTGTTAGACGTGCATCTACGAAGTGGACAAAGGAGAGGTGAGAAATGTAATCAACCCACATACAAAGATTTCACAGAAGAATTGATATCGCTTCCAATTTATAAGTGCCAAGGATTTGAATATTAACATGATTAAAAAATGAACGAGAAATTAGTGCCTGAATCAATAACTTAAAAGACGTAGCTTCTAGAATTCCTTCAGACATGTTGGAGCTATTGACACAATCTTCCTAAGAGCAGGATCCTAACTAAAAACTACAGAATTTAGCGTAAGGGAGCTAATGATCACCTTACCTCTGAAGGAAGAGACAGAATTGGAGAAAGGCATCAAGAATAGTAGAGAAATGAGCAGAAGCGCAGGACATTTCCTTCTCCAATACAAATTTTCTTTTCACTGAATTTATCAAGGTCGCAAGCGGTTGGCACAAGAATTTCAAGGCATCTACATATTGTAGCCACCAATTCTTCATGTTTATGTCTGTACAGCTACCATCTGTTTTACTGATGTAGTTTTTATGTCCACCGACCAATGATAAACCAGTCTGATTGCCCATATCACCTGAGTAACTATCCACCATACTGAGTAAAGAAAGTAAATTTTGCCATCTAGTCTCATCATCAAGCAAAGTTTGAATCTTCCAGTCATCAGTTGCATCTTTAACCTTGCTTTCTCCGAACTTGGAATCGCAAACCATGATGGACAGCCCAGACGAGTAAAGTTTAAGAATCAACTTAAGTTGTGGTTTCGCCTGCCAAGCAGACAGTTTATAAATTAACTCACTGAATAAACTGAGGCGGGTTTACATGCCATTGCGAATGAGAGTAAACGTACCTCGAAGAAATTATCTGCTATCTCATTTAACTTCTTCGAAACTTGAATACAGTACATGTCTCCTGCTGACCGAAATTTGTGAGCGCAATAAGAGACATTCTCAACAAAATCCACTATATCGTCATTAGTTTCAACCTGAAAAAACAAGGAGAAGTGTTATACAACATTAAAAGTATGCAGTAGAGCTTCATCTGAGGAGCTAACAGAAACCTAAAGTCACCCAATCCAGTACCAGAATATACGGAATAGTTACTTGATGCAGAGGGCGAAAGATAAGATTTTTCTACAAACCTCGAATTGGCTAGTTAAGCTGCGCAACACAGACACTGAAATGTCAATGGTCACTGACATTCTCCTATCCTTGAATCCGAACAGAACCGAAAGCACCTCGCGAACAAACTGGAAAAATGGACATTGGAATTCAATTCTTTACTAGATAACAGAAGCTAAAAGAGCAACAAGGGAAGATACCAACCTTGAAAACCCGATCTTTCGACAACGCAAACTTATAGTGCTCCTTAACAGTCGCGTCGCAAAACGAACGCACTAAGTCCCCATCGAAACGCTCAGCTTCTCTAACCAGAGAAAGAGCACATTTACCAAGATTCGTCACGAGGACTCTACTCAACTTCTCATACGCCTTCGCATCTAAAACCCTGCCACAGTAACACAATCTCAGCCTGTGCAATTTCTTGAAAGGAACAATTTGGATTCTCTAGTGCAAAATTGAAGCAGCATTCATCCATAATCCAAGAAGAAGGAGTTAATCAATAATCACACTGACCTGAACCAGTCTCTAACCTCCTCAAGCAAGAGAAGGACCGTTTTATACTTCTCATTATCTACCTGATTGAACATTGCGACACCTTTAAAGATAGCCGCAACAGCCTCCACCAAAACCATCGCAAGCTCCGCCTCACCTTCCTTAACCACCGGCAACAACTTCGACCCAGCCTCACCGCCTCTAAGCTTCTCCAAAACCTTAAACCCCTGAGCAACCACAATCTCGTGAAACCCCCAAACATCGAGACAGTAAACCATCCTTACTCTCTGGAGCTGAAGCGTGTGAGGCTTGCAGGCTAACTGCGCGGAGAAAGACTCCAAGCAATCCAAACAAAGCTCGTACGCGCGGAATAGATCTCCCGCTGATTCGCGACCTTGGGGATTTGATGCGGAGAGGCGTTTGGGGAAGAGGGAAATCGATTTGTTGAGGAACGGGAGGAACTGCTTGCCGAGGGATCGGAGTCTGTCTTGTTTCCGGGAGGAGGGAGGTTGAAGGGAGGTGAAAGGGCGGAGGTAATCGGAGAAGGAGGTGAAGATATCGTCGGAGTGAGAGGAGGATTCGATGAGGGAGAGGAGGCGGAGGTCGTCGGAGGAGGACATTATTGTTTTGTTTTTCGAATTATTTTTTTGGGAGTTTCCCGCTGCTAATTGAAGACTGGCATTTTCTAGGTCTTCGCTGTTCGTTCACTGAATCTGTAACTGTGGAATTAGAACTGAACTATAATAGAATGGACGGGAGATGCACTCCCTGGGTATCGAACCCTGGGTTCCTTGCAGAATTGTTCTCTTTTGTTTTGGGCCTTGATGTGATATTAAAAGCCCATTATATTAGCTGAATAGCCCCAATTCTATTAAACCAGGTTGTTTTGCGACGGATTAGATTGTAAAGAATTCGGAATTAAAGATTCTGGAATCTAGTAGAGTTGGTGGTGGAGCAGCGGAGATTCCTTTCTTTTATTTTATTTATTTTTTTGAAAAAAAATATCTGTAATAATAATAATTCAGAAAAAAAAATGGTGACTGAGAGAGAATCAGTCGAGCATACCTCATCTCTCTCCGGGAAAATTGGTACGTTTTCAGGCAACCACAAATTATTTTTTTCTGAGAAAATTAAAAACTGAAATAATGTATTAATCCGCTCTTTCACCACAACAACATGAACAATGATGCTGCTTTTTCTCTAAATCCGATCCTGCTCTAAGAGAACGTATGTCGATGGTTACAGTTTGATCGATGGGCCAGCGTTTCGCGTGATTCCTATTGAAGGTATAGTTTTGGCTGTAACGTTCGTATTGTTTTTGATCTCATTCATTACCAAATGTCTCCTTTAGTCACAATATTATCTCTGCCGAAGTTATTATGCTAACCAGTTGCGCATTAGGATTTGAAAATTTATAATATAACTATGAATATTTGGAACTGTGTAAAATCAAATGTTAGTGTTAAAAGAATGAATTTAGCTAACTCAAACAAATCTTCCGCAGTGAAATTTAATATTTTGTAGTTTCAAACAAAAAAATTATTATGCTAACCATACTTCTATCAAAGATTTGGAGCCTTATCAGGTGTTCTTAGGAGCATCAAGCAATGGGCTCTGATAAGCACTCTGCTCGTTTCCTCAATAAACTTAAAATGGAGAGGGTCAGAACGATGCTAACGCACACTTACCCTTATCCACACGAGCATTCACGTCATGCTATGATTGCAGTCATCATGGGCTGTCTATTCTTTTTTACCTCGGATAACATGCACACCCTCGTAGAAAAGCTGGACAACAATTTCAAATGGTGGTCCATGTATGCTTGCTTGCTAGGATTTTTCTATTTCTTCTCATCTCCCTTCTTAGGAAAGACTATACAACCAAGCTACTCAACCTTCAGTCGTTGGTGAGAACTTATCCCTTCTTCCACAAACTGTATATGAATTATTATTAATTTACTCAGTATATAAATTTATTTTATTTTTTGGTAAAAGTATATGATTTTTAAAAAAATAATAATAATAATTTTGTGATGTTATGTAGGCACGTTGCTTGGATTTTAGTTGCAGCGTTGTACCATCTCCCAAGCTTTCAGTCAATGGGTTTGGATTTGAGGATGAACTTGTCCTTGTTTCTAACTATCTACACATCATCCGTAGTCTTCCTTTTTGTCTTCCACGTCGTTTTCATTGGGTTTTGGCATCTCGGTCTTGTCTCACGTGTCGCTAGAAGACGCCCAGCGATCTTAGCCATTCTTCAAAACTGTGCAGTAACTACACAATCTCCAAACCTTGTAACAATTAAAAAAAAAATTACTTGCTTGAAAAAATATTATTTTGAAGGAAAAAAATCAAAACTGTATGCAGGTTCTAAGCATAGCGTGCTGTATTTTCTACAGCCATTGTGGTAACCGTGCCATTCTGAAGCAAACGCCACCTGAAAGAAGGCGTTCTAGCAACAGTACTTGGCTTACTAAACTCGTTCACATCGATGAGCTTAAAGACCAAGTCTGCTCATCATGGTTTGCTCCTGTTGGATCTGCTAGTGATTATCCGCTATTGTCTAAATGGGTCATTTATGGAGAGGTCTGACTTTTCTTTTTTAATTTATTCTAAACTTGTTGTCGCGTATGTTCTAATCCTATATTTCTTTTTAGTTGCAGATAGCATGCAATGGGTCTTGTCCTGTAACATCTGATGAGATTTCTCCTATATATTCTTTGTGGGCAACGTTTATTGGTCTTTATATTGCCAATTATGTAGTGGAGAGATCAACAGGGTCAGTAGCAATGTCAGCAACACATAGAGAATAATTATTGGTCTAAGATCTAATGTTAATTTTCACTGTGCGGTTAGGTGGGCACTGGCACACCCTGTGTCTGTCGACAATTATGAGAAGCTGAAGAAACAGCAAATGAAACCTAACTTCTTAGATATGGTTCCTTGGTACTCAGGGTACGTCCATGTTTTAACGCAATATTTGAAGTATGATGCTTAGCATTGTTTGATCTATCTAATTATTTATCTCAGAACTTCAGCTGATTTGTTTAAAACGGTGTTTGACCTCCTCGTATCCGTAACTGTGTTTCTTGGCCGCTTTGACATGCGGATGATGCAGGTATACATTTTTTTATCATATCCTCCATCTTTTCGCAGTTTGATCTTATTGTAACCTTCCCCCATTTAAATATATGTAGGCTGCAATGACCAGAAAATGCGATGGAGACGAGAGAAAAGAACTACTATATGATCATTTCACTGAGCATGAGAATGATTTCTGGTTTGACTTCATGGCGGATACTGGTGATGGCGGGAACTCATCATACTCTGTTGCAAAACTTCTAGCTCAGCCTTTTATCAATGTCCCGCTTGATGATGATACTATATCTCTACAAAGGGGTAACGTGCTGCTTATTGGGGGAGATCTTGCGTAAGATTTTTTTCGTATTGTATCTTTAATTTTTTCTATATTCTCTGCTTTTTTATCAGGTATGGATGTAACCAAATGGATGTCTTTCTTTGATGCATTGCAGATACCCCAATCCATCAGCGTTTACATATGAAAAACGTCTGTTCTGTCCTTTTGAGTATGCGCTGCAACCTCCTCATTGGTATAAAAACGACTCGATTTCTGTTGAGAAGCCTGAGTTACCTGAAGGGGTCTCCGATCTGAAGCATTATGATGGTCCTCAGTGTTTTCTTATCCCTGGAAACCATGGTGGGTTTCAGCTCTCAACTTCATTTTGTCTCTCAAGTAACACTCACATGGTATTGCTTGTTTTTTAAAATGTAATGTGTTGTTATTTAAATATTAGACTGGTTCGATGGACTCAATACTTTCATGAGGTATATATGCCATAAAAGTTGGCTTGGTGGCTGGTTAATGCCCCAAAAGAAAAGCTATTTTGCCCTTCAGCTACCTAAAGGATGGTGGGTGTTCGGTTTGGATCTTGCACTTCATGGTGATATTGATGTGTACCAGTTCAATTTTTTTTCTGAACTAGTGAAGGAGAAGGTAACTTCTTTTTTTAATAAGTTAAATTTTATTCAACCGAAAAAACTTTGTTACACCAAGTGCATCATCTTTGTGTTATTATTATTGGTGACTCCTCTTGGATACTATTCAGTGTCCAGTCTTTTGCTTTAATGAGAGTTTGTTTTTTATCTTGTCACTTAGGTTGGGAAGGATGATGCGGTGATCATTATCACACATGAGCCGAACTGGCTTCTTGATTGGTATTGGAAAGACGAGACAGGAAAGAACATGAGACATCTGATATGCGAGTTTTTGAAAGGCAGGTGTAAACTCAGAATGGCAGGAGATTTGCATCATTATATGCGTCACTCTTGTACTACTCAATCAGATGGACCTGATCCTGCTCATGTCCAACATCTCCTTGTTAATGGTTGTGGTGGGGCTTTTTTGCATCCCACCCATGTCTTTAGCAACTTTTCAAACTTTTACGGTGCTTCCTATGGATGTAAATCTGCCTACCCTTCTTTTAAAGATTCAAGCAGGGTAATTCATTTATTCTTTTCTTGTTTCTTGGGTCTCTCTTATATGATTTGCCTATCTTTTATTTGCATTCCAAAACCTTATATTGTTTGTTGTTCCTTGCAGATTGCTTTGGGAAATATTTTGAAGTTTAGGAAAAAGAACTGGCAATTTGATTTCATTGGTGGCATCATATACTTTGTCTTGGTCTTTTCCTTGTTCCCTCAGGTGCGGTTTTGACTTTTAAATACTTTCTCATGGTGTTGCTTCTTATTTTCTTTCCCAATGTTAATTTTCGGGTCTTATTCGCTACTAGTTTAGTATTTATATAGTCTCTGTCAAAAACTAAAATTTGGTATAAAATTTAACATTTACACCCAAAAACTCTTTTTCCCTTGACCTATTTATTCTGCCACCCCAATGCAGCCTGTGTTGGTTATTAAAATTGTCTACTCAAACAATACACATTATCAACATCCACTTACACTCATGAGAAGGTGTTTATCTTTCATTCCTTATTGATTTTTCAGTGTAAGCTAGGCCACATATTACGAGATGATTCATTTTATGGCCACCTGGGGAGTTTCTTGGGCACAGTTTGGAGCGCCTTTGTATACATAACAGAGCAGTCATATGTGTCTTTCACCGGTGTTGTCATATTGCTAGTAGCTGCAATTATGTTCGTTCCCTCAAAAATATCTCGGAAGAGACGGATGTTAATCGGAGTTCTTCACGTTGCTGCACATCTTACCGCTGCTTTAATTCTTATGTTGCTGTTGGAACTCGGCATAGAAACCTGTATTCAGCATAAGCTCCTCGCTACCTCCGGTCAGTTTCTTCTTTTGTCTTTCCTCGTTAATGTCATTGACACTAATGGTATAACAAAATGTTATTACAGGTTATCATACATTGTATCAATGGTACAAATCAGTAGAAAATGAACACTTTCCAGACCCCACTGGCCTTCGAGTCCGTATCGAACAGTGGACCTTCGGGTTCTATCCAGCCTGCATCAAATATCTTATGTCAGCTTTTGATATTCCTGAGGTGATGGCGGTTACGCGGACAAACATTTGCCGGGAAGGAATGGAGTCGCTATCTCGAAGTGGAGCGGCTATATACTATGCTTCTGTCTTTCTCTACTTTTGGGTCTTCTCAACTCCGGTTGTGTCTTTGGTCTTTGGGAGCTACTTGTACATCTGCATCAACTGGCTTCACATACACTTTGATGAAGCTTTCTCTTCTCTCCGGATTGCTAACTACAAATCATTCACCCGTTTCCATATCAAACCTGATGGAGACCTTGAAGTCTTCACTCTGGGAGTTGATAAGGTGAGTTAAAATGACAAAAGTAACATGTTGTTCTTTGTTTTGGTGATTGGTCTTTAACTACAGGAGTGTGTATGTTCTTAATGAGTATAGGTGCCTAAGGAATGGAAGCTAGACAAAGACTGGGATTCAGAGCCAAGATCGACGGTGAAGATGAATCATCACAGAAGGTTTCCAAGCAAATGGTGTGCAACAGCATTGCAACAAGATCCTATCAACACTGTAAAAATCGTTGATCATTTTGTTATTAGTAGATCAAATAAAGAAGTTGGAGAATCTTAGTTAGAACCAGTTTTTCAGCGATTTTTTTTCTCCTTCTAAAAACTGTAGTTTTTGTGATTTATTAATAATATTAATTTTTAGAGTTTATATTGCAAACTCATATTACAATATTCATCTAAGGCAAAATAAAATAATGTTTTATTACTGTATTTGCTTTCGTCCCCATCTTTTGTGTTTCTTTTCGTCTATAAATCCTTTAAAAACTTCTGAAATAAAATGTATATATAGGTAGATACATGCAACTATTAAACCAATGACTTCCTCTCTTCGTCCTCTTCTCTATCACCCTCACCTCCACCGTTCCTAACCGCTTGCCTCGCCGGAATCTTGCTAGGGGATTTACTATCCATCGGAACCATCTTCAGCACTATTCCCATTGCTATCAACAGCAATCCTGACCCGTGCTGCTCAGTCAATGGCTTGGTGAATATCAAATACGATAGCAACAACGTAACACCTTTCCTGGCCGTTGTTATCTACAAATAAAACGTTTTAAAACATAACGTCAACTTTAGATCCGCATATTCAATTAATATTAAACCGTTTGTCTAGTAGACAAGATTAGAGACTCACCAAGGCGGTTGTAGCGGCTCCAAAGAGAGCAATGAGGGATAGAACGGAGACTTGACCGATGAATGTGGCCATTGCTTCGAATACCAGCACTCCGTACACATACGGATGCTGCCAAAAAAAACAATAAAGAAAATAATAGTTAGAGTTAAAAATACATGATCAATCAACTAACGAATGATTAAACCGTTAAAAGTGTTAAAATATTGCACGTTGGTACTTTACTTATGGACTCAATGAATACGACTTCATTATTTTAATTATAAAATACAAGTTGGCTTTAAAAAAGGTTGGTAGATTTAGGCACGTCGTCGGTCAACGATTTGAACTATGTACCGAGTCAAACACTACATAACCCGAGAACTTCCAAACCCAATACAAAGTCCATTCATTGGCACTTTGTTTCAAATGGACTTATGACTCATAATGATGTATAAACCAAAAATTAAAGCGTGTTAATTTGGTTTTAGTTAAGCTTTTCGGTTTAACAAAACCGGACAAAACAGAGTATTGGACTTACTTGCCAGCACGCAGTCCAAGCACGGAATAGCTCTCCGGTTAAGACCATTGGAACGAACAAGAACGGTAATCCAACAACCGTTGAGCAGAAAAGCATCTCCATCTGCAACAAATGCATTACAAGAATCTTAGATGCGAAGCAAAACAGGAAGAACCTAGTTTTTTTTGTTGTCGTTGTGTTTTCTTGCCTGAGTTGTCTCGGGATTCATTGTGAAAATGGCTTCTTGAAGATTACCCAAGAAAGCATCCATGATCAATGCACCAGTAATCATCAAAATCCCTATCATACTGAAGTTGGGAGACATTTGTGCGTCTGCTAATGTGAATAGTATCAAACCAAGAACCAGCAAGAAGGCTGAAATGTACTCGTGGACCGGGTATTTTCTCCTCAGACCGGGTATGAACGCTCCCATTATCATCACAGGCAACACCTGAAAGCCATTTGAATAATTCTCTAAACACTTGGCTACTTTAGACTCAATGAGATTGTTTAGAGTTGTGGATGTACCTTGGTGGATTTGAACATGATTTGAGCAGGATAATTGAGATAAGCCAAAGATCCTTTGGTTAAACCATGTGATCCCATGAGAACAGCAGAGAGTTTGACATAAGTTCTCATTGGATTCACAATATGCTTTGTGGTGAAGCCTTGAAGGTAGATGAGGAACAAGTAGACAAATCCTTGTATGAACGTGAAGTACCAACCAAAGCTACAAGAGACAGAACAAATCCCATTATTATTATTTTTATTTTGTTAAAATCCAAATATTATGGAGAAATTAAAAGTTGACTTTACCTAAATTGCAGGCGATTATAAACATATTCCTGTAAATATCAAAAAGGGACACAAATATCAGAATAATCAAGTCAATAATCACAGTTACAGATCCAATAAATCCTCCAAAATCTGTTTTAACAAAATCACAACTGTTTTTTGTTGTGATCTCACAATATCTGCGTTTTAAGATGATATTTTATAATTTGAATTATGAAATGCAGAAACAAAAAGGTTTTGCGTGTGTGTTTGGAGAGAGTTTAGTTGGTCATGCAATCAAACATCAGACACTGTTAAGCATGCAAATGATTTTCTTAATACACAATAATCAGGGGATAATTATGCTGAATTATCTCAAAAAACAAACAGTTATGATCAACGTTATCGAATATATTTCGGGATCCTCGAAATGAGAAAAAAAAGAGATAAATGAAAAATGAAAAATGAACCTCGCAAACTCCGTTGACGAGGTAACCAAAGAAGAAACCAGAAGTGCAGATGAGAAACTGTTGCCATGTTGGTCGATCAGAGAGAGAGATTCCAAACAGAGATCTTGACTGTTCCTCGTTCTTCATCCTCCTTCTTTAGAAGAGCAGAGATTCAAAGCCTCTTTTCTTTGAGATAATTAAAAACAAAAAAAAGGTCAAAGGAAACCCAGAAAATTAAAGAGTAAGATCACAAGAATTTATGTAAAGTCATTCATAGTATATCACTCCTCCAAACAACCAAAAAAACAAACCAAACCAAACCAAACTCTTCTCTAATTCACTCTTCAAAGTCTCTCTGGTCGAACTTTAAAGAAGAGAGAGAGAGAGAGATGGTATTGGGAAAGGAGATATAGAGAGCTTTTAAAAACAGAAGGAGAAACACACATGAAGAAGAAGAGGCGAGGGGTCAAGACTCGAGACTCGTCGCGTGATTCGCCACTCTGTGACACGTTTTTCTTTTTCTCTCTAATAAGAGACGTTCTCCTTTTCTCTTTTTACGTTTTCGTTTGATCTCTTCTTTATTCTTCCGGTTAAACACAGCTTTTACAAATAAACCCCCAGACTCATCTATATTTACTTTTAAGCCTTTTTAACTTCACACCGCGTCAGAGACTCAGAGAATTTTAATATCTTTTGTACCAGCCTCGTGTCACCTCTCTCATGAATGCGAAATTAAGACAGTATCTCATCACCGGTTCGGTCCGGTCCGGTCCGGTCCGGTTTATGACTTTTTATTATGAGAAAAGAAAGGAATTGGATTTGTGTCTGTATATATAGATCTTTCTTCTTTTATGGCCGAGTCTGTGTATAGATATAAAATCTTATTTGTATTAATTTTATTTATTTATTTTTGTTAGATTAACAATGTTAAATGCTAAAAGGTAAACTATACATACTAAACAAAAGCTAATGTATTATAAAAGGTAGTAATACATTAGCTTTTCTACAAATTGACAAGTAGCATATCAAAAACAAAGTACTAAACAAAAATAACATATCAGAAATTTATTAATCTAAACGTAAATGTTTTTTTCATATGTTAAGGATAATTTCAGATCTTGATAATATTTGTACAACAACCTTAACGAGAATCATGCATTTGATTTCATCGAATCTCGAGTAAATAAACAGTCTGGCACTGTTTGCACCTTGGTAAAATAAAAGGCGCTATTCGTAAATTACACAACTTCTGGGCGCTTTTCGTGTTTCATTAAGGAAGTTTAAAAGAAATAATGATTACATCAATACTGATTTATTAGTCAACTTTCCGATTTAAGATAAGTGAGTTATTGTCTCTAACTCTCTATAGAGACGCCATTACAGCCTGTCCATTACAATTTTACTAGTACCATTTTCGTGGTTTTATTCAACTTTTTTTTTGTAAAATGGTTTTATTCAACTTTTATCGGAAGAATTTGTTAAATGCGTTAGGCATCCTCAATTGTCAATTCCTCACTATAGTTGCTCAATAATCTCACGACTCATGAGTAACATATGTCAGTACATGTTTTAACCTTTATATTCATAAGTATTAAGCAACGTAATCTCATACATATTTTGTTGACCAACGTAGAAATCTTAAACATAGTTAGGAAATTGTCAGAGATTTTTTTAAGTAATGAAATCAAATATTTAATATTGTACAAAATGGAGGAACACAAACAAATTGAGTCAACAAAAATATAGTCACTGTTTTAGAATAATTGGGTGGCGGCCAGTATGGTACATATTAGCTTTCTCCTTGGAATCACGATCAGCCTAAAGGGTACGCGCCAAATAAACTAACTCTTACAAAATATATCACATTTATTATGGATTTGTTCTTATCAAAACTAAATATATTTGTAATTAAAAGAAAATTGTATATCTAGACTAAAGCCATGCGTAGTGGATGCAAATCTCCTATAATTTATACGCCTAAGTTAATATAACCCCGTATCATGTGAAATTGCACATATGTTTGAATAATCATCAATTATTATCGTGTGGTTTATAATAACCGGAAGACTTCGCATGAGACTTTTGGGGTCTGGAAGCAACCGGTCGCAATTCACACAAAGCATTAACAAACGAAACACAGATTATAATTCGGCCATATTGTACCGTGTACCAAAAAGTTACCAGACCCTGTTACACTGCTCTGCTGTTGTTTCCTTCTTGCCAAAAATGAACCCATCTCAGATTGTGGGCACTGTCACCGCAATTTAGGTTTGGTAAAGTAGAAATATAATAGGTATTCAGGCATATACTTGTAGACTTTGAGTTTCATAATTAGAAGTTTGACGTTGCATGTACAATTGTTTTATCAGATCAAAGCAACATGGATGCTACGATGTACGTTTGCAATAGTTCTATTAGCATGTCTATGTTCAAAACAGTTAAAATATTGAGGGTATGCATTATAGGTAATATGTCGCGATATTGCGTAAGCGAGAAAAATGCAAATGATTAACATCTTATTAAAAAATACCAGCTAGTAAACAAGTGTTCAAAGACCGATTTTTCTTCTAATCCGTTTAAATGTCTCTCTCTACGACGATTATCTAGAATAGCATCCATTTATTATATTGTAACACTCTGGTTGATATCGTACATACTGGAATGATTAGTTAACAAACGCTTTTTCCTTCCGAAATGTGTAAACGGAGTTAAGGACAGGCAAAATACAAAGTTTAAACGACCTTTTTTACGTTTGCGTTTTAAATTTCGTTTAAAAAAACAATAAGATACTATAAAAGCAACTCCAGTGAAGGGTTCTCAACCAAAGTAGATACTTTGGGTTACGTTTCTCATAAAATTTAGAACTCCACAACTACATATACTTATATAATATACACGTACACATAAAAAAAATCAGATACTTTGATTGAGAACCCCTCAATGGGGTTGCTCTAGGTTTGTTTGAAAATACATACTACCGATCCTTATTTACTTTTCCGTTGCAAGCAATAATACTACGACACATACTTAAGCTTACCAAAAACATAACGTTCTCGCTACCAAAAATAATATAAGTACATACACTTATTTGGGAGGGGCCAAAATACATAGATTAGAGCCATCGACGTACAAGCGTTAACATCTCCACATCGTTGAACCAACAATGACAAAACAAACATAATTTTGTATTGTTGTCGTTGTCGCCAATACGAACAATACGTTTGACAAAGACTGTTTTCTTTGACCAAAAACGTTTGACACAGACTTGAACGCTAAAGTACATATAGATACCAATTATTGAGAAATTAGGTGAAACAGCCTTCATAAACTGTGTCCAAATTAGTGGAATAAGCAACAATGCACAGGGACGGATCTAGAAGGGGCACTAGTCGGAGGCATCAAGCTAAGATTTGAG